>CM053575.1:14446180-14717583 GCA_028646485.1 Cryptoprocta ferox
GGATGCTTGTACATAATGCGTGCATACCACTTTTGTTCTTGGTTTGTAAATTAACTTTTATAAACTTTACCTTTTTTATACATAAACAAAACCGAGTTTCTTAAGGCTACCTTTGTATTTCTTTCCTGTACCTCTTGAGCCTTGAACTTTGACCCCTGCAGCAATAAAGCAGCATTTCTATGACACCTACAAGGTCATTTAAAAAAAAGAAAAAAAGAATGCACAGAGTTGTTACATTTTTAAAAGTGCTGCATTTAAAAAGATACAGTTACTCAGAATTCTCTAGTTTGATTAAATTCTTGCAAAGTATCCTGACTGTAATTTGTGATACCATGCTGTGCCCTAAAGTGTATTTTTTTACTAATAGACAATTTATTATGGCACATCAGCACGATTTCTGTTTAGATAATACACCACTACATTGTTAATCATTCATTAGGTGTGACTGAGTTTCTTTTGCAGTTATTAAAAAATCTCAAATTTCTAAATCTGCTGAATAAAACTTTTTAAAATAAAAATAAATAAATAAATAAAACGCTAACAAGTGAAATGAAAGTTTTCCTCTTTTGCCTCTTTCTAAGCAAAAATCATATGACATAATTTGATTTAAAAAACAAAAAATTTTCTTCTAACTTACTCTAAAGCTTTACATTTAAAATTTTAATAGACTATGCAGAATTTTAATGTAACTTTTCATAATTTGGATGCTATCGTCCTGGACTAAATCTCCATCGTGAAGGAGAGACCTCTCATAGAATTGTGCACCTGTGCTCAGATTTTAATACAGTGCTTCCAGTCACTTAGTTGTCACAGTTGAGCAGTAAAGTCTCCAGGGAGGAAAAGAAAGCTGTTCACTCCTTCCCTTCCTCTCTGCAGATTCCCTTAGGCTTCGTTCCCCACTTCTTAAGAGCAGGCAGCTTCTTCATGATGAATTTGGCGAAGTCAACCCATGTCTTCGAGAACCCCGAGGTCTCTTTGCCTTCTTCTCTAGCAGCGGGCCACTGCAGGCTCCGAGGTGGCCAATAGAATGTGAGGTCATCAAGGAAAACCTTCATCATATCGGTAATGTGACTTCTGTGTCGTGGTCCTGCTGTCCTGACAGACGTTACTATGAGAACCTAGTAAGTCCAGCTTACTGAAGTACGAGGCAGGACAGGTTCAACATCTGGTAGCTCATCCTGAAATGATTAAGCCCTGGGAAACGGGTATACACTGGTCAAAGTAAAAAGTTGCCCTAATGTTTAAGCTCAAATGCTTCAAGGTTTATTGGAATGGAGGGATAGCTTTCTAGAGGCCAAAATATATCAGTACTTAAACTGTCTCAGTATTAACATGCGGGAGTTTTAGGAGTTGTATTTTTATGAGCCTTGGTATAACTGATGAACGCTATATGTACCAGAACATAGTTTTTACTGTTGCTTTGGTGTTGTTAGATTTTTTTGTGGTGTTTTTTTTAAGTAGGGTTTATACCCAGTGTGCAGCCCAGTGCGGGGCTTGAACTCAGGACCCTGAAGATCAAGACCTGAGCTGAGATCAAGAGTCAGACAGACCCTTCGCTGATGGAGCCACACAGGCGCCCCAGTTTTGACTGTGTGTGAGTGTGTGAGTGTGTGTGTGTGTGTGTGTGTGTGTGTTTTAGAGAGAGAGAGTGAGAGAGATAGGGCACAAGTAAGTGAGGGCAGAGAGACAGAATCCCAGGAGGGGCAGAGAGAGAGGGAGAGAGAGAGAGAGAAGGAAGCAGGGCTCACCCGAAGCAGGGCTTGTGCTCACATGAAGTGGGACTTGAGCTCACCTAATGTGGAAATCGAACCAATGAACCCTGAGATGGTGACCTGGGCCAAAAGTCAGATGCGTAATGACTGAACTACCCAGAGACCCAGGTTTGACTGTTTTTAATTGTATTTTGAGTTTGTTGGAGTGTTTTTGTGGGAATGATGGGGACTAGTTTTGTGAGATTGCTGGTCATATGTTTGAGCTCTTGGTGCAGATACAATCTTCAGCGTTCATTATGTGAGGGTTTCAGAAATGGGTTGCATTAAAGGGGAGACTTTTCTAATGGCTGGGATGCCTATGTCTATCAAATATTGTGTCTCTGCATTAGACTGCTAGATAAACAACTGGATATTTCTTATTCTCACACTTCTCTCTTATAATATTCATTCAGTATATGTTTAACAAGCATCTGCCACCTGCTGAGTGCAGTGCTTGGTGTTACAGGTATAATGATGAGCAAGATGGAGACACCCAGAGTTCACATACTGGTGGGGATGTTGAAGAGACAGCCTGGCAATTGCTTAGAGTTTGGTCCCTCTGGGAGCACTTAACGCCAGCCTGGGAAGATTAGGGAGGATTTCCAAGAGGAGTTGACGCATAAACTGAGATCTGAAGGATGATAAATTACAAATAATCCAACTGAGAAGGTCAAAGAAAATATTATAGTTAGAGGACATAGAAAAAGAGCATGGCATGTTTGAGCAACCGTGGAGCATTGAGCATGAAAGACAGAAGATAAAGCTGAAAATATAGGGATGTGCTCAGTGGTTAAGTGGGCATGGAATTCTGCTCTTAAGGTGTTTGGAAATGGGGGTGCATTTTGAGTTGGTACAATAGCTGAGAAGTCCTAAGATCAATTTTTAGATTAAAAAAAAAGGCCAAGTTGACCTGGCCAAACACTAGGATTTTGCTATTCTCTGTATAAAAGAAGCAAAGAAAATTCCTGTGAGGATTTTGGACACAGTTCCAAGAGGGGGAAAAAGGTGGGAAACTGGAATGTAATAATCACGTTTTTGCAGTGGTAATCTATGAAAGCACTAGATTTTTTTTTTTTTTTAAGTAAGTTCTGTGGCCAACATGGGGCTTGAATTCACAATCCCAAGATCAAGAGTTGTGTGCTCTACTGACTGAGCCAGACAGGCACCCCAGCACTAGATCTTTTAAAAGGCAGTTCTTTTTCATTTCAAGGAAATTTAATAACAAGCACCTTATTGGTTAAACCAAATTGACAGCCTCATCATTCCCCATCTCTTTAAAGATAAGAAATTAGCATTGTTTTTAATGAGTTGCGTCTTTATTATTTATTTTGTCTTTATTTTTTTATATTCAGTCAATCAGAAGATAATATTAGAAGCAGTAAAGAACAGCGGGGTTGTTTTTTTTTTTCATGTTTATTTGAGAGAGAGAGAGAGAGAGCGCGAGGTGAGGAGGGGCAGAAAGAGAGGAAGATGGAGGATCTGAAGGAGGTTCTGCACTGTCAACCCAGAGCCCACTGTGGGGCTCGAACTCATGAACCGTGAGATCATGACCTGAGCCAAAGTCAGACACTTAACTGACTGAGCCGCCCAGGCGCCTCAAGAACAGGAGTTTTAAGCACAGATTTTGGAGTGATTCCAAAGAGGTTCTAGGCCCAGATCTACTACTTACTAGCTGTATGACCTTGAGCTCCTTTATTTTTTTTTATTCAAGTTTATTTAAACTGAAAAAATAAAAACCATTTACCCATTTCTCCCATCCACCTCTGGCAGCCACCAGTGAGCTTACTTCTGTGGTTTTGTTGTTTGTTTTATTTTTTAAATCCAATGTGTAAGAGAGATCATACAGTATTTGTCTTTCTCTGTCTGACTTACCTCACTTACCCCAGTGTCCTCAAGGTCTGTACATGTTGTTGCAAGTGACAAGATTTCATTCCTTTTTTATGGATGAATAATATGTCATTGTATATTTATACCACAACTTCTTTGTCCATTCATTCATTGGTGAACAGTTAGGCTCTTTCCATAGCTTGGCTATTATAAATAATGCTGCAGTGAACATGGGGGTGCCTTTATCTTTTTGAGTTAGTATTTTCATTTTCTTTGGATAATACCCAGAAGTAGAATTGCTGGATCATATGTAGTTTTATTTGACAATTTTGTTAAGTTTGTTTTGTTTTGTTTTGTTTTGTTTTTTGTTTTTAGACGTCGAGAGAGAGAGCACATGTGAGCACAAGCAGGGGAGGGGGCGGAGATAGAGGGAGAAAGAATCCCAAGCAGGCCCCACACTGCCAGTGCATAGCCCTACACAGGGCTCACACTCAAGAACCCTGAGATGATGACCTGAGCCAAAATCAAGAGTCAGATGCTTAACCAACTGAGCTACCCAGGTGCCCCTATTTTATAATTTTTGGGGGGAACCTCCATACTGTTTTCCGTAGTGGCTGTATCAATTTACATGTCCCCCAACAAAAGGATTCCCTTTGCTCCACAGTCTTGCTAACACTTGTTATTTCTAGTCTTTTTGATGATAGCCATTCTAACTGGTATGAGGTGATTTTCATTGTAGTTTTGATTTGCATTTCCCTGATGATTATGATGTAGAGCATCTATTCATGGCCCTGTTGGCCATCTGTATGTCTTCTTTGGAAAAATGTCTATTCAGATCCTCTGCCCATTATTTAATTGGATTGTTTGTTTGTTTGCTATGAAGGTGTATGAATCCTTTATATATTTTGGATAGTAGCCTCTTATCAGATACATTATTTGCAAATATTTTTTCCCATTCATTGGGTTGCCTTTTCATTTGGTTAATGATTTCCTTTGCTGGTCAGAAACTTTTTAGTTTGATGCAGACCCTCTTGTTTATTTTTGCTTTTGTTGCTTTTGCTTTTATTGTTTTCAATTTTAAAAATCATCACCAAGGGGCACCTGGCTGGTTCAGTCAGTAGAGCATGTGACTCTTGATCTCAGGGTTGTGAGTTCAAGCCCCACATTGGGCGTGAAGCCTACTTTAAAAAAAATCATCACCAAGACCAATGCCAAGGAGCTTACTGCCTATGTTTTCTTCTAGGAGTTTTATGGTTTCAGGTCTTATATTCAAGTCTTTAATCCATTTTGAGTTTAATTTTTATGTATGATGCAAGACAGTAGTCCAATTTCATTCTTTTGCATGTCCAGTTTTCTCAACACCCTTTATTGAAGAGATTGTCCCTTCCTCATTGTATATTCTTGGCTCCTTTATCATCAATTAATGGACCACGTATATGTGGATTTACTTCTGGGCTGTCTATTTTGTTCCATCGATTTATGTGTCTGATTTTATGCTAATACCATACTGTTTTAACTACCGTAGCTTTGTAATATAGTTTGAAATCAGGGAGCATGAAGTCTCTTTGTAGCTTTGTTCATCTCTCAAGATTGCTTTGGCTACTTAGAGTCTTTATGGTTCCATAGAAGTTTTAGGATTATTTATTCTATTTCTGTGAAAAATGCCATTAGAATTTTTGAATTGAATCTGTGTATTGATTTGGGTAGTATGGACATTTAAAAAATATTCTTCCAATCCATGAGCATGGAATATCTTTTAATGTATTTGTGTCTTCTATTTCTTTCATTAATGTCTTACAGTTTTGAATATACAGGTCTTTCACCTCCTTGGTTAGATTTATTACTAGGTATTTTATTCTTTTTGATACAATTGTAAATGGGATTTTTTTTTAGTTTTATTTTTATGATAGTTCATTCCTAGTGTATAAACATGAAACATATTTTTGTATTGATTGTATTGATCTTGTTTCTTGTACCTTTACTGAATTTGTTAGTCCTAACAGTTTTTTGATGAAGTCAAAAAGTATTAGTATTTGGGGGAGTTTTTGAGAGTGAGAGAGAGAGAGAGAGGCAAAAGGAGAGGGAGAGAGAGAGACTTTTAGGCAGGTTCCACACCCAGCACAGAGCTTGATGCAAGGCTCAATCTTACAACCCTGGGATCATGACCTGAACCAAAATCAAGAGTGGGACGGTTAACCAACTAAGCCACCCTGGTGCCTCTTTAGTGTTTTTTATGTACAGTATCATGTCATCTGCAAATAGTAACAGTTTGACAGTTTTACTTCTTCCTTTCCAATTTGGATGCCTTTTTTTTTTTTCTTGCCTGATTGCTCCAGCAAGGACTTTCAATACTATGTTGAGTAAAAATGGCAAGAGTAAGCATCTTTGCCTTGTTCCTGATCTTAGAAGAAAAGCTTTCATCTTTTCACATTTGAGTATGGTTTTAGTTGTGGTCTTGTCATATATGGCCTTTATTATGTTGAGGCTCCCTCTGTACCCACTGTGTTGAGTTTTTATCATAAATGGATGTTGAATTTTGCCAAATGGTTTTCTGCATCCATCAAGATGATTGTATGATTGGTATCCTTCATTTCGTTAATGTGGTGTATCACATTAACTAATTTGCAGATGTTGAACCATCTTGAATAAGTCCCACTCGATCAATGTATATGATCCTTTTAATGTATTGTTGAATTCAGTTGTGTCTCTATATGCTGTTGGCTTTCATCAATGGCTGTTGTACTTAAAATGATACTGGGAGTTGCGCAGGTCACATATGAGAAATCTTTTAGAATTGAGTGTTAATGAAAAAGCTTTGTTTCTTCTGAAATATTGATATACTTGTTCCTCTATAGTAATAAAAAGTACATAGCTGATCATATTTTCCTGCCTTCAAAAAGAAGTTTGGCGCACGTAGGTGGCTTAATAGAGTATGCGACTCTTTTTTTGTTTGTTTGTTTTGTTTATTTTTGACAGAGTGTGAGCAGGGGAGGGGCAGAGAGAGAGGGAGATACAGAATCTGAAGCAGGTTCCAGGCTCTGAGCTGTCAGTACAGAGCCCGACGCAGGGCTCAAACTCACAAACCATGAGATCATGACCTAAGTCAAAGTCAGACACTTAACTGACTGAGCCACCCAGGCGCCCTAGAATATGTGACTTTTGCTATCAGGGTTGTAAGTTTGAGCCCCATGTTTGGTGTAGAGATAACTTAAAAAATACAATCTTAAAAATAATTTCAAAAGAGAAAGAAGCTCAGGGCCAAATTTTGAAGAGTTGTTAGAGCAACTATAGGTCAACTATTTTCACCTTTCTGGCTTATTTTTAAGTCTTCTAGTTAAAGTTTATATTTTTGTGGTATATGCTTTTTGTTAAAAATTTCCTCATAGTCTTTATGGAAAGAAGCAAGACAGAATTAATTTACAAACAAACTGGAAACTTACGATGAGAATTTGATTTGATTCAACCAAATTAGCCACTTGAATAATAACTATTATGAT
The DNA here is from genome assembly GCA_028646485.1 of Cryptoprocta ferox. Lineage (NCBI taxonomy): Eukaryota > Metazoa > Chordata > Mammalia > Carnivora > Eupleridae > Cryptoprocta > Cryptoprocta ferox. The sequence continues at coordinate 14,453,256 of CM053575.1, forward strand.
TTTATATTAGTTCTGGATAAAGCACCTTTTATATTATTTCTTATTTTGTACGTTTTTAATGTCTTCTTTCAGAATGGGTTCCACCTCAACCAGAATATTTCTATCAACCTACAGGAAATGAAAAGTTACCAGAAATTGTAGGAGAAGAAAAAGGCACAGTTGTCTTTCAATTAGATTCAGGTATTGTTATTACACTGAACAGTTGGTGATAATCATGACAAAATTATAATAAACACATAATCTATAATAACAGTTGTTGACAATCTATAGTTTAGTGATAAATAAACTGTCCTTCCAGACCAATCTGAATAGGAGCCCTGATATTAACGGCCAATCAGATTTAAAATTTCTGTTGTTTTTTAAAATAACAATACCTTTTTCTTAATAGTTCTAAGCCCATTTTAGAGGTTCTCTCATGTCATTCCCCTTCCTAAAAATCAGATATTAGATATTTGGGGGAACTTGCTCTTCTTTTCTCCATATCTGTGTTTGGTGAATACTTCGTAGTATGTGCTTATGACTCATTTACTGTGTGGTTTAATTAATTTACATTAATTTGCAGCCTTCCTACAGGTAGAATCCATCTCTCTCTCTCTTTTTTTTTTTTTTAAAGTTTTTAATGTTTTTTATTTATTTTTGAGAGAGAGAGACAGCGCGAGCAGGGGAGGGTCAGAGAGAGAGGGAGACACAGAATCAGAAGCAGGCTCCAGGCTCTGAGCTAGCTGTCAACACAGAGCCCGACACGGGGCTCGAACCCACGAACCATGAGATCATGACCTGAGCCGAAGCCAGACGCTCAACCGACTGAGCCACCCAGGCGCCCCTCTCTCTTTTTTTAATGTTTATTTTGAGAGAGAGAGAGAGAGAGAGAGAGAGAGCGTGCACAACCGTGAGCAGGGGAAGGGTAAAGAGGGAGAGAGAGAATCCCAAGCAGGCTTCACACTCAACATGGTGCCTGACATGGGGCTCAATGCCACAACCACAAGATTATGACCTGAGCCAAAATCAAGAGTCAGACACTTAACTGACTGAGCCACCCAGGCGCCCCTAGAAAATATTTTTAAGGGACACCTGGCTCAGTTGGTTAAGCATCTGATTGTTGATCTCAGCACAGGTCTTGATCTTGGGATCGTGAGTTCAAGCCCTGTGTTGGACTCGTCACTGGGCATGGAGCCTACTTAAAAAAGAAAAACAAAAAAGAATGAAATTTGGGAAATATACAAATATTCAGAAATTAAACAGCACTTTTTTTAAACATTTATTTATTTTTGAGAGAGAGAGAGAGGGAGACAGAGTGCAAGCAGGGGAGGGGCAGAGAAAGGGAGACACAGAATCGGAAGCAGGCTCCAGGCTCTTGAGCTGTCAGCACAGAGCCCGATGCGGGGCTTGAACTCACAGGCTGCAATATTATGATGTGAGCTGAAGTCGGATGCCCAACCAACTGAGCCACCCAGGCACCCCTAAACAGCACATTTCTAAGTAACCCATGGGTTAAAGAAATCATAAGAGATAAATATTTTTTTAAGTTTATTTATTTTGAGAGAGACAGAGACAGCATGAGTGGGAGAAGGGCAGAGAGAGAGGGAAACAGAGACTCCCAGGCAGGCTCTGCACAGTCAGCACGGAGCCCAGCATAGGGCTTGAACTCATGAAACCGTGAGATCATGGCCTGAGCTGAAACCGAGTCAGACGCTTAACCGTCTGAGCCACCCAGGCATCCCAAGAGATAAATACTTTGAACTGAATAAAAATAAAACAACATATCAAAATTTATGGGATGCAGTTAAAGTACTGCAAGGCAAACTTATGGCTTTAGATGCCTATATTTGAAAGTAGGAAAGATCTCCAATTATTTACCTAAGCTTTCACATTAATAAATTAGAATAAGCACAAACTAAGTCCAAAGCAACCAGAAGGAAGGATAGAATAAAGATAAGGATGGACAAAGTAGTGAAACAGAAAACAGGAAAATAATGCGGTAAATCAACCCAAAAATTGGTTCTTTGGAAACCTGAACAAAACTGACAAAACTTTAGCTAGACCAACCACGAAAAAAGAAGAGACACACACAAAAAAAGAATTACAAGGTACAACTTAATGCCAAAAAATTAAACAAATAGATAAACAGGAAAAATTGTTAGACACAACTGACTCAGGAAGAAATTTTAAAAGTCTGAATAGATTAAAACAAAGAAATTGAATTAGTAATGAAAAATCTTCATGCAAAGAAATTCCTTGCTTGACAGATGGCTTGACAGGGTTTGTTTGAATTGTATCAAACATTTAAAGATGAAATAGTACTAATCCTTCATCAGCTCTGTAAACAGTAGCAGGAGGAAACATTTCCAGCTATTTACGAAGCCAATATTCAGAGTTAGACAAAGACATCACAGGAAAGCCATATTCCTTAAGAAAATAAATGCCATGTTTTGATGATTTTTTTTCTACTCAGACTCATAACTGTAGAGACTTAGATAATGAGTATTCTAAAAATGAGGACCCCTAAAAAATAAATGAATAAAAATAAATAAATAAAATAAAAATGAGGATTCCCAGCAATCATCTTTAGGGCAAAAATGTTTCCTTGCTGATGGAGGCTAAAGACACTTGAATCTTGGGGCACCTGGGTGGCTCAGTCAGTTAAGCGACCAGATATCGGCTCTGGTCATGATCTCGCGGTTTGTGAGTTTGAGCCCCGCATCGGGTTCTGGGCTAATAGCTCAGAGCCTGGAGCCTGCTTCGGACTCTGTGTCTCCCTCTCTCTGCCCCTCCTCTGCTCGTGCTCTGTCTCTCTCTGTCTCTCAAAAGTAAATAAACGTTAAAAAAAAAAAAAAAAGACACTTGAATCTTTTGTGAGTGCAATGATTACAGGTTGCCTTATAAATCGTCATAATTCACTGTGGCTTCTAATGTTCTAGAATCATAGATAGAAGGCACTCCGTGTTCTCTCCTTCCCTCCACCTTCCTTCCATAGTACTTACTGGGCTCCAGTACGTGTATCAGCAGGAAACATTATTAAGCAGTTACTATGCGCTACGCAGTCTTAAAAATCTCTCATCTTGTAAATGAGAGATGAGGTAAAATCAGGAAAAGAGGGGGGAAAGAAAAAGATCTTTAATTAAAGAAAATAATCTATTAACTTGTTTTTTTTTAAAGAATATAAATGGAAAAATCCTCAACCAAATATCAACAAACCAATTCCAACAGCATATTAAAGGATTATACAACATGACCAAAGAGGATTTGTGCCAGGAATGCAAGGGTGGTTCAAGCTAAAAACCACGCACCAATGTTAGAACAAAGGGGGGAAGAACACAGTCCTCTCAACTGATGCAGAAAAAGCATAAGAACATTCAGAAAACTAGGAATAGAAGAGAATTCCTCTGCTTGAAAAAGGATATTTATGGAAAGGATGGATCAACTTCATACTCACTAAAACAGCTACAATAAAAACAAGTTATGGGTAGGATGTGGAGCAGGTGGTAATAGAAACATTTAAGACAGAAAGGAGATAAGGGCACCTGGCTAGTTCAGTCGGTAGAGCATGCTAGAGCATGCGACTCTTGGATCTCGGGGTTATGAGTTCAAGCTCCACACTAGGGGTAGAGTTTCCTTTAAAAAAAAAAAAAGAAAGGAGCTGTAATATTCAAGAGAAATGAGCCAAGAAAAGTTAACAGGAACCCTCCCGAGGATGAGGAACTAAATTTTGAATTCATACTTCACATCAGAATGTGAAGTTAGTCTTAGTGAGGGACATGGCAAGGTAGAGAAGTTTCCAATAAGGGCATCCTTTGTCATCACCAAAAATCATCTGATGCTTATTGTATGCACAGGTACCAGAGCTAATTAGAACTTTTTTTAATTTTTAAAAATATTTATTTTTGAGAGACAGAGCATGAGCAGGGGAGGGGCAGAGAGAGGGAGACACAGAATCTGAAGCACGCTCTAGGCTCTGAGCTGTCAGCACAGAGCCCTACATGGGGCTTGAACTCATAAACCACGAGATCATGACCCGAGCTGAAGTCAGACACTTAACCGACTGAGCCGCCCAGGCGCCCAGAACTTTTTTTTTTTTTCTAAGTTTATTTATTTTGAGAGAGAGAGAGAGAGAGCACAAGCAGGGGAGGGGCAGAGAGCAGGCTGCACTGCCAGCATGGAACTCAATGTGGGGCTTGAACCCATGAACTGTGAGATCATGACCTGAGCCAAAGCCATATGCTTAACCGACTGAGCCACGCAAGTGGCCCTAGAACTTTTTTAAAAGGGTTCTCTGAGACTGGGAAATGCTGTATTCAAGAAATAGAAAGCAAGAATAATATTCTCAAAATTTGAAAATCAATATTTGTTATATAGTAATGATCAGAAAGGAAATCAATTTTATTGGAGGAGGAATATGTACGAAGTTTAGTTAGTAGAAATGTGTTAAGTCAGTGAAATCATGGGGGGCTTCTAGAGAAACAACCAGAGCTAGGAGGCAGGGACTGCAGTGTTTACATTTCCACAACTAGAAAAATAAAATGAGCCAATTCTAGCAGGTGGCCCAACTTCCATGTAATTGCATATGCTCTGCTCCCAGTTGCCTTGATTATGAGTGCTTGTGTTAGTAATCCTGTGTTGGGAAAAGCTACATGCAAGGAAGTGAATAAGGTGAAGCAACTCACAGTCTACCTACCTCCACCTTATGGAGAGTCTGAGGAGGAGTTTGGGAGACAAAGTATAAGGTCTTAAGTAAGTAGACTTCAGTTATAAATATTGGAGAATGTACTGCTCCTGGAACCTCAAGACAGTCTCGGATATTTTTTTTTTTTAAGATTTCATTTTTAAATGGGGCCTCTAGGTGGCTCAGTTGGTTACATGTCCGACATTGGCTCAGGTCATGATCTCACAGTTTGTGAGTTTGAGCCCCACGTTGGACTCTGTGATAACAACTCAGAGCCTGGAGCCTCTTCAGGTTCCATCTCTGTTTCTCTCTGCCCCTCCCCCCCCCCCACTGTCTTTCTCTTTCCTTCTCTCACTCTCAAATATAAATATTTTTTTTTAAAAGATTTCATTTTTAAGTAATGTCTGTACCCAAAGTAGGGCTTGAATTTCACAACCCTGAGAGTAAGAGTTGCATGTTCAACAAACTGAGCCTGTCAGGTGCCTGGAAAGTCTTGGGTATTAGAAGTCTGCTTTACCTCTTGTTGACCTGATAGTAGTTATTTTCAATAAACCACATGACCATGAATCCAGTTGCTTTATCCGTTCTATTGAGAGATGTTTCTGCCTAGGAGGAACCCCTAGGGCTGAAAGCTCACTCTCCTGAGGACAGCTTTTGTGAATTTTCCTTATTGTCCTGTTAACACACAGAGTGGCTGTGGTCTTGATCTTCTTGTCCTTTGGATTCACCAAGGAGAGTTGAGCCCACCCTGTCGGAGGAATGAAGAAACAGAGAAGCGAGAAGATGGGACTCCAGGGAGAATTGGGGAGTTTGTCAGTTTACCTGCTATGAGAATATTGGGGGGAAACAAGGAAAGAGTTTTTATTTTTTGAGAAATGTTACTGTGGGCTGTGAATTGGATCATCTTTAATGTTTACCTGAGAGGCTCCAAAAAATAATCAGAATTCCTATATTAATTACATCTGGTTGCTGGTCTGTACTTTGTGCTTCCATGAAGAGACTGAACCACGTGGGTCCCCAGCTTTTAGTCGGGTTACGTGTACTCTTGCTGACTCTGCTCCTCTTGTTTTCTTCCCTTACTCGCTTCTTTATATGCTTGCTTTTCTCTTTTGCTCTCATTTATTATTCAGATATTTACTACCTAAGTCTCCACAGTGACAGAGTTGCCTATCGAAGCAAAAGTCATCATAATGTGAACAGATTTACTAATGACTACTTAATACAATCAGTCCCCACATGTCAGCATATTACTGTTTAATGCTTCCATCTGTCCTGCCCTGTGGTCAGCGTCTTTGTTGATATCAGTCACTTGCCAATTGGTGGATATTGTTAATATCTGACAATATAATGCAGATACAGTAAAAATCAGCTGCAAAGTGAAGTCATCCTTACAAGAGATGCAGGGTTTTATGAAGTTGATGAATGTTAAAGAATCACCTACAAAGCCACTGACAAATGAGAATCTAGAAAATTTTTTTAGCAGTTAACAACAGTTGAAGAGAAAATAAATGAAAGATGACACAATAGGTTCTTCTATATAAGATGGTGGTACAAAGTCCTTGGGAAAACTATGAAGTTTTGCAAATAGTTTCGAAGTAGTTTTGCAAAAGTAACTGCAAAAATCAAATATGTCACTTGGCAGTCTCGCTGTATTTGTCTGAAAAATTGCAGCCCCGTTTTCCTTTGTTTGTTTATTTCTTTTTGAGAGACAGAGTGTGAGCGGGGGAGGGGCAGAGAGAGAGGGAAACACAGTATCCAAAGCAGGCTCCAGGCTCTGAGCTGTCAGCACAGAGCCCAACGTGGGGCTTGAACCCACAAACCACAGGATCATGACCTGAGCCAAAGCCCGGCGCTTAACTGACTGAGCCACCCAGGCACCTCTCCATTATCTTTTTTTTTTTTTTTTTTTTTTTTAATTAATAGATGCAGGATGCCTGGGTCACTCAGTTGAGCATCTGGCTCTTGGTTTCAGGTTAAGACATGATCTCACGGTTTTGTGGGTTAGAGCCCCGCATTGGGCTCTGTGCTGGCAGTGCAGAGCTTCCTTGGGATTCTCTCTCTCCCTCTCTCTGCTCCTCCCCTGCTTGTGCTGTCACTGTCTCGCTCAGAATAAATAAATAAAATTTTAAAGAAATTTTAAAAAATAGATGCTTTTTTTTAGAATAAAGGTTGTCAATGTTTTCAGATGTTCTGTGTAGAATCTCATTTGTTTGTCAACATCCTTTCAGATTAGGGCTCACCTGGGTACAAACAGTAGCTGAGATGCCAGGGGCAGCCATGCAGCAAAAGGAAGTGCTCTACACCACTTTAAAGGTCTTCAAAGACACACAATGATTAAAATTAAATTCTCAGCAAGGACCATTGAAAATCTGAATATTCATTATTGTTAACCTAGAATGGTGTTAAACACACCGAGGAGCTCTGTGAATGAATATTGGCTGGATGAATGGGTTCTAAGCGGAACCTGCTCTAAATAGGTCTGTGTCTTCCGCAGTGCCCACCGAAGGCTCCTATTTCACCAGCTCCAGAGTGGGAGGCAAGCGAGGGATCATCAGGGAGCTTGCTGCCACACTGCAAGGACCCGAGGACAATACTCTCCTGTTTGAGTCAAGGTTTGAGAGCGGGAATCTGCAAAAAGCTGTCAGAGTGTGAGTAACAGAGGAATTTCCCTAAGGGGTGATTGCTGCAGTGACTGACTCACATCTTCAGGAGTCAGAGTTGGAATGTTTTTGACAAAGAGAGAAGTGGTGAGAAATGGTTATGAGGATGAAGAAAAATGGAATAACTGTGACTCATTTTCCCCCAGAGTAAAACTGTATCTACATTGTTTTTTCTGCCTGTGAAAGAAATTAGTATTCATTAATTTGTATTAATAGGGGCACCTGGCTGGCTCAGTCGGAAGAGCGTGATCTCAGGGGCCGTGAGTTCAAGCTTCATGTGGTGTAGAGATTACTTAAAGAAGTAAAACTTAAGAAAAAAATCTGTATTAATAAAAATGCATAACGTAAAAAATTGAAGCTCTGTAATCATATCTCCGAGATGCAGCAACTGCTAACAGTTTGGTGTATATGCAGTAATTTCTCCCCCTCTTAATGTGTATGTATAATATACAGAAATTATTTTATTTAAAAAAATAGAATAATGGTATACATACCATTTTGCAAATTGCTTTTTTTCCACATAATAAACTTTACATTTTTCCTATGGAGTACTGCAGATTTATCTCCTCACTTTTAATAATTCATATTATTCTATTGTGTGGGTGTTCCATATCTTATGTGCCCTGCCCCCAACTGATAGGAAATGAAGGTATTTACTATTTTTGTTTAATGAATTAACAGAATTAATACCCTTGGGCACTTTTTAAATTTTATATATATATATTTTTTAATTAGTTAATTTATTTTTTAATTTACATCCTAGTTAGTTAGCATATAGTGCAACAATGATTTCAGGAATAGAATCCAGTGATTTATCCCCTACATATAACATCCAGTGCTCATCCCAGCAAGTGTCTTCCTTAAAGCCCCTTGCCCATTTCGCCCACCCCCCCACACCCACAACCCTTCCAGCAGCCCTCTGTTCTCTGTATTTAAGAGTCTCTTATGTTTTGTCCCCCTCCCTGTTCTTATATTATTTTTGCTTCCCTTTCCTTATGGTCATCTGTTTTGTATCTTAAATTCTTCATATGAGTGAAGTCATATGATATTTGTCTTTCTCTGACTGACTAATTTCACTTAGCATACCCTCCAGTTCCATCCACATAGTTGTAAAGGGATTTATATATTTAAATATTTGTGATTTTTTGGGATAAATTCTAGAAATATAATTGGTGGGCCAAAGGGTTTGAACACTTTTTAAGTATTGCTATTTTTTGCCAAATTACCCTCCAACATGATTTCCGTTCCCAACAGCAGTGTATGACAGTGACTGTTTCCCACAGTTGGAATATGCGTGAGACGGAGGGAGAATGACATCCTATCGTAATGTGCCTTTCTTGCATTATGCCTGTGGTGGGGGGCAGCTTTTCAGGATTTAGCATTTGTATTTCCTCTTCTGCTACTTTTCAGTAAGGTGAATGCATTACAGAGATGCCCCCTCATCTTCAAACAGTCGATAATCAGAGGTAAAGTAACACCTGAGGCTGACAGGTCTCCTCCACAGTGGTCAAGTCCAGGATGTAACTAACAGCCTACAGAGGGCTCTGGCTTCACTACCGTTCATTGTGGTTCTGAGAAATGCATTGAAATGGTTAGAAACTGCTACTGGACATTACAGAAAGATACTAAAAAGCTCATAGAGCTCCCAAATATCCCAAATAAACTTTGTTGACCCAGATTTCCTCCAGCCTAATGTATGAGTTGGGGAACTAGGTACATTAGAAAATTAACGTTTGATGTAGCAGGCTTTCCTGTTGAAATAAGACCTATTTTTGCCAGGGGAAAACGGTTTTTTAGATTTGGGTTTTGCAGGGGGATGTGGGGTTACAGAGATATTCTTCTATTTTCTCCATTACAGAGATACCTATGAGTATGAACTCACCTTGCGAACTGACCTCTACACAAACAAACACACTCAGTGGTTTTATTTTCGAGTGCAGAACACTAGAAAAGATGCCACCTACCGCTTCACCATTGTCAACTTGCTAAAACCCAAGAGCCTTTATGCTATAGGGATGAAGCCACTCATGTACTCCCAATTGGATGCCAAGACCCACAACATTGGCTGGAGGAGAGAAGGAAATGAAATCAGGTACTATAAGAACAACAGGGACCATGGGCAGCAGCCCTTTTACTGTCTCACGTGGACCATTCGGTTCCCACATGACCAGGACACTTGCTTCTTCGCACACTTCTACCCATATACATACACTGACTTGCAGTGCTACCTGCTGTCGGTGGCAAACAACCCTGTCCAGTCTCAGTTCTGCAAACTCCGAACTTTATGCAGGAGCCTAGCAGGAAACACTGTCTACCTGCTCACCATCACCAACCCATCCCGGACCCCTCAAGAGGCAGCTGCAAAGAAAGCTGTGGTCTTGAGTGCCAGAGTCCACCCCGGAGAGAGTAATGGCTCCTGGGTCATGAAAGGCTTTTTGGACTTCATCCTTAGTAACTCTCCGGATGCCCAGCTCCTCAGAGATATCTTTGTCTTCAAAGTGGTTCCTATGTTAAATCCAGATGGAGTGATTGTGGGGAATTACCGGTGTTCGTTGGCTGGAAGGGACTTGAACAGACACTATAAAACCATTCTGAAGGAGTCTTTCCCTTGCATCTGGTACACCAGGAACATGATCAAAAGGTGAGCCCCTTTATCTGTTGATCTTCCTCCGAATGCCGTGAGCGCTATCCGATGGGTGTGAGGGCTCTTCTTGATGTAGGAATCAGATACGGCTTGGGAGAGAGTCTCCCATTCTCTTTGCAGTCCCATGAGTTTGTTCAGTTTCAAACGTTTAAGTCACGTTTTGTCTCTGGGGTGAAACTGAACATGCAAGATTTCTGCCAGGGATTATTTCACTTATAAGTGAAACAATGGGATAGAGAGGTCAGAAGTCAGAGAAGTTCATAGGTCTTTGTCAGGAGGCCTGTGGAATAATAATAAGAGTACCTAACGATTAGGCAGTGTTTGTGTATAGGGGACAGGCAGTATTCTCAGTGCTTTACACGTACGACCCATGTAATCTCCACTTTAACCCCCTGAGGTAGGCGCAGTCAGTATCCCAGTATGTATATGGTGAGGCCGAGGAAAGTCAAGTCACTTGCCCAAGGTCATAGAGCTAATAAGCGACAGGGTAGATAATTTGAATATAGGCTTTTGGGTTCCTTATTACCTCTTACATTTCATCTCACGAAGGAAGAATAATACATAAATCAGTTAATATTTTCCAAACCTGTGTGAAAGCAATTGAAGGCTATATTGTAATAGCACCCACCTTAAAGGAAATGAAACTACAGCGTCTAAGATATGTGAATACACACACCTTCTAACCTTATCTGTGTGAAAGGGTGGGCGGAGTGGTGGGCTGGCAGGCAAGATGGCTAAGTGCATATGCTTGGGAGTCAAGACAGGCCTGGCTAAAAAACATGGTTTTACTACTAGCTGGTTCTGTGACCTTGGACGTGATTGCACCTCTCTGCCCTTCAGCTTTCTCATTTGTAGAGGAGGGTAATCTTACCCGCTTGGGTGGTTACTAGGAGGATTAGATGAGAGGATCCTTGTCATCTGTTAGGACAGTGCCCAGCACATTGTAAGTGTGTGGCATTACTATCATATTCTTCATCCTATCAGTGTCATCATGGAGAAGGTGACAGTGATGGAAGACTGAGGAGGTGTCCTGGGTGAAGAGGAGACAAAGATGAGCTGAGCCTTACAGGAACAGGCCCTGGAAAGTCAGGGACCCAGGCTTTCTTTGTTTCTCTTTTTCATCCCTACACTTACAGCCTCTCCTTTTCTCTTTCTCTTTCCCCAGGTCTGCCCCCGGGGCGGGGGTGGGGAGGCTTTCTTTCAGTAGATTTCCTCCACTTCCTTGTCAACTTACACAAGGCCTACCCAACACCCCTTTCCACCTCAGGGCGTATTCATTTCAAGTCCCTCTGACTGACAGGGGTGAGGAGTGCTGGTGGCATGTTTACAGCAGTGGCTGAGGATGGAGATAGGGTCCTTTGAAGGGGTTGGCATTTTCTTTAGGGGGAAGGTGGCAACAGACATGCTTAAGGAAGAGACTGTAAAAGATCCTTGATTATTTTCATGCATCTGGATGAAAATAATCATGCACTGAATTTTTTGTTTGCCCCCCCTCAATAGACTTCTTGAAGAAAGGGAGGTTCTCATGTACTGTGATTTCCATGGCCACAGTCGTAAGAATAATATCTTCTTGTATGGCTGTAATAACAATGATCACAAGTACTGGCTTCATGAGCGAGTCTTTCCTTTAATGTTAAGCAAAAATGCACCAGATAAGGTAAGCACATAAGGTAATTTCCCGTCCGTTGACTGAGGAGGAAAGGAGTTCACTGTGTCCTATATGTAGTATTTGATCTGCCACTTTACATCTCTTTTCATTATCTTGGATAAATCTTAGCAGCCTGGACCTTAAGACTTTACTCTGGTTTTGGTTTACAATATAATGATTCAACAGTTGTATACATGATTCAATGTTCATCGTAAGTGTTCCCTTAATCCTCTTTCTCTAGTTCACCCATCCCCCACCTTCCTCCCCTCTGCCAACCACCAGTTTGTTCTCTGTACTTAAGGCTGTGCGTTTTTGTTTGTCTCTTTTTTCTTTGTTTTGTTTTTTAAATCCCACATATGAATGAAATCATATGGTACTTGTCTTTCTCGATTTCACGTAGGATTATACCCTTTAGGTCCATCCTCGTTGTTCCAAATGGCAAGATCTTATTCTTTTTTATGGCTGAGTAATATTCCATTGTGTATATATACCACATCTTCTCTATCCATTCACCTATTAACGGACACTTGGGTTGTTTTCATATCTTGGCTATTGTATAAACATATGGATGCAGTAAACATATGGGCACATATGTATCTTTTTTGAATTAGTGTTTTTGTTTCCTTTGGGTAAATACCCAGTAGTGGAATTACTGGATCATATGGTAATTCTATTTTTAACTTTCTGAGGAAACTTCATACTGTTTTCCACAGTGGCTGTACCAATTTACCTTCCCACCAACAGTGCATGAGAGTTCCTTTTGCTCCACATCTACACCCACACTTGTTATTTCTGTCTTTGATCCTAGTCATTCTGATGGGTGTAGGTGATATCTCATTGTGGTTTTGATTTGCATTTCCCTGATGATGTGTGATGTTGAGGATCTTTTCATGTGTCCGTTGGCCATTTGTACGTCTTCTTTGGAAAGGGACTTCAAGAATTTAGAAAGGTGTGGCTTTAAGAATTACTCTGTATACATCTACAGAAGAACAGATAAATAAAATGTAGTATATCCACATAATGGAATATTATTAGGCAATAAAAAATGAGGTACTGATCTGCTAAGACATGGGTGAACTTTGAAAACATGCTACATGAAAGAAGCCAGACCTAAAAGACCACATTTTTATGTGATTCCATGCTATGAAATGTTCAGAAGAGACAAATCTGTAGACACAGAAAGTCATTTAGTGATTAGTCAGTGGGGAGGGGGAGAGTGGCATGACTGCTAATAGGTACTGGGTTTTTTTTTGGGTGGGGGTAATGAAAACATTCTAAACAGAGAGTGGTGATGGCTGCACAACTGTAAATGTACTTGCATCGTTGAATTGTGTACTTTAAATGTGTGAGTTTTACAGTATGTGAGTTATATCTCAATAAAGATGAATTTTTAAAAATTTTTTAAATGTTTATTTTTGAGAGACAGAGACACAGACAGAGCACAAGTGGGGGAGGGCAGAGAGAGAGGGAGACACAGAATCTGAAGCAGGCTCCAAGCCCTGAGCTGTCAGCGCAGAGTCCCATGCAGGGCTCAGACCCACATCATGAAGTCAGATGCTCAACCGGCTGAGCCACCCAGGCGCCCCTCAATTAAAGATGATTTTTAAAAATTGGTCTGGCTTCTTTGCCTGGGCGCAAGTTCAGACTCTTAGTAGGTAACTTATCTTTGATCCTGTGGTTGGCAGTGGAAGAAGGGATTGAATGATAAACAATATTATATGAGCCTCCACAGAAAAGTTCATGTAAGACAAGATTATAAATAATTGTAAGATAGTAAATGGCTAATAAAAACAACTTAAAAGTTTTTTAACAGTTGGCTGAGTAACAGCTCTGAAAGGAATTGGCTTAGAAGTTGGTTTTCAGCATCATAAATAGATCCACAAAATATAATTTCATTAGAGAGAAGAAATTAGGGGCGCCTGGGTGGCTCAGTCAGTTAAGCGTTCAACTCTTGATTTTGGCTCGGGTCGTGATCTCATTAACCGTGAGATTGAGCCCAATGTTGGGCTCTGCACTGACAGTGTGGAGCCTTCTTGGGATTCTTTATCTCTTTGGCTCTCCCACATTCACATGTGTTCTCTTGCTCTCTAACAAATGTTTATTTAGTTTTGAGAGAAAGAGAGGGAGCAGAGGAGGGCAGAGTGAGAAGGAGACAGGATCTGAAACAGGTTCTGCGCTGACAGCTGAGAGCCTGATCTGGGCCTTGAACTCACTAACCGTGAGATCATGACCTGAGCTGAAGCCGGTCGCTTAACCGACTGAGGCACCCAGGTGCCCCATCAAATAAATAAACATTTGCCAAAAAAAAAAAAAAAAAAAAAGAAAGAAAGAAGAAATTAGTTTGGATTTAGAAAAGTTTTTAAATGGTAGTGCACATTTTCTCCTATAAAGATATATAAGACAAATATTTTATATCTGCTATTCGTACGTTAAAAAGAAAGAGGAAGCTTTTCTTTCTCCCTCCAGTTTTTTCTTCCTTCATTCCTTTTTTCTGTTTTTAAAAAATCTTCCTGTCTGTGTTTGCTAGGGATCTCTTTCTTTAAATAAAATAGCATCCAAATATGTGTCTTGTTAAAAAAAAAAATTGTTTTGTAATGAAATGACATCCAGGGGTAACTTGGGTGGCTCAGTAGATTAGGCATCTGACTCTTGATTTCGGCTCGGGTCATGATCTCATAGGTTTGTGGGTTTGAGCCCCACGTTAGGCTACGTGCTGACAGTTCAGAGCCTGCTTGGGATTCTCTCTTTCACCCTCACCCCCCTGCCACTCACCCACTTGCACTCTTGCTCTTTCTCTCTCTAAATAAATATTTTTTAAAAATTAGGGATGCCTGGTGGCTCAGTCTTGAGTGTCCGACTTTGGCTCAGGTGATGATCTCAGGGTTTGTGGGTTCAAGCGCCATGTCAGACTCTGTGCTGACAGCTCAGAGCCTGAAGCCTGCTTCAGATTCTGTGTCTCCCTCTCTGCCCCTCCCGCATTTGTGCTCTGTCTGTCTCTCTGAAAATAAAATAAAAACATTAAAAAATTTTTTTTTACTTAAAAAAATAAATGACATCCAGAACCCAGTATCTAAAACAATTAAAAACAGAGCTACACTAAGTAAACAGGGATGCCAGGCTTGGAACCTTGCCTATTCTGCCTCCTTCAGTCTTTGTGGCCAGAATGCCTGAGGCTCCTCAGTAGAGCCCTGGATTCCAGGGGGCACCACCTAAACACAACTAACTAGGTGGTGAGATACCTGCCAAGTGTAAAGCGTTCTCGGCAGGATAGGATCGGTTGGGATAGGTGCCAAGTGTACATTACAAACTCCAAGTAAGGAAAGAGGGTTGGGGTGGTCATGAAGGACAATGAGGATATTGAACTCTAAGCCGAGAACATTAAGTATGAGGAAGTGAGACAGTTCCAGGCAGAGATTACAGGGGTGAGGCATGCCCAGATCATGTATAGAGGATAAACCCAATTGGATCCAAGGGCTCAAGTTGGTGAGGAGTAGAAAATAAATCTTAGAAACGTGGCTAGTGTCTTGAATGCCTAAGTAAGCCGGCATTCCCAAACTGGAGTTCAAGAAACCCTAGTACTGCAAAATGTCCCTGGGAAAGGTCCCCTGGGAAAGGTGGGGAAGGGAAGGAAGGGTTCATGGGCAATAAGGAACAGAATATACTCTCTCCCCTTTGGAGACTCACAGTCTACAATAATGTGTGAAATGCTCAGAGAGGGGGTGCCTGGGTGGCTCAGGCGGTTAAGCGTCTAAGTCTTGGTTTCATGGTGTCTCAGTTTTGTGGGTTCAGACCCCGTGTTGGGCTCTGTGCTGGCAGTGCGGAGCCTGCTTGGGATTCTCTGTCTCCCTTTCTCTCTGCCCCTCTCCCACTCGCGCTCTCTCTGTCTCTCTCAAAATAAAAAAGAGGTCCTGCACAGGAAGCCTGTGTAATTTTGTTAGCCCTTCCTCCTCCTGAGTAACATGACCACAGAACTCATTTTCTCCTCTGTAATAGAACAATAGAATTACTATTTTATGGAACATACTTTAGGAAATAGTGTATAGACCCCAAGGAAACCATTCTTGTATCATATTAATGAATCGTTGGCATTTTATATTTGCCAGTTTATGATTAACCCAGGATTTGGGTTTCTCTTTAGTTCTCTTTTCATAGTTGTAATTTTAAGGTCCAAAAGTGCAAAGAAGGAACAGGACGAGTTGTAATGTGGCGGATGGGAATCCTGAACAGCTACACCATGGAATCTACCTTTGGGGGGTCCACCCTGGGTAAGCTCTCTTTTGTATATCATAGGTCAGCATGACAAGGGTGAGCCAAGCAAACCACTGAGGACACGGAGTCCTTTTGAATGTTGGGGAGATGATTGATCTAAAGAATTTTCTTAACTGTGCCTTATGCCAGATTTGACTAACCTAAATATGAGTGTGAAATCTAACACTTGATGGGTCAGTATAGCCCACATATAATACTTGACGGGGAATCAGGCAGATCTGGGTTTGAATTTCCACTCCATTTCCAAGTTGTGTGATCTTGGCTAAGTTACTTGATTCATTCTTTGAACCTCATTTTTTTTAAACTAGCAATAATAGTAGTACTTGCATTATAGGTAGCTTAATGCACATAAAGCACCTGGCACAGTGCCTACCACAGAGTAAAACTTCAGTAACCATAGCCATCATGATTGGAATGTTTTTCATTGTCAGGGATTCTTCTGAACCAAACCAGATCTAGAAGGAGAAAGACCCTGTTCAGAAGCACAATATTCTAGAATCAGAAGTGGTGTTTTTAAGGAGCCATTCATAAATTAGATTTGCATTTGCTCATTAATTAATAAGAAATGTTTATGGACTTTTTTTTTCAGGCAATAAAAGAGATACTCACTTTACTACTGAGGATCTGAAGTCTCTAGGTTATCATGTTTGTGACACCCTTCTGGATTTCTGTGATCCTGACCGAACCAAGGTAAAAATGGGGTTTCAGGAAATGTGGTGGTGCTACTGTAATCAGTTTCACATGGGTCCAAAGTCAGCCCACTGAGATTATAGGTGGTCTTTATTTTCCTATTAATATCGTTCTGAAGTTTTTATAGTCAGTAAAAGACAGTCCCCAGCCTTCACACTCTCCACAAATGGCAAGACCTCATAACTCACCAAGAACGTAGAAGCCTTCATTCCAACCCTCCTTCAGCGCACCTGTCCCTCACTTTGCTTTTTCAGAAAGGCAGGAGTCCTTCCCCTTCTCCGAATCTAACCCTGCCCTTTGTGCACCCACCGGCCCCCCAATCCATGGCCTCCCTGAGGTCTTGCCTCATTAGTTACCACCTCCCCCTTCTGTGTCCTCAGTTTTTGCCTCTTCTTACTTATTTTGTTTTTTAGTTTATTTATTTGTATATTTTTAATATGTATTTACCTATTGTAAGAGAGAGAGAGCGTGCGAGCATGTGAGCAGGGGAAGGGCAGAGGGAGAGAGAGAATCCCAAACAGACTCTAGGCCGTCAGCACAGAGCTTGATGTGGGGCTGAAACTCACAGAATTGTGAGATCACGACCTGAGCCTAAATCAGGAGTTGGACACTTAACCAACTGAGCTACCCAGGCACCCCTTTAATAAAAAATATTTAAAGGAGAATTCAGCCACAACATGGCCTATTAAATCACATCTGCCATAGGCCAAAATCTGAAGAACCCCATTCTAATATTTTCTTCCTTGCTATTAAAAAAAATCCAATAAATCAGACCTTTGCATTAAGAAGTTTATTATTGTCTCTAGACAGGGAAAAGCACCTAAAGCATAGTTCATTCATGTTCTGCCCTAGAAACACTTTTACTGCAGCTCATGTAATTTATATGTTAGCATCTCCTTAGAAGCAGAGGTTACAGCTCACTTATCTTTATGTTTCCAGCAATAAATAAAGTGCCTTTCTGCATATGCTTTGTAAATATTTGATACATAAATAAATGAATAACCAAAAATGTCTTTTTTTTTTCACTTCCTCAGTTCATGCAGTGTCTAGCAGAGCTTAAAGAGCTCTTACAACAAGAAATCCATAAGAAATTCAATGAACTTGGTCAAGATATGGATTTAGAAGGAAGTTGGAGTGACATCTGTTTGTCTGACATTGAATCCAGGTAACAAACTTCATTTCAAAGTAAAACCAGAGAGAGGGGCACCTGGGTGGCTCGGCCAGTTAAATGTCCAGCTCTTGATTTCAGCTCCGGTCATGATCTCACAGTTGTTGGGTTGGAGCTCCTTGCTGATGCTGACCGCATGGGAGCCTGCTTGGGATCCTCTCTCTCTCTCTCTCTCTCTTGCCCTCCTATGCATGAGTGGGCACTCTCTCTCTCTCTCTCTCACAAAATAAATGTAAAAACAAACAAACAAACAAACAAATAAAAACCAGACAAGTTCTATTTTTATAGTTTTTGTTTGTTCTGTTGTTTTGTTGGTTTTGAGCCAAAGGTGCAAAATATTGACTAAATCATAGTGCACTGAAATATATTTCATTTCTTCAGCAACTACATACTGAGTGCCTGCTCTCTGACAGTGTCTTTTCTCGACTAGAGAGGTGGGCAGGCCGTATGCCTAGGGCCTTTAGACAGTTGTAAAGCCTTTGTCTTTTATTCCAACAGACATGGAAGACCTTTGGAAGGTTTTAAGTAGAGAAGTGTCATGTTTTGACTTGGGTTTTAGTTTCAGTAGGAATACCCTGGCTGCTATGTGGAAAACAGATTGTAGAGAGGAAATGTGTATGCAGAGGCATGCATTTGGAGGCTCTTACAATAATACAGGTAAATGCAGATGGTGGTCTAGATGAGAGTAGTTGTAGTGGTTGGGAGTATATGAATTGGTTGGATTCTAGATATATTTTGAAGTTTCAGACATTAGGATTTTCTTATGGATGGGATATGGAGCATGAAAGAAAGAGAATGAATCCATAATTGATTGGATGGCGTTGCCTTTCAGTGAGATGGGGAAGATTAAGGTGGTGGAGAAGGTTAGGGGAGTGGTGAAGGTCAGGAGGCCAGTGTCGGGCATGTTCAGGCTGAGATGTCTATGTGGCATCTAAATGGAGATATTGAATAGGCAGTTGAACATATGAGTCTGGAATTCGGTGGAGAGGTCAAGTAGAGTCATTATTGATTAGATGGTGTTTAAATCTTAAGACTAGGTGAGATCCCAAGGGAGTATGTGCAGTTGGATAAATAGGAGGTCCACGTCTAAGCAGGGCACCACAGCTCTCAGGTCACAGAGATAGGGAGGATCTAGCAAATGAGGTAAAAAGTCCAGGACCCTACAGTGGCCGACAGGCTATAGGATCTAGCCACTGGATACCTTACAACCTCCACCCTCACCCTTTCACATACCGCTATGGCTACACTGGCCTCCTCACTCTTCTTCAGACTTGTCAGGCCCTCTTCTGCCTCAGGGCCTTTGCACTAGCAGTCCCAGCTGTCTAGAATGTTCTTCCCACAGATACCTACATGGCTCCTTCCTTCACCTCCTTCAAGTCTTTGTTTAAATGTCAAATTTTTCAATGTGGCCTACCCTCATTACTCTGATACTGCCACTTGCTTCCCCGCCTTTGCCTTCCTGCCACTATTCCCTATCCTCCTGAGGTACTCTACTTTTTTTCCATAGCATTTTATCACCTTCTTTCCATCTTGTGTCATTTACATCTTTATTGTGTTTATTATGTATTGTCTGTTTCCTCCTACTGGATGTAGGTTCCACAAGGTCAGAGATCTTTATTTTGTTTACCTCTGTATCTCATGTGCCTGGAACAGTACCCGGCACCTAGGGAGAGCTCAATAACTATTTGTTGAATTAATTTGGTTTATAAGGTCTCAGCCCCACCCTCATAATCTCTACAACTATTCTAGGAAGCCCCCAGGTGGGTGAGTATCTCACAGGTGTGAGGTGTGAGGTGTGAGGTGCAGGAACACCTTCTACGTCAGCTTACTGGTCAAGGTGCCTCATACCTGTCCCAGCTGCCCTCGGTCAGAAGATTTCTGGGCTGGACATGACAGTCCTCTGCCAGAGGCTGCGCTGCAGACTGTGGTGGACAGTACAAGGGCAAGGCTGTCCCTCCTACTCTATGTGGACATAGAGTTGACATCTGGGCCCTAAAGCAGTTCTGCTGGCTGAGTCTCCCCAAGGTGTCCTTAGGAACCTTAAGTCAGACCATGAGGCCCGGCAGTGTGCCCCATTCACCATGTTGCCTCTTCCACTCTCCCAGAATTCTTTGCCTAGCTCTCCAGGACCACTGCATGAGCCACTCTTGACTCGCAGCCTCAAAAACAAAATGCCCCTGCATGTCAACCTGTTGGTACAGAGCCTAGGGGGAGTCCACTCAGAAACAGGGAGACTGCATCCTCGCTGGCTTAGCAGGGATCTTCTGATACTTTTAGTTAAGAATTATGAAAACCATTTTGCCAGCCTCTGAACAGGAAGCCAGCTGTCACAGGCCTCCACGGGCCTCCACCTATCCATTCTCACCTTTACCCAGAAAAGCAGACTGCAAGTGTCCAAGCCCAGTCTGAGTGTGCCCTGTGTGTGCACATCCACGGTTTTCAACATTTTCTGTGGCATACTGCATCTAATGTTTTTAGCCCGTTGATTAAAAGTTTTCAGTTACCTCCAAAAGGGACGTCAGAGACTATTATCCAGTGACCTCAAAGGCTATTCCTCAGACTAGAAAAGCCTTTTGAGAACAGGGAATTGGGAATTAGATCAGAGAAGAGAGAGCTTTCTTCCCACTGTCTTACGTGGGGTTCCACATTGTGCACTGAAGGGAGGGAGGGGGAGCATGAACAGGATGAAAGTCCTAAGCAAAAGAATGGTTTGAAATGCTTTTCCCAGGAGATCTGAGTTTTGTGCCTATGACACTTTTTTCTACATGGAGGCCATGTGCTAGAGCACAGCTCTGGCTTGTAGCCTCGCACACCCCGGGGAGAGGGAACGTATGATGGGACACTTAAACAATGTGATGAAAGATGCAAGGATAGAGAATCCAAGTCTTCATTCATCCTAGCCCTTGAAGGAAGGGGGAGTGGGCCCTCTGTGGAGGAAGACTTCAGGTTAGTCTGGACTTGGATCCCCAACTTTTGAAGTGGGAATTGAGATAATAAAAATAATACTCCCAGTTTCTGACCTACAGATTCCTTGTTATCAAACATGTTTATGTATATATTTAACTCAGCTTTATTTTTTTAAGTTTTTTAATGTTTATTTATTTGGTTGAGAGAGAGAAAGACAGAGGTGAGCAGAGGAGAGGCAGAGAGAGAGGGAAACACAGAATCCAAAGCAGGTTCCAGGCTCTGAGCTGTCAGCACAGAGCCCAACGCAGGGCTCGAACTACCGAACTGTGAGATCATGACCTGAGCCGAAGTCAGACGCTTAACCGACTGAGCCACCCAGGGGTCCCATATTTAACTCACTTTTAAAGAGTACCTGGGAGGTTCCTTGCTCTCTGAACTGGACCTGGCTGGACAGGAATGAATGAAACAAACCCTGCTTTCAAACAAATCACAGTCCTCTGGTAATCTCTAGGGCTGCACAGCCTCCCACAGTCACTGCCACAGGCAGCTTTGCCCATCTGGCCAATACTGACTTTGCCACATGGATTACAGACTCCTTGGGGCCAGGGGCTCTGCCACGTTCATCTCTGCTCTCAACGAACTCACTACCTGGCATGGAGTACACGTTCAGAATGAATGAATGAATGTGCTTGTCAACAATTGTTAGTCATCGAAATGCAGGCACTGGGGGCAAATAGACTGGGTATCCTAATCCCACACTGCCAATCTGGTAAATGTTTTACTTCCTAGATATTGGTAACAGGCAATATCTCCCTTTCTTCTTTCCTTTCGGAAACAGCACCAGTGGTTCTGATAGTTCCCTCTCAGATGGTCTCCCTGTTCACCTACTGAACATAGCAGAGGAGGTAAGATTATACAGACCCTTCCACTCAGGAAGTAGCAGCCTTAAGGAAAGCATGAGCCTCCTGGTTAAGTTGGTGGAATTTTCCAACTATCCTAAAATCTGCAGAAAATACAGCAATAGCATCCTAACTGGTTACCCTGCCCTGGAGTCTTTAATTTTGTCCCTTATAACTTTCCATTTATTAATTTATTTTTTAATGTTTTATTTATTTATTTATTTGTTTAACTTTTTTTTAATGTTTATTTATTTTTGAGAGGGAGAGAGACAGAGTGCGAGTGGGAAAAGGGCAGAGAGAGAGAGGGAGACACAGAATCCAAAGCAGGCTCTAGGCTCTGAGCTGTCAGCACAGAGCTGGACGCGGGGCTTGAACCCACAAACCATGAGATCATGACCTGAGCCGAAGTCGGTTGCTTAACTGAGTCCCACCCAGGGTCCCTATTTATTTATTTTTAAGAACTTTACTTTTAAAAATCTAGAGGGAAAAATTTGAAGACTCTATGTTTATTACAAAGTTAACAAAATTAAAAAAAAAAGTTTAACTAAAAGTGAAAACCATCGTACGAGTTAAGAGGTTGTCTCCTGATCTTGGGTTGTGAGTTCAAGCCCATGTTGGGTGTAGAGTTTACCTAAAAAACAAAAACAAAACTAAGAGACAGAGGTTGTTAAAAATGACCGATACTTTTTAAAAAAGTGTTTCTTTTTTTTAAGTTTCTTTTATTTATTTTGAGAAACAGAGAGGAAGAGCACGAGCAGGTGAAGGGCAGAGAGAAGGGGAGGGAGAGAATCCCAAGCAGACTCTGCACTGTCAGCGTGGAGCCTGTCTCGGGGCTCAGTCCCATGAAGCACAAGATCATAACCTGAGCCAAAATCAAGAGTCAGATGCTTAACCAACTAAGCTACCCAGGTGCCCCAAAAAAAGTGTTTCTTATTCATATAGTCTTAGATAGTTTTTTATACTTACGTATATTAAATTTTCTTTGCCCCATCTCATTCACAGGTCTTATCACATAGATGATATACTTGTTGTGGTTCATTATGCACATGATTTCATAGTCACATTAATAAATACCTCCATCATACAGGGCGCCTGGGGGGGCTTAGTCAGTTGAGCGTCCAACTCTTGATTTCAGCCCGGGTCATGATCCCGGGGTCATGGGATCAAGTCCCGCATCAGGCTCCATGCTGAGCATAGTGCCTGCTTGTTTAAGATTCTCTCTCTCCCCCTTTGCCCCTTTACCCCTTTACCCCACTCACTCTCCTCTCAAAGAAAAAAAAAGAAGAAGAAGAAATCAGTCTATCATAGGGTGAGATTAAGGCTATGTCAGGTGGAGCCAGTCAAATCAGACTGGACCCTATCATTTTTCCAGCTGGGTTTACAACAACAACATCGGCATAAGCTTGACCACACAACAGGTCCCTGGAAAGTCAGTCCTGAGCTTCACTTGCTTAATTATTAAAGCCACCTTGTGTAACAGCCAAACTGACTCCTCTAACTACACACCTGATAATCAGTATTGTCTGTACCTGACTATTGACACAAGTAACCTGGTTTCATATTATAAAAGGCAGATATTTGGATATTGATATAGGTGTCCCTTGGGCGGCATACCTGTAATAGCGGGATTTGGGGGTATTAAATGGGGAGCAGACTCTGGTAACGAGGCAGCTGAACTGTGTGTCCTCCAAACCAGGGGCAGTTGAGCCCTGCAAGGGCGCACGTTCTGGGGGAGCCCTCCTGTCTTGAGTGTTGCATGAGCGTGGCATGCAGGTGGGCCCTTCCTCCGGAATCCTCAGTGACTAGGTTCTCTATGCTTTCTGGAATAGTTGAATCAAAAGAAGAAGAAGATGTGTAAGAAGAAAAAAAAGAGGCCGCTTCAGACTAGGAAGCAGCGAAATGAACAGTATCAGAAAAATAATTTGATGCAGGAGTTGAAGTTAACAGAAGATGCCCTGGTAAGAAGGCTCTGTTGCCTACTTGTGCGGTCTGCTTAGAAAGCATTCCATAGCGGGAGCAGGACAGGGGGTTAACATTGACTCTCAACCAGAAAGGGAATGGGGCGGAGGGAAGCTATTTTGAGTTCAGAGCTCCTGCATGGGTCCTCCGGACGCTCTGAGCGGATTTCCGCCTCGGCCCCTGCACTACGCTCTGCCATGGCACTCTGGTCTGGGTTTGGGCCATGCATGGATTTCCAGAAGAAAGGTGCCCCTGGAGAAGTGGTGGCTGGAGCTAGTCCAGGGTTGCTGCGTGGCCAAGGTGTCAGGCCTCGTCCATGCTGGCTCCTTCCCAGTCTTCTCCCAGCAGCCACTGCTTCCTAAAGATGAAAAGGCTTTCCGATGTGTGACTTTTACTGTTGGGCGGATTGGGTCAGTTATGAGTAGATTAATTGCAATGGATCGATTGAACAATATTCTCTCTGCACTCAGTCCTTCTACTTTGTTTGCTTCTACTCTGAAAAAACAGCCCACCTTTTTCAGAAATTCAGAGAATGCCAGTTCTTCAGCGATGAAAAATGAAAAACCAAGGTTGAATGAGGTAGTAGTTTTGCTTGACCTTTCTTTCTTTCTTTCTTTCTTTCTTTTTTTTTTTTTTAAACTCCCACATGGAGAATGTGTCAAAACTTTTAACTCCTACATGGAGCGCTTGGGTTGCTCATTTGGTTAAGCACCTGACTCTTGATTTTGGCGCAGGTCATGAACTCACAGTTCATGAGCTCGAGCCCCGAGTGGGGTTCTGGGCTGACAGTGGGGAGCCTGCTTGGGATTCTCTCTTCTTCCCTCTCTCTACCCTTTCCCCATGCACTCTCGTTCACTCTCAAAATAAATGAACATTTAAAAAATACTTTTTGGGGGTAATATTTTAAAAGTATACAATGTGATATTTGATATATGTACACACTGTGAGAGGGTTCCCACTACTGAGTTTCCACAACCTCACATAGTTAACCTTTTTTTTTCTTTAATAACTGAAAGTTTATACTCTTTTACATCTTCTCCCCCACCCCCCACTCCCCAGCAACCACCATTCTACTGTTTATGTGCATTTTTTTTAATGTTTATTTATTTTTGAGACAGAGACAGAGTGCAAGCAGGGGAGGAGCACCCAGGCGCCCCTCTGTTTCTGTGAGTTCCACACATAAGTGATATCAGGCGGTGTTTGTCTTCCCTGTCTGGCTTATTTCACTCAGCTGATGCCCTCTGGTTTTATCCATGTTGTCACAGACAGCAAGATCTCCTTCTTTTTTTTAAGACTGAATAACATTATTTGCAAATATTTTCTCTCATTCCATAGGTTTCCTTCTGATTTTGTTTTTTGGGCTTAAAAAAAATTTTTTTTTTTTTTTTACGTAAACTCTACCCCCAATATGGGGCTTAAACTCGCAACACTGAGATCCAGGGTCACACGCTGTACTGACTGAGCCAGCCAGGTGCCCCTGCCTTCTGATTTTCTTGGTGATTTCCTGTGCCATGCAGAAGCTTTTTCGTTTGTCTAGTCCCACTTGTTTATTTTTTGCTTTGGGGATCAAATCCAAAAAGTCATTGCCGAGACAGTATCAAGGAGCTTACATCCTATGTTTTCTTCTAGGAGTTTGATGGTTTCAGGTCTTAAGTTTAACTCTTTAATCCATTTTGAGTTGGCTTTTGTGTATGGTACAAGATAGGGGTACAGTTTCGTTCTTTGACATATGGACATCTCGTTTTTCCTATACCATTTACTGAAGAGACCATTTTTCCCCATTGTAAATGCTTGGCTCTTTTTAAGAAATTAATGCACTGTCTATTCATGAGTTTCTTTCTGAGCTCTCTATTCTGCTCCATTGTTGACTCTTCGTTGCAGATTCTCTGATTTTTCCAATTCACACATCTCTCCCACAGGCTGAAGAATACAATAGGCCTCTATGTCACACTTCCCTGTCAATGCCACCAGGAGCGGGGGATCATTACAATTAGTGGGGATATTGTCACTGCTTTGGATTAGACACTACTGAAGTCTGACTACAGACATTGGTGCTTTGTGATTTTTTACCCAGAGCATAAGAGCAGGCAGCTTCATCTGTTATCCCTCCAGTCAACAAAGTGTACTGTGTAACCACCACATGCCACATGCTCTGCTGTGTGCTGGGAATGGCAGCATTGAACAAAACACCATCTCTGCCTTAGGGACCTTACAGTCTACTGGGGATTTTAACAAGGAAGCAGGATATTACGTCACAGAGTAGGATGCAGAAGGAGCACAGAGGAAAGACACCCAATCATTTTTTTAGTACTCTGGAATTGTGTGACTGTAAAATCCTTGTGTTTTTTATGTATAAAAACAAGTTTTGGTGGAGTGCTTGCCTGACTCAAGAAGAGCATGCAACTCTTGATCTCGGGGTTGTGTGTTTGAGGCCCACGTTGGGTGTAAGGATGACTTAAAATAAATAATAAACTTTTAAAAAAGTAAAAATAAAAAAAGGGGCGCGTGGGTGGCTCAGTCGGTTGAGTGTCTGACTCTTGATGTCATGATTGGTGAGATGGAGGCCTGTGTGGGGCCCTGCGCTGACAACGCAGAACCTGCTTGGGATTCTCTCTCCCTCTCTCTCTGCTCCTCACCTGCTCACGCACGCACCCTCTCTCAAAAGAAATAAACATTTAAAAATTTTAAAATAAGTAAGTTTTGGTATAATAGTATACAACTCTTAGTAGACAGGGTGCAAAATAGGCCCTTTTCTGGCACAGTGCTACCCTGTGTTTGACAGTGACATAATGAGGCCCCACTGGGTCACACTGAAGAGCCCCAACAGAGCCGGCTCTGTTCAGTGTGGAGGGCCATTTGGTGTCTGGTGTGATAGCGGCAAGATCACAGCTTTCAAGTCTGTCTTGAGTTCAAATTCCAGCCTCACTGTCATTTTCCATGAGTTACTGGACCACCATGGGACTCAGTTCCGGCATCTAAAATATTGGAGTAATAATCTCTACATCATAAATGTTGAGAAAAGTAGATGTGAAACTATGTAAAATGCTCGGCATATGGTAGGCACT
This sequence comes from Cryptoprocta ferox, assembly GCA_028646485.1. Lineage (NCBI taxonomy): Eukaryota > Metazoa > Chordata > Mammalia > Carnivora > Eupleridae > Cryptoprocta > Cryptoprocta ferox. Next base: position 14,479,825 of record CM053575.1, read on the forward strand.
CCATAAACAATTAGTTTCCTTCTTTGAATTATTATTCATTTGTGTCTTGCCTCTCTTTCCGTGTACAGTATTGTAATGAATTAACATGTGTGAATAAAAAACAGTCAATGTAGGGGCGCCTGGGTGGTTCAGTTGGTTGAACATCCAACTCTTGGTTTCGGCTCAGATCATGATCTCCCGATCATGATCTCATGATCTCCCTACATTGGGCTCTGTGCTGACAGTGTGGAGCATCCTTAAGATCCTCTCTCCCTCTCTCTCTGCCCCTCCCCTGCTTGTGCCCACTTGCGCTCTCTCTCTCTCTCAAAAATAAATAAATAAACTTCTCAGTGGGGAGCCTGGGTGGCTCAGTCAGTTAAGCGTCTGATTCTGGATTTCAGCTCAGGTCATGATCTCATGGTTTGTGGGTTCAAGACCTATGTCAGGCTCTGCACAGACAGTGTGGAGCGTCCTTGAGATCCTTTCTCCCTCTCTCTCTGCCCTTCCCCTGCTTGTGCGCGCTCTCTCTCTCTCTCTTACTATCCCTCTCTCTTTTTCTCTCAAAATAAATAAACTTTAAAACAGAAAAACACTCAGTGGGGGCGGCTGGGTGGCTCAGTCAGTTAAGTGTCTTGCTTCTGGATTTCCGCTCAGGTCATGATCTCACAGTTCGTGAGTTTCAGTCCCACATCAGGCTCCACGCTGACAATACAGAGCCTGCTTGGGATTCTTTCTCTCCCTCTCTACCCCTCCTTGGCTCAAGCTCTCTCTCAAAATAAATAAACTTTAAAACGTTTAAAACAACACTCAGGGTGCCTGGGTGGCTCATTCAGTTAAGTGTCCCACTTTGGCTCAGGTCATGATCTTGTGGTCATGGGTTCAAGCCCCATGTTGGGCTCTCTGCTACGTGGAGCCTGGGGCGTGCTTCAGATTCTGTGTCTCCCTCTCTCTCTGCCCCTCCCCTGCTCACACTCTGTCTCTCCGTCTCTCTCAAAAATAAATAAACATTAGAAAAAATGTTTAAAAAAACCACTCAGTGTATATTCTATATAATCACACTGGTGCAGGTGGGAAATGTAGTGAGAAACTGCTTATCTATTTCAGTCACAGTTACATGGAAGAGACAAAGGTATCTCTCCGGACCCATCAAAAATGACCTCCTTGATTCTGACTAAGAATAAAGAGAGAATGCAGGTATTTCACTAATTTATATATACACACCTATACGCCAGCAATTAATTTGACTTGGTTTTCAATGTCTTGTGTGATCTGGAGGGGTCGTGATCCACGGTGCACAGCTCACCTCCTGGGGCTTGTTCTGCTCAGATGGCTAAGGCAGTTTGCCCTGACCATCGGGGATGGGGGGGCCCACAGCCCACAAGGCACTGCAGGATAGGAGGAGTCCCCCCTAGAGCTCAAAGCTTGCCATGGAGAATTTAGTTTTATTTCAACAAACATTTGTTAGACGGCTCTTATTTTGTAGCTCCTTGGCGGCATCTCAGGTAAAACAGCCATAGTGAATAATGCAGCGGTTCTCAACCCCAGGACATGTTAGCAACCCACTGGGGTGCGGCCATCAGCCATGAGGTGTGCCTCACCGTCCAGTGTTACCAGTGATTGTTCAATACCGAGGTTTGTGAATGATTTCCTTTTTAAAAGGAATAAGTTAGAATGAGTTCATCTGTATCCCTCTAATAACATCTCTCTCGCTCATTTGCACTGGCATATTCTTTCCTGAGAAGGAGATAAAGGTGGAGAAACAGCTAGTAAGCTGCCCTGTCACATAGCTCTGGGTATGTCTACGCCGGGTGCTGCTCACATGTGCCCGGGGTGAACGGAGATTGAGCACCACCAAGTAACATAGGTCAGCTAGATAGAGAATGGACGGCTCTCCGAAGGTGACGTCCCTGCTGTCTTCCCAAGGCTGTGGTCTGAGACTTCTCAGACCCCCCTGAGCTCCCATTTAGTTAGCGCTCCCATTTAGCCACCGGTATCTTAGGAGAGTCTACGAGGGGCAGGGCCCCTTGAGGACTGTAAGACTTAATCCCTCCCTTAAGTCCGCCATCCTCTGGCAGGGGCGGCAAGATAAAGTCCAACCCCCACGGCCTAACAGAACCGGGACAGCAGTGAGAAGAGAGGCGCAGGTAAATTCAGATCAAAGAGGATTCGGTCCCAACAGGCAGATGAGCCACGAACTGTCCCTTCTCGTCTTCAGCATTCGCTGCAGGACGCCTCCAGGTTGCTCACATCACATCCCACAGCTGAAACCTGCTAACTGGGCAGTAACCCGTCACCGGGGGGGTCAGTTAAACCCGGAGTAGCGGGGTGAATGCCATCCAGGCCTCTACCTTCATTTTCTTACCGTTTCTGGTAGAACGTGTCTCTAACAGAGACGTGGACATTTAACTTGCAGGCATAGGGAGGCAGAACTGAAAACAGTGGGGCAGCCTCCCACCTTGACAGACCGACATCTTCCCCTTGTGTAGTGTCTCTAGACAGCTTACGAAATGCAGACGTTGACCTCCGGGCAATTAAAGTATCGCCCCTGGACCCTTCTCCGGCTCTGAAGGCCTAGGGCAAACGCTTGATTCCTCTCTGCCCTGGAACAGTATCAACAACTTTGTACTTTGGCATTTGGGGAGAAATGCAAATCCCTCCCGCTAACTCCTCATAAAACCGACCGCAACCCTAACTGTGACTTCAGAAATTACAACATAAAGTTGATTCAACTTCCATATCTTGTTTGCACAGACAGAGAAGCCAAGATTCACGGCGGCGTGCTCTCCCAAGAGAAGCACAAACACCAGCCAAGAGGCGGCCTCGGACATGAAGCCGCACTGGTCCAGGAGCAGATCTCCTGCCACGGGGAGAGGCCGCGCCGCCATGACGGTGTACCCGTGCTTGCACGTATACACGTACCCGTAGGGGGCCTAGGCCGCGCACACAGGCACGCCGTTGGCATGTGGGGGTTAGACGCATTTTGTGACGAGGGGAGCTGTGTGACGGGGAGCCGTGCTGTGTGCTCACGGTGCACTGACCTTACACTCTGTGCTTACGTTGCGTGCATGCCCTCGGGACTCATACGTCGTGAGTCAGATTATTTTTTCATCAAGTCAAATTTTATTATGATGTATTGGAGAGCTTCCTCTATCAGAAATTGAAGTGTGTGCTCACGAACGCACAGCGCAGATACACCTCCCTCTAACCAACAGGTATTCCCTCTAAAATGATGTGCAAATTAATTTTTAAGAGCTCCAATTCTATTTTTAAACCTATTCTATTTTAAACCTATTTTAAACCTATGTGCTGTGTTTAAAAAGTCTTGTGTCAAAGCTTTCTAGCAATGAATGGTCCAACTGTGAGTATCAGGTTGGCTCGTGGGGAGGTGTTACCACACAGAACAGTTCGTGTATTTGCCAGAATTTAGTCTTCCCTGTATTATGTTCAACGCGGTCACGTATGTTTTTTAACCCATTGATTAAAATCCTTTCTTTCTAACCAGTTCCTCTAACCAGTTGTTTCCTTTGATTGATGAACTGCATAACTTAAAGTGAACGGGTATTTTATACTTTAGATCTCTGGCGAGCGCCAAGCACAGTCAGCCGACTACAGCCTGTCACGTTAACGTGCTGGAGTCGTGTTGAAGAAGGGCCGCTCTGGCTCATGCGAGGCCTCCTGCTCTGACTTTCCCCTCTTCCTGTCACACAGGATTGGGAGTTTCCTGCTGTGTTTTTCACGATAGTTTGTAAACCCCCTCAGCCACCACCACTGCCTGGATGACTAAGGATTAGGACCACATGGCAACACAAATTTTATTACAATTCCGTATCTGTGCCTTTTTTTTAAATTAATAGACTTTATTTTGAGAACAGTTTTAGACTTACAGAGAAACTGAGGAGACAGCACAGAGAGTTTCCATATATTACCCACCCTAACCCCCCTCCACACACACAGTGTCATATAAAAACAATTTTTATATTTATTTATTTATTTTGAGAGAGAGAGAGAGAGAGAGAGAGTGCACATGAACAGGGGAGGGGCAGAGAGAGAGGAGAGAGAGAGAATCCCAACCAGGCTCTGTGCTGTCAGCATGGAGCCCGACATGGGGCTTGATCTGACAACCGTGAGATCATGACCTGAGCTGAAATCAAGAGTCAGACACTTAACCAACTGAGCCACCCAGGCGCCCCTATGTGAGCCTTTTCAAAAGGAATGATATCTGCTCGAGCTCTTTTTCATTTGTTTGGTTTGGTGTCTGATATGGAAGCTTCAGGGATTTTCGCCATCTTCCTTGCACAGGGGCCATGCTAATCTTCTTAGTTTCTGTATCGGTTTTAGTACACGTGCTGCCGAAGCCAGCGGGCCCCGGCCCTTCTCCTATTCCACACCTAACTCACACCCTAAAACTTAAACTCACACCCTAAAACTCAGCGTTTTAAGTATCTAAAAAGCACACATCCAAAACCCTACTTTTTTATCCCTAAGAGGACATCTTTCAAGGACGGGTCCCCAAACAGTTACAAACTGCTGAGGGCAAAGCTTTGTTTGACAGTTGTTCAGAAATAATTTGTTTCTTTTGGAGAAAGTTTATAAAGAGCACCCCAGTATGATGATATTTTTGGAATCAAATATCAGAATATACAATCAGACTTTTTAAAGTGCTTTTTGAAAGCAACAAACTTCCAGGGGAGGCGGGGAGGGCTTCCTGAGAGATGTGGTTTGAATGCTAAGGTATTGAAAGGGCAGGAAGGAGAGAACGCACGTAATTCAGACACTGCCTCCACAGCCGATAATTGCCAAAACACTGGCAGTTCCATTTTGAGGCCTGCTCAGCTCAGTCTGGCCTGCAAAGGAGTAGCTGTTTGTTTTGTTTAGAAGAGAAGCAAGCTTTCCTGCTTGGATGGTTGGGAAGAAATGCCCCACAGGATGTACGCGTTGCAGCCCCAGCAGCCAGCGCACCTATCGTTTCTCAGTTTGCTTTTGGTAGAAGGCTGCGAAGGGTGCCTCTAGCTGGAGACTTTCTTTTTTTTATGTTTATTTATTTTTGAGAGAGAGAGAGACAGAGCGCGAGCGGGGGAGGGGTACAGAGAGAGGGAGACACAGGATCCGAAGCAGGCTCCAGGCTCTGAGCTGTCAGCGCAGAGCCCGACACGGGGCTCGAACACACAGACCTTGAGATCATGACCTGAGCCGAAGTCGGACGCTTGACCTGCTGAGCCCCCCAGGCACCCGTAGCTGGAAACTTTAAAATGACAAACTAAGGTAATTGATTCTGTGTGAACATAAGAAATCTCATGCTGCATCTTGATTACTAAGAGTGAATCATGAGAATGGAATCAGGGAAACGTAGAAAAAATAGCATTTTAGTCAGGCCAGAGGCCCAGATCAACCTTCCATTCAACAGTTGTCAACAAAGGTTAAAGGCGGTGGGGGGGGGTGTCTGGCTGGCTCACTTGTTAAAGCATGTGACTCTTGACCTCGGGCTCATGAATTCGAGCCCCACCTTGGACATAGAGATTACTTAAAAATATATATGTATTTAGGGGCACCTGGGTGGCTCAGTCACTTAAGCATCCGACTCTTGATTTTGACTCAAGTTGTGATCTCATGGTTTGTGAGTTCAAGCCCCACTTCGGGCTCTGCGCTGACAGTGTGGAACCTGCTTAGGATTTTCTCTCCCTCTCTCTCTGCCCTTCTTCCCACCTCAAAATAAATAAATAAACTTTAAAATATATTTTTCTAAAAAGGGAAAAATAATCTACTTTATATACTCTGTTTTCTCTATATAATCACCAATGGTATTTTTTAAGATTCAAGAAGGATTTCAGGTAAATATGTTTTCTTTAGAAGCCTTACTTTTGGGATCATGTAGTCACAACCAAGGTCCTGTGGCAGTACCCCTTTCTATTTTTGGAGAAGTGGCAACTCTTGAAAGTGGTAGAAATAAGTCCAAATAGGTAAGGTGATGACAGTAAGCATTACTCTTAAGTTTCTGATGGATCGTTAGATACAGGAACTCTGTATGGACATAGAGGCTTCTTAAAAGAAATTCTAGGTGGGTTTTTTCCCCTCATTTGTCCATTACAAAGTACGAGAATTTTGATCTACTGGTACCTGGCCATTCCGGAACTGCCAGTGATCTTTGGTTTAGTGACGTCACCAATGTTGATCCCAGCTGTTAGCAAAAATGCCACATGGAAGGCTCTGCTTTGCAGAAATAGAACTGCTAACTTCTGGTTTTCCAGGTTGTTCTCTGACAAGTTCTGTTTACTTACCTAGTATGGCAGAGATGTTTCCAGAGCACAGAGACTTGGCACTTTCCGCACTTGATGCCTTTGATGCTACAGAGCCTACTCTGTCCTCGAAACTACAAAGACAAACTGTAAGGCAGGGCTAGGGTTAGCTGAGCTACATTCCACCAGGGACACTTCTATTTCTTAGTGGAATATTCCTGAGGAAGATAAGCTCACGCCCGTTCGTGCTTGCTGAGGTCCAACATCTTTATCCCCTTTCCCTCGCCTCCATGCTGCCTGATCAACTAAAAGGAAGCTCAGAGGTAATTTTCCCCTGTAAGTGGGTTCCAACTTGACTCTGTGCAGCTGAGTCACGTGGGTCTGTGAGAGATTAGCTTCCACAAGGAATTGGGTTCAGAAAGGCACTGTTTTAATTAGTATGTCTACAAGACACAGCTCTAGTGACAAAGCATACACCACATGTCCAGAGTAACACTTGCTCAGTAAGGGTCAAAAGAAGGGAAGATCCCTAAGAACATAGAAAGAAATACTACTACTTGATGTTTATTTATTTTTGAAAGAGAGAGAGAGCGTGAGCAAGAGAGGGTCAGAGAGAGAGGGAGACAAAGAATCCAAAGCAGGCTCCAGGCTCTTCTTGGACAGCATAGAGCCCGACGTGGGGCTAGAACTCATAAACTGTGAGATCATGACCTGAGCCAAAGTCGGACGCTCAACCAACTGAGCCACCCAGGTGCCCAAAATAATACTACTTGAAAATTTGGACTTGCTGCGATACTTTTCCCTGGGATAGGCACTACTCCCACAAATCCATCAGCACTGAGCACTGGCTGACTTGGGAACTATGGAGAAGGCAGAGACGCACGAGACTCCATTCCTGCCCTGTGGAAAACCAAGAGTTGTTCTGCGCTAAAACCAGTCAGGAAGACATCCTGCTAGCTTTAGAACATGGTAGCCACTTAAAGAGAATCACCAACTTAAATTTAAAGCACGTGGGTTTGAATCCCACCTAGGCTGGCAGGGGACAGGGAGTGCAGTAGCTTAAGAGTTCTGGACCGTTCTGGTGAAATAATCTCCAAGGCCTCCTCATTTTTCAAAATCGCGTTTATTTGAACACTTCTCACAGGCATCAATCATGCAATAACGTGCCCGAAACAGCCTCCCTCTTCAGCCCCGGGACCAGCTCGGTCTTCTCTCTGCTTCTTGGGAAAATAAACACTGGCTGCTCAAAGGATAGCCCCTCCCAGCTTGCCCCCAGCCAGATTTGGTCCAAGCCACCTCTCCTCCCTGTCCTTTGAACTGGCTATTCCCAGACCATAGGATTCAGTGACCAGAAACTCCTTCAGTAAACCTCCTTGCAGCCCAGCTCAAGCCCCAGTCATTCTTTTCTCCCTCTTGGCTCCACTCACTCCCCCATTCAGCTCAGACTCCAGGGCACATATGTCAACCACTCTCTTGCCAGCACCCCAGAGTCTTTGCTCTCTGTCCTTCTGCCACTTCCACCTGGTAGTTCCTCAACTTTGGATCAGTCTAACCATCCCAACCATCTGCCTTCTGTACTTCTACACCCAGGCTGCCAAGATGGCTGCAGGAAAACATGCCCTCACGTGAACTGGAGCCGCTGCACACGGACCCCCTCCAGCCTCTGAAATTAACTCTCTGTTTCTGAAACTGAAGTTCCCTCATCCTTCCCCACGCAGGGCTATTTCACGCCACCTCCAGTTCCTCAAGTCCCCTGCCCCTCCCTGTTACCAGCACCCTGCCCGCAAACAACCTTACAAGGAGATAGGGGTTAAGAAGCCAGGCTCTGGTGGGGTGGGGGTAGAAAGGAAAATGCAAACAGGTCCTGAACTATCTTTAGTGGGTTTGTTTGTGTGTTGGTATTTGCAAAATGGTTCTGAAACTTTTAGATGTATTATATGATTTGAGCAAATGAATACACGAGTTGATGTTAAGTCAGATTCTCTCTCTGGAAGAAGAAACATACCCATATTTAATGGAGAGAAACAAGAAAAACCCCAGTGGCAACGGGTTGGAATTGGAGATATCAGTGTGGACTCATGATTTCTAAAATATGTATATGTAAGTATATTCATATGTCTATATACACGTATGCATGTGTATTCAGCTCAGTCTGCTAAAAGGGTCTAAAATCAATGACGCACTATTAGCAATAAGCACATTTTGACCAAAATCTTGTTCTCTAATGCCATTCCTCTCCTAAAAGGAATCAAGATTTTTTTTTTTTTTTAGAGAAATGGCATTGTAGCTTTGAGATGAGGAGCCTGGAAAATTGTTATGCCAAAAAGCAAGAAAGTAATCAAAAAAAAAAAAAAAAAAAGGTAGGAGGCATGTCACAGGATGAGGGAGCCAGCTTTGAAGGGGCTGCCACCAGCCAGATCTGAGATGTTAGGCACCAAAATTATTAAAGATATTAATAAATTATACCCTGCTGAAAAAATCAGAATCAATGAGTTCCCATCCTGAAAGGGAAAGAAAGGAGGACTCTTGTCCCCCGGGGCGGGGGGGGGGGGGGCGGTGTATAGAGGGAGCACTGGAGTTTTGTAACCATCACAGTGAAATGGACCAGGCAACATTTATCCATGGAGGCTAAATTTAAGAGGAAATATGATGAGCGGATTTTAAAGTGTCCATTCAGAAAACAAGCAAACAAATAAATAAATACAGTGTCTACTCAGATTGCTTATTAGTTGAAAGGGAAAAAATATTAACTACTTAATGGAGAAATTGGATGCAGTTTGACAGAGTGACCACTGAGGGGCAGAAAAGAAAGAAGTAAGACGTTCTCTTCCATCGGGCATTGTTACATATGGTGGTTTGCCTGAATCTGCTACAGCCACATAGCCAACAACGTTGGACAAAGTTGGCACCAAAGGCAGTATAGCTGGAAGATAGTCAGGCCCCATCTCTGATGGCATCAGTGAGCTGCTGAATAAATTAACCAGTCCTGGAGCTGCCCTGTGTCTGGATTACTTGTTTCTGTGAAGCAATAATTGCATTTTCTTTGAATCTTGTCGTTGTCTTTTCTTTCCCTCTGGTGGATTGTCGTTGAAATCCTTCTGGTTAGGAAAGGCAGCCAAATACACAGATTGGTGTACTGAAGTGGTCCAGGTGCTGAAATAGAAGTCTGTGGGATGCAAAGGAAGGATTGGGGAGGTCTGCCTGGGAAATGGCATCAAGACCAGTTACACAGGGCACCTGGGTGGCTCAGTTGGTTAAGCGTCTGACTTCGGCTCAGGTCATGATCTCACAGCTTGTGGGTTTGAGTCCTGTGTCGGACTTTGTGCTGACAGCTCAGAGCCTGGAGCCTGCTTCGAATTCTATGTCTCCCTTTCTCTCTGCCCCTCCCCCACTCACTCTCATGTTCTCTCTCTCTCTGTCTCTTTCTCTCTCTCTCTCTCTCTCTCTCTTTCTCTCTCTCAAAAATAAAGAAACATTATTAAAAAAAATTTTTTAAACACAAAAAAGACCAGTTTCACATAGTGGGCTACTATTGAGCGGGGCCTTTTCTTAAAAATTGAGATATAACTGAGCTGAGTCCTGAAAGGTGACAAGTGTTTGGAAAGTGGACTTGGAGGTGGTGGGCGTGGAGGGAGCAAGGGGAGCCAGTTAACGTTCCAGATTCATAAGGAGCAGGGCGGACCCAGCATCTGAGGCTGAGAGGGCTGCAGGGCCATGTCAGAGATGGACCGTCCTGCAGAAGAGAGGTGCCCGGCAAGGGGACCAGCATGCTCAGATTTGCCTTCTAACGGGCTCACCTCAGCCCCTGCATCTAAGGAAGATCAGGATCCTAAAGACTGAAGGCTGGGAGATCAAATTGAATCATTTAGGAGAACTATGATAACCCGAAGCTCTTAAGTTTATGGAAAGAGGTTTATGGATTTATTTAGGAGGTAGAGTCCATAGAGTGTGGTCTCTGACTGGACATGGAGGGGCAAGGGAGGGAGAAGTTACAAGCATGGTAAAAACAATGGTGTTACGTTTAGCAAGATAGAGGATATAGAGGGAGGCTCTGGTTTAAGAAAAAATAGAATAACTTCACTTTGGCCACGTTGCCTTTGAGGTACAGAAGAGAACGAAGTGGAGATGGAGGGGAGATGGTGGAATCTAGTGGTCTGGGGCGTAGGAGAAGCCTCCAGCATCAGCATGGCATACAAATACTAAGGGCTGGCGGAGATCACTCAAGCAGGGTATGTAGAGAAGCTCCAGTACCCGGGATACATTCAGAAAGCTAAGTGGTATTGCAGAAGACAAAAGGCCATATATTTCATGATGAGATGAATATTCTAGAACAGTGCTTGCCCAACAGAAATATAATGCCAGCCACATAATTTCAATATTTTCATAGCTACATTGGAAAAGTCAAAAGAAACAGGTTAAAATTCATTTTAATAATATATTTTATTTCACCTGAAATATCTGAAAAATTTTTTCAACATGTAGTCAATATAAAAATATCAATGAGCTCTTTTGCAGTGTTTTTTTCTTGTACAAAGTCTTTGAAATCTAGTATGTATTTACACCTACTGCACATCTCAGTTTGAACCAGCTGCATTTCAAGTGCCACCTGTGGTTTGCGACTGCCTAATTGGACAGTTCTAGTCTGAGGCAGATCTAGGTTCAAATCCTCTCTGAGCCCAAGTTTTCTCATCTGTGAAACGGGGCATGAAGGCTATCTCCCGTGTAGGGTTGTGATGCATAGCAGGCCTGTAACTAATGGTGGGCTTTATGAAGGGAAGGAAGAGCTTTAGAAGGGGGGCGGTGGAGATGGTAAGGAATGGTTGAAGGTTTTATGTTTTCTTTAAAGATGGTAGAGGGTTGGTATGTTTTTAGGCTATGGGGAGGGTGCTGGTAAAGAGGGAGACCTATGGAAGAAAGGATAAAGCAGTGCGGAAAGTTTGAGAAGATAGTGGAGGAAGATGGAACTGAAAATTAGCCTTAAACCCAGAGCTGGGCACTTTTTTCTCTAAGAACAAAGGGAAGGAAGCCAGGCTGGACAGAAGCAATGCTTGTTTTCTGTGTGTAGGGCCCTCTACTTAGTACTTTGTGTGCATTTTCCCATCCAGTCCGCCCAACTCCCCTAAAAGGTCTTGCTAGTGTTCCCGTTTACAGATGAGGAAATGGAGTCTTTGAGAAGGTAGCTTTCCTATGGTCATAAAGCTAGTGGAGCCAGCATCTGAACCTAAGCATTCTTTTTTTTTTTTTAAGTATTTATTTAAGTAAACTCCACACCCAACATGAGGCTCAAACTTACGACCTTGAGATCAAGAGTCACATGCTCTTCCAACTGACCTATCCAGGAGCCCCCAAACCCAGACATTCTGATGCTCGAGTTTAGATCCTTCTTTCTGGTAGGATGTTCCTTATTTCCTTTGCCTTATGTTTTCTCTGCCTTATGTTTGCCTTATGTTTCTTCTTCTTTGCCTGTGATCAGATTCAGGGAATGCATTTCTGACCAGAATACTACAAAAGTGACATGTCCTTCTCAAGCATCACATCAGAGGGCACATGATGTCTATCTGCCCCTCAATGGTCACTTTGCTTATGCCGAAGGGGGGTTGAGCTCACAACCCCAAGATCAAGAGTCACATACTCTACTGACTGAGCCAGCCAGTGCCCCTGTGACTTTTCTATACTTTAAAAATTGTTTTGGGGCACCTGGGTGGCTCAGTTGGTTAAGCATCTGACTTTAGCTCAGGTCATGATCTCACGGTTTGTGAATTCGTGCCCTACATCGGGCTCTGTGATGACAGCTCAAGCCTGGACCCTGCTTCAGATTCTGTGTCTTCCTCTCTCTTTACCCTTCCCCCTCCCCGTTCATGTTCTCTCTCTCTCTCTCTCAAAAATAAACATTAAACGTTTTTCAATAAAAATTGTTTTTATTTTGGAACAATTTTTATAGAGATTACTTAAAAATAAAATCTTTAAAAAAAAGTCACAAAGATAGAGTTCCCACATACCCCTCACTCGGGTTGTTTCCCCTAAGGTTATCATCTCCCATTACCATGGCCCATTTGTCAAAATCAAGAAAACATCAGTACATTACTATTAAAAACTCCAGACTTTCTTTGGATTTCACCATTTTTTCTTTAAAGTCCTTTTTCTTTCCCGGGATCCAATCCAGAACATCATATAGCATTTTGTTCGCATATCTCCTTAGCCTCCTCTTGTCTGTTACCATTTCCCAATCTTTCCTTATTTTTCATGACTTTGACAGTTTTGAAGGGTCCTAGTTATATATTTGGTAGAATGGTCCTCAAATTGGGTCTGATGTGCTCCTCATGATTTCACTGGAGTAATGGGCTTTTGGAAATCCCACAGAGAAGTGCCCTTCTCATCACATTACAGAAGCTTTTAAAATTTTGTGGCCAAGTGTGGAGATCGTCTTATAGCCACTCAAGACAAGCTTTGTATGTAAGTTCCCTTGCTAGACTACCATCACCAGCCTGGGGTGGCCTCTTTCTTTGGTCTCTCCCTGCCCTCAGAATATGGGGGGGCTGGTTTCAGAGCTCACCTGGGATGCTCCCAAGATGGTTGCAAACCAACACCATGTTACTAGGTCAAAACTAAAAACCATATGACCATCTCCAAAGATGCTTAAAAAGGGGCACCTGGGTGGCTCAGCCAGTTCTGATTTTCACTATCCGAGGATGGTAGAATCGAGCCCTGCATCAGGCTCTGCACTAAGGGGTGGAGCCTGCTTATGATTCTCCGTCCCTCTTCCCCACTCACACTTGCTTTCTCGCTCTCTCTCTAAAAAATTAGGGGCACCTGGGTGGTTCAGTCAGTGAAGTGTCCAGCTTCGGCTCAGGTCATGATCTCACGGTTCATGGTTTCGAGCCCCGCATTGGGTTCTGTGCTGACAGCTCAGAGCCTGGAGTCTGCTTCAGATTCTGTGTCTTCCTCGCTCTCTGCCCCTCCCCCACTCATGCTCTGTCTCTCAAAAATAAATGAACATTAAAATTTTTAATTAAGAAAAAAAGATTCTCTGCCTCTCTCCCCGACTCATGCTCTCTCTCAAAAAACAAAAAAGAAAAAAAAAGAAAGAAAGAAAAAAACTAATATACCTCCCAATGTATTACACAACAAAAATTGTATTAGTTAAATCTAATTTTTTAAAAAGTAGAATCATTTGGGGCACCTGGCTAGCTCAGACGCTCAGACAGTAGAGTGTATGACTCTTGATTTCGGGACATAGAGCCCCATGTTTTGTGCATAGAGATTACTTTTAAAAGGTGGGGAGGGGCGCCTGGGTGGCTCAGGTTAAGCCGCTGACTCAGGCTCAGGTCATGATCTCACGGTTAGTGAGTTCCAGTGCCATGTCAGTCTCTGTGCTGACAGCTCAGAGCGTGGACCCTGCTTTGTCTGTGTCTCCCTTGCTGTCTGCCCCTCCCCTGCTTCCACTCTGTCTGTCTCTCTCTCAAAATAAATAAGCATTTAAAAAATCGGGGGGGATTGGAATCATTTCTATACTAGCTGTATAACTTGGTAGTCATTAACTTTTCTGAAATTGTCTTCCCACCTTTAAAAAGAGACAATCCCTTACCAGCCCACTTCACAATGTTATTTAGATAATTAAATGAGATAATGATGTATATGAAGAAGCACTGAAAATTGTAAACTGTTTTAAAAATATGAGGTGTTGGTATTATAGTAGTTCAATAACTGTGTTGACCAATGAGAGAAGCCAGAAGTAACATTTATCGAAAACCGGCCAAGTTGCAGGAACAAATTAACTCTCATAGCATCATTGTGGTAAGAAACACAATACTGTTTTCCTCTGCCCAGTGGTCATTTGCCTTTTTCCCCCACAACCCCGCTCTCCCCCAAACCCCCCCCTCCAAGGTGTCACCACTTTCTCAGCCTCTCTCACTACTCCATTTGCTTTTCCTTTGATTTCAGCACCTTGACTTTGCTTTTAGGGAAACTGTGCCACTCAATCATGTATTTTAGGTGGCTGCCCCACTAGGATATAATCTGCATTTCTGCTCCAAAGGAGGGTATGTGGCCTATGCCTCAGCCAAGCTGCATATGCCGTCCTTCTGATCACAATGAGTAGTTCAGTAATATGTATACAATCCAGTCCAGCCCTCCGGGATGTCTCTTGGGCCTTTTAGATTGAGAGTGGCTCCTCTGGCTGGTCTTAGGACTGTGACAGTATGCGCTGGAAGCTGCAGGAGGGCTCCCAGAAGAGTGATCCTAGCTGTGACTAAATCAGTAAAGAGGGGCACCTGGGTGGCTCGGTCGGTCAGGTAAGCATCTGACTCTTGATCTTGGCTCAGCTCATGATCTCACGTTTGTGAGCCGAAGCCCCGCGTCAGGCTACACATTGTCAGTTCAGAGCCTGCTTGGGATCCTCTCTCTCCCTTTCTCTCTGTCCTTCCTGCCACCCAAAAAAAGAAAACTTTTTAAAAAATCAACAAAGAAGAAAGCAGATCTGAGAGATTTTTTTAAAAGCCCAGTCCAGGTAACAGTCTCTAAAATCCTGGGTGCAGCCATGCCTGAAGCCATCTACTTATAAGAGTCAGTACATTCCCCTTCTCCCCCACGTGCCCACCATCCCACCATCCCACCATCCCAAAGCAGTTTGGGTAGGATTTTATATTACTTGCACATAGAAAATCCTAATTAAGACACCAGATGAGTATGTCAGTTGAGATAAGGCAATTTTAAAAACCTTCATGAAGGGGCGTCTGGGTGGCTCTGACTTCAGCTCAGGTCATGATCTCATGGTTTGTGAGTTCGAGCCCCACATTGGGTGAGCACAAGCCCCACTTTGGGTGAGCCCCACTTCTCTCTCTCTCTCTCTCTCTCTCTCTCTTTCTGCCCCTCCTGGGATTCTCTCTCTCTCTCTCTCTGCCCCTCGCTCACTTGTGCCCCACCCCTCAAAAAAGTAAAGTAAAATAAAAACATACATGAGGAAAACTGTGAGATACAATAATCCCATCTATAATTAACTGAGCATCATGAAGGAACTCAGAGGAACAATGATCATGCTGGATGTGGAAAGGACCTGAAATACAACAAATATATATTGAGTGCCTAGTATGTGCTTGGTAATGTTCTAGGCACGGAGAATACCGAAGTGAACCACAACAAAAAGACAAAATCCCTGTCCTCTTGGACATAATTCTAGAATGCTGGGGGCCGGGGAACAAGTTTAAACATTATATAGTACTTTGGAAGGTGATAAAGGCCAGGAAGAAACACAAAGAAGGGAGAATAGGGAATGCCAGGTTGCTTCTGAAATCTTCACAATGAGCCAGTGAAAGAGGGCTTATTCATCCCAGCTTTAGCACAAAGAGGTTAAGTGATTTGCTCAAAGTTGTCAACCTGCAAGTGGCAGAATGAGTATCAGAAAATGGGAAAGAAGTTACAGGACATTTGATCTCTCTCCCAGGTTAGACTGCCTCCCAGCCCAGGAGTCTTTTAACTGGCAAATTCACTCATCTTTCACTGGGCTTCATTATTTATTGACCTCCTGTCCTGTGATCTGCCTAAGATCATACAGTGGTAGAAATGGCTTTTGACATTACTGACCATCCTTCCTTTTCCAAACCTCTCTCTTGACCTCAGTGACACTGATGTTCTAGTTCTGTTTCCCTTCCCAGTTAGTTTTGCCCCTTTCGATTTTCTTATTCCTTTCACCACATGAATATGGGTCACCAACCACAACTCACCATACTGAACTCTGTCAGGGAACACCACTCATTTATATCATAGTCTTTGTGAGTTGTTCAGTATGCAGCTTGGGCAGGTGTATACAACAGCCCTATACCTTTTGCACTTCTCTTATTTATGCTACTGACTTCAGTTCCACTTCTGCAGATTCTTCCAAAACCTCATGGGTAGCTTCTGTCCTGCACCATTGGAGAAAATGGTAAAGCAGCCTGAATCTCTCACCCACCCATCCTTGCAAGAGGCTCTTTACCTCTCCGTGCCCACAGGCATCAGTGGGGGCGGAGACAGTGGATATTTTGTTGGCACCACCAGTGCACAAACCCACAAATAAAGAGTCCCCTTGGTAGATGGTCTCTATGGTTAGATAGTGTCTGGTTAGAAACTATTGTTAGATGGCAATTGTATTGATGTCTAAATAATTTCTGGACTTAGAAGCAACTTGTAAGTTTCTTATAACTCTAAAAGCTACAATTTGACCTATTTTGCCGTGCCAAGCTGGGTAGGCATATTATTTCATTCAATCCTCACAACTTTACGTTGCTCATTTGCCTAAGATTCAAAGAGGTCCTATGATCTGCCTAAGATCACACACTGGTAGAAACGGAATTTGGACCAGGTCCATTGGACCTCAAAGGCCATGCTCCTCCTGGTTTTGTAAGCTGCCTCCCAGTATCACCTAGCACCATGCTGCGTACATGGCAGTAATAATTAAAACTATTTCAATATACAGTTTTTAAAAAATCTTATCCTATGCGCAATTCCACTTACTATTCAATAATAACCTTGAGAAGTAGGTAGTAGTGTCATCCTTAGATTTAAATACAAAAACTAAATAACAAAAGACAAAATGTTTTCTGTATCATTTAGATACAAAGGAGAGCCAGGATCCAAATGAAAGTCTTCATTCTGAGCCATGCTCTGCCTCAGTAAGTGTTGTTTGATACAGAACATGTGAGCGAGGGAATGAAGGGTTAAGACCAATATCTTTTTCCTTTAATAGCCTGTAGCCTCCTAAGCACTGAAGTATGTGTTCATTCATGCAATATTTACTGAGCACCTAGTATGTGCCAGGCGCTTAATATAAAACAGTGAATAAAGGATGTCCCAATTCCTGAACTCATGGAGTTTTCAAAATATTTGTTTGTGCAAGACACAAATAATTTCAGACAGTAAGTGCTAAAGGACAGTGTGGAAGGAAATAAGAGGTAGGTAAATTTAAATAGAGGGCATAGAAGCCATTTCTGAGAAGGTAACCTTAATTGAATGAATGAACTGGCAACCTGCTGATGGATTCATTGCTCGATATCAGACTTAACTAGTTTTTGTTGGTTATTAGGCTGTTTATGGTTCTGAATACCCTTTGTGCCTTATATTGCAGGTGCCCAAAGTGCAACTCTGGAGGCAAAGCAACACGGAGAACTCTTTTCAATTCTTCTATTCCTCTGACCTTGCCTTTGCCGTCAGGGTCACACCCCCCACTGCCACGCCCATTCTTCTCCTTCCGACGCTCCGAGCCTGCGCAAGCGCAAAAGAAACTGCCATTCCTAGTGGAAGGCGCGGATCCCACTACAAAACGCATGCGCCCCTGGCCCGTAAGCCCCGCCCCGACCCCTGCGCTGGCTCGCGAGCGCCTGCCGTTTCTCCGGGGGGGGGGGGCGACGGGCGGGGACTGGGCGGAGAGGCGCGCGCCGGTGCGTGCGTGCGCGCGCGCCGCGGGCGGGCCGGTGAAGCCGACGGCCCTGGCACGTGATCCGGGAGCGGCTCGGTCGCTTGGTGGCTTGGTCTGTCTGTCCGTCCCCGGGTGCCATCATGGCGGACGCGGCCAGTCAGGTGCTCCTGGGCTCCGGCCTCACCATCCTGTCCCAGCCGCTCATGTACGTGAAGGTGCTCATCCAGGTATGAGTCGTCGCCATCCCTTTCCCCGCCCGGCGCCTTGTTCAGTCGCCGCTGCCCTCGGCGCTTGGCGATCGGCTCCAGCCTTCCCGGGCCTTCAGTCCCCTGAGATGCTGCTCCTTCCCTGCTGCCCCTTCCTTCCCCGCAGGGACAGCTTCCACTGCCCGCGGCTCTTCACTGCCCGCGGGCCTTCCCCAGGTCTCGCTTCCCTTCCAGGCGGGGAGGCCCGATTCTTTTCCCCGTAGCCAACTGCCGTCCTGCCCTGCCCGGTGGCTCCTCTGAACTTTGTTTTTTCATCCCTGAGGTTGATCCTGGCCGGTTGCCACCAAGAGCTTCCCAGCCCTCCCTTCTTACCTCTCTGAAATTAGCATTCACCTCCCCCCCTCCCAACGCAAGACATTAAATCTATTAAAGACAAATTTGAAATTAAAGGGGAGCCAGACTTTATTAGCTTTTTTTTTTTTCTTTTTTATTTGCTACTGTTACTCTTCTGAGATTTAAGCACCAGATACCCAGGTAAACACAAGGAGCTCATTCAGAAGTGAGAGGATTCACTGAGCTCACTCACTGAGTGCTCTCCAAGAGCAGCCCTTGTGGCTCATGACAGTGAAAATCACATCTGTCCGAGCTGGAAATAGTTCAGATGAAAGAGTTGAAGCATATATGTTAGTTTCTAATCTACTGTGAAATAATCCTTAAGTGGCATTTTATATTCACAGACAAAAACTGATGATACACTATTTGATAGTATTTTCAGTTGCCTTTCTAGAATTCCCTGTGATGGGCATGTCATTCATTTTTTTTTTTTTTAACTCTTGTTGAGAGTTGACATAATTATGTTATGCCTTGTTCCAAGGAAGGGAGCCGTGGCTAGAACCCCTGTCCTTGCCGTCTGTCTTTCTGTCAGAAATATGCAAGACCCTCAGGAGGGCCACAGTTCCTTACTATTGAGTTGATGCTACTCCAAATTATGTGTTGCTTGGTTGACCCATGTGGATTCAGATTCCACATGTAAAAGGCTATTATAAAATGAATTGTTTTAACTAAGAACAAAGACTTTGATTGAAATGTGCTATGACATCTAAAACAGAATTGGCACATTTGTAGCTAAATAGTGTCTTGAGATGACATTTTGCAGTCAATCTGCTCTGAGCTCAGTACTTCTTCAGGAGGCAGGGTTTTCTAGTGACGTTTAGAGCTCTTGTCTCAAAAATTTTAGTATCCTCAGTCCTGATTACTCAACTTCTGTGTGTTTCCAAGTGTCTTAGGGTTTTGGTGAAATTTCCAAATACTCAGTTTTATTTTTTTTTTTAATTTTTCCTTCTTTTTCTTTTTTTTTTAATGTTTATTTTTGAGAGGCAGATGAGAACAAGCAGAGGTGGGGGCAGAGAGTGAGTGAGACACAGAATCTGAAGCAGGCTCTGAGCTGTCAGCACGGAGCCTGATGCGGGGCTCAAACCCACGAATCGTGAGATCATGACCTGAGCTGAAGTCGGATGCTCAACCTACCAGGCCACCCAGGCGCCCCTATTTTTTAAAAAATTTTTAAGTTTATTTATTTACTTTGAGAGAGAGTGGAGGAGGAGCAAAGAGAGAGAGAGAGAGAGAGAATCCCAAGCAGACTCTGCACCATCAGCACAGAGTCTGATGCAAGGCTCAAACCCATGAACCACACGAGCTCATGACCTGAGCCGAAGTCAGATGCTTAACTGACTGAACCACCCAGGCGCCCCTCCCCAAATACTCAGTTTTAAAAATAGTTGTAGGGGAGCACATTGAGGGAGATCAGTCAGGAGTCAATTGAACAGATTAAGAATCACGGCAATAACGAGTCAAAACCAAATCCTATCGCATTCATTGTCTGAACTTTTCCTTCACTGCTAAAAATGCTGAATATATTGTAGAAATAGAATGATAATCATTAACTCTAAAATGGTCTTCATTAGATTATTAATGACAATCAGCTTCTTTAGCATGGATTTAGTTTATAATTATTTCCCATGTGAATTTCCAACCGTATCTGCATTTGCCTTTTGAGTGTTTCGTCTTGATAGCTAGATACAAAGCAGATGCTGGCCTAGCCTTCTGTTTTGTCCAAATATAAAAAATGTGTTTGGAGAGCATGACTGGTTCAGTTGGTATAGTATGCAACTCTTGATCTCCCAGTCGTGAGTTTAAGCCCCACATTGGGCATGGAGATTACTTTTTAAAAAACGTGCTAGATTTTCTTTAGAAAATATTCTTGAACCTCCTTAGAAACTGTAGCTTTCCTGACACACAAGTTCCCATATTCTGCTTTCAATTTGGTATTAGTCTAGCTCAGCTACATGGTTTACTTTGTAGAATTTGAACCAAAGGAAAGCTTGGAATTCATTCAGACTTACTGTTATCAGTTGATGGAATAAGAAACTGACAGGGATGACACTTCATCAGTGCCTCGGAAAACATACACTGCAAATTATAACCTTGCAACCAAGGCATTTTTGGGGGATATTGCTTAGTATTGATACATTCTCTTGTTTTTAAAGGTGGGATATGAGCCTCTTCCTCCAACAATAGGACGAAATATTTTTGGGCGGCAAGTATGTCAGCTTCCTGGTCTGTTTTGTTATGGTAAGTGTTTTTGATTTATTTGGAATTGGAGGACATTGAGGACGATGATAGGTAGGAAGGAGTTATGGAAAGAAAAGATATAGAAAGCCTGTTGACATGAAATTCCTGTGTAACCGTTTCTTTGAGCTGGAGTTTAAATCTCTGACTTGTGTTCTTAGCTCAGCACATCGCAAGCATCGATGGGAAGCGTGGGTTGTTCACAGGGTTAACTCCAAGGCTGTGTTCAGGAGTCCTGGGAACTGTGGTCCATGGTAAAGTTTTACAGGTAAGAACATCAGTTCGTCATCCCACAGATTTAGATTACCTTTTATGCAGTTGGTTCTATTGACCAAGAGCAGTTTTTGTTTGTTTGTTTTTAATAAATAATTATTTATTTGGGGGTGGGGAGAGCCAAGCGAGGGAGGGGCAGAGAGAGGAAGGGCAGAGGATCCAAAGCAGGCTCTGCCCTGACAGGCTGACAGCAGTGAGTCCCATGTGGGGCTCGAACTCACAAACTGGAAGATCATGACTGGACTGAAGTTGGATGCTCAACTGACTGAGCCACCCAGGTGCCCTAAGAGCAGTTTTAAAGATATATTCATGACCATGATCTTTCTTCCTCTCGAAAACATTTATTTCAAATACCCATTTTTTTTTTCTTTTTAAAAATGTATTTATTTTTGAGAGAGAGAGAGAGAGAGAGAGAATGTGTGCACAAGCAGGGGAGGGACAGAGAGAGAATCCCAAGCAGGCTCGGAGCTGTCAGCTCCTGCCGACGCAGGGCTCCATCTCACAAACCACGAGATCATGACCTGGGCCTGTATCATGAGTCAGACACGTAACCAATTGAGCCACCCAGGTGCCCCCCAATTCTTAATTCTTTCCTGGGAAGCAAAGGGAAATTTGTATAAAATGAAACAGTTGATTTTAGTCACACAATCTTCTTCCTGTGAATCAGTCATTCTGAGAAGAAACTGAATACTTATTTGACCTCTTGTATAGCTCATTTGATTTCTTTGAAGGAGGAAGGAAGCTGATTAAAACATACATATTTCTTTCTGAAGTTATTTTTCTCTTATTTCTAATATTACCCCTAGTAAAATGTTTTCTGTTACAAACTTATTTTTATGTATTTACGTTTAAAAGGGTTTTTTATTGATTTATATTTTAAAGTAAGCTCTATGCCCAATGTGGGCTTAAACTCACTACCCTGACATCAAGAGTCGCATGTTCTACCTACTGAGCCAGCCAGGCGCCTCACAAACTTATTTTCTTAAAAAACTTAACAAGATAAGCATAAAAGTCAGGAAAGGTAAAGAGACCGTGCATGAGATTCGGGGGTGATGGAAATGATTTTCCTTGACCTGGGTCATGGCTATGTGGATATTTGTCACGTAATTATTTATTCCATCATACATTTATATTTTGTGCACTGTTTATGCAAATGTGTTAGTGTTACATAAATTAAAGAAAAAAATTTTTTTGACCTCACCAACGTGCATGTCAACTGCAGGGCTGTGGTAACTTTCGGAAAGTAGGGGAAGAGATGTGAGGTGGAACTTTGGCTATCTGTATCTGTGGCATTTGATTTTAAGAAAGCCAGAGATCTGAAGTCTGACACTTAACCGACTGAGCCACCCACGCGGCCCACTAACTGCTTATTTAAATAGTACTTGGCACAGTCCTTCATTTACTTCTGTAGGCTTTAACATTACCCCAGTTCTGATGTTTTATCATCTGATGAGCATGTCTTGATTTTGTTAAAAGTTTCGTGATCTAATTGACTTAGATTTTATTTAAGTTTTTATTTAATTTGCAACTAGTTAACATACAGTGTAATATTTCAGGTGTACAGTGTAGTGATTCAACACTTCCTTAAATCGCCTTATGCTTAATCACAAATGCCCTCCTTAGTCCCCATCATCTATTTCACCCATCCCCCACCCCCGCCCAACTCCCCTCTAGTATCCATCTAGTCCTCTCTAAAGAGTCTGTTTCCTGGTTTGCCTTTTTTTTCCCCCATGATCATTTTTGTTTGTTTTTAATGTTTTATTTTTGAGAGAAAGAGAGAGAACGAGCAGGGGAGGGGCAGAAAGAGAGGGAGACAAAGGATCCCAAGCAGGCTTCAGCTCTGAGCTGTCAGCACAGAACCTGATGTGGGGCTTTAACTTGTGAACCATGAGATCATGACCTGAGCCAAAGTCAGAAACTTAACTGACTGAGCCACCCAGGTGCCCCATTTATGTTGTTTCTTAAATTCTATGTATGAATGCAAATTGGCTTCGATTTTAAATTCTCTTCAGCCTTCATTGATTTTTGAGTTTGAAAGGTTTTCAGTAGGTTCCTCACATGGAAGCTGTTTCACCCTTTAGCCATTTTGTTATTCTTTACACTTAACTCTTTTAATTTTTTAAAGTAAGCTCCACTCCCAAAGTGGGGCTTGAACTCATGACCCTGAGATGAAGAGTTGCATGCTCTACCCACAGAGCCAGCCAGGTGCTCCACCTTACACTTATTCTTGTTGTCATGCCTGTGGGCTGAATGTGGAAAAGTGTGGGTGACAGTAATGGAGTCCTAATGGGCAGATATTTTTGGTGGATTGATTACTAGTCTTTCATTCCCAGCCACACCCTCCCCCGGCGTCAGTGAAAGTATTGCCCTTACCCGAGTGAGATTTACATACGGAAAAACAGCTGTCCTCTAGTGGGTTTTTTGTATAGACTTAGAGCAAAAGTGAAAGTACTGCTTGAGAACAAGTTCCTGTATGTACCAGAAAAGTAATAAACTCCAGGTAATCAGGAACCCTGAATATACGTTGCACGTGTAGCCAAATGAAATATAATGGGATTGGTACTACATTTAGTATCAAAAGCAGCTTTATACAGTCAGGAAGAAAGACCAATTCAGGATTGGTGAAATTGTTAGGCTTTATAAGAAAGAGTTCTGTATATCTGAACCACAGTGAAATTAAATTCTGTTCAGAATAGTGTAGAAAGGACAGGAGAAAAATTTTATTAGCGGAGTAAAAAAATGTAGAAATGAGCGCACATTTTTATTTTACCATATATTTATTTGAAATTTGTTTATTTTTGAGAAAGAGAGCAGAGGAGGGGCAGAGAGAGGGGGACAGAGAATCCTAAGCAGACTCTGCCCTGACAGCAGAGAGCCAAATGCAGGGCTCGAACTCACAAATCATAAGATCATGACCTGAGCCGAAGTCAGACGCATAACCGACTGAGCCACCTAGGTGTCCCTAGAAATGAGTGAGAATTTTAAAATATGCCTGAAACTATTAGAATTACTCTAACTAAAGACTTGGAATTTGACCCAAAAACAACATTTTGCTTAATCTTGACATTTACTCTCTGCTGATTTTTTTTTTAAATCTTTTTACGATAGGAGAGTGTTGTCTGTTTTCTTAATCTGGTATGACCAGCAGCTCAGTTGTCTGATTCTTTTATTTCACCTAGCCCATCTTCTGTTTGTGAAGTATCCCACAAATGATATTTCCTCTTCCAATCTAGTCTGAGCTTTGGCAGTATTCATGTTCTCTGGAAGAGAACAAAATCTTCTCTCGCTTGTTTTAGAAACAATCAGATACAAAAGGAAAAGTGAGGCGATTTTAGACTATTCAGACTTGGCACCAATTCTCTCTTTTGTGCAGTGAAGAAAAGAGCCTTGCCCTAATTTGGTATTGGTACTACTTTTTTTAAGTGAGATAAAATTGGTACAAAACATATGTTTCAGGTGTACAGAATTATAATTCGACATCTGTATTCTTTACAAAGTGATCATCTGGTTACCATCCACCACCATGCATTTGACCCCATTTGCTCATTTCACTCATCTTCCATCCCTCTTCCCTTCTGGTTACTGTTCTTCGTGTCTGTGAATTGGTTTGGTTTGTTTGTTTCCATTTCACATGTTCGTGAAATCATACAGTTTTTGTCTTTCTCTTTCTGACTTATTTCACTTAACTTAGTACCCTCAAGGTCCATCCATGGTGTCTCAAATGGCAAGATTCATTCTTTTTTATGGCCGAGTAATATACTCCATTATGTATATGTACAATTTCCTTATCCATTCATCCATCAGGGGCCATGTAGGTTGTTTTTATATCTTGGCTACTGTAAATAATGCTGCTATAAACATCAGGGTGCATATATCTTTTCAAATTAGTGTTCATAGTCTTCAGATAACCCAGAAGTAAAATACTGGATTTTATGGTAGTTTTTTTTTTAAAAAGTTTTTTTATTAAGTAATCTCTATCCCCAACATGTGCTCGAATTCACAACCCCAAGATCAGGAGTCATGTCCTCTACCAACTGAGCCAGCCAGGCACTCAATGTCCATACTGTTGTCCACAGTAGCTGGATGAGTTTATATTCCCACCAACAGTATCTGGTTATTTTTCTCCTCATCCTGTCTAACACCTGTTATTTCTTGTCTTTTTTGATGATAGCCAGTATAACTGATATGAGGTGGTATCTCGTGGTTTTGGTTTGCATTTCCCTGCTGATGAGTGATGTTGAGCATCTTTTCATTTGCCTGTTGGCCATCTGTATGTCTTGTGTGGATCAATGTATATTCAAATTCTCTGCGCATTTTTTAATTGGGTTCTTTGGTATTGGTCCTGCTTTTTCATGAAAAAGGCATGAGGCTTTTTCCATAGCCTAGGCTATGTTTATACCAGTTTATTTCTGCTAAACGTGTATGTTTAGTAAACAGTGTCCTTGGATTTTTGTTTTGGTTTGTTGTCCTGTTTCTTCTTATTATTTATTTATTGAAAAAAAATTTTTTTGAGTATGCCCCACACTGAGGCTTGAACTCACAACCCTGAGCTCAAGACCTGAACTGAGATCAAGAGTCAGACATTTAACCGACTGAACCATCCAGGCACCCCTGTTTCTTCTTTTAGATGAGAGTTTTCATGAGCATTTGCATGTTACACTAGCAGGCCAATATGTGAAGCTTAGTAATAAAATCATCTTAGAGACACTTCCAGTTGATTAATAGAAATAAAAATTATTGGCGATACCCAGAAAACAAAAATCGACTGTTCTACTCTCATTTTATGTCCTCTCTCAGTGACATTATGACAGCCCTAATCACCCTTTCTTTTCTTTTCTCTTCCTTTGTAGCATTACCAGGAATGTGACAAGGTTGAGGTATGTTGGAGCCGATTTGTATGCACGGGCCCATTTCCCTTCCAAATTATTATTGCTCTTTGGTCCTCTAGGAGAAGGGACAAGCAGTCCCTTTCATCTCAGTGAGTGTTGGTGTACAGAGGGGCCAGTGGTTGGAACAGTTCTATTTAAAACCATCAAGATAGGGGTGCCTCGCTGGCTCATTCGGTGGAGCATGCAACTCTTGATCTTGGGGCTATAGGTTCAAGCCCCGTGTTGTGTGTAGAGACTACGTTAAAAAAAAAAAAATCAATCAATGAAAACCTTCAAGATCTCTGTCTTTCGTTTTGATTTCCAGGATTTAGGCCCTGGGAACGTACAAAAAGAAGTCACACCTTCCTTTGACCAAGTTATCAAAGAGGTAAGAAACAGATTTTGTCCTGCACTATTTCCCGAAATCACAGTGTATGCAGTGTGGCAATTCGTGGAATCAGGATCATCAGGCCTGTATGTTCAGTGTTTGTTCCAAATGAAATCAGACTTTCAATTTAATTTGGGCTTTTCTACATATATACCATAAAAAAGGGGAAAAAAGCTATTTGGATTACATGCATTTGAAGGAAACTAATTTTGTCCATTCATTTCATCTTTATTTTTTTTTAATGTTTTATTTATTTTTGAAAGAGATAGAGCATGAGCAGGGGAGGGTCAGAGAGAGAGGGAGACACAGACTCGGAAGACAGACTCCAGGCTCTGAGCTAGCTGTCAGCACAGAGCCCAATGCGGGGCTTGAACCCACGAACGGTGAGATCATGACCTGAGCCGAAGTCGAACGCTTAACCGACTGAGCCACTCAGGCGCCCCCCATTCATTTTATCTTTAAAATTGAAGAGCTTTTCCCTGAAAGTCTAATAGAGTTGTAAACATCTGACACAGTTGTGTTAAATTAGTGGCCAGGCCCTTTGTGAGTTGGATATTATCCATCTATCTGGAAAAGCTTTTTTTTTTTTTTTTTTTTAATGTTTATTTACATTTGAGGGAGAGACAGAGTGTGAACAGGGGAGGGGCAGAGAGACAGAGACAGAATATGAGCTGTCAGCAAAGAGCCTGATGTAGGGCTCAAACTCACGAGCCACGAGATCATGACCTGAGCTGAAGTCCTAAATGGACTGAGCCACCCAGGCGCCCCTCTCTCCGGAAAAGCTTTTACGATGTTATTCTGACTTGAGGGATTGTTCCTCATACGCATATCCTGTTCCTATCTCCTACCATAGGAGTTTGTATCATACCTGACTTAATATTTATAGCTTTCAAAAGTACTCTTTGATTTCTTGGTCTTCACATTGTCTACTTGTTTGTAGTGAGGTCACAATTTCTAGTAAATGCTGCTTTCTAAAATACATATTCCAGGGGTGCCTGGGTGGCTCAGTCATTTGAGCTTCCAACTCGATTTCAGCTCAGATCATGATCCCAAGGTTGTGGGATCGAGCCCCATGTCAGGCTCTGCACTGAGCATGAAGCCAGCTTCTGATTCTCTCTCTCTCTCTCTCTCTCTCTGTCTCTCTGTCTCTCTCTCTCTCTCTCACCCCTCTTCCCCCTGCGACTCTCCCTCCCTCTGCCTCTCCTCCATCCCCCTCATGCATGTGATCTCTCTCTCTCAAATAAATAAAATGGGAAAAAAAAGGTTTTAAATAATAAATAAAATCTATATTCCAAAACAAATCTTACTACAAGTCTAGATGTCAGACAAATCAACTCTGTTTTCTGTAAATTTTCTACTTTTATTTAAAAATAGAGGTATACATATTAATATACATTTTGTATTTTCTTAACGTTAATTGGCCTACCCTGTCCCACAGGCTCTTCTCAGGACTACCATTGGCGTAGGGTGAGGGATGTCTTAACTAAGTGACTGAAGATAATGTTTAAATGCATAAATGAATGACCTGCTATATTTACAACCTACCTCCAAGTATTATAATTTAATTTTCTTTCCTACTTCTTTGCAGAGCCCTGGACAAGAAAGATAAACTAGGATAAATAGCATTTCTGAGATACTTCAGTTACATGGTTGTGGTGGAAAAACAAGTCAGAATTGTTGTGTTGGTACAGATTAAATAGAGCCTGACATTTGAATAATGTAGATATCAGAGTCTGAAATCACTCAGAGTGAAAAAGTGACTTCAAAATCTAAACACAGGCCTCACAGTTTTCTTCCAGCTTTGTTACCGTTTGCTACTGACCCTGCCCATGTTTTTGCTTTTTTTTTTCCCCCAATCTGTAAAATTGAGAAGATAACAGAACTCTGCTTTGCCCATCAGTTTTAAGAAGTAACCCCAACAGAACAGTGAAATCCACGAGTGAACAGTCTGAGGAGATGACAGTATGTTACAGTATCACGTTCAGGGCAGGAGTGCCCTGTCACCACGTTACTTCTCACAGGAATTTGAGTGTCATTTATTTATATCTCAGAAGTGTGTGTTGATTATTTCTAGACAACTCGAGAGATGATGGCTCGTTCTGCTGCTACCCTCATCACACATCCCTTCCACGGTATGTTCGCACTTGGTCACTGAAATCTGATTTGTGACCTTACTTTTAGAGCATGAGCTCTCCTCTCCTGATTGCTTAGACGGGTTGATGTGGGAGTTCACTCAAGTGCCTTGCCTGTGTGTTGTTTGTTGGCTTGCTTGCTTTGGCGTTTATCCAGCTTATCCAGAGAGCAAAGTGTCTTTAGGTGGAAAACACTTTTTTTCTTTTTCAGGGCTATCAAAATTTATGTCGACGTAGTTTTAAAAATCTTTTCTCTGTGTTCTGCAGTGATCACTCTGAGATCTATGGTACAGTTCATTGGCAGAGAGTCCAAGTACTGGTAAGTGTTTTTGTTTCCAAGGACTCAAGGAGATCAGGTGACGTGCTTTCCTTTTTTTTTTTTTTAATCTTTAAATTTTTGAGAGACAGAGACAGAGTGCAAGCAGGGGAGGAACAGAGAGAGAGAGAGGCAGACACAGAATCCGAAGCAGGCTCCAGGCTCTGAGCCGTCAAGAGCTTTACATTTTTATGGTGCCTTAGATACATCATTTTGACAAATTGATCTATCATTTGATCTGCACACACGCAAAAAAGGGAAAATAGAAGAAAATGGCCTGGGCAGGTTTAAGAAGCTACCCAGGATCTCAGAGTGAGTTGCAGAGACACTAAAGCCAAAACTCACCATGACTCCATGTGACTAAGTAGTAATATCTCCATACCTGTCTCCAAATTCAGCTGTCTTTGCAGCGTGAGGGTGGCAGAAACGGGGGTGGGATATAAATTTGACCTTGTCAAAGGTGATAATTGAACATTTTCTTTAGTAGCTCCAGAATAATCTTCCATGTATTTTTGCCTTTCTTTCCATCTTGTCTGCCTTAGTGGACTTTATGACTCCATAGTAACCATCTATCGGGAAGAAGGCATCCTCGGGTTTTTTGCGTAAGTAAATTGTTAATTTATGTGTGTGATTATTTGTGGGAGTGGAAAGCTTTAATGAAAATAAGGACATGACTCTTTGTTTAATCCCTGGGGAAGATGTACTCTCTGGATTTACTTCATGTTAAGCTCTCTTAAGGTCCCTCTGACTTGAATTCTCTTGTAAAGCTCCCAAACCTTTGCTTCTGGACATCTAAAACATTGGAAACTAGGGGTTTTTATTTTGTTGGGGGGGGGGGGATTTTTTTGTTTTGTTTTAACAAATAAATTTATTCCAAGTTTCTACCTTTATAATAAGTTCCTAATGATGTATAGTTGATAAATTGGGGAAACTTAATTTTTGAAAAATGGGAGAATTACCTAACACGTATCTTCCTTATCCCAAGAATAATATGTTTTTGCAAGCCTGTATCTGTTTCTTTGAATTTCTTTTGGAAGAACTTAGACTACTACTCTCATTATTCTATTAACAACAGAAACTATAAATGATCCTTTTTCATTTTCAGAGGGTTTCCACATCACTGATTTTATCTGAGGGTCCTAGTCTGGCAGAGGGGCCTCTGGCTGGCTCAGGTGGTGGAGCACGTGACTCTTGAGCTCAG
This sequence comes from Cryptoprocta ferox, assembly GCA_028646485.1. Lineage (NCBI taxonomy): Eukaryota > Metazoa > Chordata > Mammalia > Carnivora > Eupleridae > Cryptoprocta > Cryptoprocta ferox. The sequence goes on from CM053575.1 coordinate 14,509,438, forward strand.
GGTTGTTAGTTCCAAGCCCCACGTTGGGCACGGAGCCTACTTTAAAAAAAAAAAAAAAAAGTAAAAATAAACAAATCACCTGGGAGGTAGGCAGGTAGGACAGTTACTATTATTCTCATTTTAGAGATTAGAAAAAGTTGATGCTCTGGGAATTTCATTTGCTGCCGGTCACGTAGCTGATAAGGGATGGAAATGCCATTTGAACCCCGGTCTTCAGTCTGTGGGGTAATGTTCATCCCGTGATTCCATGCTGCCTCACCTAGGTCACCCAGGCCCTGGGAATATGTTTTGCGATGTCCCTCATCTATCTCTGCTTGGGCCATTCTTGTTTTGTGATTTTGTAGTCATTTTTGCCCTGTCAAATTTGAATATCAATTACCTTAGCCAAAACTGTATTTAAGTCTCTTCCCTGAAGCAGGCGCATTTTTGTCCCCACCTGCTCATAGTATTAACAGTAAGTGAACCATTGGCCAGAGCTCCGAGACGTACAGCTGGCCTGCATTTGAAAAATGGAAATTGGGTTTCCTGGGTGGCTCAGTCCGTTAAGCGTCTCAGTCTTGATCTCAGCTCAGGTCTTGATCTCAGGGTCATGAATTCAAGCCCTGGGTTGGATTGTGGAGCCTCCTTGTAAAAAAAAGGCGGGGGGTTGGGGAATGGGAAAGTCATTAGAGATTAACCTGTAGTATAGTTACATTAAGTAGAATGAATGCGTTAGGACTAGAGAGTGGCAGTCCGTGTCTTTTCAGTTCTCTAGAAGACTTTGAAATCTGTCTTTGAGAAGTGCTTGTGTTGAGTGGATTATGTTTTTCCTGATCACATTTTTTGGTTCTTATTTTTATTGTTTCTTCATGTAGGGGTCTTATTCCTCGCCTCCTAGGTGACATCATTTCTTTGTGGCTCTGTAACTCACTGGCCTACCTCGTCAACACCTATGCACTGGACAGTGGGGTAGGTTGTGGTCTTGATGCGATGTGCTGGTGCTGACTTTATTGTATTCACTGGGCAGCTTGGTTAGCTTTAAAGTAAGGTGGTGGGGCTGGCTCAGTTGGTAGAGCATGTGACTCAGGGTTTTGAGTTCAAGACTCACATTTGGCATGGAGCCTGCTTAACAAAACAAAACAAAAAAAAATAAAGTAAGGTGGCACTTTCTTACGTGCCAGACTCATCGTTATATAGCTAAACATTATCAGTCAAGTCTTCAGAGCCAGATGGGATGACCTATACTATTTACCATAGAAAGATGTACCTAAAAAGTCCTCAGGCTGTGGCTGAGTAAGCCTAAGAAATCTAGCCCTGTCTCTGTAGTGCAAGGAGATCACTGCGGTATTGGCACATAATTTTGGAGGGCACTGCAAAGCAGGACAGTTTTATAGCATGTTAAGGGTGTTTCATCTAATCTGAAGTGTTAACAGGACTCCTGGTTTGGGCTTTTAGAAACCTCAGCTGGGAGGTTTTGAGAATTAGCCTTTCCTGGAAGCTTTGGGCCTCTTTGTGCACAGGCAGCTCCGTCGCGTGGTGGGAAATAGGATACACACAGAGGAGAACTAAATCCACGCTGTCCGTCTCTAGAGCACGGAGACTGGTCTCTGCGGCATCTGGTGTGCAGCTGGGTGTACGTAGAGGTGGTGACCTGTCCCTCAGCTCTACCACAAATGTAGTCAGTGTTGAATCAAGTTGATCATTTAGTTCACTGCCGTTTTATGCTCACAATCAGTATTTTATGTTTTCATCTCGAAATTAATTTTTAGGCTGTCAATCTAAAAATTTAGAGATCGAATATATTGGGGTCGTTGGGGACAATTAGCTGTTAACATCATCTTAATTTTCTTACTCATTCTAATAAAGGCTTTTTTCCTGTTTTAGGTTTCCACCATGAGTGAAATGAAGAGTTATTCCCAAGCTGTCACAGGAGTGAGTTTTTTAAAACCCTCTTAACCTTCTAGTTGTGTTTTGTTTTCGTTGCAATTTCACCCGGGTCACGTGTCATCACAGATGTCTCACAGGAATGTCTCTCAAGTTTGTTATTGTTGGTCAGAGGTGAGAATGATCCAGGGTCCCCACGTCACATGGTTTGGTCTATGCCGCCAGGTCTCGGGCCTGCTGCTCTGGCACCCCACTGATCCTGCTCCAGACAACTTCACCCTCTTGAGTCTGTGGAGTTTTCTGGTAGTTGACTTCTGAAGTAACTTCCATCATTTTTGGAAGAACACTCATGTTTTCTTACTTCAGGGGTGTTTTGAAATGCTTCATTGTATTTGATTGTATTTACTTTTTCTCTTAAATAGTGTAGTTCAGTTTTATTTGCAGGAGGACTCCGTCCCAGTATGAGATGCCTTCTGGCCTTCTGTTAAAGTGTTGGATGTAGTGGTAGGCTAAGAGTAGGAAGCATCTCCAGGCTCAAAAATGTGTAATTTCGCCTTCCCCGAGCTACTGAGAAAGCAAAGCTAGTGTTGGAGTGTTGACCACAGTGGCGCTAGGGCTTTAAGGGAGAGGAAAGAAGAGAATAAACGCTCGGAATGACCTAATAACTTAGCTGTCTTTTTACAACTTCACAGTTTTTTGCCAGCATGTTGACCTATCCCTTTGTGCTTGTCTCTAATCTTATGGCTGTCAACAACTGTGGGTAAGTACCCTGTGTTTCTTATTCTAGTAGTTGGCTGCCTGTGTGCCTGCCAGGCAGAGCAGTCCAGGGAGAAATTTGGGGAGGAAAAGTACAGTTGATGCATTACTAGATTTCCTAGATTTTTTCTGTATGTGCCCCATGCACCAGCAGTGGCATTGATGTATGTTATATTACAAGCAGCCATCTCATATCCTCTGTTAGAATAGAGAAGGGCGTAACAAATAGTTCTCAAGGCGTAACAAATAGTTCTCAAGTCCTTACAGATGATTCACACATGCCTGAAGTTTAGGTCCTGTTCTGAAAAGGTGGGATAGTAATCAAATGACTCTGTTTCTACATCTTCCCTTTATTTTAAATCTATATCTTCTTTTTCATGACAGTCACAAAGGATATGTCAGGGGTTGGATGACAGCTTGTAGGGGCTTTGTGGGAAAAGTAAGTTTCCTTTCCTAGGGGCTTCATGGAGAAAGTAAGTTTTAAAGACAGGTAGGAAATTTGGTCCATAGAAAGTTTGTTTCTTTTATTTTCATGGGAAGTTTTTTGACTTGTCACTGTATTTGTTGGGAAGGATGGATGGCAGTATGATGGTGGACACTACCGATTTCCAGCTTCTGGAGGCAAAGCGACTGTACCGCATTGGATAGAAGTTTTGCCTCTTTCTTTAAGTCAGGACCGTGCCAGAACAGTACTTGACACCGTATGCCATTAGAGCTGTCACTGTTTTCAAACAAGATGTCAAATAGACAGCTGTGTGGAGTTTTGAACATGGTTACCGTATTTCATATCCTGTCACGTCCTATTTGTTTTGTGCTTGGTAGGGCCGCTGCCGCACCTTAGCCCAGAGCACACTGAGAGAATGAGTTGAGTGTATTACTATCCCTGGCAAATTTTTAGGGAGGAAGTGATCATGGGTTATGTCTGAGTAAGGCATGTAGTCACCACTGTTTAGATCCATTGCCATGTTTAGGTTCTTTTGAACATCACTTAGCTTTTAAGTCTCCTTTCCCTGCATATAATTGCAATGTTCTAGAATTGTATTTGTCCACAAATTAAAGATGTTTTAGAAAATGCATAATTGGTTGAAGTTTCTGTTTACTTGTTTCAAAACCTGAATGAGAGGGAGGGAAATCCTTTTGGGATGCTTGCTCTTTTTTCCCTGCTAGAATATGATTTGTTTCATTAGAACTAAAATTGCCTCTTGGGGAGCTTTCTAGGTAAGGGAGGATTTTGACAAAGATTTATTGGACTCTTGAGAGAATGCTTTGTAAATGTTAACTTGAATAGCTCATCTTTTCCCCCCCCCCCTGTTTCAGGCTTGCTGGTGGATGCCCTCCTTACTCCCCAGTATATACTTCTTGGATAGATTGCTGGTGCATGCTACAGAAAGAGGTACTTGGGTGTCTCTCTCCCTCCATTCCTCCCTCCCTCCCCTCATCACCCCTGCTCTCTATTTTCTTTTGTTTTGTTTTTTTTCTTAAATAATGTCTCTGGAATCCCAGGTTAATTTTTGTAGCTTACCCTTTAACTACCAATGAATATATCCTTTACAGTGTCCCATGTGTCACTCCAGCACAGCCATAAAATGTGCTGCTTAGAACCCATCAGGCAGGCGGTGAGGAATTAAGAATCCCTGGATGTGACCTAGAAGCCATTTGAGTGATCACAAATCAAAAAGTAGGGTCTGGGTAGACAGTTATCCTGATGGTTAAAATGATGGCCTCGATTTCAGATTATTTTTTTTCCAACCTCATCTTTTTGTAACTTCCCAGAATCTCCTTATATATCAAGTGTTTTCCTACAGTAGAGAGGAAACAGAAATGAGAAGCTGTCTGTTTACGACATTATTTGTCACAATGATGTTGACAGAGCTGGTCTCTTCTAGAGTGTTTTTAGAGAATGATTTTGTCCAGACTCCAGTTTCTGGTTTGTTATTGCTGTGAGGTGTGAGGTGTGTCAGCTGCAACCACAAATTCTCAATCAGTCTAGGCAGAGCTTTATTAGGAACCAGAATGGGTGGCTGTGTGCTGAATGTAACATGGGATCACTTACAATGGCCATCAGTTTAAAGCTGTTTTTAAGTGGGAAGCACTTTTTAGAGGATTGTAGAAGATCGTGTATGAGGAAGCTCTTTGTGGCATTTTGTTATAGCACTTGTAATGCGTGTGAGAAAGGCCTTTGTTCAGAGAGCTCAGCCTGAACTATGAATGAAAAAGGCTTAAGTGCTGCTGGAGCTGCCTTTTTGTCCAGCGTGCATGCCCAGCGAGCCCCTGTGTGAATCCAGGCAGGAACACGAATGATTTCCGTACACGCTTAACATGAACGTTCTGGGTTCCATTCTGAGTCTTACGCTCTCTGTTGGGTGACTAGTCTATCGTGGTTCCCATTTAAAGGAAAGATAGCCTTTCTTCCCCTGCTTTGTAACTAATCCCCTGCTATAGGAAGAAAGCAGATAGAAAAATGTATTTGGGTATCAGACACCTTGTGGAAGAAACAGTCAGTCCCATAAGTGCTTAGGACAAGGGCAGCAAACCTTAATGGGATATTTGCTGTATATCAGGCATCGTGCTGAGAGTCTCCCATGTATCAGCTCATGTAACTCTCAAAATAACCATATGAGGAGGGTGCATAGGTGCCATTGTTTATCGTCCCACTTCACCTCTGAAGAAACTGGGACCTTGAACCATTAAATAATGCTAATTCTGTACCCCAGGGTTACACAGCCCGTGTTTGTGAGAGCAGGCTCTTTGTGCAGCCAGTGTAACTTCAGAGTCTAGTCACTTAAGCTCCTAATGTTATTACTTGAATTGTAACATTTTAGAAGTACTTCCTAGAGACCTGACCATTCCACTAAAAAGTAAATAAAATCTAGCACTTAGCAAGTGATAGAACTGTCTCAGCACTCAATGTGTATTGACTCATTTGATAACCCAGCCAGCATGTGGCAGAGCCAGAATCCAAACTGGGAATTCTGTGGAAATGTGTCAGAAATTCTTGCCTTACCCGGGTGGCAAACCCGTAGTTCATTCCGCGAAAGCTCGGCTTGAGTCCGAGTGCACTTTGCTGCTCTGTCCAGTGATAGCCCGGTCTTGTCCTGACCATTTTAGTCACGTCTCCAGAAACATGTCCAGTTGGATCTCTCTGCTGATTTGGACTGGCTGACCTCATGTTCACGCTAGACTTTATTTGTTTTTATTTTATTTTTTTTTCCAGGGAAATATGAGCCGAGGAAATAGCTTGTTTTTCCGGAAGGTCCCCTTTGGGAAGACTTATTGTTGTGACCTGAGAATGTTAATTTGAAGATGTGGGGCAGGGACAGTGACATTTCTAAAGTCCCAGACGCACAGAATTATGGGAGAGAACGTTGATTTCTTTACAGTGTGGCGCGCTTTTTTTAATAATCATTTAATCTTGGGAAAATGGAGGTGTTTGGTGTCTGCCTTTTTTGTTCTTTTTCCCAGCACTACGTAATTTACCACTGATAGTCCCCCTTTAGTTATTCTGAAATGGGATGTTTATGCCTCAGACTCCTTATGCAAACAAAAAAAGTTGCATTTTCTTAAAGGTATAGGCAGGTGGTCCTGTGATTTGCGTCTTAATTTTAAGGCTTTGTAAGATGTAGAGTACATTCGTAAGAAGAAAGAAAGAATTCTATAAAACTTAAGAAATTTAATAAGGTAAATCATGGGTGGTTATGAATTACCTTTTCTTTAGCAGACCTTAAAACCTCAGCATCCACCAGAATCTGCCTCTCATTATATGCCTCGAAGCACATTTGATTTCACCCTTTCTCTTCGTTCAAAAAAAGACAATCCATTGCTAAATTACCTTGGAAAATCTCTACAGGGGTATCCACTCCTTCAGTCTCATAACAAAGTAATAAATTGTTGCCAACAACAAAAAAAGGGAAAATTACAGAGAATACGCAAGATTTGGAAAGGAAGCATAATGGCTTCTTTTTCCCCCAGAAGAAATTCTTGTTGTCACATAAAACTGAAAAGCAAATAACTACAGTAGTAGCCCCCTTTCTTAGAGATAAGTCTTTGCCGAAGTCCCTAAATTATTTTCATTGTATATAATTTTTCTATGTAGAGTATAATCTTATAATACTTCCTTCAGTTTTTAATTTTGTTTCTTTTTTGTTGTTGCAGAAGGTGAGTAGTTTACTTTTCATTCCTATTGACACCCTTGGAAAGTGTACTTATAAATCCTTATCTGATAACGCAGACAAGTCAGCAGGGTTCTTAGGAATAATATTGACCATCTCGCATGTCATCCCCTCAGTTAAGCATGTTAACATTTATAGGAGGAAAAAATTACTTTAGAAGGAAATAATTTCAACTCAAGCATAAAGCTCCTATTTACTCAGGCCATTTTAAAGCAGGTTAAAATGCTCTAAATGAGAAAGCATATGGTTTCACTTAAGTAATCCACTGGATGTTGCCAAATGAGCAAGCACTTAATTCGCTGCTCCTCAGACTTCTCTATCAAAAGAGCAGCGCCCGTAATATTAGAGTGAGCATGTAGGGGTCTCCTCCCTCCCTCAGGGTTTAGGAATACAGCCTGAATGAAGTTCATGAGTAGCCTACCTTGAAATGTCTTTGATGTCTCTTACTTTGTCGCAAAAAGTAATGTAAATTTTATATTCTATTCAATATTATCTGCATTTGTTCTAATATGAAAATGTTTTGCATTACCCAACTTTTTCCCCTAAAAAAAATCTTCAGTAAAGATGATCTAGGAAAATGTGCCATGTTTATTATCCTGTGGCTTCTGTGCTCATAATACCTGCCTGTTTCTAGTTGAGCTTATTGGACTGTAAGAACCAGTCTGCCACCAGAGGGTGCCAAGGCTTCAGTTTTGCTTATGCAAGGTGGGCCATGAAAAATTTTAGGAAGGCCTGGAATTTGTTCAAAGTGCTGTCCTCTTAGTCTGACTGCATCCAAGGTATAGCTCCAATAAGGGTTACTATACCAGTGGTCCTCCATAATATTATATAAACTGTTAACATAATCAGACATCTATAGAGTTTCTTCAGGGGTTAGTTAAGTGTGTGTAGGTATTCTTAAAATACACCTGCAAGATATAATGAACTGACTTGTGCATGTAAATAATACAGACGTGGATAAGGATCATCTAGTAAGCTGACCTGTGAAACTGGGCAAGTGGTTTGCCTTGGCAAGTGCTGAGCTAAGTTCCCAGGAAATATTCCCCCAGGAGGGGTGTGATGGTCATTGAAGTAAAGGATCTGGGATTTCCTGCAACTTTTAGAGTGGCTGTAAAAACAGCAGGGTATAAAAGCAACCTTAGGGTGAAAGAAACTAACCGTAGCCCTCCATTCCAAGTTCTTCTTGATACCTAAACATAACCTTGACTTTGCCTCTAATTGTCTACTCTAGAAATACCTTCCTTTCCCATTCCTCATTGAGATTTTCCCCATACGGTGAGATTCCATCCCAGTGCTATCTCTCTGTGAATTCTCTCAGTCCTCCCAACCAGATGAGCGCTGTCTTCAAACTCCCTGCCCCAGGGCTTGTAATTACAATACAAACCTGTCTCTGACAAAATGGAAACTGCATCTGTTACTTAGTGCTAAGTTCAAGGCATACACAGCAGTGGCATTACGTCTCTCTGATTTGAAAACATGTGAGGAAAAAGAAAAATCATATTTAGCCCTTTAAAGCAGGCCCACTAAAACATTAGCCCTGCTGGGCTTTATAGAATAACTAGCCTGTCACCTAACAGTACATGCATTTGGTCACTTTGAGGTCCTGTGGCAGGTTAAGGGAGCAGGAAGAGAGAACAAGTATTGGGAATGTGTGACTGTCAAGCCTGTCACATAAGTTTTCATTCTCAGAATCTTTGGTAGAGTAGGTATCCCCACTTTAGAAATAAAATGAGAAAGAAAATTTAGAAATAAAGAAAATTGGTAACTCACTCAAAATTACATAGGTATTTCTGAGCTGAATTCAAATCTGAGTCTTTAAATCCAAGCTATGTTTTCTGCTTCATGGAGGCTCTGAAATGCTGAGAAAAACCCAAGAGCATGCCTTCCACAGAGTAGAGTGTGGAATGATCTTAAATCCAGAAAGACCTAGTTCTTGCCTCTGCAGAATGACAAATAACGTGAAGCAACCAAAGATAGGAATGATTGCCATTACTTTCCCGACCATTATGATGGTTCATGTGGATGGAAAGCTGAGTTATTGTACAGTCGGCATCCCTAGGAGCACCGGCAGTCCAGGTATGTGGCCCCCTACCATATTTGGAGGATAACATTTCTTGAAAGTGATTTATGTGTCAGCTCCCCTGATGGATTTTTCTAGAATATCCCAGCATATTGAATGGGTTCATTCAGGCTGCCTACCTAAATGCCATGGTGAATTATGCCTTTGGAGTTTCTTGTTTTTTAGATACCGACAAAGGTACATGTTTTTTATCTCCTTTACAGAGACGTTTGGGCTTACCTAAGGATGTCACATGTGACATCTGATTTTATTTTTTCTTCCCCTCATCTGTTGATCCCTCATCTTCCTCTCTCTTCAGACTCGAATGATCCAGAATCTTGCATTCTGGTTTTTGCCCTAGAGGGAAAATTGTGAATGAAAGATTCTTTTGTCACCAACCAAAAAATATCTTCTTTCCAGGAAAATATCTTTGATGAAAATAGCGATTAGTTTTCTAAGGTAACTGTGTTTTCCTTCCAAACACCTTTGTGCGTATCCGTCAGCTTCCTCGTGTTTGCTGCCTAAAGCGATGTCTGGAGGAGGCCCCCTAGCAATGCATGTGTGCAGTCTCCCCAACACCCCTGCTAGCCTGGCAGGACTGTGTGGCCAGGAGACAGAATCTTGAAAAGCCCATTTTCCCTCGTTCCCATAAGTGGATTCCTCTGAGGTCCAGGCCCTGACTGTCCTGTCTGGGTCCGGTTCGGCGGATTTTGCATTAAACCGATTGTTCTCAGTGCAACCCTGAAAAAGAGTGTTTTCAAATAGATGCAGATCAGTGCCATACACCAGCATGCGGTGGGAGAGCAGACAGAGCTTAGAGAGCGGCAAGGGAAAGAGGGAGAGAAAGAAATGTGAACCGGAGGCGCTAGTCAAGACGCCCCACCTTCCCGAGGGACAGCGGACGATGGAACAGACCTTGTCTCCCTCCCAAAGCCTGCAGCATGGCAGCGGGCGGGAAAGTCTCCACACCCGCTCCTGCCTTGCTAAGGCAGCCCAAAGAACAGACTCTTTTTCCAGTAATGCCACATTTTCATGGAAAAGCTGTTAGGTATTGCAGTTTATTTCCAAGCAGCAGAAGGAGCCAGAGGTTAGATAAGGACAAGAGAATTGTACCTACTTGCTTCCTATCCAGTCTGGGGCTCTGCCCTGCTGGCGTCAAAAGACTGGAGAGAATGTACTTTGGCTGAAAACGAATGAGGAGGGTGAAAACGGAAAGAACAGAGCCGCACCTCACTTCAGACTGCTCACCTCTCACTGGAACACTCTCTCTCCTGCCTTGGCTCCCCCGGGGGGCCCACGCTTAGAGTCCAAGGGCAGCGCTCAGCCATCAAGTATGCAGTCCTGTGCTGGGGGCACCGGGGTCCTGAGGGCGTGTAATAGATCCTGTCCCGTGGCGCTGGCTGGGCAGCGAGGGAGGGGGGCAGTGTGACAAGGACATCAAAGCCAGGAATGTTGGGAGGATTAAACGGAACCATGTGTGGAGCAGCAAAGCCCGGTACGCCCCAAGGGCCCTCCCTGGGTCTCCGCGCCCACTGGGGTGACTTGCACAGAGCAGCGTGTGACAGCAGAAGCTGGAGCCAGCCCCGTGGGATCCGCAGGAGGGCACGCCCACAGCCTGCCGGGGGAAGTCACGGAAGACTTCATGGAGAGGCATCGGAGGTGGTGCCTTAAGGACAGTGAGGATCCTGGGAGCGGCTTCCAGCTCAGTCACTTAGCAGCTGTGCACACTTGGGCAAGTTGCTTGATGGTTTTAAGCCTCGGGCTCCTTGTCTCTAAAATGAGAATACTACTTCCCTGACCGGAGTGTTAAATTTAGCGCAGTGCCTGATGGAATACATTTGGTCTTGGGAGCTGTTGTTACTTAAGGATTAGAAGCAGGGGGGCGGGGAGGGGTGCTTTACAAGCACAGACAATAAGGACAAGGTCAGAGTCCGCAGAGGCTAGAGTTGAGGGCAAGGGAAATTGCATCTCCAACAGCCCTACCCTTTCCTCTAAGCTGTTTCTGCCACGTAATGAACACCCAGAACGGACGCCGACGTAGTACTCAGTAAACGGCTGAATGGACGTCCTTTGGGGTCTTTGGGGTCTTTGGACCGAGTTACATCTGAGCCCCTCCCCCCAAGCCTGCCCTGGTGGTACTTGCATTCTCGAACTTGCATTCTCGAACTTGACTAAGCCCTTCATTGCTGCCTTGTTTCCCAGACTAAAAACCCTGGCGATGACTTTGAGTCCTCTCTACTTCCCCTCCCCCTACTTCTGAGAAGTCACAGCTGAATTCCCAGAAATGCCTCTTGACTTTGTCATTCCCGCAACCCCAGCGCCTGGGTGCACATCTCTGCTGGGCAACAGGCTTCTATCTTGTCTTCCTGCCACCAGCGCGGGCCAGGAGGCACTAACCAGATAAAGCTGGGGCTCCACAGCAGGCCCCGGGGTGGGGTGGGGGGTGGCGGACACTACAGTTTCTCTCTGCCTCCACAGGCTTCCCGCTATGGCTAAAATGCCCTTTTTGGACCCAGTTGCCTAAGATTTCTTACCCTCGCATCCTTAAATCATTACACCCTGAGCACAAGCCAGTCCCAGTTTTCCTCCCACGACCTCCCCTGCGCCGCACATTTGTACCTACCAGCAGCTGCTCTCTGTTATCTTACCCGAAGCCCCATGCGGGCGGAGCCAAGCTGGGAGACAGGGATATTTATAAGTTGAAAGTGGGTGTCAACTTCTGCAGTCGCAAACATTTTAAACAAGCCTAATTCCATCTCTCCTCCATTCGAACTTTGAAATTCCTGTCCACCTCCTCATCTCCCATCTCTCCCCAAAGCCTATGAGTTCCTGTCCTCTCGATAAACCTGGAAACCTTGGTGGCTAAGAGATGTGACCTGGGAAGAAGTGTGGGAAACACAAGTGAGTTCAGAATCTATAGACAACTGGACAGAGTAAAGGGTATTGAGATAACATAAAGGTACCTACCACCTAATAATAGGATTTTTTGGATCTATGTCCTGCCCTTAAATCCATTAGCTCACATCTGTAAGACACCCACATAAGCAAAAATATTACCCCGTTTTACTGAGAAAAGCTCAGAAGGGTTATATCACTTACCCAAAACTGGTAAGTGACAAATCCAGGATTCAGACCTGGGTCTGCACATCTGAGGAATTTCTAGCAGTATGCCCTGCCACATGTATTGAGTCCTGCTAATTTTGTCTGCATGAAAACGGGAACAGAGTTAAACGAGGAGTCAAACACGAAACTTGATGAGAGGGAACTCGTGACTCTATAAGAGTGAAAGGGTCAATGTCGTATATTAATGCTTGCATACTCGGAAGCCCAACAGACTGGCTTCATTAAGAAAAGGCATTTATTGGCCCAAGTCACAAGTGACCAGTGGTTGATCTAGTAGTTGGAACACGGGCATCAGGATTCCCATTCTCATCCCTTTGGCCCGCTGGTCTCTGCCTGGTTTTCCTCACAGGCTCACTCAGAGTCGCAGCCAGAAGCCAAACGGCAGCTCTACTCACATGACTTCTCAGAGCTTGTAGTTCCAGAGTACAGACAATAGGGAAGCTCCCGTAAAAATCCCCTGGAGGACTTTGGCTCAAAACACAGGTCAATCTGTAAACCATTCAGTGTGTCTGGAGTACTCCTCTACTCTACTGGCCAGACCTGAGTCACAGGCCCAGCCTGAAGGGCTCAGGATCCGGGGTCCATCCCACTGGAACCATGTACTTCGAGCTCGAGGGGCATGGCTCATCCAGGGAAGGTTCTCCAGGTCAAGAAAACGCAGCCTGACCAAAGGAAACAGTTTGAAATAGAAAGGGAAAGGAAGCAACGCAGTCCACCAAGAGCATATAAACTCTGAAAGCCCAGGAACCTGAGATGAGCATAGGGGTCTGTGTGAAATCTGTGCCCTGGGATGTACACAGGTTATCTCAACTACCTCGTCAACCAGATAATATCCTCGTTTGTTCAAGTGTGAAAAAATGGAGCTCAGTTTTAAACAACTTGCAAGTAAGGGACCGAGCTGGAATTGAGACCCAGATATGTTTGACTCCTAAATCCTGTGCTGCTTACATTGCAGCTCACTGCCAGCCTGGGAGAGACCAGTCACAAGGAGCCTTTGGGTTAAGACTAATAGATGAGCACTTGGGAGCCCTGTCCCTGGGGGAGTTCACTACTGACTGCCCAGCCATGCTCGGAGGGCAGGATGGCACCGGGCTGGGACAGCCCCTACCCTGGCAGCTGCAGCCCCGCACAGCCAGTGGGAAGAGAAAGCTACCAGGGAGCTGCTTGCTTTTCCGACCAAGAGAATGAATGGTCTGGTGCAGCTGGTGTCACAGGGACCACAGGAGAATGCTGGTAGGAGAAGGAAGGGCAGTGGGGGGTAGGGAATGAATGAATGAGTGAATGAATAGTCGATGAATGAATGAATGGTCTTAGAAAATCAGTTGGAAAGATTGGAGAAAAGTTAAGATCCCATATTTAGAAGCTTCAATGGGAATGCAGCATAAGAGGGATAAAAGGCTCTGAAATGGAAAATTAGGACAAGCCCTTTGCAGACATCCTCGCACAGTGAAAGGCGGGGAGCTGAGGAGACTGACATGACTCTACAGAAAGCTCTCTGACAGACCCAAACATCAAAAGGGAGGGTGTAAGAGATGGAAGGAAGGAAAGGAAGTCCTCGACAAATTGAGACTTGGAAAAGGTGCAGACAATAAAAGACACCTTTGGTTATGTTCAGAGCGAGAAGAATAAGGAGACAACTTATTATATAGAGTTCCACTCAGAGGTGAAAGTGTCAGGTTAGCAGTCAGAAAGCAAAACACTCAGCCCCGATTTGCTTCATTGTCCCCTGAGGAAAAGCATTTCTAAACTGGGTCGAGTAAAGCAAAACGTAATTTAAAGGACATCAAAACTCCAAATAGAAGAGAAAATAGTAAGGAAAACCTAAGCACTTCGCCATTTAAAATAAGCTGCAAATCCCAGAGCGTTGAGAAACCTTTGCAGATAAGATCCTGGAACCCTTGTCAAGGTAGGTCAGAAGGGGTGGGGGGAGAAAAAGAAAGGGGCCACAGTGCCTGAAGGCTGCAGATGTCCTGACATTGAGAAAAGAGGAAACCGTAGATTCTGGAAACTCAAGGTGGATATATTTGAGGTGAATTCCCCCCAGATTTTTTCTAGAATATAATATTAAACTGTGGGCTTGAGAACACCTAGAAAAAGAATTGGTGCCTTCACTCCTTAAGAGCAAGATACGGTAGATGACAACGATAATCTATTATTTATTTGGATGGCCACTAGGAAAATTCCCTGGATGTGGTGTGCCTTGTTTCCAGTTAGACATCCGACGTTTCCTGACTGAGGAGACAGCTAAGGAAACCATGACCTCAGAGATTGCCCAGTCAGGGGGAGTTATAGTCCATTAGCCACTGTATACCCCCCTTTCCCCACCAGTTGGTTACTCGCTTGAGGCACATCTGGGGAGAAGTCTTAGAGTTCATGCTTCTGACTCTGCATTTGGTCAGCTCAGTAGTTTTCCGTGCCTGCCACCCTCACCATATTAGCAGATGGCACTGCTATTGGGAGGGAAAGTTAACATTTGGATGTCAGAATCAAGATCCTAAAATATCTTGAAGGGGGGCTAAAAGCAACAAGATGAATTAACAAGCAGTGGAAACACTTGCATTTATTTAATCAACTTACTTTAGCTTAAACCAGTAAAGATGCATTGTCTTCTAGTTCTGTAGGCCACAAGTCTGAAGATGGGTCTTACAGGGTTCAAATTGGGGGGTCGGCAAGGCTGCATTTCTTCTGGAGGCTCTAGGGCATGATTATGCCACAGCCGTTCCAAGCTTCTCAAGGCTGCTGTATTCCTTGGCTTGTGGCTGCTTCATCCATCCTCAAAGCCAGCAGCGTAGCATTTTCCAGGCTTGGAAAGACCTGCATTTAGATTTTCTTTTGGTTTTTAGTCAACTGCACAAGCACAGGATGAAGGAATTTTGGCTTGACGGTGGTGCCTGTGGAAAGGCTGAGGGCTTCCAGCCCATGTCACTTGGAACAGAAACCAGTAGGAATGGAGTAGCTACCAGAAAAGATAGTGGTTCTCCCCATCCCTTCTTATTTTAGGTGCAAAACTATGAGACTGAAAAGTAGCTCTCTCCTTATAACCATTCCTCCCTCCCCAGGAGGACTCCGCCTCCTGTTAACGGTTTATAGTAGTTCCCCAGAGAGGTAGTCTATGCACAGGCATCCTTTTTTTTTTTTTTTTTTGTTAAACATAAGTGATAGCATACTGTATACTGTGCACTTTTTTTTTTACCTAACAGTAAATCTTAGACATTATTTTGCATCCCATATATGAAATGATTCCTCATTCTTATGTAAAGGGTGCATATAGTATGCTATTGTGTGTATATATATATATATATATATATCAATTTATTCAGTGGGTCCTCTGTTGAGGGGCATGTATGTTATTTCCTGTAATTCTGCTATTACAATACTGCAGCGAAGAACATGTCATTTCAACCGTGCAGGCAAGTATTGGAGAAACAGCTTTCAAGAAGTGGAACCACTGAGTCAAAGAGCATATGCGTTTTTTAATTTTGTAGGTATTGTCCAGTCTTCCAGAACTTTCCAACTGACCCTCCCACTAGCAATGTGTGAATGTGTTTTTCCACCTCCTCACCAAATAATGTGTTATAAACTGTATTGTTCTTTGACAACCTGAAAGGGTAAAAAAAAAAAAAAAAAAAGGTATCTTATTGTGATTTTCTTATACTAATAGTTATTTGTATTTTCTTTTTTATTAACTTTATATCTTTTACCACTTTTTCTACTGAGTTTTTTTCTCAGAACGCTTTATATATTAAAGACATTTGCTCTTTGTGATATGGGTTACAAATAAGTTTTCCATCTTGTAGTTTGTCTTTTGATTTTGTTTCTGGCAGTATTGCCATGTAAGTTTGTTTCTCTTTTAAGCTGTAGGAAAATGTATCCATTAATTTTTTGTATGGCTTCTGGATTTTGTGTCCTACTTCAGACTTACTTACTCTGGGGGTGTGTGGGTTGGCTCGGTCAGTTGGGCCTCCAGCTTTGGCTCAGGTCATGGTCTCACTGTTTGTGAGTTTCAGCCCCACAGCAGGCTCTATGCTGTCAGTGCAGAGCCTGCTTCAGATCCTCTGACCCTCTCTCTCTCTCTGCCCCTCCCCGGCTTGTACTCTCTCTCTCAAAAATAAATAAACATTTTTTAAAAATTATTTAAAAAAAGTTCTTCACTCTGAAATTTAAAAAAATTGTCACTTGATTTCTTTCAGTCCTTTTTTGGTTTCATTTTCACATTTGAATATGTGCTCCATTTGTTATTTGTTTTGGTACAAGACATGATGTATGGATCCAACTTATTTTTTTTCCCAAATGGTGACACATTGTTCACATGCAATTTATTGATCATGTATCTTTTCTTCTCTGACTTAAAATTCCACTTTTAGGGGCGCCTGGTTGGCTCAGGCAGAAGAGCATGTGACTCTTGATCTTGGGGTTGTGAGTTCGAGCCCCACATTGGGTGTAGAGATTATTAAGAATAAATAGATAAATAAACTTAAAATCCCACTTTTATAATATTCTAGTTCCAGTATGTCTTTGGATCTAATACTGGATTTTACATTCCATTCCACTGATCTACTTCTTTTGATACATTACATTTGAAAGAAATTATAGTTTATTGATATTTTAAATTACATTTCAAATGAAATCAGTAAATGTCTGTTGTAAAAAGTTTGGGACATAGAAAAACATTTACAGAGAAAATAAATAACATCCCTGAACCTACTATAAATAACTATTTTGGTATTTACTCATCTGATCTTTTCCTATGTATTTTTTCCCCAATTGAGATGATACTATGTAAGTCTGATTTTCCATCCACAAAATGTAGTGTGATCTAAGTGCCCAAAGTGGAACCACTCATCATCTTACCCAGACTGAATCCACTCCTCCTTCACCATCCTCCCAGATACGGGTGCGAGAGATGGACTCTTCCAGCTCCTTCCCACCCCCCTCATTCTAGTCACCACGCCCTCTTATTTTCCCTTCAGAGACTCACAGGCCCTAGACTCAAATCCTCTCTATATATACAGATGAAGAAGACCCAGAGAGGGGGAAATGACTTGTAAAGGTTAGAATACTTTTAACTGCAAGAAACAGGATTTGGGGCACCTGGGTGGCTCAGTCAGTTAAGAGTCCGACTTCGGCTCAGGTCACAATCTCACAGTTCTTTTTTTTTTTTTTTTAATGTTTATTTTTGAGACAGAAAGAGACAGAGCACGAGTGGAAGAGGGGAACATAGGGAGACACAGAATCTGAAGCAGGCTCCAAGCTCTGAGCTGTCAGCACAGTGCCCGATGCAGGGCTCGAACCCACGAACCATGAGATTGTGACCTGAGCCAAAGTCGGATGCTGAACCAACTGAGTCACCCAGGCGCTCCAAACGATCTCACAGTTCTTGAGTTTGAGCCCTGCATTGGGCTCTCTACTGTCAGCACAGAGCCTACTTCTTTGGATCCTCTGTCTCCCTCTCTTTTGGCCCCTCCCCCACTTGTGCTATCTCTTTCTCAAAAGTAAATACATATTTAAAAAAAAAGAAAGAAACAGAGGATTCAACTCAAAATGGCTCAACCAAGAAGTGGTCTCCCATAAGGAGAGGTCCACAGGTAGAATAAATCCAGAATGTGTTAACTCAGAGGCTCGGTGATATCATCAAGGACCCTGATACTTGCCGTCTCTGTCCATTCTGTCATCCCCAGCGTATTAGCTTTTTGTCCTCACACTTTTTGCCACATGGTTGTGGGATGGTGGCAGTAGTTCTAGTATCATCTTCTCACAAAATATTACTTAAAGCCCAGAGGGAGAGCATGCCCTTCCTAATCCCATATTGCCCAAAGCAGGAGGTGAGGGTAGTTGGGAAATGTAGGAGGGCGTTTTTGGTTGTCCCAGTGATTGAGGGACACTATTGGTATCTAGTGGACAGCAGCCAGGGATGGTAGATGTCCTATCATGTTTAGGACAGTTGATAAAGTGAAACATTAGGTCTCATTCCTTACAATATTAATGTAGGTAAAACACACACACATATACACACACAAAACCTATTTTTGCATACAAAACAAGATTTTTTGCATGGCTTTAATGTACACTGAAATTTCCAGGGATGTAACTTCCCTGTAAGTTGAATAAGGATTGTAATGTGTTTTGTCTGAAATTTCACCAAGACTCATTCACTGTTTAAAATTTTTTTTTATGTTTTTTATTTATTTTTGAGAGACAGAGAGAGACAGCGTGAGCAGGGGAGGGTCAGAGAGAGAGGGAGACACAGAATCCAAAGACAGGCTCCAGGATCTGAGCTGTCAGCGCAGAGCCCGACGCGGGGCTCAAGCCCACGGACCATGAGATCCTGACCTGAGCCGAAGTTGGACGCTTAACCAACTGAGCCACCCAGGCGCCCCACTCTTTCACTGTTTTAGACGTGATGGTATTGGGGCTCTGGACAGCGTACCTCTGTATCAGCCTGTGTTTGTAGTTGTTGCACTTGTGATTCTGTGGAAGATTCTATGCTGCTGGAAGTATGAACATCCATCTATTTGATATTTATTCCTGTGTGGCAATGCGCAAGTATTTATATATTGAAAAACATTTTTTTAAAATTTCTTTCCTTTTCTTTCTCCTTTATATCACACTTGGGGTATTATCTTGATTTTTTTTTTGAAATTAGGTATCAGTAGATTACATTCTCTATGAATTTCATTTCAGTGTAGGAAAGGAGGCATTACAAAATACTTGAATAAAAGAAATACAAGAAATCCAGACAGGATTGAGATCCACTGGCTACCAGAATAAAGTCTAGACAGCTTAGCCTGGCACTTAAAATCCTTCATGGTGAAACTCAAAACCCATTTGTCTGGACCTGTCTCCTGGCAACATCCCTGGATTCTGTACTACAACCATACCAAGGTTATTCTTCATTTTTCAAACACACCAAGCAGTAGTAATAGCACATACTGGGTGCTTACAACATGCCAGGCTCTGTGCTGAATACTTTACATTGAGTCTGTCTTTCAGTGCTGTCGACCAGCCAGTGAGGCCTCGATACTTTTCTTGTCCACATCTCACAGGTGGGGAAACTTGAGGTCACACCATTAGTGATGGAGCTGGGATTCAAACTCAAGCAGTCCAGGGGCGCCTGGGTGGCTCAGTCGGCTAAGTGTCCGACTTCGGCTCAGGTCATGATCTCGGCGGTCCGTGGGTTCGAGCCCCGCATCGGGTTCTGTGCTGGCAGCAGAGCCTGGAACCTGTTTCAAATTCTCTCTCTCTCTCTCTCTCTCTCTCTCTCTCCTTCTCCTCCCCCCCCCCATTTGTGCTCTGTCTCTCTCTGTCTCAAAAATAAATAAACCAAAACAAAACAAAACAAACTCAAGCACTCCAATACCAGTCACTGCTCTTTACCAGAACTGTATTGCCTCCTAGGGGAATTCCCTCGCTCCCTGCCCTTTCTCCCAGGATGCTTTTCCCCGCTCTTGCTACCTGTCAAGGTCTAGTGCAGACTTCACGACTTCTTTAGGTGTCACTTCGTTCATTATCTCTTGCCGAATCCCTCCACTTGGAATTAATTTATTTTCCTAGTGCTCCCATTGCACTTATTCTGTGGTTTTTACTATGGCTACTCTTTAAAAAACTGAGGTGGCAATGACAAAATGCTATGTGCCACTCGTGTCTCTCCCTGTCCCTTCCCTCCTCCTCTAGCTGTTATCTGGGCTGTGCATAATGTTCACATCCCAAGCCATCCCCAGCAATCACCCAGGACTCGCCTAGACCTGCCCACCGGCTGCCACTGCACTGGAGGAACACAAGCAAAGTGATTCAAACCCCATCCCCACCGCTGCCACCACTAAACACACACACACACACACACACACACACACACACACACACACACACAGAGTCAGAATCAGAATGCAATGCCTGCCATCAAAGGACACTATTGTCAGAAACAGGGATCAAGATGTCACAGGGCCACAGGGATTCTCTCCCTTCCCCACCTTGGCAGGACATACCTTTCCTTTCTTCTCTCCCTTCTCTCCTTCCCAGCACCTGTCACTCCCTGAGGCTCCAGCAAGCCATGGAGACCTAACCATTGTCTCCTGCCAAGGCCATGGCCACCACTGTTTTAGCTCACAGAAGAGTGGGTCTTTTCCCAGCCTCTTCCAGTGGAAAAGCTGACATTCGCCCCCCTAAAGATGTGTCAGCCACGATGTCAACACCCAGCACTCCATGGCCAAAGGTGCAGGATTTGGGTGTCCAACAGTTGAGAGTTATTTGTACCTCCAGTTTTCTCTATCAACATGGACCAAAGAGAACTTGTGACAGCAGCTCAGAGAATGAGCCTGGGTTTGGGGAGAACTGTTCTACATCTTCATACCAGTTTTGACCCCTAGTGTTCCAACTCTCTGCTGCTACAGTAACCCAAAAGTTATGGCTCAAAACAATCCTTCCTGTCCCCTGTCAGCCTGGCACACAGTTGCAGTCAGGTTGGCTGGGCACAGAGTCGTCTTGAAGGCTTCCTCAGACCATGAGCAGTTGATACTGGGACCTCCGCTAGGGTCAGGGCCAGCTTCTTGGGATGCAACCTTCAAAGGACTCAATGCCTGGTTGAATGCTCTACTGTCGCCATTTAAATTCTTAATTTGCGGGGGGCACCTGGGTGGCTCAATTAAGTGTCTGACCCTTGATTTCAGCTCAGGTCATGATCTCACAGTTCATGAGTTCAAGCCCTGAGTTGGGCTCCGCATTGAGAGTGAGGAGCCTCCTTGGGATTCTCTCTTAATCTCTCTCTCTCTCTCCCTCTCTTTGCCTCTCCCCCATGCTCTCACTCTCTCTCAAAATAAACTTTAAAAAATATGTAAAATTTTTAAAATATTTATTCATTTTTTGAAAGAGACAGAGACCGAGCATGAGTGGGGGAGGAGCAGAGAGCAGGCTGAGAGAATCGGAAGCAGGCTCCAGGCTCTGAGCTCTCAGCACAGAGCCCGACCTGGGGGTCAAACTCATGAACCATGAGATCATGCCCTGAGCTGAAGTTAGATGCTAGACCGATTTAGCCACCCAGATGCCCCCCAAAAAATAAATTCTTAATTTTTGAACAAGAGGCCCAGCATTTTTATTTTGCACTGGACCTTTCACATCTGGTAGGTGGTCCTGACTGGGGCTGTTGGCCACCACATCTACACATGGCCTTTCCATGTAGTCTGGGCTTTCTCATATTATGATAATTTCAAGAGAGAGCCCCAGCACCAGGCAGAAGCAGGACCACCCTTTATGACCAACCCAAGTCCTCCTCTTAGAGGGGAGTGGCAAGGTCACAGTATAAAAAGAGCATGAGTTGGGGGGAGATACTATCACAGCTATCTTTGGGAAATGCCATTTGTCACATCGGGTCAGGAGCAGGTCACCTCCCCATCCAGGGCATTGACCTGTCCATCTGCAAAAGGAGGCTGGGGGTTCAGTCCCCGCTCTGGGAAAAGGCCAAGGCAGAGTTGGGAACCTGATCCTCCCAGCCGCTCCCAGCTTTCCCGGTCTGGGGTCATTTCCCAGGCACTCAGGAACTGGAACCCTGGGCAATGGAGCAGGCAGCCCTACCCAGGAGCGCCAAGCGTCTGTCCCCCTAGAGGACTGAAATCTCTGAACAAGGCGGAGACTCTGCGCCCTGACATCTGTTTCTCCTGCCGGTGTCTGTGCTGGGCTAACAATCCTTCTCTTTCATTTCTCCCTGGGGCATGTTGTTGTCTTTCTCATTAACTTCCCCTCAACTCCCAGCAAGGTCCCTAGACTCTGAGCTCTGCTAATTCCCCTGTAATCCACTGGCAAACCAGGAAGCTAATTAAATTGTGAGCTTGTGCGGGTGCGCTCTCTCTGTCAACCTCTGAATCTCTCTCTCTCTCATCCGTGTCCTCCCTTGCTTTTCCTTTCTGATTAGCCCTGCATAGTTTAGATTCATCTGCACACTTTGAGTGTTTTCTTGCAGGCCTCTCTGGTTCAGTCTCCTGTCTTTGAGCCAGACAAATCTCAAAATACGGCTCTGAGTACTGTCCCCTCTGCTTCAGGATAACCCGAGCTCCTTAGCTCGGCATTTAAGCCCACACAGCTCACCTGCCAGAACTTCCGTTCACAACCCTTCCCGCCTGAGCTGAGCCACTCGAGGACTCCTCGCCAAGCCCTGTCTATGTCACCTCCACACCTTTGTTCATATTCTTACCTTTGATTGGATCCCACCCCCACTCTTCCATGTCACTGTCAAATCCTTGCCATTATTTAGAAATCTTCTCAGGGCACCTAGGTGGCTCGGCAACCTTGATTTCCACTCGGGTCATGTCTCATGGTTTGTGAGTTCCTTTGAGCCCTGCACTGGGCTTTGCCCTGGCAGCTTGGGAGTCTTTCTCTCTCTTCTCGCTCTAACCCTCCCCTGCTGCCACACGAGCTCTCTCTGTCTCTTAAAATAAATACACATTAAAAAAAGAAAGAAACAAATTGCTTTCTCTACAGGGCACCACTGGCTCAGTTGGTAAAAGCATGTGACTCTTGATCTCCGGGTTGTGAGTTCAAGCTCCAAACTGGGTGTAGAGCTTACTTCAAAAACTTAAAGAGAGTGAAAGAAAGAGAGGAAGAAAGAGAGAAAGAGCCTCCTCAGTGACATCTTCCTTAATCCCTCAGTGGAATTTCTCCCTCCCTGAACTCTTGTAGCACTTTGCAGCTTGCTCCTGGAGCTGATCTCTCTCCACCCACTATGATTCTTTCTATCCACATCCAGCCACTCCCACTAAATGATTAGCTCCTTGAGAGCAGGGGCTCTGGGTGATTTTCATCTCAGCTTCTTCCTGAGCACCTACCTAAGACTGCAGTTTAGAACACTTCATTGTGGTTCCTGGCCCAAGGTGGCAACTGGGGCTCCAGCCTTCGTGTATACATTCCGAAAAGAGGGAAGAGAAAAGGGAGGGCAAAATAAAGGGCCCTTTAAGCACTTTCTCTCCCAATAGCTTCTGATGACATCTCACTGACCAGGCCTATCTAGCTCTAGAAGAAACGGAGTACCTTGTCTCCCTTCAAACTCAAGAGCCCATCCCTTGTTTTACAGAGGAAAATGTAAGACCCAAAGAGGATCAGAGAATTAGGGAGGCTGCTGACTGAACATAGTAGTTAAGGACCAGGTCTTGGAGCTAAACAGACCTGGGTTTGAACCCTGCTCCTGCACATAACCTCTTCATTCCTCATTTGTAAATGATACGTACTTCAGGAGATGTTAAGAAAATTAAATAAGGTAATGGATGTGAAAAAGCACTTCCCACAGTTTAAGACCCAGTTATCGGTCATTGTCTTAGTTTGAGTTCCCTCAAAAGCACACCTTGAGACAAATATTTGGGTGCAAGTAGTGTAATAGGTGATCCCAAGAAGCAGGGTGAAGGAGTGGGGACGTGAGACAAGAAAGGGAGGAAAGGAAATAAAGCATACGGGGAAGAGCAGGTTTTTCACATGGGCAACTTCGATTTCATGCTGGATGGAGTCTCTCTGAGACTGGAACATGTCTGGCAATTGGGAGTCGTCCTACTGAGGGACTGGAAGCTGGAGTATTCATCCACTTACTCTGGACCCTGCTTGGTTTAGGGTTCCCTGGGGGTTGTTAACTCCACTTTCAGCCTGCCCCACACTCACTTCCCCAGGCAAGAATGCCCCCAGGAGAGACCGGGGAAGCAAGTTCAGGAACTGTGTGTGCAAGCGACCTCCAAGTAGGCCTGGGGGGTGTGGGTGGGGCACTGATAGTATCTGCTACACAATCAAAGGAGTAGGTCAGGGGCTGATGAGGGTGGCTCAGTCGGCTTCCGACTCTGGATTTCAGCTCAGGTCGTGATCTCACAGTCATGAGACGGAGCTCCACGCCCTGTGTTGGGCTCCACAGTGTGCATGGAGCCTGCTTAAGATGCTCTCTCTCCAGGGGCACCTGGGTGGCTCAGGCGGTTAAGCGGCCAACTTCAGCTCAGGTCATGATCTCACAGTTTGTGGGTTCAAGCCCCACATCAGGCTCTGTGCTACAGCTTAGAGCCTGGAACCTGCCTCAGATTCTGTCTTTCTCTCTCTCTCTCTCTCTCTCTGCCCCTCCCCCACTTGTGCTCTGTCTCTGTCTCTCAAACATAAATAAACATTCAAAAAAAAAAAACTTAAAAAAAAAAAAAAAAGATGCTCTCTCTCCAAAAAAACAACAAAACAAAAAAGTAGTATATAAAAATTATTATTGTGTTGTAATCGCTGCACAAGAGAGTAGGAGCAGACAGGAAGTACAATTTGCCTCGGGCTCTTTCCTCTGAATGCTGTGCCATGATCTCCTTCCATTTTGGCGCACCCCTGGCCCCCTACTCCAGCCTGCCCTCATTGCCCACCAGCTCATGGCAGCCTCTTTCTCCATGTCCCTTTCCCAATGGCCCCCGAAGCAAACCCTGCTGCCGTCTGCCCCAGCCACCTATCTCTCTGACCCTGACTTCACCAGGGAAAGTGTGAAATGGCTTTCAGCCTGAGCCAGGCCCCCACTGGGATTTAATGGTCTTGCCTGGAGAATCCTGCCTTCTTCCCTCCTCTCCCACCATTGGAACCACACCTTCAAAAAAGCACTTTCAGCAGCCCCCCAGCCTTCTGGTCCGAAAGAGTACCTGTGTGCTAAAGGGGTTGTGGCTGTCCCAGGTCGGCATCCTGCCTTCCCCAGCCCTCCTGCTACATCCCTGTGTGATTCATCCCACCCTCACCGTGCCTCATGCCCTCCCGTAGGCCTGTGACCTAAGCTTTTCAAACTGGTGAAGGGGACAGTCATGATAACAGGGGCTAGACAGGTGCTTCACCCTAGGCTCCAAATACCCCCAGGGCCCAGTCCGAAATGCCTCCATTCATTTCTTTCCACTGAGGCACATATTCATTCATTCGTCATTCACTTAACACCCGGAAGAAAACTTAATAAGCCCATTATCATTATCAATGCCTTTGTGAGGACTAACCTGCGTCAGACTAACTGGGGTCACATAAGTTTTGAGAGTTCCAGAAGGAAAAGTCCAGAGGGGAGAGGGCTTCACAGGGCACCAGGGTTCTGTGGGTCCACACACAGGGTCTGTGGCAGAGCAGGGATTCGAACACGGGCCTTCTGTGTCAACCAGGGGCAGAGGGCTGGCACCTTTTCCTGGCAGCTGAGAATGGGGCCTCTTCTAAAGCCATCCACTCAAGTCAGCATCTACTGAGTGCCTCGTGGTGGACAACTCCACAGCAGCCCTGATGGAGGGGGTCCAAGAGGGATGCAGGGGTCAAAGCCCAGAGTGGAGGCCATGGGGGGCCTCTGAGAAGTGCTGAAGTGTGGGAAGACACTTGCTCCCAGCCCTCATGTCCCACTGGATCCTGCAACACCTGCCCCAGCTGGGTGGGCTGTCCCTTTGCAGACAGGCCCTTTCGAGCCCTCCCAGTGCCTTTCTCAACCTTCTCCCTTCTTTCAGGCACACTGGAAGCAGCCCACTCAGCCAAAACCCAGTTCTGCCCCAAGGATGCCCTTCCTTTGCATCCTAGGGACCCCCCAGGCTGACCCTCTCCTGTCTAGGTCTTGGTCTTCCTCTTTCCTTCCTAACCAGTAATGGGCATTTTGAGATTCGGAGATAAGGAAGAAAAATGAGGTCACTTTAAGCTCTTTTTTTTTTTACTGATGACATTGACCGATTTTATCCTTCTCTCAGACCCCCCTCCTCCAGCGCCACTCAGTCTGGACATCTGTCCCAGCCTAAATCTCACCTTCCACTGTCCTTGCAGCCCAGGGGCTTGTCCAGTCTCTGTGTCCTGCTGTAGTCCCCTCTCCTCAAACCAGGGAGGAGGCTGGCCTGGAGAGTGCCCTGGGCCACCCCCAGTTTGGCCTCTGCCTTAGGCCTCAGTTTCCCCATCTGCTAACTTGGGTTGATGATGCGTGTGTTCTGTGGAGCCAGAGGGTGAAGCTCTAGGGAGGTCACGGATGAGAAAGAGCCCAGGGCTCCGCGCAGCCTGCGCAGGGGCCTCCTCTGTGCGGTGCCCCTAGGCCCTGCGCGGCTCCCCTTCCTCGGCGCGCCCCTCCCTCTTCTCCTTCCCTCTCCCCCTTCCCGCCGCTCCCCTGCCGCTCCTCCCGGCGCTCCGCTCGGTTCGCTCTTCAGCGGTCCTCTTTCCCTAGTGCCTCGCTGCCCCGCGCCCGCCCCTGGGTCCCGGGGTCCCAGCGCCCCGCCGCCGCTGCCACCGCCGCCGCCGCCGCCGCCCCCGCCAGGCCCGGCCCCGCCGCAGCGCGGGCGGTCAGTGCGCAGCCCCAGCGCCCGCCCGGAGCCCGGAGCCCGGAGCCCGGTGCCGGATCGCGGGCTCGGAGCGAACCCGACCCGCCCGCCGCCCCCAGCCAGGTGAGGGCAGCTCAGGCGCGGGGAGCCGAGGTTTCTCCCGTATGGAAGCGGGGGCGGGCGAAGGCGCGGGGGAATCGGGTCCTTTTTTGCTGAAAGGAGGACCTGAGAGCTTTTTCATGAAAGAAGCTCAAGGGCTTTCACTCCGAAGGGATGGATGGATGAAGGAAGGCTGGGATGGGGGGAGGTCTGGGGTATCCCTTCCCGAGAGATTTCTTTATTCAGGAGAAAGGATTAATTGGCTTCTGTAAAAGGGGGACTTATATTTTTGGGAACATGGGGGGCTTTCGAGGTGGGAGGAGGTTCTGGCGGGGCTCGAGGGAGGGGGTCATTGGGGAATGGGGTTCAGCGGGGAGCGGGGCTCTAAGATCCCCTTAGCTTGACATCGCGGCACCTCCCCCGTGGGTTCCGGGGCTCTGGTTCTGCCCCAGCCGTGTGTGTCCCAGTTTTCTCTCTTTGAAGATGATTATTTTGAGCCTCACCTGGGCAGAGCTAGGAACAGCCATTTCCTTTCCTGGAGCTACGAGGCCCACCTGACCCCCCCCCCACCCTACCCCCTTCTGACCTGCGCAGGAAAGGGGGTTTAAGGAAGGATGGGGACCTAGGGACCTGGGAAGTGGGCAGTAGTGGGTGAGAAATGGGCAGAGGCTGGGTACTGGACACCCCGGAGGACCCTCTGGCCCTCGTGGGGTGCACCAGATTTTGCAGGGAGATTGCTGAGGGTAGGGTCCTGGGGTAGGAACTTCGAGGGGGAGGAGTGGGGTCAGGAGGCGGGGAGATGTTTCCATACTCCCAGAAGGCAAAACGCTAAAGTTTCTGCTTGTCTCGTTGGTTTCATTTGCGTTTTGCTTTCTTTCTCCTTTGTCCTGGATCCCAAGATTCATTTCACTTATCTCTCCTCCTCTTTTTGCAAAAAGGGAAACTGAGGCTAAGGACAGGTTGGCTGGAAATATCTACGTCTAGGAGGAAAAGATGGAGAGGAAGGCATACTGAATTTGGAGCCGAAAGACCTTGGTTCAAGGTTGCCTCAGTGGGCATGGTAACCTTGGGCCAAAATGCTTCCCCTTGTTTGGGCCTTGACTTTCTCATCTATAAAATGGGAGAGGGCCTCCCTGCCTTGCAGGGTTGCTGTGAGACCAGATGTGTCCAAAGAACTCTGTAAAAGGGAATACTCATGAGGTGCAATCTTCACTCCCTCTTCCCTGCCTTCTTCAAGGGTATTGGCTAGCCCATGGGGTGACTTTGTAGGAATTAGAAAAGGCACTTCCTCTGGAATGTTCATCTAGGTTAGGGACTTGGGGTCTTTATTGTGAAAATTAGAAAGAGGCATGCACACTCTTCCCCAGGTGCAGCAGCTCCGCACCGCTGCGCAAGTAGAATGTGGGCTAGATTCCAGTGCCCACCGACCCTAAGGTGAATGGCATTGTGTAGGGTACAACCACACCTGCCAACCCTTCTCAGCAAGCCCCAGGGTCTCTAAGAGACACCAAGCTACACACACTCCCAGGGTACTTCCCATGGAAGCCCACATCCGAGGCTGTTGCCATCTCATTTTCTTTCCTGCTTTGTCTCCACTTCAGGGCCTTTGGGTATTCAGCCCAGAGCCTGTGCCCTACTAAGAAGCATGATAGAGTTAAATGATGCCTTCACAAGCTCCCAGGGGCAGGAGTTACTGAATCCCTGATTCCTTATGTCACGACCTTGATCAGAGCACTTTTCTCAAGGCCGAGAACAGAAGCATCTGCACACCTGGGCGACAGTGCCCTTCACAAACTGTTCACACCTGCTATCTCAGCATCCTCCCAGTAAGATTGTGAGGCAGGTCTCCTCCCCATTTACATAAAGCCATGCCCAGAGAAATTAAGGAACTCGCCTAAGGTTTCCCAGCATTTAAGCAGTAGAGTCAGGAACTGAGCCCAGATACAGCTGTCAGTCCTTCATTCCACCACTGCTGAGAAATAAAGCTTCTGAGCTCACAATCTTGCCAAAGCCTTGCTGCAATTGTTGCCTTCCTGCTCTATTCACAGCAGCCCCTCGTTCTCCCCTTCCCCTCAGTGACCAGTCCTCAAGCCCAGAGGATCTGTCTCTTACTCAGATTTCAGGGGAGGAGGGACCTATGTCAAAGCCCAACTGTTCTGGCCTCTTTACTGCAAGGGACCCTGGGGAATGCAGAGTGGAGCTGAGCCTTGAGTGGGTCAGAGGCCAGGAAAGGGGTCAATGAGCAGCTATGTCCTTTCCTGCCCAGATGGGGGTTGAAACAGTGGCCACCATGGAGGACATCAGTGCAGAGCGCTAGTGCCTGAGTGAGGGGCAGGCCAAGGTCCACAGTATACCCACAGGAAAATGCAGCAAACCAGGCGGAAGGAAACTCAGAGAGCTCCCCCCCCCCACTACCCTCTGTGGTGCCAAGGTGGGGAGAGAGTAAACCCAGCTGACAGGACTATAGGCTATAGGCCTCTTACAACCTTTCTGCTTGTATCTGTGATACAGGTGTGTGAGCTTTCACTTGAGGAAGGGGTTCAGTGCTTACCAAAAAAAAAAAAAAAAAAAAAGAGACTCGCTGGCCCAATCTAATGGTTGTTCCCAAAGTGTGGTCCCTAGACCAGTAGCATCTGCCTTGCCGGGAACTTGTTAGAAATGCGAAAATTCTCAAGCCTCATCCTAAACCTAGTAAATGGAAATTCTGGGGGTGGGCGCCCAACAATGTGGGTCCTAACAAGCTCTTGCGGGCCCCTGAGGCCGGCTGAAGTTTAAGAATCAATGATCTAGTCCAAGTGTGTAGGAAACCGAGTCCTAGTTGTGGGTCAAGGGCAGGGCTGTGAAAGCAACTCGTCTCCCAGTCTCGGAATTCTGGACATTTGGAGGCGCCCCCTGCACAACCGCCCACCCCCTTCCCCTTCTGCCTCCCCCTCCCAGGCACGATGCTGCTGCTCCTGCTGGGCCTGCTGGGCCCTGCCTCCTGCTGGGCCCTGGGGCCGGCCCCGGGCTCGGGCTCGGGCTCGACGGAGCTGCGCTCGGCCTTCTCCGCGGCACGCACCACCCCGCTGGAGGGCACATCGGAGATGGCGGTGACCTTCGACAAGGTGTACGTGAACATCGGCGGCGACTTCGACGCGGCCACAGGCCAGTTCCGCTGCCGCGTGCCCGGCGCCTACTTCTTCTCCTTCACCGCTGGCAAGGCCCCGCACAAGAGCCTGTCGGTGATGCTGGTGCGCAACCGCGACGAAGTGCAGGCGCTGGCCTTCGACGAGCAGCGGCGGCCGGGCGCGCGGCGCGCCGCCAGCCAGAGCGCCATGCTGCAGCTCGACTACGGCGACACGGTGTGGCTGCGGCTGCACGGCGCCCCGCAGTACGCGCTCGGAGCCCCCGGCGCCACCTTCAGCGGCTACCTGGTGTACGCGGACGCCGACGCGCCTGCGCGCGGGCCGCCCGCGCCCCCCGAGCCGCGCTCGGCCTTCTCGGCGGCGCGCACGCGCAGCCTGGTGGGCTCGGACGCGGGCCCGGGGCCGCGGCACCGGCCGCTCGCCTTCGACACGGAGCTCGTCAACATCGGCGGCGACTTCGACGCGGCGGCCGGCGTGTTTCGCTGCCGCCTGCCGGGCGCCTACTTCTTCTCTTTCACGTTGGGCAAGCTGCCGCGCAAGACGCTGTCCGTGAAGCTGATGAAGAACCGCGACGAGGTGCAGGCCATGATTTACGACGACGGCGCGTCGCGGCGCCGGGAGATGCAGAGCCAGAGCGTGATGCTGGCGCTGCGGCGCGGCGACGCCGTCTGGCTGCTCAGCCACGACCACGATGGCTACGGCGCCTACAGCAACCACGGCAAGTACATCACCTTCTCCGGCTTCCTGGTGTACCCCGACCTCGCCCCCGCCGGCCCGCCGGGCCTCGGGCCCCCGGAGCTCTGAGCCCCGACCGGGAGAGGAGCCCGGGGGCAGCCCGGGGCGTGCATGCCGGGCCGTGGCCGGAACGACCCCGCCGGCGCGAGCATGACGGCCCGCCCAGTGTGGCTGACTCTGCCAATAAAGTGGGCCTGCGCCGGCGCCTGTCTGCCCGGGGTCCTGCGCTCTGTCTTGTCTGCGACGCCGTCGTTTCGGGCTGGCAGGGCGGGAAGGCACTGATTACTGCAGACCGGGGGCGAGAGTGCGAGAGTCGGAGGGCAGAAGGCAGGATTTGGTCAGGCCCTAGGAGGGCGAGGAGATGGGAATTTGATTGAACTGACCTACCCACCCAATCCCTTGGGGCCTCCCCTTCAAATCCCTTAACAGCCAGTCCCTGTAACTCCTCCTCCACTGACCTACGACGTCATTCTTAGGGTCTGGCTGGTTCCTTCCGGTGACCAAGGGGCCACACCCTGCTATCTTTCTGGGAGGGTGGGATTCAAGGAAACAGAACATTCCTTCTTCTAGCAGGGCGTGTGGAATGGGCTGATAACCTAGTTGCCCCAACTCCTGCCTTCCCAGGACAGGGAGGGTGATTTGCCCAGGACAAGGGTTAAACAACTTACTCTGGCACAGAAGGACACAGGCTCCAGGAGGCCAGAACAGAACATTTAATGGGACAGCTACACAGGATCAGGACTACACCAGCCAGCCTTAGCTTGTCTCTGCCCTCGCAGCCTCACTCCCCACTCTGAGGTGTTCATTTGAGCTTTGTTGACATGGACCAAACAAAAAACATCCTCTTCCCTGTCTCCACCTGCCTCCTCCAGAAAAGGTAATGTTTCTCCACCTGCTTTCCTCCACTCGTTCTCCAACAGACGAAACTAAAGATGTCCAGTCTATGCTAGTCCATATGGGGAACTTGGGGCTCAGGGACTCCAAAGCATTGGTTAGACTTAAAAGGGGCATCTATATTAGGACTGGGTGCTGAGCATTCACAAGGTTCCTGTAGTTCCACAGGACTTGTTACAGACTGCCAGGGTAGGAGTGGGAGCATCTAACTTGGCCTTCTTGGGGGCAGCTTCTTTTTCAGCATCTCTTGAACACACCTCTCAACTCTGACCGCAACACACACACACACCGCAAGTCTGTCTGTGCCTGCTGCCTGAGACCTAGGCTCTTAGCCTGCCAGGGCTCAGGGAAGAAAATGGGGGAGGGGTAAGCTGGGTTCCAGGGTACAATACAAGGCCAGAGACCTGAACAGAGTGGAAAGAACTAGGTGCCATATGGAAGCCACTGCCCAGGGTGGGTCTAGCATGGGGTAGGAGTTGGGGAGGGTCAGGGAAAAGGGTCAAGGATCAAGGCCCAGGGCCCCAGAGAAGGGGGCTGCCCCTGGGGGCAGAAGCCCTTGCATAGGTCCCAGAGTGTTTCCTGTGCCAGCAGGGCGAAGACCTGAGCCCAGTGACCTCTTTCCTCAGCCTCACTAGCCTTATGGAGCCGGTAGACACAGGACAGGCTTGTGAGGAGCAGGTGTTCAAAGTCCCAAGGGCTAAGAGGAGGCCCTTTCCGCAGGTCCTGGAACTGCTGCAGCCGCTGCTTAGCACCCTCCAAGTCACTGGGCACGTGGTGCTGCAGGAGGAGCCTGAGTCGGCGGCCTGGGCGTGTGGACGCCAGTTCCTCATCCTGGATGTGCAGCTGCCCTATGACATCCAGCTCCAGCCCAGCCCAAAGCAGCTGCAAGGGGAGCCATGTAAGGGGTGGGCTGGAGCCTTGGTGGTGGGGGGGGAAGGGCAGGGCAAGGAGCAAGAGTGGGCTGGGGGGGCATAAGCAGGCAGTAGGACCCATGCTGGGTGGCCCCCCTCCCCCAGCAGGCCCAACCTAAGACATCCCCCTTCCCAACCCTGAGTTTAGGGACCTCTGGACATTCCCACCCCCATATCCCAGGCTGGAGGAAAGACCTCAAACATCACTTCCGGGGCCTCTGGCTCCTTCAGGCCACCTCCCACGCTGGCTCTGTTCATGGGCTGCCCTGGGGCAGCAGAAAGGAGTCAGGCCCCTGCCAAGCTCCACCCTGAACACCCCAGCCTCCCAGAAGTGCCCCTTAGCAACTTGGTAGGAATGCCAAGAGGTTCTTCTATCTACAAAAGAGTAGAAATGCCATCCCATCTTCCCTTACAGACACATGCACATTGGCATTCTCCCTCCCAGGCATAAGTCTTGTGACCCCAAAATCATCATCCCAAACCCAGATACCACCTTGGCAAGTGTCCAGGACTCCTCCTTGAACTTCTACAGTTCCCTTGGTAAAGAGCTCCAGACCGTTTGGTCACAAGATACTTCACTTCCCACTTCCCCTCCCTAAAATCATCTGGGACAGTGTGATCTAAAACAGTGCCAGTAACTCTCCCCAAAGGTCAGGGACCCCTTTTGGAAGAACCTACTCCTTCCTTGCTTCTCAGTAGGGCTCATGTGGAAGCCAGGGAGGCCAGGCAAGGCAGGTTGTCTGCTGCAGCTTCCTTCATCTATGGTCTGCTGCCCAGCCCTTAGAATGATTGTCCCAAGCCCAGGGCAGGTCCAAGGTCCTGCTTTGCACATCTAGAGTAAGGCCACTGCCCAGCTGCCCAGGGCTGGCACTGAGGGCACTAGGACTACCTCCCTTCATTTCACTTGGGTCTCTCTGGTTCTGGGGTTGGGGCCCAGACCATTACCGCCTGCTGCACAGGTCAATCTGGTACCCACCATGCCCACAGTTCCTAGGACCTGCTAGGTTCAGAAAGAACCAACTTTAACTGCTGTCAGCTGGCAGCCTTGGTTCCCATCCACCCCCCTCCCCCCCGCAAAGCCCTGGTACCTGGATAGTACTGTGTTGTAGTTACCCCAGGGAGAAGGCAAACGGCTACTATTAGCCAGTCCAGGAACCGCATCGTCCTAGCTGTGCCCCACCACGTCCTCTGAGTCTTTCTCTCCCCAGCTGTTCTCTGCTCCTGCATCCGCCTGCCACACACCACAGCTCCGACTTTCCACAGCAGGCTGCTCAGGCGTTCCCTATTTTGCGTGTCAGCCTTCAATGCTAAACAGGGAGGGGCTGGCTCTGACTTCCCAGGACCTTTCCGTCCCATGGAAATGTGGAATCTTAAGTTGTTGGCAGCAGGAGCCTGGCTCCCTGCTTGTCAAGCCCTCAGCCTGTTCCTGCCCAGATGGGCGGGATGCTTAGTTAATAGAAAAACGGTGCTTGGTAGCAAACAGCTCTAGCTTGGCCCTCCCAAGAGGTAGGAAAGAGCCCAGCAGTAACGCTACCTTACTGTCTGTCCTCACCCCCAAAACATCCTGCAGCTGAACTCAGGCTCTAACACCCAGTCGGGCCCAGCCCAGCCTCCAGGGAGCCCCTCAGCAGCCAAAAGCATCAGCTGCAGAGCTTGGTCCTGCAACTGAACCGGTCTTCCAGTGGCATGGCAGGCTGTTTGGGTGGTCCCATGGACAGGCAGGGCCGGGCACTTGCAACTCAGGCGCTTAGCCACCAGCCAAATAGACCCCAGGCTGGCTGGGGTAGGGAGTCCTGTCCCCTGGAAGATAGAGCTGCAACTTCTGCGTATCTTTTGCACCAGTCCTGGGACCTCTTTTACTTTCTTACAACATTCTCAGCTCTGGCTAGAGTCTAGGAAGATTACCTTAGCCCACATATGATGGACTGTTAGACTGCAAGGAGGTTTCAGGGTCCAAGACTCAAAAATGAGTCGTGGCTCATGGAACTCTGTGGATGTTTAGATGAGATGGCGGTGGGTGGGGGTTCCCCTGGTTCCACCTAGGCCCCTCCATCCATCAGCTGCCACCAGACAGTCAGCTGTGACAAGGGGTTTTCTCCTGTAGTTGTTAAGGGCCCTCCAGTTTTTAGGAGATGCTATGCCACACCCATCCTAAGCCCTGTGGACCATGGGAACTTTCCATTTCAGCTCCAGAACTCTCCCTTAGAAGTACATCCAGGCTTGCAGGTCACCAGGACTCCAACTGCATTATTCAGTCCCATTAAAAGAGACTCCTGGTTTGGCAGTCTCTTTAAGGGAGAGGAAAAAACCCCTGCTGAATCTTCCCTTT
The DNA here is from genome assembly GCA_028646485.1 of Cryptoprocta ferox. Taxonomy (NCBI): domain Eukaryota; kingdom Metazoa; phylum Chordata; class Mammalia; order Carnivora; family Eupleridae; genus Cryptoprocta; species Cryptoprocta ferox. Next base: position 14,543,735 of record CM053575.1, read on the forward strand.
CCCGAGTCAGGCTTCACTTCTACCCAAAAGCACACAAGAAGTGGTTAGTCTAAGGATTTTATTTACAGGGATGCTTAGTATAGATAAGGCTTTTTCCAGTATCCACGGGCCTTCCCTGGAGTTACTTGGTTTCAGGTTTCTTGTCTCCAGCTTCGAGCTTGAGACTCTCAGGGGGCTGGCGATAGGCAGGGAAAGCCTCCCAAGGGCTGTTCAGGTCAAACTTGCGGAACTCCTGGGCCAACTCCACTGGCTCAGCCACCACCCGCTTCACCTCATCGTCATAGCGTAACTGCAGAAGAAAAAGGCAGGCTTAAGCACTGAGGAAGACCTTGTTCAGAGCTGCTAAGGTGCTAAGGAGCCTACTTCCCGAAGGCTATGGAGGACCTTGCCAGCCTCTTTACTTCCCTGTGCTTGACTCCTAGCCCAGCCTCTGTCAACAGGCCTCCAGGCATATTTGTATTACCAATCACATCGCATCCCAGCCACAGTCTACAGTGGCCTGCCATCACCCAGTCAGGCTCCCCTGCTCACCATCCCACATCATAAGCTCTGAGCTGCTTTTGCAGCACAACTGACTTTGTTTGCCCATCCACTCTTATAAGGAAATGCTTATAAGCACTTGCCAGAGAGTAGGGAGCAAGTCAGTGGCTGAAAAGGGTAAACCGAAATTGGCAAGCACTCAAGTTCAGACCATGTGGCTTTGGCACTATCACTATCAAGATGCAAGGCAGTAAATTTGGCATGGCTTTTCTTTTCCTTTCCCTTTTTTATTTTTTTAATGTTTATTCATTTGAGAGAGAGAAAGAGAGAGAATGAGTGGGGGAGGGGTAGAGGGGAGGACACACAGAATCCGAAGCGGGCTCCTGGCTCTGAGCTGTCAGCACAAAGCCCGATGTGGGGCTCGAACCCATGAATCCTGAGAATGTGACCTGAGCCGAAGTTGGATGCTCAACCTACTGAGCCACCCAGGTGCCACTGGCATGGCTTTTCTTGTCTGAAGGATCAGTTGGATAAAGTAAAGACAAACAGGTGAAGAGGCAAATCAGGTAAGGGAGGCCAGACAGTGAAAGTAAGAAGAGAGGGAAGGAGCCCTGACCAGAAGTAACTTGAGAAGGAAATGGGACCATGCAAAACACGGAGAAAGCAGGCACATGTGGGTACAGAAGAGAAGGGGTGGACTGCCACTATCTCAGCATTTCTAAAAAGTTACTTTGCTACAAAATGACGTGTATGTTTGTATGCAATGGACCATTTTCCTGCTCATAAACAACCTTTAGCACAAGGGTGGTAGAGCAAAGCACTGAAATTCTTCATAAGCCTCCTGTAGTCACGTTACTGGTCCTGCCTCTGACCGTTCTCAAGGGCTAAACGTTTAGTGTCTTCCCAGTCAGCTGCCTCCTCAGAGATCCAGGGCAGGGTAAAATGATCCTCCACTTTCACCTGTGGACAAAGTGTGTCCTCAAGGTTGCCTTGGTCATTAAAATGATCATTACGATAATGGCTAATGTCAACTGAGTAATTACAATACACCAGGCTTTAACATCATTTAGCTCAATGTAAATCTTTTAAGTAGGTTTTTATTTATTATTATTTTTTTAATTTATTCATTTATTTTTGAGAGAGTGAACTTGAGTGAGCGAGGGGCAGAGACAGGGAGAGACAGAGAATACCATGAGGTACAGAGAGAGAGAGAGACTGAGTACGAAGCTTGAAGCAGGACTCGAGTTCACAAACTGCAAGATCATGACCTGAGCCCAAGTTGGATGCCTCACTGCCTGAGCCACCCAGGCACCCCTGGCTCACTGTAAATCTTATTAGTTGAGTACTGTTGTTCCTGTTTTGCAGATGAGAAAACTGTCATAGAGAAATTAAGTAACAGCCCCCAGATTACAAAAGTGGAGCTAGGGTTTGAGCCAGAGCCTATGCTCTTAAATCACTACAATTCATAGACCATATTTCCTGCCATGCTCAGGACACCCCAGTTCCCTGCCAGTCTTCTCCTGAGGGCAACTGCCCCAGTTCCAAGGTTCCTCCTACCTCAACGTAGCCAGACAGGGGAAAGTCTTTCCGGAAAGGATGTCCCTCAAAGCCATAGTCTGTCAGGATCCTTCTTAGGTCAGGATGGTTAGCAAAGAAAACTCCAAACATGTCCCAGATCTAGAAAAAAGAGACCCTCCGGCAACTGAGTGGATCATGGCCAACATACAGGTAAGGATGCACTGCATGCAGTCGTTTCAACAATTCTGCAACTCTGCCCAGAGGCAGGATCCACCATGTCCAGAAACTCACCTCCCTCTCATACCAGTTAGCTGCCTTATACACAGGAACAGTGGACTCGACGGGTGTCAGCTCATCTGTATAGGTCTTCACACGGATCCGGGAGTTGAAGCGCAGAGAGAGCAGGTTGTAAACAATCTAGGGAGAACAGAAGGAGCTGGAAGGCCAGACATGTAGCTTATCATGTCAGCATGCCTGTCTTTACTCATGCTCCTCCCAGCCACAATCCTTAGCAAGCTACCTCCTGATCCCTTGGTCCAATCCATTAAGATTCAGCACATTCTCTCTCCCTTCAAAGCCGCCTCCCATACAGGACTCTGAGAGCCCCTCCTGCATTCTCATCACATCTAACACCCCATGCATTACATGTTATTACAGTAAGCTTTATATGTGTCCTTCACCCTCACTAGAGCGTGGGGGGCCCCTTGAGGGCAGGTGTTGGGTGTTACTTCTTCCTTGATCCCAGGATCTGGCCAATAGTAGATGATCAGTAAATATCAATAGCTAAACATACGGAGGACTTGCTGGATGCTGGCAATCTACCTGTACGATCTCTTTTCACCCTCACAGCCACTCTGTAAGGTAAGGACAGTTTCACACGTATTTTGCACATAAGAAATCTAAAGCTTAGAAAGACTAAACAAAATGCCTGAAGTCACATAGCCTGTTAGTGGCAGAGCTAGGATTCAAACTTGAGGTCTGCCTAATCCGAGGTCCCAGTTTAACTGTGTTGTACTGTTTGACCCAAACTGAAACCGAGGAGGACCATGGGTCCCATTGGTAGCTGTCATCCTAAAACTTGTCTGTCCCTTTTCTTTCCTTTACTCCCCAAACATTCTCAAATCTCCTGACCTCAAAACGGTTTTGTCGGGTGGGGATGTCCACTGCTGTCAAGTCAGCCAAGGATTTGAATTGTGCATTGGTGTGATCCCTGAGGAAAGTCAGCACTGGGATGACTCCATCAGGATGGATGCAGATCTCTAACTCATTGAAGCAAGACACCTGCAGACATGGAAAGGGAAGGTGAAGGAAAAAAAACAGCTGTTGAGAGAGCAGCTAACTTTAGCAGGAGTCTCCTGGTTTAAGGCAGAGAAAGAAGTCCAAGGTGGGGTAGAGGAGTCTTTGGTTTCTTTGATACCAGGCTGCCTACTCCTACATGCCCTGAAAACATGGTTCTTTCTTGACCCATGATTAAACAACAATTGTGAATATTACCTGAACTTGTTGGACATACTTGGGCAGGATTTCAGCCACATACTCTCCAAAAGCTGAGAGCTGCTTGTGGGCCACATCATTCCGTGGTCTGACAGTGGCTGGAAAGAGAAGGCATATTTAACAAAGGAATGGAGAAGGCAGCAGACATGCCTGCATTCAGTCTCCAGGACCTATAAGGGGGTGTTGCCTCCCAGCAGAATCCTGAGGAAGGTGAGAGTGGAGGGCTCCTCTTCCAGGGAATAGGAATCGATGAAAACTTAGGGAAAAAGTCACCTACAGAGTCCACAAAGACTCTCCGTACTACTACCGCGGTTGGGGTGTTTGCCTCTTCTCAAAGCTACTCGCTGGTTCTTCCTTCACAATGCCTGCATTTTTGTTAAAGCAGCATGTCTCAATTCTTTCACCAGACCAGGAACTCTTTAAGAGTGGGAACCAGAATTTCTGCTTTTCTGTATCCCCTTAGCACCTGGCTCACAGCAGGCTCTCACGCTAAGAACTTCAGGGCTAAACAGCCCTCCCAGATTATCTAGTCGAAACCCTTTTCTCCCCCATTGAGGAGGTAACTGAGGGCCAGAAAGGGGGGAAATACCAGGTCTCTTGACTTCTAATCTGCTTATGTTGCCTGTAGTATTATCTTCATACAATCGTTCACGCAACGCTAAACGATCAGTACCCACACATCATAGACTCCACACATCATTGTTAAGTGTTGTCTGACTGGCAGCAGACAGGCCTGCTCTGTCACCCACTAGTGCTGTGACCCTGGGTAAGCTACTTCTGGATTGTTTCCAAGTCTACAGTAAGAAGAGCACAATGCTATCTACCTCATAAGACTGTCCTAAGGACTGGCTAAGATCATTCGGTAAATCGCTTAGCAAGGTGCTTGGCCCACAACCACCACTCAATTAATGTGAATTACTATCATAACGGCTCTGAGACCCAAACGTTATGTTTCCTGCTCTCAAAGAGCTGACAGTTTAATTGGAGGGAAAAGGAATCACGGAAACGGACAAGAGTCAATCAAGGCCGTAACTGGGAGATAAAAGGGCACAGCGAGAGTTCGATTCTGCCTGCAGCGAGGACCACTGCACTCCGGTCTCCACAAGCAGAGATTTGCCAAAGGACGCAGGGAAGGGCATCCCGGGCATCCCAGGCAAGGGCAAATATCTGACCAAAAGAATGAAGGGTCCCCCGCCTGTAGTCCCGAGAAGGGCCCGGCCCACACATACGGCGCGTGTCGGCCGCGGCGCTTTCCCTCCTCACCGGCAGCAACAGCACCGAGGGTCGCCCGGCCACTGTACGGAAAAATAAAAAGCACAGAGTGAGGCCTGATAGGCTCCCTGCGCCAAGCGCGCCTCCGCTCCCGCCCCGAGCGTCAGCCGGCTGCCCCCTGCTCACCCCTGGCCAGCGCCACGGACCCTACGAGACCACGCCAGGAGCCCCTGGCCGCCGCCGCCGCTGCCGCCGCGGCCATGTTCCAGGATGCAGACCAGGCAACCAAGACCAACAGGGCACGGAACCCCAAGGGCACGGACCGGAAGCGGAAGCGTGCATCTGATTTTCTTCCGGGCGGATGCGGGGCTGGAAGCAGAGGTTCCGGATTTCGGGCTTCGGAATGAAAGGAGGGAAAGCAGGTGAGAAACCGAGGCAGGCAGGTGGGGAAACCGTGAGGTGAACGTAGTCCTAGTTTGGTGTGGCAGAGACTGTAGAGACGGCGAGGAACCTAAGGAACCGGACGGGTGAGAGGAGGGGAAAGGGCAGGGGCCTGGGTTCCACATTCCACACCCCTCCCCCGCTCCCTGAGCTAAGCTTTTGACGAGGGCCGGCGGGCGTGGCCGGGAGGGGGCGTGGAGGGGAGCTAGGGGAAGGGTGAGAGTGGAGTGGTTTCCCTAGCGACCGTTTCCCAGGCGCTCCCAGGTGGAGCGGGGACACAGCACTTGGCGATGGGCCTACTAGTGCCCCTTGCTGGGGACGGCCGGACTTCGTCTCGAGTTCTGGAACGGAGTCTTGGGAAGTCATCAGGGCGGGCGGGGAAGTGCGGGGGAGAAGCTCAGAAAAGAGAAAATGTGGGGCTAACAGATGTCCCAGGCCAAGCCTCATATTGGAAGGCTGGAACTACATGCACGTGAGGGAAAGGGGCCTTGGCCGCGAGATCGCTGGGGTCTATTTTGTTGGGTTCTGCTGCCCAGAGCCTCACTAGTTTTATGCCCAGTAGTCATTTGGTCAGTAAGGCTTTTTGCCAGGCATTTAATATCATAGACTTCCTCCAGTCGCTTGCTTTCATGTGTTGACCTAAATACCAAGTTTTCATGGAAAGGGATATTTTGTTCTTTTTACGGAAACACCCAGAGTAGGACATTTTATCGATTTCATTAGGGATGGAGTGCCACTGGAGGAGAATGAACCCAGCTTTGGTTGAAGGAGAGCTTCTGAGATGGCATTAGGGGGCCAGGACTAAGGCCAATCTTGGCCCCCTTTGCTCACTTTTATCTTCTCACTCCCTAAATTGAACAGTTGGATTCCTAGACTTTGGATTCCCCATTACTCAGGGTGGTATTGCTTTGCAGACAGCTGGCAGAGAGAGAAGTTGGCTGCCATGGAATCCCCAGAGGAGCCTGGAGCATCCATGGATGAAAACTACTTTGTGAACTACACTTTCAAAGATCGGTCGCACTCGGGACGTGTGGCTCAGGGCATCATGAAACTGTGTCTGGAGGAAGAGCTCTTTGCTGATGTCACCATTTCGGTGGAAGGCCGGGAGTTTCAGCTCCACCGGCTGGTCCTCTCAGCTCAGAGCTGCTTTTTCCGGTCCATGTTCACTTCCAACCTGAAGGAGGCTCACAATCGGGTAATTGTATTGCAAGATGTCAGTGAGTCTGTTTTCCAGCTCCTGGTTGATTATATCTACCATGGGACTGTGAAACTTCGAGCTGAAGAGCTGCAGGAAATTTATGAGGTGTCAGACATGTATCAGCTGACATCTCTCTTTGAGGAATGTTCTCGGTTTTTGGCCCGCACGGTGCAGGTGGGGAATTGCCTTCAGGTGATGTGGCTGGCAGATAGGCACAGCGATCCTGAGCTGTACACTGCCGCCAAACACTGTGCCAAGGCCCACCTGGCCCAGCTGCAGAGCACAGAGGAATTTCTCCACCTGCCCCACCATCTGCTCACTGATATCATCTCAGGTAAGTTGAGGGAGAGGGGCACATTATACTCAGCTACTTGGGTATGATGTTTAGTGGTTGTTCTAGTTCAGGTGAAAGGAGGCTTCAGGCTTTCTGGTGTTAATTTACATTATTTTTCCTGGTAGGAATTTAGATATCTTCTGAGAGATTGAGCTGAGATTTAGCTGCTGTCATAGGCAATCCCTTCTAGGGGAAGAAACCTGGAAACTAAAAGCAGTACTTTGCAATATACAGTTAACCCCTGAACTGGGGATTAGGATTACCAACGTCTGCACAGTCAAAATGCCACGTGTAACTTTTGACTCCCCCAAAACTTTACAAATAGGCTTCTGTTGACCGGAAGCATTATCAATAACAAACACAGTTAACACACATTTTATATGTTGTAAACATTATGTGCTGTGTTCTTACAGTAAGGCAAGAGAAAAAAATGTTATTAGGAAAATAAGGAAGGGAAAATACATTTACAATACTGTACTGTATTTATTGAATAAAACCCACATATAAGTGGACCCACGTAGTTCAAAACCATGTTTTTCAAGGGTCTATATACAAGTGTTGAATCAGAAAAAAAGCAGCGCTCGCCCCCAAAATGTAGTGAGGAGCTGTTTGTATTTATGCTCTGGTATCTTTTGTGTATAATTGTTCTCATCTGTCCTGCACTTTGCATGTACTTGTGGGACTAGTTAAGTAAATTGATGGGTCAAGGTATTTACATAAGAAACTTTTTTTTAAAAAAGCTTATTTGTGGGGCCGGGGCACCTGGGTGGCTCAGTTGGTTAAGGCTCAGGTCATGATCTTGAGGTTCATGGGTTCGGGCCCTGCATCAGGCTCCGCAGTGGTGGCCTGGAGCCTGCTTGGGATTCTCTCTCCCTCTCTCAAAATAAATTAATAAATAAACTTAAAATTATTTTTTAAAAAAGCTTATTTTTTTAAAGTTTATTGAAAGAGACTGAGAGAGAATCCCAAGCAGGCTCCACATTGACAGCACAGAGTCCAATGCGGGGCTTGATCCCAGAAACTGAGATCACGACCTAAGCCAAAACCAAGAGTTGGAGGCTTAACTGACTGCGCCACCCAGGTGCCCTTACATGAGAAACTTTTTAAGTGATGCGCCAACTCCAGGTACATAATCCTGACCCTGCTGGTGAGGTATGCTATACTCTAGGTGTGAACTTTGCAGCCTGTAGCCTGCTTCTATGGCAAATGTGAGCATATCAAGCCATCCATTCTGATGAAAAGAAACAATGCAATGTAGGTTAATTACTTATACACACCCTCCACGCACACACATACATATGGTGGTAGTCTAACAAAGTGGTTTATATCTTTAAAGCCACTGGCTCTAAATTTCTGTCTTGGATTGTTGGATTGCCATTGACCATGCCTTTTCTCTGGCTCTCGCAGATGGAGTTCCATGTTCTCAGAACCCAACAGAGGCAATAGAAGCCTGGATCAATTTTAATAAAGAAGAAAGAGAGGCTTTTGCAGAGTCACTCAGAACTAGCTTGAAGGTAAGGCAGATTTCACATTAGGGTTGAGACACCATAATATCCATACATTCCAGCCATCTTACTGCTCTGGCTTCTTTGATACCTGGCGATTAAGTAATCTCTGGCTCAAAGTTAAGAACTGGGGAGGAGGATGTGTGCATGTGCCTAGAAACCACCAGCCTCTGAGCTCCACCAGGTTCCTTTAGAGAACTACTTTCACCGTTGCATTAATCCTAAGCACATTTTTCTAAAGCACCAGCTCAGGATGAGAGCAACAGATTCTCTGCCCCAGCATAAAATGCCTGAAGGATGACAGTCAGGATGGCACACAGTAACTAGAGGGAAGTAGTGGGTTAGAGCAGGGATACAAGTGTGTGGTCCGGAACCTTTAGATCTGTGTCTCAGCTGAGCCTTGGCCTAGAACTGATAGATGTCATCTATAATTTTAATTTTGCCAATAGGAGATCGGGGAGAATGTGCACATTTACCTGATCGGGAAAGAGTCATCTCGTACCCACTCGTTGGCTGTGTCCTTACACTGTGCGGAAGATGACTCAATCAGTGTAAGTGGCCAAAACAGCTTGTGCCACCAGATCACTGCAGCCTGCAAGCATGGTGGAGACTTATACGTGGTGGGAGGGTCCATCCCACGGCGCATGTGGAAGTGCAACAATGCCACTGTGGACTGGGAATGGTGTGCACCTTTGCCCCGGGACCGGCTCCAGCACACCCTGGTGTCTGTGCCTGGGAAAGATGCCATATATTCATTGGGTGGCAAGACACTGCAGGATACCCTCTCCAATGCAGTTATCTATTATCGGGTAGGTGATAACGTCTGGACAGAAACAACCCAGCTAGAGGTGGCTGTGTCAGGGGCCGCTGGTGCCAACCTTAACGGGATCATCTATTTACTAGGGGGGGAGGAGAATGACCTGGACTTTTTTACCAAACCTTCCCGACTCATTCAGTGCTTTGACACAGAGACAGACAAATGCCACGTGAAGCCCTATGTGCTGCCCTTCGCAGGCCGCATGCACGCAGCTGTGCATAAGGATCTGGTGTTCATCGTGGCTGAAGGGGACTCCCTGGTGTGCTACAATCCCCTGCTAGACAGCTTTACCCGGCTTTGCCTTCCTGAGGCCTGGAGCTCTGCCCCATCCCTCTGGAAGATCGCCAGCTGTAATGGGAGCATCTATGTTTTCCGGGACCGATACAAAAAGGGGGATGCCAACACCTACAAGCTTGACCCTGCCACTTCAGCTATAACTGTCACCAGAGGCATTAAGGTGCTGCTTACTAATTTGCAGTTTGTGTTGGCCTAAGGCTATGGGGGGAAGAGCAGCTGACTTTTGCCCTCCCCTTTTCCAGCACCTATCCATCCCAATTCAAAGTCTCTGGGGCCCCAATCAGGGTACAATGTTATTTTTTGGCACATGATAGGAAGGGCGGCCCCTCAGTCCCTCCTGAGCCCACAGGGGAGTTCCATTTGGGGCTTTTTAGACTGCTGCTGTTGAGCCGGCTGCTTTAACTGAGGGTAGGCCAGCCTGTCCACTGCTGTCCCCTGGTAATCCTGTGCCTCACAGAGCAAGCCTTTTCTCAGATCATAGGCACAGCCTCCCCTCTTTACCTGATCAGTGTTAAGTAGAAGCACCTCTGATCCCAGGACAGAAGGAAAGGTGCCCCATCTTCCTTTTTTTCTATAGCTTGCAAAGTGGGTAGTTGGTAATTTTTCCACAAAGAATTAGGTCTTAGAGTTTTCCTTCAGGCTTTGGTTGGGAGAATGCTCGAAGCTGAAGGTGTCCACCAGCAAGAGTCAACTCTAGAATTCAGGACTTGTGTCTATTGTTTTCTCATCTCTCTGTCAGGAAACATACAATATGGTTTTATTTTTGGCTTATTCCGAGGGGTAAGCCAGAAAGAAGTAGAAGGGATTATTTCTGATTAATAGCAGAAACTTTTTTCAAACTTAAATACATAAGGTCTCTACTCTTTTAAAAGCTCTAAGACAAGCTAAGAGCTAGGAACTGTTCATACAAATAAAAGTTTTTGAAGGGATATGTGTGTCTGTTTTGAATTCTGAAGGATTGACTTCCTAATGAAAACTGATTGCGTACCCACACATTTCTAAGCTGCAGTATTGACTGGATTCCATACTTCCTTTTCTACATACAGGATCACTGCTCCAAAAGGGAAGAAAGCCCTGTAGAGCCAGTGAATTGGGATCTGACAGTGTCAAAGAGCCTGAGCTGAGTATTTCTCCGCTCTTTTCCTAGTGTTAAATGTCTTTAAGTTGGGCTAAGTGTCATTAGTCACAGCTTTAGATACACAGTAGAGTTATTTGACCCTGTTCAAGAAAACAAAGACCCTCCTCCCATATCCCCTTAGCCAGTGAATTGAAGCCACACTAAATCTCTCTTGGCACACAACAGTGTTACTTCAGGAAAGTGAAACAAAGGGAGTAAAATTATCCATTACTTAGCACATTTCTTTGTCAAGTCTGGGCTTTAGTCCCCTTGGTCCAGTTAAACTATTTGATTCTGTAGCGAGCAGGGTCGTCTTGAGTTCTTTCTAATCTGTGTATTTCATGTCTGTGATGTGTGGTAAGTCTCCTCCTTTGCTGCCCCTGCAGTAATCTCCTTGTGGAACTCTTTGAGAACTTCCAGCTGGCCAGATCTGATGTGGATGTGTGACCGGATCTTGCTGATGGCTCTTATAGCCTCCTCTGGGCTCCAGTTGTACACCTGAAGTACAGGATTGGGAAATCAGAGAAAGAAAGGAGGAGGTGTTAAGGTGTTCTTGACCTAATAACAGATGCTAAAGGGCTCTTAGAATTTCATTATTTTAAAAACTCCGTTTTGAGGGGAGTTAAAAACCATGCCCCATATATTATAAATGGGGGGGGGGCACTTTTACCCCCTCAGCCAACTAGTCCAATACTTGCAGTAGGCTGGGAGGTCAAGTCAGTCTTTCTACCCAATTCTTGCTCTGCCAAACCCTGAAAAAAGAAGGCTGAACATGCAAAGCTGAGATTCTATTTCAAGCTGGCTTAGGCCTATTAGATGTCCTCTGGGAGCTGGGCTGTTGGTTGTAAGTTTCCTGGAGAGAGTACATGGTAGATGTTTTTATGTAACTTGTCACCATGGCTAGGAAAACAGCAATTTTTAGATTTTCCAGGAGGATTATCTTTGTGTCCTAAGGGTACATATTGGTTTAGAACTCAACAGAACAAAGAAACAGATTTCAAGCCCTCTGGGTCAATTCTCACTCAGCCCAAAATATCCTCCTGAGACCCCATTTCCAGTAAATGGAGTCCAAATGATCAAAGCTTTAATACTGTTAAATCATGTACTTACTGGTCCATAGTAACTCAAAGCCAGGCCTGTTACCGTACATTTCCTTTTTCCTTAAACTAGCCACATAACTTAACTTAATAAATACAGGGGCCAGAGACGTAACAAAATGAGTCAAGTTGGGGTGTGTATAACAGGTAGTAATGGACTAAAGAGTATTTGCTTATGAATACTCTTGAAAGCATCACACCTGCCAATCATAAAGTGATAGACAAAATTCCATTGGATCCTCTGTTTCTAGAAACAAATGTCCAGAACTTTATTCAGAAATACTTTAAGAAATCTTAAGTACTATAGAGCTGTAAGTGATCAGCACCATTATCTACAGTACTGGATTTCCTGAATGCTATTTATAAAAAGTGCTTTAGCCTTTTACTGGTGTTAACATCCTTTGCAACTCCATTTTTTGAGTGCCTGCTGTAGGTCAGGGCTTGACATACTTTCTGGTTCAAACTTCGTAACACAGTTTGAGGAAACCGCATCAGAGAGGGGAAGACACTTTTGCCTAAGGTCACACATCTGGTAGGTGGCAAAGCCAGAGGTCAGCCTATCTGCAAAATTCAGGTGCTTTCTACCTCCCAACAGCCTGAAATTTGGGACATGGCTCCTTTTAGAAGGCCTGCCAGTAGACCATGATACTGACGTTCTAGAAATATGCTGTAAACAGACCAGCCCAGAAAGACCTTTCCTACCTGAATCAGATATGCTGCGACCATAGTGGCACTTCTGGAGCGTCCAGCCTTACAATGCACGTAGACACACTGGCCCAGCGACTGGTACTTGAGAGCAAACCGGACTCCTTTCTGGAGGTTAGCCAAGGTTGGGACTCCAGTCATGTCTACTGTGCTGAGTCGCAGCTGCTCCACTCCCACATTCTTCCACTCCTGGAACCAGGTCCGCCAGCAATAAAAAAGAATGAAAGAAGCCTGACATGAGTGCTATGAGTTCCTAAGAAGCAGCAAAACAACAAGTTTTGCTTGTTTACAACAGTGTGAATACACTTTTTTAAACAAGAACCTTCTTACAGTGATGTCTTTAAAATGGCTGACCTGCATGGTTGGTCTTCTATCAAACAACAGCTGTACTACTGAGTTAGAATTATGTCCAAGATTTAAAAAAATTTTTTAAGTTTATTTATTTTGAGACGAGAGCGTGAACAGGGGAGGGGCAGAGACAAAGAGAGGGAGAATCCAAAGCAGGCTCCACTCAGTGGTCAGTGCATAGGGCTTGAACTCACAAAATCATGAGATCATGACCTGAGCTGAAATCAAGAGTTGGATGCTTAACCGAGTGAGCCACCCAGGCCCCTAAAATGTTCTTAACGTACCTGTTGGGTATTTGAATCTTTAGCTGCAAAGTATTAGCTGTATAAAATTCATCTACAAAAGTTGTGTAACTTTTTGCATAATCTTGGCACCTGTACAGTGACCTAGCTGCAGGATTGGGCTACTATATTTTGCAAGAGCTTTCTATTTCTCTGTAAGTCTTCTTTTTACCACTTTTTTTTTTTTTGAGATTACATGGTATAAAATAGAGTTACCACTTGAAAATTAAAATAACACACCTACCTTTATTAGTGCAGTATTATCACTTCAGAAGAAGAAAAGAATAAGCAATAGGGGAAATACGCCCTCTGGCATTATCAGGCTTTTAAATTTATTTCTTTTAATTTTTGCCTTAAGACTCCAGATAGGGAGGCGCCTGGCTGGCTCAGTAAGTAGAGCATGTGACTCTTGATCTCTAGGTTAAGCATGTGACTCAGTACAGCATGTGACTCTTGATCTCTAGCCCCACCTTACGCATAGAAATTACTTAAAAAATAAAATCTTTAAAAAAAAAAAAAAAAAAGAGTCCAGATAGGCTCCAGCAACAGCAAATGGTTATTAATCTGTCTAGCTGGAACCAAAGACTATGACTGAGTGAAGGTCAATATTTTATACTGCTCATGAAATTAAGAAAAAACAGTTTTGCAGCATGTGGTTTTGCATCAATTCTACCAGATACACCTAGGGAGCCTGCAAAACGTTCACATTCCTGGACCCCACCCTAAAGTTCCTGAGTCATAATTTCTGGTGGGTTGTACCTAGGAGTCTGCTCTTTTAACAAGACTGCCAGATAATATTTAGGCTTATTAATATGTGAGAACCACTGCCTTGGAGGTCTTTTCCCTCTAGGCTAGTTGGATAATATAGCTGCGTCACACAAGTGCCAATGCCTCACACCCAGAGACCAAGCACTTTTTGTGACTCTTGTTCCATAGGAATGATCACACTAAGGAACATTTACCATTTTGGCTAATAATTCCTAAGGCTTTGTAGCAGAGTACTTTAGGAAATACAAAGAACTGTTGTCCATTTCTTAAAAATGTATGTCATCGGGGTGCCTGGGTGGCTGTCAGTTAAGTGTCGGGCTCTTGATTTCTGCTCAGGTCATGATTTCACAGTTTGTGAGCCGAGCCCCCCCGATGGCCTGTGCACTCACAGTGTGGATCCCACTTGGGATTCTCTCTTTGTCTCTCTCTCTCTGCCCCTCCTGCGCTCTCTCAAAATAAACTTTAAAAAAAGTATGTCATCATTAATCAATATACTTTATTCCCCCATCAATATATTTTAAATCTGAGTCCATTTTTAAGGTTACCAAAAAAAAAAACAAAAAAAACAAAAAACTACCAGTTGAAATAACAGCATCTTCATCAGGCTGTATCAGTACAATAAACAAGAAGGACAAAAAAAGTGCTAGTAGATGGCAAACACTATAAAGACAGGGCAACATCTTTATATAAAGACAGCACAGTGTCTAATAACCTTTGTGGAGAGTTCCACAAACAAGCATTCAAACTTGATGAAAATTATGTTTTAAGTCTGCACTCTTTTACAACAATTCTTTGGAGTTCCATTATATCGCTAACATATAAAAATTCTATCAATGCCAAATAAACCTTATGCAATTTTTCAATGGGTTGTTTTATGATAAATTACTCTTGGGGGGCTGAGGGTGGCTTTCCTTCTTACAGTTTATAGGGCCTTCATCTTGAATGCCTAAGACAATGCCTGACCTTAGTGCTAAGTGTTGAATGAATGAAATAAGCAAGCCACAGAGCAGTTGCCTTTCAGTTTGGTTACTGACTTGAGTTGCTGAAATTAAAAATACCTTTGTGTACAAGGGAGTAGTCAGACTTTGTCAATTCTACTTTATATGTATATAAACATATATATATTAACATGTGTATATAAACATATATATATGTTTACTTATTTATTTCAACAGTGAGAGAATCCCAAGCCAACTCTGCACCATCAGCGCAGAGCCCTATGTGGCACTCTGTGAGAAATAAGCCCACTGACCTAATCAAAGGAGGGATGCATAGACTCCGAACACAGTGAAGCAAGGCTTTAATCAACATTCTTGCAAGAGCAGATGTCTGATGGACAGGCACACTTGGGGCAGTTACAGCAGCCAATTTATCTCCTGGCATGAAGCACCTCCCCTGATTCCTCATTGGCTGAGTACTGCAGAGGTGACAGCCTTACCTGTAAGTCACCTATGCCCATGTAAGGCCAAAAAGTAGTCTGACTGGAACAAATGTGTTCCTTGAGGTGATGCAGAAACTTCAGTTCTTTGGCACATGCTCATTGCAAAGCCCGCGAAAAATAAGCCCACGAAATGGAGAGGGGAAGAAGAACCAGGAAGTGAAGGGTCTAAGGGTTTGGAACTCCATTGTGCCAGGGTGAGGGGTTTGTACATATTTCCAACAGGTTGTAAACCTACTGTTAACCAGACAGCACAGATTTCATTTGGTATTTCTGAAAATAAATCCTCTCACTTATTTCTCATAATCCCTCCTTTTTCTTCCTAAGTTGATTCTGAGAACTCCAAGCTGTCAGACCTGGACAGTGAGGTCTGTCCTCATTTTTTGGTTATTTTGGGCATAAGGCACAGACATTTGTTTCTTAAGAGAAATCTTTTATTTTTTTATTTTTTTTACTTTTATTTATTTTTTGAGGGATAGAGTGAGACAGAGCATGAGCAGGGAGGGTCAGAGAGAGACGGAGACACAGAATCTGAAGCAGGCTCCAGGCTCTGAGCAAGCATTCAGCACAGAACCTGACGTGGGGCTCGAACCCACCAACTGTGAGATCATGACCTGAGCCAAAGTCAGACGCTCAACTGACTGAGCCACTCAGGCGCCCCGGTTTCTTAAGAGAAATCTTAACTCCTGAGGGTTAAGTTGTACACTCCCAACATTTTTCCAAAATGTGTGTGTGTGTATGTGTGTGTGTTTCCACCAGGGACCTCAGGTCCTAAGCTTTCCCTCTCGGCCTACTGAATCCCATCTTTTCCTATCATATCCCCCCCCCCCCCTTTGAACATGTGACTTCTAACTCCCATTAGGAACTGGGATGACGACTGATCTTTACTGCTTCCTACTGAAAGCGTACAGCAGTCAGGGCAGGTTCAGAGGTCAATCCAAATCCAAAATAATGGGAGGGTATTTGGAACCTCCGGGCTAGCAAAATTTTCTTATTTTTCTGGCATATGTGCAATGGCTTCTACAAAGACATACAAAAAGAATATTAGATCAACAAGCATTAATATTCCAAGTGCAATGCCTCCTAGGGAGGAGGTCACACCACAGAAGTAAAGATGCACTGTAGCCATCCAAGAAGTCCCTGATCTGTCAGGTCAAAAAAAAATTTTTTTTAACTATAGCTTTTCCTCCCTCTTCATATTTATTTGGATCTTGTGATATTGTTGCTTAGAATAATTAAGCTTTTGAACTGGTTTTTGGTTCTCAATCCTCAAAATCTTCCTTTGGCCATCAAGTTTCCATATAAACAACTCTCAGAGGTGTATTTAATTTTATCTCAAGGAAAGACTGATCGTCGATATCCAGATTACTGTAAGTTTAGGCAATTGTTTATCTGTCTATAGCACTATAGTCCCTAATTTAGTCATAACGTCTTTTTCTAGCAAGGGAGTGGGGCTCTCTGGCATCATCAAAAAAAAAAAAAAAAGTGTGAAAAAAAAGTCTCCCCATAAGCACCCCGGTGACTGAGAAAAAAATTTAGTCATAAGTTTTCTGGAGACACCTCTAATTGTTACGCTGCGTCTGGATGGTTGGCCGGGAGTGGAAAGGACAGAAAAGGTGGCTCCAGTGTCAAGAAGGAAATCAACTGGCTTTCCTTCTAATTCCAGAGTTACCTGAGGCTCTGGGTTTCCAATAGACAGTTGGTGCAGGGGAGCCACCATGAAGAACCTCAGGTCCCATCAGTTCCTTTCAGGGGCACTGGTTATCTGAGCCCTTCAGGTCCCCCAAGGGCATTCAGATTTTCTAGTGACTGTCTCCACACAGGTTTCAAATTCTGTTGCCCCCTCTGAGGACATTCTTGTTTCTAGTGCCCTGAATAGCCACATAATTGGCACTTGGTGCCAGGATCTCGGAAAGCCGATTGAGTGACAAATCTGTCCTTTAGAATCATCTCAGCGTTGGGAGTAACAGGGGAGACAGCTGTATATTTAACTTTAACCTTTCCAGGAAGGCCACCAGGCTCTCATCCTATGTCTGTAAAATAGTGGCTAATTTAGCATAATTTAAGATTTTAACCTTCAACCTCCTTTGATTTCTTGGAAATGGTAGCGATACCATTCGCCAGTGGGATTATCATAGTTCCAATTAGGATCTTGGGGAGGAACTGCCTAAACCCCAGTAGGGAACTGAGAGCTCCCTATAGGACCTCCAGTCCCATGATAATTAGGGAGTCGATCATCCCCATATCTCTCAGCCACTGCCAAAACATCATGCCTCTCTATCTCATTAGAGTCTGATTCAACAAAAGCATTATTTCTTTCCAGGTCAATGCAAAAAAACAAAAACAAAAACAAAAAAAACTAATATTCTGCAAAGCCTCTATATACTTATCCAGATCATCAGAAAATTTACCTATTCTTTTACCTGTGTTAAATCTTGCAATGAAAAAGGTACTGTAATCTTATCATGGTGGTGGCTCCCTGTGTTTCTCCTTCCAGCACTCTAGCTTCTTGTAGGGGAAGCACGCCTGTTGACATTATGGGAGGGCCTGGATAAAGTGGGCAGCAAGGGAGCAGAAATGCATGTGTTTTTTTGTTTTTGTTTTTTTTTTAATGTCTATTTTTGAGAGAGACAGAGCATGAGCGGGGGAGGGGCAGAGAGAGAGGGAGACAGAGAATCCAAAGCAGGCTCCAGGCTCTGTGCTGACAGCACAGTGGGGTTTGAACTCACAAACTGTGAGATCATGGCCTGAGCCAAAGTCAGACACTTAACTGACTGAGCCAACCAGGCGCCCACAGAAGTGCATGTTTTCAAGTATAAGTCAGCACACACTGGGCTAAGTGTAGCAAAATGGCTCCCATGTATCCCAGTAAAAGCCCTTCGTGTATTATCGTCATCCATGCCTCATATGCCTCGCAGAAACAGCATAAATGTTGAGCATTTGGAACCTGGCCTCGAGGGTATTGCCACCATTTCCCCAGCTTTTAATTTTTTTATGTTTATTTTTATTTTTGACAGACAGAGAGTGAGTGGGGAGAGGCAGAGAGAGAAAGGGAGACCCAGAATCCGAAGCAGGCTTCAGGGTGTCAGCACAGAGCCAGAAGGGCTCCAAGGGTGGCCACCCAGGCGCCCCTCCCCAACTTTTAGATCAGAGGAGGGGCAATTTTAATTTTCTACTAGTGTACTTTTAAAATCCATTCATTTTAACTTCAGTCTGTCCTGATCACATAGTATTCCTTTCCAAAGATTTCCCTTCAGCAACCTTCTACAACTTTCCTTTGCATTTAGATTTTGTTCAAGGCCATTCCTCTCCAAACTACTAGTCTCATTCCGGGCCAAATTATTTTTTTTTCTTTTTACCTCCAACAAAAATGGATTTCCTTTTTTTTGTTTGTTTAACATATCTACTTTTACATACAAAGTTGCTTTCCTTATTTCCATCAGTCTTAACTGAATTTAGCAGACTTTTAACTTTTAGAAATCTTAATCTGCAGTGAAAATTAACCATCATTTTAAGTGTCTTTTTTGCCAACAAATTGCAGCAGAGATAACATAAGCTTACTCGACTTTTAGGAAACCTAGGTAATAAAAACATGAAGGCAGCCATGAGTTCGAGGAAGGTCATGTTCCGCGTGTTTCAGGTATCTATCAGTGGGCAGCAAGCCGTACGGAGATTTCTTTAAGGGGGGGGGGGAGGGTATTACCAATAGGTTGTAAACCTATTGTTAATTAGCACAGTTTTTATTTGATATTTCTGAAAATAAATAATCTCACTTCTCAGTGCTCCAACTCACAAACCCGAGATCATGACCTGAGCCGAAGGGGAGATACTTATCCGACTGAGCCAACCAGACGCCTCTCAATTCCACTTTTAAACGCCTTTCATATCAGTTTCTTTTTTACAATTAGTTTCTATCCACAGCCGCAGTCATTAAAGCTTAGAGGACCAGACCCTCCTCCTGAAGCGGCGAAAAAGCCAGGGGCGCGTGTCTCTGGGGTACGCCGAGCACCCTCAGCTCCCTCTCCCCCGACCTCCTCCCGCTCTCGCAGACCCGGGGGTGGGTGGGCGGCGATGTAGACTGGCGGACGCCGCTGCCCGAGCCCCCGCTCCTGGCCCCTCACCTTTGAGGAGTTACACAGGAAGCGCGTCTCATACTCCTCGTTCATGGTGATCACCCCGCGCACGTTCTCGTCCTGTACCAGCTGCCGAAGCAAAGACAGGGCTCAGAAAGGGCCGCCGAGGCGCGGGCGGCGCTCGCCGGCTCCCAGGCCCGGCGCGGCCGGGCCTCCCGTCCCGGCTCACCCGGCGCGTCATGTTCCGCAGCGGCAGCGCGCCCAGCAGCACCGTGGGGTCGATGCGGTGGTACCAGTCGCGGTGCGCCCGGCCCGGCACCTTCCCGCGGAACACTGTGTACAGCAGCGTCGGGTAGAAGAGCACCCGGGCCAGGCCGGCCTCCAGCAACGCGCCGGCCGCCATCCCTCGCCACCCGGCCTGGCAGAGAGGCGACCTGCCCACGGCCAGCCTCGCGGTGGGCGGCCGCGAGGAGAGCCCCGAAGGCAACGAGGACGAGGGCGGAGCGTCGTCCGCCGCCTCCCGCGAAGGCGACGCGGTCGGCGTGGGCGCCTCGGACGCGGAGACTTCGGGCCTGGCCTCCGGGTGCTCGGCGGGAGAGCCCGGGGCCCCGGGGCCCGGCACCATGGCTCCGGAGGAGGGGCCGCCGGCCTGGGGGAGGGACCAGGATTTCCTGGCGGACTAGTGGGACCCCGGCGTTGGGAGGGCGCGTCTCGGGCCCGAGGCCTGCGACTCCACCGCTGGTGAAACAGGGACCCCCGCCCGTGGCCGGTGGTCCCCCTTCCCGAGGGAGGGGGCTGGGACCCCAGGCGAGGGGAGCTCTGACCCTCCGCGTGTGCGACTGTGCCGCGGGCGGAGGAAGGGCGGGCCCTGGCCACTCTTCCCAATCCCGGGCCAGACGGAAGGGGCTGCGACCCCAGGTAAGGGTGAGACCAGACCGGGAAGAGACTCTGTGGTGGGGGTCTGAAGGGGCGAGTGGAAGAAGGGGCTTTGGGCTTTTATGCCGGGGAGCTACCTTGGTGGAGAGGGCTAGCAGGGCACCTGGGTTGAAATGGCCCTTCCCCCGTCCTCCACCCACCCGATCGGCCACAACCCGTTGCTCCCTCCTGCCCAAACCGCAGTGTGTATGCGTGTATATGTATGAAGAAAAAATATATAAATATAGTATCTGCAATAAAATTTGAAAATATATTAAAATAGTGTGGTAAGCTCGTATGTAAAAACCGCAACCTACAGAGAGGTTAAGAGAAATGGTTCTAATGCTGGTTATTTACATTTCAATGGAATACGCATCTGGTGCTTTTTATAGAAAGCTTTTTTTTTTTTTTTACATTTATTTGTTTTTGAGAGAGAGAGAGAGAGAGAGACAGCATGAACAGGCAAGGGACAGAGAGAGTGAGACACAGAATCCGAAGCAGGCTCCAGGCTCTGAGCTAGCAGTCAGCATAGAGCCCGATGCGGGGCTCGAACCCACGAACTGTGAGATCATGACCTGAGCCGAAGTCGGACGCTCAACCGACTGAGCCACCCAGGCGCCCCTGGTGCTTTTTAAAAACGTTTCTTGGGGCGCCTGGGTGGCTCAGTCGGTTGAGCGTCCGACTTCGGCTCAGGTCACGATCTCGTGATTAGTGAGGCTGAGCCCCGTGTCAGGCTCTGTGCTGACAGCTCAGAGCCTGGTGCCTTTCTCGGATTCTGTGCCTCCCTCCCTCTCTGCCCCTCCCCTGCTCATGCCCTGTGTCTCTCTGTCTCAAAAATAAATAAACATTAAAAAAATTAAAAAAGAAAAACAACTATAGCTTAAAAAAATAAAAATAAAAACGTTTCTTTGCTTCTTGTAAAAGTAGTACATATTCAGGGTGCCTGGCTGGCTTAGTCAGTGGAGCATGAGGCTCTTGATCTCCAGTCTGAATTCGAGCCCCACCTTAGGGGTAGAGTTTATTTAAGAAAATAAATTAAAAAATAATACATACTCCTAACAACTGGGAAATACAAGGAAATCTAATTTATTCTGATTACCTATAATTCCACCACCTCAAATACATGTTTTCTTCCAATTTCTTACGTGTACCACTAGGAAAAAAACTTTGTAACAGCTTTACTGAGTGAGATATAATTCATAGACAACTCACCTATTTATAGTGTACAATTCAGTGGTTTTTAGTATATTCACAGAGTTGTGCAATCATCACCACAATCAATTTTAGAACATATTCATTATTACCCCCCAAAATCCCGTATTCCCCTACCCCCCAGCCTTAGGTAACTACTAATTTACTTTCTGTCTTACAGATTTCCCTGTTCTGGACATCTCAAATAAATGGACTACTACAATATGTGTCCTTTGTGTCTGCCTTCTCTCAGCATACGGTTTTCACGATCCATCCATGCTGTAGCAGGTTCAGTACTGTGTTTATTGCTGGTAATATTCCATTGTGTGGATATACCACGTTTTGTTTCCTCATTTATTAGTAGACAGACATTTGACTGTTTCCACTTTTTGGTCATTTTGAATAATGCTGCTGTGAACATTTATATACAAGTTTTTGTGTGGAGATATGTTTTCATTTCTCCGGGATATCTACCTAAGAGTAGAATTGTTGGTCATGTGATAACACTGTGTGGTGCACGTATACCATTTTTAAAAAATCATTGTGGGGCGCCTGGGTGGCTCAGTTGGTTGATTCCAACTTCTGCTCAGGTCATGATCTCACGGTTCGTTGGTTCCAGCCCCGCATCTGGCTCTGTGCTAACAGCTCTGAACCTGGAGCCAGCTTCAGATTCTGTGTCTCCCTCTCTCTATGCCCCTCCCCCACTCACACTGTCTCTCTCTCTCTCTCAAAAAATGAATAAACATTAAAAGAATTAGGAACACCTTTAAAAAAATCATTGTAATCATGTTGATAAAATTTTGTATCACAACTTTTTTCATGAAATGTGCCATAAGCATTTACCGGATTATTACACTGTCTTTACCGTTTAGAATGAACCTAATTACTATACCATGTGATCATTCTATTATTGGACATTCAGGGTATTTCCAAATATTTTTTTATAATTCCAGTATGAAATTTTTTTCTATATTTCTATATTTTCCATATTTAGAATTACTATATTAGCAGGGCGTCTGGGTGGCCACTCAATACTGGTTGAGTGGCCGACTCTTGGTTACAACTCAGGTTATAATCTTGTGTTTCATGGGTTTGAGCCCCGCATCAGGCTCTGCACAGACAGTCCAGAGCCTGTTTGAGATTCTCTCCCTCTCTCTCTGCCCCTCCCCTGCTTGCTCACTTGCTCTCGCTCTCTCAAAATAAACTTAAAATTATTAGGATAGGTTCCTAAAGTGGAATTACTATTTCAAAGGATCATTAACAATTTTTTGCTTTATATAAAGTACATAGCCTAAAAAGTTCCATCCTTACCCCCAAACCCACTCGTCAGAAATATAGATTTTTATACACATATTTTCCAACATTTTGTAATGAACGTTTTCATGATAAATTAAAAAACTGAAAAATGAATAAATTGAGCAGAAAAAACCTTGTAACCACCATCTAAATTCAACAATTAACACTTTGTTTTATCACATATTCACCCATTAATCTGTTCTCTTTTTTTAAGATTTTATTTTTTAAAGTTTTTATTTATTTATTTTGAGAGAGTCACAGAATGAGAGAGAGAGAGACTCCCAAACAGGCCCTTCGCTAGCAGCCCAGAGCAGTGCCAGCCTGCTTGGGATTCTCTCTCTTCCTCTCTCTCTCTGCCCCTCCACCACTTGCACACGTACTAGCGCTCCCTCTCTCTCTCGCGCTCTCTCTCTCTCTCAATTAATAAATAAACTTAAATAAATAACTGTGAAAGGAGTGATAGAAACTCAGCATTTTGCAATCCCTAGTCAAATAATTGATCCCGTCAATGGTCATCAGTGGACAAAAACATTAGATGAAACGCTGATCAGAATCTTTACCTGAAGGGATCAGGCTCTCGCCACAGGAACCGCTCACTGATTGATCCCTACATTGCTAAAGGCAGGACAACCTGACGTCAGACGCCTCCAGGTGCCGCCAGATGTTCACAACCCATTTGAACCTGAATTTAAACGGGCCTTAAGAGCTGACTTTTCTTTATATATATATATATATATATTTTTTAAGTTTACTCATTTATTTTGAGAGAGAGAGTGTGTATGTGCATAGGAGGGGCAGAGAGAGAGGGAGAGAGAAAATCTCAAGCAGGCTCTGCATGTTATAACAGCACAGAGCCCAATGTGGGGCTCCAACTGAAATCAAGAGTCTGATGCTTTAACTGACTCACCCAGCTGCCCCTCTTTTTTTTTTTTTAATGACAGCTCTTTATTTTTATTTTAATTTCACTAATTACTTACGAGATTGAATATCTTTTATTTTTATACACAAGGCTAGGTAAGAAGTTTTTCTAACTGATTCATTTTTTATGTGCATTTATATACTATTTTATGCTTCGTAGTTTAATCATATATACACACACTTTGGTCTTATGTTGTTTATACAGTGAAACCAAAATCTTTTCTTCATGCCCCCTTTTTTTAAAAAATTTTAATTCCGTTGTAGTTAACATATAGTATTATAAGGAGCTAACTTTCATTTACAGCAAATGTAGGTGATAGATAAATGTCATCACATGGAACAACAGACAAATCCAGAGTGTAGGTATTCTACAGGAACAGTCGAGTCCGTTTCTGCAAGGCAAAAATGGCGGAGGAAATGGTAGGTCAACTGCCTTGGATCAGGAGTCCTAGAGACATGGCAACCGAAGGTAATGTGCGGACAGTTTGGATCCTAATTGAAATGAATCAGCTATTAAAAGACATGGTTTTGGGGGCGCTTGGTGGGCTCAGAACAGTATGTTACTCTTGCTGGTGAGTTTGAGCTCCAGATTTTTTTAATCTTTCTTTCTTTCCTTCTTTCTGTCTTTTTTTTCTTTTTTTACAAAAAAAAAAAAAATGTCCAGTTTTGAGAGAGAGAGACCAAGAAAGGGAGGGGCAGAGAGAGGAGAACAGAGGATCCAAAGCAGGCTCTGCACTGACAGCAGCAAGCCTGATGTGGGGCTCAAACTCACAGACCATGAGATCATATCCTGAGCCAAAGTAGGACACTCAACCCACTGAGCCACCCAGCCCCAGGTTGTATAGATTACTTAAATAAAAATAAAGCTTTTTTCAAAAGTCATGTTTTTGAAATAACTGGAGACCTTTGATTATGGATGGAGATAATACCAAAGAATTATTGCTCATTTTGTTAATTTGGTCATGGCATTGTTGCTGTGCAAGAAAATTTATTTATTACATGCTTACTAGGGTTTGTAGACATACATGACATATGTGGGATTTGCATCAAAATTCTGTACCAAGAGGAAAACCAGATTAGACAAATATGGCAAAATATAAATCATTGTTTAATCCGAGTGATGTTCTATGGGGACTCATTATGCTCTTCTTCTTACTTTTTAAAAATATTTCATAATAGAAATTAAAAAACAATATATATGTGTAAAAACTACATATATTGTCACATGTAAGCATACATGTAAATGTATGCTTAATAAAATTCTTAATACAGCAACTAGTCTTTCATGACTTTTTCATTAAAGTTTCAACCATACAAGGGACACCTAGGTGGCTCAGTTAATCACCTAACTCCTGCTCAGGTCATGATCTCGCAGTTCATGAGTTTAAGCCCTACCTTGGGCTCTGTGCTGACAGCTCAGAGCCTGGAGCCTGCTTCCGATTCTGTGTCTTATTCTCTCTCTGCCCCTCCCCCGCTCATGCTCTGTCTCTGTCTCTCTCTTTCTCTCTCTCTCAAAAATAAATAATAAATTTTAAATAAATAAATAAATAAAAAGGTTTAATCACATTGTGTGTAGATATTGCTCATTAATTTTTACTACTCTAGTAATAATAATCCCTTATATGATTATACATCATCATTTATTTACCATTCTCCTGTGATGGAAACTTAGGTTGGTTTCCATTTTACTGATGAAGTGGTTTCAGCTTTTTTTTTTTTTTTAATAAAGTTTATTTATTTATTTTGAGAGAGAGCGAGCGAGCGTGTGCCTACGAGGGACAGAGAGGGAGAGGTTCCTAGGCAGGCTCTGTGCTGTCAGCGTGAAGTCCAACTCAGGGCTCAATCCCACTTCAAGTGAGAACCAGACTCTCAACCAACAGAGGGGCCCTGGTTTCAGCTTTTTTTTTTCTTTTTAAAAAAAAACAAGGAGTTTAGGGGCGCCCGGGTGGCTCAGTCGGTTGAACATCCGACTTCGGCTCAGGTCATGATCTCGTGGCTCATGAGTTCAAGCCCTGAGTCCGGCTCTGTGCTGACAGCTCAGAGCCTGGAGCCTGCTTTGGATTCTGTGTCTCCCTCTCTCTCTGCCCCTCCCCCGATCATACTCTGTCTGTCTGTCTCTCTCTCTCTCTCAAAAATAAAACATTAAAAAAAATTTTTTTAATAAACAAGTTTAGGGGGCGTTTTTGTATACTTTTTGTTTTTGGATTTCAGCTTTTATGATAACATTTTATTGTCATTCCGTCTATCCTGGTTTTGCTTTATAGTTTCTGATTATAATAGTAACATATGTTCCGTATAAAAAATGCACGCACTTCAAAATATTATATAATAAGTGAGAGTTGCCTGTAATCTTACCTCTGGAGATAATGACTATTTCAGTTAGATGCATATTCCCCCAGGGATTTTTGTTTTTCTTTTTAGAGACTAACTGCCCACCAAAATTCTTTGTCCACCTCTCTCACAATATCTGAACTGTCATGTGCACTCTTGAGGTAAGAGGTGATACAGGACCCAGTACCTCCAGTGGAGTGTGAGAGGAAGTGATGTGTGCCAGCATCAGGACCGACAGGGCGCGGTCCCTAACTCCTCCACGAGTCTCCTCCACGCTGTTTTTCTCCTCTCATGGGCTGGAGTCGTGATGACGGCTAGAATCATGTCGGCAGGAATGAGTTACATGCAGCAGAGTCTCCATTAACCTGGGTCCCTAAATAATTACTTCAAGGAGAAGCTACCTCTCTTTATCCTTCCACTGACTGCGAACATCTTCCCTAATCTGTTGAGGGAGAGAAGAATAAGCTTCTATTTTGTTTCGGCTATTTATTGAGGTCTAATTGTGATAGCAGTTTGACTTATCCTAGCTAATATATGTGCATTAGTCAGTTGTAATGTGAAGACCAAATCTTTTCTTTTTAGAGAGAGAGAGAGAGAGGGCACATGTAAGCAGGGGTGAGGGGCAAAGGGAGAGAGAGAGAGAATCATAAGCAGGCTCCATGCTCAGCGTGGAGCCCCACGAGGGGCTTGATCCCACAACCCTGGGATCATGACCTGAGCCGAAATTAAGAGTTGGATGCTCAACTGACTGAGCCACCCAGGCTCCCTTCAAATCTTTTTAAAAATTATATCAAAATATATGTGCTATAAAATATGCAATCCTAACCACTTAAGAAATTGTTTTAATGTTTATTCATTTTTGAGAGAGACAGACAGAGCAGGGGAAGGTCCGAGAGAGGGAGACACAGAGTCCGAAGCAGGCTGCAGTCTCTGAGCTGTCAGCATAGAGCCTGACACAGGGCCCAAACCCCTGAACCGGGAGCTAAAGCCGGAGGCCTAACTGACTGAGCCATGCAGGAGCCCCGAAACTATTTAAAAAAATTTTTTAATGTTTATTTATTTTTGAGAGAGAAAGACACAGCATGGCGGGGAGGGGGGACGGTCAGAGAGAGGGAGACACAGAATCAGATGCAGGCTCCAGGTTCTGAGCTGTCAGCACAGAGCCTGATGTGGGGCTCGAACCCATGAACTGTGAGATCATGACCTGAGCTGAAGTTGGCCACTTAACTGACTGAGCCACCCAGGCGCCCCACCGAAACCATTTTTAAGTATACCATTCGTTGGCATGAAGTACACTGACATTGTTGTGCAACCATCACCGAAGTCCATCTCTAAAACTTTTTTCATCTTCCCAGACTGAAACTCTGTGCCTATAAAACAACTCCCCATGGGGCGCCTGGCCGGCTCAGTCCTTAGAACATCTACCTCTTGATCTTGGGGTGGTGAGTTCAAGCCCCACCTTGGACATGGAGATCACTTAAAAAGTAATTTAACTAATTAAAAAATAAAAAGTTCCCCATACCACCCTCCCTCCAGCCTCTGGCAACCACCATTCCACTTTTTTTTTCTCCTCCTCTCTCTCTCTCTCTCTCTCTGTCTCTGTCTCTCTCTCTCTTTTTCAAGTTTATTTATTTATTTTGGGGGAGAGAGAGAGAGAGTGTGTGTGCACGCTCACAGGAGAAAGCAGGAGCAAAAGTGAGGGGGGGTGCAGAGATCAACATACAGTGTTCTATTGGTTTCAAGTATACAGTACAATGATTAAACAATTCTATACAATATAATACTCGGTGCTGGTCATAAGTGGTACTATTCTTTGCTAAGGTTTAATTTTTTGGTGGGGGTGCCTGGGTGGCTCAGTCAGTTGGGCATCTGAATTTGGCTCAGGTCATGATCTTGAGGTTTGTGTGTTCGAGCCTCACATGAGGTCTGTGTTGACAGTTCAAAGCCTGGAGCCTGCTTTGGATTCTGTGTCTCCCTCCCTTTCTGCCCCTCTCCTGGCATATCTCTCTCTCTCTCTCTCTCTCTCTCTCAGAAATAAATAAACATAAAAAAATTTTTAAGATTTATTCTTTTTTTTAATGTTTATTTTTGAGGGAGAGACAGAGTGCAAACCAAGGAGGGGCAGAGAGAGAGAGGGAGATGCAGAATCCGAAGCAGCTCCAGGCTCTGGGCTGTCAGCACAGAGCCCAACGTGGGGCTCGAACTCACAGACCAGGAGATCACAACCTGAGCCGAAGTCAGATGCTTAACTGACTGAGCCGCCCAGGCGCCCAAGATTTATTTTTACGTAATCCCTATACCCTATTTGGGGCTCAAACTCATGACTCTGAAATGAAGAGTTGCATGTTTCTCTGATTGAGCCAGCCAGGCACCCCTTGATGCCCAACTCTTAACTAGTTTGGGCAACACAGATAATCTACTGACTCATATCACAAACCTCAGAAAGGGGAACTGAGCAAATGGCAACAGATACTAGGGGATCCAGGGACTCAAATGCCACCAGGACTTTTTGTCTCTCACTATTCCTTCCCAGGCCCACACCTCCCCATATTTATCTCCTCCCAGAAACTACCTCCTTTCCCTTGGTTGTTAACCACATGGAATAATTGAATATATATGTATATTTCTTTAAAACATATTTGGGGGACACCTGGGTAGCTAGTTGCTTACGCATCTGACTTTGGCTCTCACAGTCCCTAAGTTCTAGTCTGGAATCGGGCTCTCAGAGCCCGCGTCAGATCCTCTGTTCCCCTCTTCCTCTGCCCCTCCCTCCACCTCAAAAATAAATAAACATTAAAAAAAAGATAAATGGGGATTTTGTAACTTGCTTCTTAGCACTTAATCGTGTCTTTTTTTTTAAAGATTTATTTATTTATTTTTGAGAGAGAGAGAGAGAGAGAGAAAGAGAGAGAGCAAGCCCCTGATGCAGGGCTCAAATTCATGAACCTCAAGGCCATGACGTGAGTGGAAATCAAGAGTCATATGCTTAACGGCCTGAGCCACCCAGATGCCCCTTAATTGTGTATTTTTAACATCTTCCCATGTCAGTCTCCCTCTCTCTCCCTCTCTCTCTCTCTCTCTCTCTCTCTCTCTCTGTGTGTGTGTGTGTGTGTGTGAATATATATTTTTAAGATTTTAAGTAATCCCTAAACCCAACCTGGGGCTCAGATTCACAACCCGGAGATCTCAAGAGTCACAAGCTCCACTGGACTGAGCCAGCCAGATGTCCCTATATATATATATATTTTTTTTTCTAATAGCTTTTGATATACCAATGTTTAATTGTACCATCATTTTTTTTTTCGTTTCTCAATGTTACAATCTGAATAGTTACAGAATATTTACTTTAAAAACAGCATGTTAGGGGTGCCTGGGTGGCATAGTCAGTTGAGCATCTGACTTCGGCTCAGGTCATGATCTCACATCTTGTGAGGTTGAGCCCCACACTGGGCTCTGTGCTGATAGGCTGGAGCCTGCTCTGGATTCTGTGTCTCCCTCTCTCTCTGCCCCTCCCCTCCTCAGGCTCTAGCTCTCTTTCTCAAAAATAAATAAACATTAAAAAAAATAAATTAGCATTTTAGGGTTACCTGGCTGGCTCAGTTGGAAGAGCATGTGTGTTCGAGCCTCATGCTGGATGTAGAGATTCCTTAAAGGAATAAATAAAACCTTTAAAAAAACTTTAAAAAAACTAGCATTATTTATATTATATACATATAAATACAAGATAGGTAGATAGGTAGGAACGATTTAAATTAAAAGCTCCAATGTGCATTGTTTCAGATAGATGTTATTGCTATCTATATCTTCATTCCATTTATTTAGTCACTTCAAGTAACTTCAAGTTTATAAATTTACAGTGAGGTATAGAGCCCAACCAGGATGAGAGAGAACATGTCCCAAGTTAGAAGGGGGGACTGTATGGCTCCTCAGTGATGTCTCCCGTAAATTTCATTCTATTTTTTTTTTTTTTTAATTTGAGAGAGAGAGAGAGAGAGAGGGGAAGAGGGGTAGAGGAACAGAGAGAGAGTCTTGCTTAAGGAGACTCCATGCGCAGCGTGGAGCTTGACCAGGAGTTTGATCCCATGACCCTGGGATCATGACTGAGTCAAAATCAGGAGTGGGCCACTCAACCAACTGAGGCACTCAGGTTCCCCAGTGATGTCTTCCTGTAGAGCACTAGTGCTCCATTGTACGATTAAGGTTTTCTTCCCAATACTTGAATGTGACCTTTTGGAGCCCCTGGCTGTTGCTGGTTTTGTCTCCTGATTCTAACAGATGCCACTTTGTTGCCTAGGACATTGACCCAAGCTTCCTGGCCCCTCTCCTGTAGGCCCCTGGAAGGGGCCTATATGCATGTGAGATTCAGGGTAGCTGACCAATCGGAAGGTTGGAGATACTTGCTTAAAGGAAGAACCTTCAGGGGCTCCTGAGTGGCTTAATCAGTTAAGCATCCAACTTCAACTCAGGTCATGATCTCACAATTCATGGGGCCCATGTCAGGCTCTGTGCTGACAGCTCAGAGCTGACAGCTCAGAGCCTAGAGCCTGCTTCGGATTCTATGCCTCCCTCTCTCTCTCTCTGCCTCTTGCCCTCTCATTCTCTGTCTGTCTGTCTGTCTCTCTCTGTCTCAAAAATAAATAAACATTAAAAAAAGAAAAAAAGAGGAACCTTCGTTCCAGCATAAACTGTCCTGAATCCTACTGCAAAAACTGTTTTTTTTCTGGGGATGGTGAATCCTAGATCATGGGCAACAAGCAGATGTTCTAAGTGGCTTTGTTGGAGACTTTATCCCCAAGAGGGAGCCATCTGGTCACTTGCTTTTTATCACCTTTCTAATAGCTGCTCCATCTCCTCAAGGGCTGTTGTAAAATCATCTACTTGACTGTTACAGAAAGCCTGCCAATCTAGGAACCAGGCCCTCTCTTATTCTTTCATCTTCAACTCTATGTTTAAGGTCTGGAACTCCTCCGTCTGTGTTTTTGTTTGTTTGTTTGTTTGTTTGTTTGGCTATTTCTTTACAAAGCTACAGCTCATCTCACAAAGTTTCTACCAGCAACACGGAACCCATGTGATCCCTGTGATGCCACGGTCTCACTGCCTAAAACTGGGTTGAGGCCCATGCCCAACTGCTGCCCTGAAACACCTCCAGTGGCTCCACTATTGGGTCAGGCCCTTCAGTTCTTCCCGAGTTTCAATGGATTTCTGGTGCAAGTGCTTGGTAATGGCCTCTAGGAACTGGTTCTTTTTTTTTTTTTTTTTTAATATACATTTTGTTTAATTTTTTAATGTTTATTTATTTTTGAGAGAGAGTGAGAGAGACAGCAGGGGAGAGGCCCTGAGAGAGGGAGACAGATGATCTGAAGTGGGTTCTGCACTGACAGCAGAAATCCTGATGCAGGGCTTGAACTCATGAACCGTGAGACCATGACCCCAGCCAAAGTTGGACGCTTAACCAACTGATCCACCCAGGCGCTGCGGGAGCTCGTTCTCACCCTCTTGTTCTGCTTACTCAGTGATTTGCAGCTCTTCTGGATGTTCCTTCTGATGGCAGCATCTGCAGCTTCCATCTGCCCATTCTCTCGTCTCAAGTTGATGATTAGTGTACCATCGTACTTGGAACCTCCTTAACGAAGAAGTCTGGAAACACAGACTTCTTTGGACTTACCAGGTAATAGGTCCTAGAAGTGGTTCAAATTTAGGAGGGGGGGTCGCTGCTGAGCACTGAGGGGGCTGCAGAGTATATACTACCATAGCCGTGCCGGGCGTTCTAAGGAGGCCACACTGGCGGTGCCCCAAGTGCTTGCTGCTCCTGCACGCCACTCTGGTTGCTCTGCTTCAAATGATACTATTGGTACAATCATTTCCATAACCATTTCAATATTGATGGATAGGAAACCCAACCAGGTAGGTCTTTTTTTTTTTTAATGTTTATTTATTTATTTTTGAGAGAGAGAGAGACAGACAGAGCATGAGCGGGGGAGGGGCAGAGAGAGGGAGACAAAGAATCTGAAGCAGGCTCCAGGCTGTGAGCCATCAGCACAGAGCCTGACATGGGGCTCAAATTCACGAACCATGAGATCATGACCCGAACTGAAGTCTAACGCTTAACCGACTGAGCCACCAAGGTGCCCCATTTTTTTTTAACCAATAACAAATACAGTCAGTTCCATGAGGGCAGAGACCTTATCTATTTTATTCATGCCTCTAACCCCATTGTCTAGGCCAGTGACATAGTTGGCATTCAATAAATACTAGTTGGCTGAATCAAAGAATGCTACAGAAAATGCCCTTATGTATGCTTTGCCCACTAATGTTTCTGAAGGAAACATTCCTAGAAATACAATGGATATTGTATTTACTTTTATTTTTTAATGTTTTTATTTTTGAGAGAGGGAGAGAGAGAGAGAGAGAGAGCACAAGCAGGGAAGGGGCAGAGATAGAGGGAGACACAGAATCTGAAGCAGGCTCTAGGCTCTGAGCTGTCAGCACAGAGCCCAACCTGGGGCTCGAACCCATGAACCTCGAGATCATGACCTGAGCCAAAGTGGGACACTTAACCGACTGAGCCACCCAGGTGTCCCTATTGTATTTCTATATTAAAGGATATGTACATCTTTTTTTTCTTTAAAGATTTTCAAAAAAATTTTCAAGTTTATTTATTTATTTTGAGAGAGAGAGAGTGAGAGAGCAGGGGAACGCAGAGAGAAAGGGAGGGAGAGAATCCCAAGTAGACTCCGCACTGTCGGCGCAGAGCCTCATGCAGGGCTCAAACTCAGGAACCATGAGATCATGACCTGAGCCAAAGTAGGATGCTTAACTGACTGAGCCACCCAGGTGCCCCTCATTCATTTATTTTTAAACAAATGCTAATCAATTTGGAAATCAAAAAGTGAAATAGGGGTGCCTGATTGGCTCATTCGGTGGAGCCTGTGAGTCTTGATCTCCGGGTTGTGAGTTTGAGCCCCTCAATGGATGTAGAGATTGCTTAAAAATAAAATCTTTAAAATAGAACTATCCTACAACCCAGCAATTGCCCTACTAGGTATTTATCCAAAGGATACAAAAATGCTGATACGAAAGGGCAAATGCATTCCAATGTTTATACAGTGCTATCAACAGTAGCTAAATTATGGAAAGAGCCCAAATGCCCATTGACTGATGAATGGATAAAGAAGATGATGGTATACACACACTCTCACACACACACACAC
The DNA here is from genome assembly GCA_028646485.1 of Cryptoprocta ferox. Taxonomy (NCBI): domain Eukaryota; kingdom Metazoa; phylum Chordata; class Mammalia; order Carnivora; family Eupleridae; genus Cryptoprocta; species Cryptoprocta ferox. The sequence continues at coordinate 14,576,720 of CM053575.1, forward strand.
ACACACACACTGGAATATTACTTGGTGATCAAAAAGAATGAAGCCTTGCCATTTGATTTGCAACAACATGGATTGAACTAGAGGGTATTATGCTAAGTGAAATAAGTCAGTCATAGACAAATATATGATTTCATTCATATGTGGAATTTAAGAAACACAAGAGATGAGCATAGAGGAAGGGAAGGAAAAATAAGATAAAAAACAGAGAGGGAGGCAAACCATAAGAGACTCTTAAATACAGAGAACAGACTGAGGGTTGCTGGAGGGGTGTTGGGTGGGGGGATGGGTCAGTGGGTGATGGGCATTAAGGAGAGTATTTGTTGGGATGAGCACTGGGTGTTATACGGAAGTGATGAATCACTGGGTTCTACTCCTGAAACCAATACTACTCTGTATGTTAAGGAACTTGAATTTAAATTTTAAAAAAATAAAAGAGGATAGGGGAGAGATATATGCACTTTCATGTTTATTGCAGCATTATTCACATTAGCCAAGATATGGAAATAACTTAAGTGCCCATCAATGGATGAATGGATAAGGATGTGGCATAAGGAACACCCCTCTATTTGCTAGATGGAATGATGCTGGATTTGTGAATCATTTAATAAAACTAATTAGATCTTAAAAAATAAAATAAAATCTTTAAATAAAATAGGAAGGTTTTCATACTCGTTTGCATCTCAAGCTTTTCGTATTTGGACGGTCTTGTATTTTGTCTGTGCTGTGAAGCCCTATGAAGTTATAAGAGACTATGTGTGGTAGTTTGTTTTAAAGGTTATTCTTTTAAGTAATCTCTATACCCCCAATATGGGACTGGAACTCATACCCTGAGATCAAGAGTCCCATGCTCTTCCAACTGAGCCAGCCAGGCACCCCCTATTTGTGTTTTTCATGTAATTGTCATGCCCCCTCCCCACCCACCCACCACTTTGGGCTGATAGGATGTGGTCTTCCTTGGCAGCTAGATGCAAGGGTTACCCTAGTACCCTGCAATGAGTGGTACTTCCTTTGTGCCGATGGGAGTAAGTCAAGATAAAATAGGGAAAAGTTTCTGGTTGCCCTTCACAAAATACCTATTGAAACAAATACACAAACAAACAAAACCCTAGAGAGATAAGAGAATAAGAAAATGGGTGTGATCCCTACTTTGATTTAACTTATAGGCAGGTTCTAGGAAGCTTCTGAAGGCTAAACAATTCTTCTTTTTTTTTTTTTTTTCATATCCAGCACCTAGATATGCTTATTCATGAATTCAACAGTATGTATTGATGGGGAAGGGGAATTGGATGTAGATGGTCAAAAGGTACAAACTTTTGGTTAGAAGGTAAAGAAGTACTACTGATGTAATGTACAACAGGATGACCATAGTTAACACTGTGATATGGTATATGGGAAAGTTAAAAGAGTTGATCCTAAGAATTCTCATCACAAGGAAGAAAACTTTTTTTTAAAATCTATTGGAGATGATAGGTATTAACTAAACTTATTATGGTACCAGTTTCACAATATATGTATGTCAAATTGAGAAAACCAATATTTATTGAGCACCATTATTCCAGGCCCTGAGGATATAAAACAGACAGAATCCCTATCCCTGTAGAATTTACCTTCTGGTTGGGGAGGACTACAAATGCTAATTTGGGGAGGACTATGTCAGATGCTAATTAGTGCTTTGGATAAAGACAAAGCAGGAAAGTGGGATTGGAAGGATGGGTGTATGTGTGTGTAATTTTATTTTATTTTTAATGTCTTCTGTGTGTGTGTGTGTGTGTGTGTGTAATTTGTTTTTCTTTTAAGTCGGCCTCACGCCCGGTGTGGAGCCCAACACTGGGCTTGAACTCATGACCCTGAGATAAAGACCTAAGCTGCCAGTCAGTTAAGCAACCAACTTTGGCTCAGCTCATGATTTCACAGTTTTGTGGGTTCCAGGCCTACATTGGGTTCCTGTGGACAGTGCAGAACCTGTTTGGGAGTCTCTCTCCCTCTCTCTGCCCTCCCTGACTCAGGCTTTCTCTCTCTCTCAAAAAAAAAAAAAAATAAAATAAAATAACTTAAAAAAAAAAAGAGGAGCTGAGATCAAGTGTTGAATGCTTAACCAACTAAACCACCCAGGTGCCCCGTATGTGTGTAATTTTTTAAAAATTTAATTTAATTTATTTTTTAAAGTTAATTTATTTTTTGGGGGGGAGAGGGGGGGGGAGAGAGAGAGAGAGAGAGAGAGCAGAGGAGGGACAGAAAGAGGGAGAGGGGAGAGAGAGAGACCCTTTGGCAGCCTCTGGGCTCAGTACTACCGGGCTCCATCTCACGACTATGAGATAAAGACCTGAGCTGAAATCAAGCATAGGACGCCTAACTAACTGATCTAGCCACGCACGTGCCCCATGGGCAATCAGTCTCTTAATAAGGACCCTTATGAGCTTCATGGCACTGCAGGGATTTTTGCAAAGTTGTGCGGTCGCACAGCGGTTCATCCTGCTAGAAAGCACTCCCCTAACTCTGAAAGCTCTCAACACACTCACATTCCACACCTCAGCAAAGAAGGAAGAAGGCCTGGATCCTGTTGCTTGTCTGCTGGAACAGAAGCAGGGTGTGTCATGTGCCCAACGCTGGCCAGGCACCATTCCATTCACTCATTCATTCATTCATCAAATATTTTATTATGGGCATATTCAGTGCCAAGCTGAGGTCCTCGCCCACCAGGTCATCCAGAACTCCTGTGGGTATGGTGCGCAGAGCCGAGGGCTTCAGATTCTTAGGCCAGGTCGCCCCACCCGTCCCTTCGGTAGAGCTCTGAGACAAAGAGATGCGAGGCGCCCCGGCAGTTCCCCGGGCTGAGGGTTCCGCCCGCACCCCCGGGGGGCTTCGGCGCGGCTGCTTCTCCACTCCCCAGCCCGAGGGGGCGCTGCAGCGCCACGCGCTCTGCTCGCCCATGCGCCGCGCTCCGCTCGGATCTGCTCTGCGGGCGGCATCGCGGTGGTACGTTCCCTCTCACTGCCCTCCCCCTCCTCCTCTGCCCTCCCCGCCGGTGGTAGGTGCCGGAAGTGCCGCCATTTTGGGGTGTTCTGCTCTGGCGGCAGCGGCAGCGGCGGCGGGACGCGGAGGCTCCCCTGGGACTCGGCCTCAGCAGCGAGGCGGCGGCGGCGGCGGCTGCGGAGGCGCAGGCAGCAGCTGAGGCAGCGGCGGGCTCAGGTGCAGCCGCTGGTGAGTGCGGCGGCCGCGGGTTAACGGGCCGCGGGTGGGAGGGAGGGAGTGAGGGAGGGTAAGGAGGCAGGAGGGAGGCGCCGCGGGGCGGGTCCGGTCCTGGCGGCCGCGGGTCACAGGGCCCTTCGGGCGCGGCCGCTCCTGTTTCCCCGCGCCCCGGGGCAGGTCGGAGATCTCTTCCCGCGTGTCGGGGTCCTCCGCTCCCGGGGTCCGGCCGCGCTTGTCCGGCGCGTGCCCCCGCGCCCAGGGAGACCCGCCCTCCTCGTGGCCTTGTCCCCTCTCCCCCGCGCCCTTTGCCTTCACCCTTCGGGCCCCGAGGGCTTCGTTCCCCGCCCAGGGATAGCTCCGTCCTCTTTTTTCCGGCCGCCGTGCCAGACCCAGGCTGTCTGCCCGGGACACCCCTTCCTTGCCCCTGTCGCCCCACGTGTTCTTGGTGCCCACCCCTGGGGAGGGCCAGGACCCCCGCCTTTGAGGGGAGGCAGGCTGTTCTCCTTAAGAGCCTCGAGAGCCCCCGGTTCCCCGCCCCAGATCCGCTAGGGCCTTGGCTCGCCCTCCCCCCACATCAGGTGCTCACCCAGTCGTGGCCTAGTAGCTGGGCTGGAATCTCGCACCCGGGAGCGCCGAGAGCACACCGAAGAGCTTTTTTCCTCTGGGGACCTGGCTTTGGATTTAGAGCCGGCGGTGTCTTGGTCGCGGTCTTCGGGGCAGGATGTTTTAATTTTTTAAGACCGTAGCACAGGTTCTAAGGAGCTTCTTGTTGGTTCAGGCTCATGCTTCTAGGTGAGGGGAAGGTGGTGAGCTTTTTTGGCTGGAGCCTGTTTCAGCAAAATGGACTCATTTTTTTCTCTCCAGCAGAGTTTTAATGCTGTACTTTTATTACCCTCGAGTAGGAAGGCTGTGTAACAATTCTAAATAGCGGCAGTGTTTTATAATGTCTGCAGTGTAAGAGGTTACACATACTCAGCGAGTCCTTTACAGGAACTTCATCTTTTTTAAAGGTCTTTTCGCTGTCTTTGAATCGCTCTAGATAGGAGAGACTTGAACTGCCTTCTTTCACGTTTTCCACAAGTGTTGGGTCTGCTCTTTTCCTCAAGTGTGGCGTCTCTCAGAGTGCCCTGCAAGTTCAATTTCTCCTTAACCTGCTTGGTGAGGAAGAAGGCGGCTCTACTTAGAAGCACCCAGGGTTCTTTCTCCGTTAATATTAACGAGTCTACTTGGAAAATCATGAAGTTACCATAGCGTGCATAAAGCCAGAGCCCCCCACCGCCCCCCCCGGGCCAGTTTTTGTATTCTTCTAGCTTTACTGACAGTAGGTGGTTTCTGGTCATGAAATATCCAAGATTGAAGCATTGCTTTGCTTTCAAAGCTGGAGCTTTCAGCTGTTGATTTAACCAGGAAGTTTGTGGTTCCCCCACTGGTTTATTTCCTCTTGACTGTCCACCACCTGTTTCCAGGAAGAATGGCTCCTGGCCGAGAGCATAGCTTTTCTCCAATCATTCATTCTTGCCCATGGGGTTTTCTAGTTCTAAGATGGTATCTGGACTTAAAATCTATTAGCATGTGGGGCTGTTAGAGATAAAATATCTTTTACGACTGTTCGCTTTTCGGGTGAGGAAACTGAGGCCCCCAAAGGTTAAGTGACTGACTTGGCCAAAGTTACATAGCGAGTATTCTTAAAATAGTCTCAGCGTAGGTTAGAAACAACAACAATAATATCATGAGCAATAATGCAAACTGCCCTTTAAGATGTGCCAGAATGGGAAGGCCCCTGGGCTGGAGGTTAAAAGGCCCGGGGAACCTTGCCTTTGTTAGTTGCTAGCTGTACAGCCTTGACCAAGTCACTTAACTGTCCTGAGCCTCAGTTTATTCTCATCTGCAAAATGGAGGAAATAGTGCCCCTCCCCGAGGGTGCTAATTCAGCTTCAGTGCAGTAACGTGTGAAAGTGCCTGTGGTAGAAGAGACGGTGAGACTTTGAGCCAGAATGTTTATTTTTCTAAAGATTTCCACTTAATTTTTTTATTACAGAAGCTACAGATTCATTATAAAAAATACAGAAAAGCAAGACATGAAGAAACTCACCCTTAGTCCCATCACTCAGAGGTGATTAGTCCTTGGTCTTTATCTTGTCTTTTTTATGTCCTAGAGAAATGTTTATTATTTTACCAGAATAAGTTTATCCTACTCACAGTTTTGTGATGTGTTTTTAAGATTTAACAATATGTGACAGTTATGATTTAACAAACACATTTTATTTTAAATGGTGCTGTGGTTTAACAAACGTTTTAAAACACATTTTAATAGCTCCAGCACACTTGAGGCCCAGTGGATACCCAAGCACAGGCACAGAAGAGTTGCTCTTTTAAACATATGCTGGACTGGACGAAGAGATGGAAAGGAAGGACAGAGACCTGACATCTGTTGTATAGCTACTGTGTAAAAGAAATAGTGTTTTTTTTTTTTTAAGTTTATTTATTTTGAGAGAGGGAGGCGCGCATGCATGCGCTTGGGAGGGACAGAGAGCGAGAGAGAGAGAATCCCAAGCAGGCTCTGTGCTGTCAGTGCAGAGCTCCGACCCAGGGCTCCATCTCTACCTCACCAATCGTGAGATGATCTGAGCCGAAATCAAGTCAGATGCTTAACCAAACTGAGCCACCCAGGCACCCTCCCCCCACCTTTTTTTGTTTTTAAAGTTTATTTATTTATTTTAAGAGAGAGTGAGACAGGCAAAGAGAGAAAAGCCCAGACAGGTTCCGTCTGCACTATCTTTGCAAAGGCCTGCATGGAGCTCGAACCCACAAACTGCGAGATCATGATCTGAGCCGAAGTCGGATGCTTAACCGACTGAGCCACCCAGGTGCCTCCAGTTTTTTTTTTTTTTTTTTTTTAATGAAGATTTGTTCTCTGCTGCTAAATGTTGAGGTGAATCCTGAAATTTGTCCTCCTTCCTGTGACTACCACTGCAGCTTCTTTAATTTCCTGTGAGGCTGAACCTAGTAACATGGGGGAGGTTAGAAGGTGATGGTGGCATGTGCCTTGTAAAGGGAGAGAAGAGCTGTCACTTGGAAGCCCCAGTGAACAAGTTGGAGGAAGTAGGAGCATAGTCTCCTCTCAAGGCTCAAGATACTTCCAACAAATTGCTCTCTTTAAATCATGGAATGATAGGATTTGAGTGAGCTATTTTCCTCAGCTTTTTCTTTTTAAACAGCTTTATTGAGGTATAATTTCACATACCATACCTTCAGTGGTTTTGGTCTATTACATTATTTTTAAAAATTGTGGTAAAATATATATAACAAAAATTTGCCATTTTAACCATTTTTTATATTAGTATTTTTTTAATGTAAAAAAAACTCACATAAAATTTACCACCTTAACGATATTTGAATGCGTAGTTCGGTGACATTGGGAAACATCTCTTGAACGTTTTCATCTCGTATATCTGAAACTTTATACCAATTAAAAAACAACTCCCCTTTTCGTCCTCTGCTCAGCCTCTGGTAACCACCAATCTATTTTTCTGTTTCTAAGAATTTGACTGCTTTTGGATACCTCATATAAGTGAAGTGTATTTGGCTTTTTGTGACTGGCTTATTTCACTTACCATAATATCTTTGAGGTTCATCCATGTTGTAGCACGTGACAGAATTTCCTTCCTTTTAAATGCTAAGTAATACTGGGACACCTGGGTGGCTCATTTGGTGGAGATGACTCTTGATATCTTGGTCATGGGTTTGAGCCCCATGCTGGGTGTAGAGATTACTTTTTTTTTTTTTTAACTTTTATTTATTATTGAGAGATAGAGACAGAGCATGAGCATGGGAGGGGCAGAGAGAAGGGGAGATGTAGAATCTAAAGCAAGCACCAGGCTCTGAGCTGTCAGCACAGAGCCTGATGTGGGGCTCGAACTCACACACTGAGATCATGACCCGAGCCGAGGTGGGATGCTTAACTGACTGAGCCACCCAGGCGCCCGAGATTACTTTTTTAAAAAGGCTGATTAATACTCTATTTTATGTATATACCGCATTTTGTTTATTCATCTGTTGATGGGCATGAGTTTCCCTTTTGACCATTGTGACTAGTGTTGCTATGAACATGGGTGTACATGTGTATCTCTTTGAGAACCTTCTTTAAATTATCGTAATACCAAGATAATAGCCAGAATTGGGATTGTTGGATCATATTGTAGTTCTATTTTCAATTTTTTGAGGAACTTTCATAGTGTTTTCCATAGTGATTGTACTATTTTACAATCCCACCAACAGTTCACAAGGGTTGTAGTATCTCCATATCCTTGCCAACATTTGTTATTTTGTGTGTGTGTGTGTGTGTACACGTGTTTATATAGTAGCCATCCTAATGGAGTGTAAGGTGATACCTTTTTTAAATTGAAGTGTAGTTGATGTACGATACTATAGTTTCACATGTAGAATATGGTGATTGGACATTTATATACATTATTTCATTGTGGTTTTGATTTGCATTTCTCTGATTAATGATAATTGAACATCTTTTCATATGCTAGTTGACCATTTGTGTATCATCTTTGCAGAAATGCCTATCCAAGTCCTTTGCTCATGTTTTAAATCAGGTTATGTGATTTTTTTCATTGAGCTGTAGTAGTTTATATATTGTGAATAGTCATCTTTATCAGGTAGATGATTTGTAAACACTTTTGCCCATGTCTTTTTACTGTTGATTTTATTTTTTGTCTGTTTTTTTGCTTTTGTTGCTTATGCTCTTGGTGTCAGTCAAGAAGTCACTGCCAAATCTAATGCCGTGAAGTTTTTCCTTAATTTTTTCTTCTAGGAGTTTTATAGTTTTACGTTGTTACAGTTTTAGGTTTTAGATTTAGGTCATTTTAACTTTTTTTACGAGTACAATTTTGTGGCATTGAGTATATTCACAATGTTATTCAGTCATCACCAGTATTTCTAAAATGTTTTCTTTATCCCAAATAAAAATTCGTAACCATTAAGGAGTAACTCCCCATTCCCTTTTCCTTCTGGCTGCTGGTAACCTCTAGTCTCCCTTCTATCTTTATGATTTGCCTGTTTTAGGTATTTCACATAACTGGAATCATAGAATATTTGCTCTTTTGTGTCTGGATTATTTCACTTAGCATAATATTTTCAAGACTCCTCCATGTTGTAGCATGTATCAGGATGTCATTCCTTTTTGTGGCTGAAATCTTTTACTTTTTTGAGGTCAGAGAGTTTTTTTCATCTTGGTATTTCCCCCTCTTTTGGGGCTCCATAAAGGCTATTGAATTGATTAGAATTCATGCTCTTCGTGTGGGTTGCCAGTCACAGGGGATGTCCACTGACATGCATAGATCTCTTGAAAAGTCAAACATGAGTGTGTGTAAAAGTACATAATGGTAACCCAAATCATAGTAAACGGCATCATTTATAATTTATCATCTAATTATAATTTCCAATCTTTGAATGTACAGTGTTTTCAGAATAATCTGTTTGTACAGAAAAAGTTTCACATGAAGGGAGCCAGAATAAAGAATAGGCAAATTTTTGCCTTTGCTTTATAACTATGTAGTGGTTTTGTTAGAGGTGTGGACTGATCTCCACGTATTCCATATTGTATAGAGATAAGTTTTTTTTTTTTTTTAATAAACATGGCATTTAATGGCCTAGTTAGAATAAATACCTAATACTTATAGGGAAAGAACATTTTGAAGGTAATCATAGACCTCCTGGTTTGTTTCGGTATGAACAGAGCTATTCAGGGTATTCTCATGCATGAAAGGCTTTCTTTTCTTTCTTTTTTTTTTTTTAATTAAAATTTTTTTGAATTTATTTTTGAGAGAGAGGAAGCGGGAGGGACAAAGAAAGAGAGGGAGACCGAGAATCCGAAGCAGGCTCCAGGCTCTGAACTCTCAGCACAGAGCCCGATGTGGTGCTCGAACCCACAAACTACAAGATTATGACCTGAGCTGAAGTTGGACGCTAACTGACTGAGCCACCCAGGTGCCCTAGAATAATTTTTTATAGTTTATTGATCTTGGGGGGGTGGAGAGAGAGAATGAATCTGAAGCACACTTCATACTGTCAGCACAGAGCCAGACATGGAGCTTGAACCCACAAACTGGGAGGTCATGAGCTCAGCTGAAACCAAGATTCAGATGCTCCACTGACTGAGCCACCGAGGCGCCCCAAGAGTCTTTTTAAGATCAGCTTCTACCTTTATTTTGGAGGTTCATAACTGATTTTGATAGGCTTATCTACTTTTCTTTGCTTTTTGGACCTAGCCTCCCACTCCATTTTCCTCTTCTCCAGTAATAATGGGAATTTAATATTAGTCTTTGGAGTATGGGATGAACTGGAAGTTTTTTTCAGTCAACTATTGTCCTAAAGAGATATTATGGCTCTCATAGTACTTAACACATGGAACAATATTTAGTGCCAGGGAAGACATTCATACTTTTTCTTAAAACAATATGAAACCATTCTTTTGTTAAAACTCTTTCTTGATTCTTGGTTATTTTTAATTAAAAAAGTTTATATGAATGAAAGTTTCATAAATGAAAGTTTAATGGGTGCCTGGGTGGCTCGGTTGAGTGTCCGACTTCGGCTCAGGTCATGATCTTGCGGTCAGTGAGTTTGAGTCCCGCGTCGGGCTCTGTGCTGACAGTTCGGAGCCTGGAGCCTGCTTCAGATTCTGTCTCCCTCGCTCTCTGCCCCTCTCCCGCTAGTTCTCTCTCTCTCTCTCTCTCTCTCTCTCTCTCTCTCTCTCTCTCTCTCTCTCTCTCTCTCTCTCAAAAATAAAAGCATCAAAAAAAGAAAGTTTATTTCAGAAATATAATTTGAACCAGAAATTAAATTCTACGTAATGTTTCTGAATGAGACTTCTAACAATGCTCAAGGTTGGTTGCTGTTAATATACTCCTGTATTCACCTGCACACTCTGTCATAGAGGTGCTATGGCATGCTGAAATGGTCAAAGAGCAAGTAAAATAGAAACAAGAAATTTGTTAAAACCTGGAGAAAGTCTTCCCATAATTTAGAGTTGATTCTTTGATTTTCTAGTTTTTAAAATGAAAACTTGTGGCTTGAAGGAGTCATGTGATTAGAATGAGATTTATAAGCGTAGCCTGTGAGGGATTAAGTGTGGCTGTTCCAGTCAATGAGCTTAAAAATTGGTACCATCACTATGTCACCTTTAACATTTCTGGCCCTGTTTTCATTTATTTATTTATTTTTACTAAAAAAATTTTTTAACGTTTATTTTAGTTTTGGGAGATAGACAAGAGTGCGAGTTGGGGGAGGGGCAAAGAGAGGGAGACAGAATCCGAAGCAGGCTCCAGGCTCCCAGCTGTCAGCACAGAGCCCAGTGCGGGGCTTGAACTCACGAGCCGTGAGATCATGACCTGAGCTGAAGTCTGACTCTTAACCAACTGAGCCACCCAGGCACCCCTTCATTTGTTTATTTATCTTTATTAAATTTTTTTTCTAATGTTCATTAATTTTCGAGAGACTGCAAGGCGGGGAGGGGCAGAGAGAGAGGGAGACCGAATCCGAAGCAGGCTCCAGTGTCTGAGCTGTGATCACAGAGCTCAATGCCAGTCTCTAAATTCATGGACCACAAGATCGTGACCTGAGCTGAAGTCAGATGCTTGACCGACTGAACCACCCAGGTGCCCCCAAATTTATTTTTAATTAAAAAAATGTTTATTTTGAGAGTACATGTGTGTGCATGAGCGGGGGAGGGGCAGAGAGAAAGGGGGAGAGAATCCCAAGCAGGCTCTGTGCTGTCAGTTCAGGGTCTGACGCGGGGCTCTCTCCCACAAATTGTGAGATCACGACCTCAGCCGAAATCAAGAGTCAGATGTGTAACCGACTAAGCCACCCAGGTGACCCTGTTTTCTTATCTTTAAAATGGAGACAGATACCAACTTGGAATGGTTATGGAAGAATTAATTGAGATTACTAATGCTAGTCACTGAGCAGTGCCTGGTAAAGTGTTGATAATGTTATTTCCTTTTCTCATCTGTAAAAATGGGCATATACTTATGAGTCAGTAACCCAGTTTAGCCAAATCATCATGGTTAAAATGCCTGGCAGTGCCATCTAAATAGGCATTAAGTAAGTTCGTGTTCATTTTGTTTCTCCTTTTGGGTTTATTTTGTTTCACATTTTCCTTTGTCTGTAGTGGCTTAAGGGATAAGATTGTTTCCTTAAGTCTCAGTTTGTACATCAGAAATGTGTTGCTACACAGGGTATCCTTCTCCATAGAACCTTTTAGTTCATTGTTCCTTGTGGAATACTTGGGTAATGTGGTTTCCTAGCTTCATCTTCACTGTCTGTATTTCACATGAGAGTCTGTTGATAGGACTCTTCTATGTTCATAGAAAACTGTAAAATACAAATGAGTTTATTACTGGATTTGTAATAGGATCAACCTGGGTCTCTTTCTAATTAGGTAACTTAGGTATGGAGGGAGAGAGAACAGGCTCTGATGCTTAGAGTTGTAGTGTAGATGAAAGAGTTAATCAGTTTAGGTGTTTGCTTTGTAAACTATGTTGTAGCAAGAATCCTTATCTGAGCTTTGTAATTTGCTAAAGACAGTTTCTGTGATGAGTTCCTTGTAATTGTTACTTTGTCCTTGTCATGAAATTGGCTGTTAAAATGTCCTTAAAGTAGAGGTTTCCTTATAGAATTAATCAGGAGAACTGTTCTATAGTTGTTGTTGTTTTTAATTTGTTTATTTTTTTAAGGTTTATTTTTGAGAGAGACAGAGTGCCAGCAGGGGAGGGGCAGAGAGAGAGGGAGACACATAATCTGAAGCAGGCTCCAGACTCTGAGCTGTCAGCACAGAGCCTGATGCAGGGCTCAAACTCACAAACCACGAGATCATGACCTGAGTCGAAGTTGGACGCTTAACCAACTGAGCCACCCAGGCGCCCCTCCATAGTTATTTTTTAACCTCTGCTATGTTATGGAGGCAGTGAGCATGTATCTGTTTAAATTTCTTTGAATTACAGAACTGTAACATTTTTCAAGAATGTTTTATATCTGTCTTAAAATTCATATTGACTTAACATATTCTTTTTGCTAAGGAAATCTTTAATTCCTCTAAAAATTTTATCTCATAGGCCAGAGGGATAAACATCAAAATTTAGGCATTGAGACATGGGTGTGTTTTTTTCCTTCATACTTACCATTGTTTAAGAAAAGAAAAAAGTTTTTTAAAGTAAGCTCTGTGTCTGATGTGGGGCTTGAACTCACAATCCCAAGATCGAGTCACATGCTCTACCAACTGAACCAGCCAGATGTCCCCGGTTTTTTTTTTTAAACTTTATTTTTTAGTTTTTATTTTTATGTTTGAGAGACACATAATGAGCAGGGGAGAGGTGGAGAGAGAGAGACAAAGAATCTGAAGCAGGCTTCAGGCTCTGAGCTGTCAGCACAGAGCCTGACGTGGGGCTTGAACTTACAAACTGTAAGATCATGACCTGAGCCGAACTCAGGCCCTTAACCGACTGAATCACCCAGGTGCCCCTGCCCCTGATTGTTTAAAAATTTTTACACAGAGAACATGAATTTTATAAATATGAAAAGTAACATTAAAATTAGACTGTTTTTTTTCCTTAAGGGATGAGAAAGCCTGTTTGGGGAAGACAGAGTACTGTGTAAGGCATTTCAGCATCTAAAATGTTAGAAAGCATTTTAGCTCTTAGAGCTTTGTGAAGTTCTGATGTGACCCTCTATCAGTTGGCCTTCTCCCATTTCACAGGAAGTGGACTGCTTTCAGAACAGCTTTTGGATTGTAACATTTTGCTTTCTCTTTTCCTCTACTTAGAAAATAATGGCAAGCAAATATAAAGAAAAACGCTGAGTTCTAGTTTGGAGACTGCAGTGAGATCTGTTGGATCTCATTTAATTTTAATATGCCACTTTTGGGATATGTTCATAGGTGCAGTGTGGCTTTAGGAGGAACTGTTCACCAACTTTCTGACCTCCATGGACTGCCAACTCTTTAAACAGCGGTGTTCAGCTTTGACAACATGGAGTTGAATATCACTTTTTTCCCCTATGTTGAAACTTCACTGAAACTTTATTTTTGTTGGGAAATGTCTTTAGTTTGAGGGTTATACAAAATGCAGTTTTTTTGGTTTCAAAGCTGTTTAATTTTATAGTGTTATACTTTTAATTTTGGAAGGTCAGTAGTTTCCATTTACATAACATTGCTACTCTTCAGCAAAAGAATCATTAAATTAGAAACTGTCGCCACTTTCTCATTGTTCTTTTACCTTTTTGTTTCCTGGGAGATTGAAGCAAGCTCTTGCAGAGACTGTTGGAATGTGATATTTTGGTGATAATGTGGTGTAACTGAGAGTCTACAGTGAGTAGACTTTTTTTTAACCCAATATTATTTGGACATCTGTTAAGTTTTTGCTAGTTTCTGTTTTGTACAGATAATTTACTGTAGGCTTTTACCAGTTTCTTTGTGCTTGTAGCTTTTGTGTGTGGAAAACATTCCTCTTTTCTGATCTAATTCCCTCCCCCCACACTACCATCACATAGCTTGGCTAATGTTTCTCTCCTGCATGACTTCTGTGTGATGCTGCCAATTTACCATACTAGATTGGGTGGGATAGTACTAGCAAGAAACACCTGTGCTGTCCTTTTGGCTGTCTGCCTGCTTCTGAATGTTGCTGTCTAAGCAAGAGTCTTAGGAGTCCAGGGAGTGAAAGGAAGTCAGGGTGGTGGTGATGAGCAGCAACTTGACATTGTGTAACTGACATTATCAGCTAGCTGGTTATTACTGCCTATTGAAGCAGTACTGTTATGTGATCATACAGTCATTTTAAACCTTACAGCAGATTTTCAACAAGGATGTTTTAGTGGAGGCTGTTTATGTGGCAAAGGACTATTCCTTAGGTCTCTTTCTTAGAAGGCTAGAGTAAGAGGAGTGTGCATTGCATTTTTTGTCAGCCCTTTCCTGCTCATGGTTCAATTTCTGTTTGTCATTTAGTACATAGCTAACCTTTCTCAGGAAGCTTTTACTGTTCATCCATTCCAGTACTGTATTAGAGGATATTATTTAGTGTTTTATTAGACTCATTTTTTTCATTTCAGCAAGATTTTAAGCTTTTTTGAGCATGGAGACTGCTTTATGGCTTTGTGTATTATATAACTTAAAAACACATTGTTTTTTTACTTTCAGCAAGCTCTAGGGCCAAGGTGGAGCTTGAACTTACAACCTGGAGATCAAGAGTCACATGTTCTACGGACTAAGCCAGCCAGGCACCCCATGTATTTATTATATTAACTTTTGAGAAGTCAGGCACACAGTCTCTATAACTAGTTATACTCTGTGACCTATTCCTTCTTGTAATAGCTTATTGGACCAGAGGTGGACACCTAACCCAAGCTGGGCAAATCAGTTTCTCCTAGGAATTTGAGATTGTAACTGAGATTTAAGTCTTTGGGGAACAAACTTATCACCTGAATTCAGAGAACTTGAAACATATAAAGCCACATGCACAGTCAAATTTAGGCTCATCCTACATCAGGATGCAGTGAAGGCCAGTCTGCAGGGAGGATAATTAAGACGATTCATCCTGAAAAAAAGTATAGGTGAGAAATGCAGCTTTGGAGAGAGAGGCGGCCATCCACATGCAGAATAGAAAGCTGGGTGCTCAAAGCCTTTACAGGTGTGGCTCTCTTGTACTTTCTGCCTTTGAGTTCTTTGAAATATTCCAGTATCCTTTCAGTTAATTCCATTTTGTGCTTAGGCTAGTGTGACGGTTTCTCTTAATTACTGAAACCTTTGAGAAGAGTACAAGCTCTAATATTTCTTAAATATGTTTGAATTTTAGAAGTCAGGCCTAGGATCATGGCTTTTTGGAAGATTGCCCCTTTTCCCCCCAGCAGGTGGCTTCCCCTTTTAGGCTCCTTTGATGTCTTGGCTCCTCTGTAGTATAGACATTCCCCTATGTTGTCACTTTTGGTGTGTAGAGAGTACTTCTCTCTGGTGCTTTGCCAAATCAAGATTGAGGTTTTGTTTTTACTTGTTTTTAATGATTGTTTAGTTTATCTAATGTTTAGTTTATTTGCGTAGATTGTTCTTCTCAGCATATGTGACTGAAAATAACAATAATAGTGTTATTTCAGATAGGAAACTTATGGTGGGCCATCATTTTAAAAGAATTTTTTGTGAGGTATGTGGATTAAGTTATTCTTTTCTGGTTAAGTAACATATTTGTTTTAGTTCTTGATTGTTTCCTCTTAAAGGAAAGTTGATGGACTTGAATGGAATACAATAATGTGAGCTGAATGACAGTCGAGACTTTAAACAAAGGGTAATGGTGAGTGGCTGTGTGCCCAGTTGGTGGAGTCTGTCTGGTCTCGGCTCAGTTAGTAACTTCATGAATGATCTGTAATAGGAGCATCACAGTGGTGTTTTTCTCTTTGAGAAATGTTAATGAGGGAGAGAGGGAAGCTCTGAGAAAGATAGTTTAATGCTTCCAATTTTTTTCTTCCTGTGATCATTTGGTATTTGTTAAGTTGAAAGACTTTTTTCTGGAAAAATGTAAAATTTCCCTGTAATATTGAGCAAGAATTAAAAAGAGACTAGACCCAGCTTTGAAATGTGGATTTTCATACAACCAGGAAGGAATGGATTTGCAGGGTAGGAAAAACTGGAAGACATTATTTCACACTGGAGGCTGGCCTGATTGTTGTGAATATGTACATAACCAGTGTTAACACTTTCACGGAGTGCACATATGATATTGAGCTGAATGCTCTGCATATGGGAAGTCTTACTGTCCATAGTGCTCAATGGTATTGGGCCCTTGCACCAAATAGAGACTTGGTAGATATTTTTTAAATACTCTATGTCTGGTCAAATGGCACTTTAATTTTATGTTTTGAGATAGTTCGGGGCTAAGGAATAGGAAGAAAATCTTTTGAAACTGAAATTCTTAGAATTTCTTATTTTTTCAAATCACTGTCTTTTGAAATAATCAGTATTCCAAGGAGTTTTCTGGGGCGAAAAAATTGTAAGCAGCCTTCCACTGAACGACATTAAGCTCTGTCAGTTGGGTGTCTGACTCTTGATTTTGGCTCAGGTCATGATTCCACAGTTTCTGGGATCAAGCCCTGAGTCAGGCTCTATGCTGATGGCGTGGAGCCTGCTTGAGACTCTCTTTCCCTCTCTTTCCCTGCCCCTCCCACGTGCATGCTTTTTTGCTCTCAAAATAAATAAATAAACTTAAAAAAAACCACTAAGTTGGCTAGGATTTGTACTATAAAAGACTTTGTGTACCTCTGTGATCTTGAAACCTCATATTGTATATTGCCTAGACAAAAATCAGAAGGCTCCTAGACAACCCTGATTCTGGCTCTGTTTTCTGTAGCTCCAGAGAATTAGAAAAGAAGAATCTGATACTGTCGGCAGTCTGTGCTCTCTTGCTTTTCTGGGCCAAGACATGCATTTAAAAATAAAATCAAGGAGATTGTAAACTAGTAGTAAAAACGAATAAAGCACCCAGGAGTTTGCTTCCTCTCATGTCCTGTGGTCTGAGTCTTTTTTAAAGTTTTTAGGCTGGCATTAAACTAATGTGACAAAACTGCTCTGGGCTTGTCCTTCTGTATTTCCCCTTTAAGATTTATGGAAATAATAATGGAAAGACACCATGTTTATTATATATTTATTGCTTTTTATCATATACTATTTTTGTTTAATAGCCTCTTGATACATTTGGAAGTGCAAAAAAAAAAAAAAAAAGCCTGCAAACTTCTTTACTGAAATCAAGTGCTATTTTTATTTATTAATGTTCATTTGTCTGGTATAACTTTGCTCTGGTCTCAGTAAGACCTAGACAAGGAAAGAAAGACTTCACTCTTCCAGGAAGCATGCAAAATTTAGAAAACTCTTTTCTTTTGAATTGTGGCTGCTCCAGCTTCTCCTGTGAACAAACCAGATCCACAGATCAGGTTTGTAAACGACCTGTTTTCTTAAGGTATCTTCTAACAGAACAGGTCTCAGGGGAAACTGAGTGGCGACACATTTAGCTGGGAGTAGCAGTTCATCTCCCTGAACTACATCACCTTTGTCCACACACAGCAGTTTTGGAGGCAGACTTGGAATTTAAATGTACGCTTTTCTGTTCTGGTCCAGTTTGACATCTAGTCCATTGTATTACATTTTGTGTGTCTGACATGTTAACAATTTTTTTTTAATGTTTATTTTTGAGAGAGAGGGAGAGCACGAGAGCAGGGGAGGAGCAGAGAGAGAGAGGGTGACAGAGAATCCCAAGCACGCTCTATACTGTTAGTGAAGAGCCTGAGGCGGGTCTTGAACTCTGAACCTTGAGATCATGGCCTTAGCTGAAACCAAGAGTGGGGCACTTAACCGACCGAGCCACTCAGGTGCCCCAGTATTTGTTTTTATGAATAGGTGAAGGAAGACTTGAATATTTAGTTTTTTGCAAGAGAGAGTCTCTAAAACAGTATCTAATATTTCTTCAGCATTGTATACTATATGATAATATTTCTTGAAGATAGCTTGCTAAAGAAAAATTGAATCAGGCTTTCTGAATTGCCAGATCCAGAACATCAAAAAATGCTTTGACCAAAAAAGAAAAAAGAAAAAAGTCTGCTGGATCCACCCCCAGGAATCCTAGTGGGTCCCCATGGTAACAGCCTCCTTGCTTACAACTTGTCACTGTGTAACTGTCACTGGAGTTCAGAGAAAAGCCAGTATATCAAGAACTGTGTGGCATTAACTATTCCTTGATAAAATGCTGTTGCATATTTGAAATGAGCCAGAAATAGAAAGTTAAAGGTTTTACTTTCTGTGTTATATTAATTAGATGTTTTAAAAAGCTGCCTAATTACGGTAAGGTGCAGCAGTGGGAAGGTGGTGGGTGGCCGAGGCAGGCATAGGAAGAAGCCATAGGCTCAGAAGGTTAGAATCTTCAGAGATTTTTCTTCTCTAATCCTTTCATTTTGCAAATGAGGGAAGTGAAATGCTTTACTTTGGTTCACATAGAAGCAGAAACAGGATTCCAGCCCAGGCCTTCTGATTTTTCAGCATACTGTTCTATCTACACTCATACCTTGCATTTACCATCCCTCTATTTTTCATAAATGAAGTTGCAAATTTCTGAATTTAGGAAAGGATCTTAGAGGTTATGCGGAGAAAGTTTCTACCTAACAAAGGAGTCCCATCTGCAGCATCTTGGGCAGGTGGCCTCTGCCTCTTCCCTCAAGCGGGGGTTATTTATCTAGTTAGCAGGAACTCCACTGCCTGCGTTCAAAGAGAAAATCGTTTTATGTGGATTTCCCATTTTAAAGCCATATACTTTACTTTTCTCCTCTAATAAAATAGCAGTTGACAATCAGACCTACATGTTTTTCATCAGCCTCTTTATCTCCATTTAAGTCATGCTTGTCAGTCATGACAAGACAGATAATTCTTTAAAAGAATTATGTCCTGCCTAAACCCTAGAACTTTGAAAAGGTAATGCTGTATTTGGAACAAGCTAGTCCTTTAATGGGTGGGAGGGAAGAGATGATAAATGCTATATTCAGCTTAAATACTTTATAATGTGCTTAATAAGATGAAATTGATTGGAAGCTGGACTATCAAAAGAGGCCTCAAAGTATTTTAAAAACAAAATCAAAGCCAAATAGGCAAGTTGTTTTGTATTTTTTGTGGTACGTTTATGAATGCTTTTGTATAGCGTAGATTCATTTATATAAAAGTGAGTTTTGGGTTCAAAATCAACATTATTTAGGTAATTATTTTTATTTAAAAATTTTTTAAAAATTTATTTTTGGTGGCGGGGGAGGAGAGAACCCCAAGCAGTCTCCACACTGTCAGCCCCCATGTAGGGCTCGATCTCATGAACTTGAGATCATGACCTAAGCCAATATCAAAAGTCTGACGCCTAACTGAGCCACCCAGGTGCCCCTGTTTAGGCAGTTATTAGTTATATATGCCAAAAAAGGACTTCTTGGTCCATTTTTTGGATGTCCTGTTGCTTAGTATGCCAGTCATCAAATGCCTTTGTCAGAAAGCGCTTCAGCTTTTATTTTACCTTTCCTCTTTCACAATTCCTTAAAAGGTAGTAGTAGGTAAACATTTAAGATTATTAGCTTGAGGGTGCCTGGCTGGCTCAGTTGGTAGAGCATGTGACTCTTGATCTTGGGTTGACAAGTTCAAGCACCATATTGGGTGTAGAGCTTACTTAAAAAAAAAAAAAGATCATTAGGCAGCTCTTCCTGCCTATGGGTCCTGTCCCTGTGCTTTAATAAAATAACCTTTTGCACTCCCCCCAAAAAAGATTATTAGCTTGAGATTTTTTATACATTTTAAGAAAAGCACATATGCATATTTTCTAAGATACACAGAAATGTTTTCAGTTTTTCATAACACAGATATTTTTTCCTCGAAGATTTACCATACCTAAAAATGGAGAATTTGGCTCCAAGATTAATTTTTCTTTTTGTCTTACCAGAAAATTAAAGTGAAAATGCAGTTGGCAGTCTTTTGCTGTCTTGACTTCAACACAGTAGAGAATGCTATAATGAAAATGTGGCTGAGTTTTTAATATTCTGGAGTTTCATGACCACCAGCACTTCTTGTTGTGCAGCCAAGGTAATTAAGGTAATCAAATGTTTTAGTCATTAGTAGTTGTGTGGCCTGGCTCTGAAAGAAATCTCTACTCCTAGCTTTATTTCCAGTGCCCTTTTCCATTTTACTATAAAGCGTTTATTATTTAGTTCTTTTGGTTCTCAATTTGACCAGTGAATTTTTGTGTGAAAGTTCATTGTGCAAAGTTTTTGACTAGAAAATATGCCAAATTATAGTGTAATGAAAGAAATTGTTAGACTTTACATTTGATGGGAGAGGGAGTGGGATAGAAGAAGAGAGAAATGAGAAGTGATTGCATCCTTACCACTTGGTAGACAAGGCAACTTAAGGTGTTAGGAACGTCAGTGAGGAGAGTAACTTAGTTGAGGCATTGAGCTATTCAGTGGTAGGACGTGGTTGGATTACCGGTCCACACTCCAAATGCTGTGCTATTTTCCTGGGGTTTTTTTTTTGTTTGTTTGTTTTTTACTTTTGAGGCAAGTCTCATGACAGTAATGAAATAATTTATTTTTGTAGCCATTCCTTTTCGTGTAGTAATGTAATTTTTAACCATTGAACCAGTAATGTAAATTCAGTATCTTATTCTAGAAGTTCTTAGCTTTGAGAGAGTTACGAAAATAACTTGCCCTGCTCTAGGATATTCTTTTGTGTACCTTACTTAAACTGCTTACCTGTTTTCTGATCAAAAGTGGGAGTAATTTGCCTTAACAAGTGGCATGGAAATGTCGTTTTAAGATAGCATTCATGGCATCTTCAATCTTTGAAAACAAATGCATGGATCATAATGAAGTTTCTATAGGCAGATAGGTGGAGGCAACCCTCTCACAGGTCATTTAATAGATGAGAAAACTGGATGTTACAACTTTATTTAGTTCTAGGGAACCAAAATGAGACATGATGTGACCTAAGAGACTGTCATTTCCCCCCTACCCCTTTCTTAAAGTCTGATCCCTCTCTCCCAGTTCCCATGCCCCACAGCCATCACTGTGGCTCTGCTAATTACTTCTTAATTCAAAATAGCCATATTCCATGAGCTCGTAGAAAAGAGAGAGAAAGAAAAATGCCAGTCTCTCCAGGAGGCCTTTCAGTCAGTGCCACATTTACCAAGTGGTCTGTCTGGTCTGTGACCATGTCCTTTTTTGTCTGAGCCCACATGAAAGAGTGTCCCAAATGCTATCTTGATATAGCATTTGTCCTCACTGGCAGTCTTGTTTTTTAAGCCTCCATTTACAGGTTGATTCACAGTAGGGGAGAGTCATGTTCAGAAACTTTTTTTGATAGCCTGAATTTTCTTGTCTTTTATCTCTTTGCTTCTATTTATGTTCTTTGTACCTCTTCCTTGAGCTTGTGCCTTCTGCATAGTTGACTATTATATCATCTTTGGGGCTGCAGAATAAAAGTTGGAAGATTTTAAAGTTAAAGTTCCCAGAATAATGTTGTCGCCCACATTGCACATATGTCACATTTTGAGTTTACTAGTTAACTCTCTAAATATGCGCTTTATATACAGTATGTGCAGTGTGATGACTTAGGTTGCCATGAGAACCTAAAAATTTTAGGCTTAAATTGTTCAGTAACAGACACATACTTTTTCTCTTATTGTCTTAGAGGGAGGCTAGTTTTTTCTTTTGTCTGATATACTTTTTACAAATTGAGATACTAAGCAGTGGCCATTCTCATATATTGCCTCTTGCTAACAGGATGTGTAGCTTCTTTGTTTGACTATTATTCACTCCAATCTTCCATATTCTAGTTTTTTTTCCTCTGTACCCACCTCCTATTACTTTCTTTGCTATAAAATAGAATTAGAAGTAGGAAACTGGGGAGTGCTGGGTGGCTCAGTTGGCTGAGCCTCCGTCTTTGGCTCAGGTTATGATTTCACAGTTTGTGGGTTGGAGCCATGCATGGGGCTCTCTGCTGTCAATGCAGAGCCCGCTTCTGATCCTCTGTCTCCCTTTTGCTCTCTGCCCCTCCCCTGCATGTGCTCACTTTCTATCTCTCTCTAAAAAATAATAAACATTTAAAAAAAAAAGTAAGAAACTGGAAGCTTTACTTTTTTAAAAAGTGCACCTGGTAAGACAGGAACTATATGGGATATCCCTAATATACCTAAGGATTTCTGTTTTCCTGTAAGCTTCTTGAGATGAGCTATAGTGCTAAAATTTGCTTGGAAACTTTTTTTTAAAGCATTGTAATGTTAGCTTGTTATCTAAAAACAGTTCAGGTTCAGTTTTAATTGGAATACATTGTTTTTAGACTTTTTAAAAAATTTATTTTGAGAGAGAGCATGAGTAGTGGAGGGGGAGAGAATCCCAGGCAGACTCTGCACTGTCAGTGCAGAGCCCCATGCAGGGCTTGAATTCACTAACTGTGAGTTCATGATCTGAGCTAAAATCAAAAGAGTTCAATGCTTAACCGACCAGCCTGGAGCACCCAGGCACCTTGAGACCTTTTTTTTTTTTTTTTTTTTTTTTTTAATTTATTTTGAGAGCATGGGAGTCAGATGGGGAGGGGCAGAGAGAAAGGGAGAGAGAATCCCAAGCAGCATCCCCCTGTCAGCGCAGAGCCCAACATGGGTCTCAATTCCACGAACCGTGAGATCACGACCTGAGCCAAATATCAAGGGTCAGACACTCAGCCGACTGAGCCACCCAGGCACCCCTGGAATATGTTATTTTGAGTAATTTCTTGGCCAGGGTAACTTGTTTATTCTTGACTGGATTTAGTCATGAGGACTCCCTTTTTGGACTAGGAAGTACAAGAGGAGATAAAAGGATGTTAGAGGTGGAACAAATTATATATTG
This sequence comes from Cryptoprocta ferox, assembly GCA_028646485.1. Classification (NCBI taxonomy): domain Eukaryota; kingdom Metazoa; phylum Chordata; class Mammalia; order Carnivora; family Eupleridae; genus Cryptoprocta; species Cryptoprocta ferox. The sequence continues at coordinate 14,599,352 of CM053575.1, forward strand.
TTTAGTCTTAAATCTATTTTGGGTCATGGACACCCCCCCCCTTTGTAAATCTGGTAAAAGTTATGGACCTATCTTCCTATAAATAGAAATAAGTATAGTTGACCCTTAAACAGTAGAGATGAGTAGAATACCCACTTACAACATTTGATGCCCTCCAAACTTTAGTAATAGAGCCTACTGTTGACCAGGAAGCTTTGGTGATAAAACAGTCAACACCTTTTGTATGTTACATGTATCATATACTGAATTCTTACAATAAACTAAAGAAAATTTTGTTAAGAACATCACAAGGAAGAGAAAATACGTTTAAAGTACTGTATTGTATTTATAAAAAAAAAAATTGCAAGTAAGTGGACCTGCGAACAACATCCATGTTATTCAAGGGTCAGCTGTGTATGAATGCATTTTACATATATGTGTAAAATTTGCACATGATAGAAGGGAGTTTATGGAATTCTATAGGCCTGTGGACCCCAGATAGGGACTCCTGTTCTGATCCAGTACCGTTTTTGAGGAAATGGGAAATGAGAAAGAAATGAACAGCCCAAGGCCATATTATAGCTGTTTGTAGCCATTTTGATTTTGTACTTTTAATCACTGCTTGGTATATACAGTTATGGTCTTTTGAATTGTGTTCTTTATTTTTACTTAGTTGCCTTCACAATAGTAACCTTGGTAAAGTATGTAAGAGATAATTAAAGCTGTGATCTTACCCAAAAAGTAGCATATTTATCCACAACCAGTTACTCTTTGGGAAATCAAAGTTGCTATAACAGGCTGCTCAGGAAAACTAAATATATAAGCCACTATATACAATTAACAGGTTTTTAATCAAGTGTTGAACATTTGCATATCTGTGTTTTGTTGGACATGAAAGTGCCTCTACTGCTGGAATCCTGCTGTGTTTTCCTTGTCAGTATATCAAGAGTGGACAAGGCTCTGCCTTGCGCTAGGAGATCTAGGTAGTGAGATTGAGAGCTCAAGTTTGCTGTCATTTAGCATTCTTTGCTCATCATTACTATATTACCTACCATGGGCAAAGAGAATTCAAAATTCCAAAAGGTTTATTTGCTGATAAAATATATTGGAGCAACTAATTATGGTATATATGTTATATCTTAAGAATGTAAAGAGTTTTCTTAAGTTTCAGGGACAGTGTGTTGCTGGGGGAGGGGTGGCTACCTAGTGTATTTGTGTATTTATGCCCCATAAGCTTGAGTTAATGCACACGTACATACCAGACAATTCAGTGATGGGAAGTAACTGGACAGGGCTCTGTTCTCTGGAGTTCTCTGGAGTTCTCCAGAACTCCTGGAGTTCTCCTTCATCCAATACCAGTTGGATGACTGGTAGTGTTTTGTAATCAAAAATCTCAGAATATCTCAATATCAACATTTCTAGTCCCCACCATATTGTTGCCCTGTGGCAGGTGTTTTTCTCCCCCTTCCTTTTAATGGTGGTGTAAAATTTCCTAAAAGGCTAGGCAGAGATTTCTCAGATATGTTCCTGAAAGTGTGATGTGAGAGATGTTAAGAGTGGATGCTGAGTTATGGTCTGAATTCATTTTTCTTTTTTTAGAATATATTTTCTCTGAAGTCGGCAAAAACTATCCATTTTTTCACCTTTTTTTTAAAGTTTATTTTGAGAGAACCCACGTGCGCACGTGTGCGCTGGAGAACGGCACAGAGAGGGAGAATCTCAAGCAGGCTCTGTGCTGTTAGCACAGAGTCCGACCCGGGGCTCAATCCCACAAACCGTGAGATCATGACCTGAGCCGAAATCAAGAGTCAGATACTTAACCGACGGAGCCACCCAGGCGCCCCTCACCTTTACGTTTTTAAATTACAGACTCAAAGAATTTCAGAAATGGAGGGACCTTAGAAATCATCTAGTTCAAATATTGTAGCCTTACATTTAATGATAATGGCAGGTGCCCTATGAGTACTGGTAGGTAGGACCTGTGGAAGAAGATGTAGGTATGTGTGTCTTCAGTCTTTCTCTTAATTTGTATAGTGTTTATAGGTGCTACCCCACAGTTTAGCACTAGTCAAATGCCTTTATTATCTCATATATTAATCTTACCTAAGAACTAGATTTTAAGTATAGGCAGTCAGTGATAGTACTGTTTATGTTTGTGCTGCAACCCCTGCAATACTGAATATAGACAGTACGTGGTAAATACTTGGTCGATTTATTAAGAGCTAAAGTATGGAATTCATTTCATCCAGTCAACCATGCATTTTTTATCTTGGAAGAGTTCACTTTGGCCAGAAATTGAGCTTTTCATACACTTCACATTGAATGACTCTGAATGAATTGTTCTAAGCAGAGTAATTTTGGGGATATAAAATATGGCTTCTGATTACATAAGCCAGCATCCTCAGAAATTATGTTTTTAAAATCACCATCAGAATTTATTTTAACTTGTAACACTCCCCAATAAAGAGAGAGAGACCCCAAAACATAACCTGAGAGCTGGAATGAGATCTTGATTCTGATAACAGCGGAGGAGCAGTGACGGTTAGGATCATTCACACAAATGGGAATAACCTTTTTTATTGTGTTAAATGCTATAATTTGAATGATAAATTAAGCCTCACGGCTACTGCTGATCTGGTAAGAATCTGACCTAGTAAAGTTTTTACAATGTCTTTTCTGTTTCCCATGGCTGGGGGATTCTTGGTGTAAGTGACTGAGATTATTGGGAAGTTTCTTGACTGAAATAGAATCTCTTAAACCATTCTTCAAGTACCAGCCTGTGTGTTTCTGGTTTTTGTCTGGAGCATGTGAACAGAATGCATGTGTGTGAGATAATTGGGTTTTCACTAATGGCCCCCTTTCAGCAACCATGTATGGGTAAAGCTGTGCAGGTCCCTGCTCCTCCCTTTCTGAGCACGGAGCAGAATCTGTTCTGCTGAAGCTGCTGTTCCACTTTCAGCTTTCTATATTTGTACAGCAGCAGGAGCAGCCCATTAACTAGGCGCTGTGGCTGCCCTGTGCACCCATATTGGCTCGGGCCTGAGCAGGGCTTGGAGTTTGTGTTAACGTGCGTCCATCTGTCTGTCTGTGTACATTTCTATGGAGGACTGATGTTTTCAGGTGAAAAGAGGTGATACGTTTGTCTTTTTTGTTTGTCATTTATAAATGGTAGAGAATGTTTCAGAGTCATGGGGATGGGGCAAAGAGACAAGATTTGTATTATTTAAGAAAATTTGTTTTCGAGAGGAAGGCCAAACTGGTAAATACAGTGTCAGAAATAGTTTCTGAGTTTTTTAGAAACTTATCTTTTAAAGTAATAGTGTTTTCCCCCTTCATTTTTTTACCAGTTACAAAGATCAGTTTTTAGAGGTGGAAATGAATTCCTTGTCTGGCACCCAAATTTCTGATAAAAATTTTGAGTAGAAAAGACTGAGACACCTCCACCTCCTTAAGAAATGATTTTGTATACATCTTTTTGAAAGAAGGTGTAATAAGGGCTAAGTCTCTTGGCCCTATGCTGGGAAAGGAACTGTGGGAAATGCCCTGTTTTGAGCTTTACAGTGTCCTATGCTATGTTGCGCTGATTCAGAGTGCTTTGTAAAGTTTGGCTTTACAGAGGGCTTGTAATTTTTTTTGGTGTCATGTCTATTTAAGGAAGAGTAGAGGATGTGACATGTAGACAGATTTCAGTCTATTTCCAAAGAGTATTGGGTTTGTTATGCTATTTTTAAGGTATCGTTTTCTTGGTTTCTATGAGATATTCTAATTAGGCAGAAGTGAATTCCTCACTCTTGATCAATTTAAGTCTAAATTCAAGTTTTGTTTCTTGGTTTTACACTTTCCTTTTATTCCCCTCCCCCTTCCCCCCATGAGTCATGAGCATGCAGAGTTGGGAATAGAACTTGTCAGCTGAGTAAGGATGAGACAGTTCTCTGCACATACTTGTTACTGTGGACAATGAAGAGAGAAAAGGACTTTAAATGCTGGAGGAACACAGTTCACTGAGGCAACTTCTTCCTGTGGCTCTGTGGTATGGTTTATTAGAGTTCTGTGTGACCATTTGCTGATGTATTCTGGCTTTTAATCACTTAGGAATCTGTTCAGTGACTTGACTTGTCCATTGTTGGCTTTGGGTATATGTGTTTGTTTAGTTTGGGACTGGAGCTGTCTCTTATGGGTCCTGCATGCTTAATGACTTTCTAAAATTCTGTTGAGTGCGGCTTTAAATTGGCTTCACCCTCCCCTTCTTGGCAACTCTTTGTGCCTATCTCATTTTACCATCCTACTAATGTTTTCTCATTTATACTATGAATCACTGTACACCCTCTGTAGGGGCTGTCATTGGAGATTAAAATCAGTGGCGGCTGTTTGATTTTACAGCTTAACCTCAGTAAAGGACACTGGCTAGCACATCACGATTCCAGCTTTCCTTTTGTTTTTGATATCTAAAAAATACATATATAATTTTCCTGGTCTCAATTTTATTAGTTTATATTTTTTTCATTATATGCATTTTGAAAGCTTCCACAAAAAATTTTTTTTGGGTATGATGGGGGTAATAAATAAGTGTTTACAAATAAATAAATAAATGCTCTTAGAACAAGTAGTTCAGTATTTCCTAATGAAGGTTACACTTACACTGGATACTCACAGGCACAGTTGGAAGTTGAAGATCAGTCAGCCAGTCATTGCCTTCTTATCTACCCCCCCTTTTAAAAAATTTTTTTTAATGTTTTATTTATTTTTTTGAGAGAGCATGAGTAGGGGAGGGTCAGAGAGAGAGAGGAAGACACACAATCTGAAGACAGGCTCCAGGCTCTCAGCTGTCAGCACAGAGCCTGACGCAGGGCTCGAACCCACGAACCACGAGATCATGATCTGAGCCAAAGCCGGACACTCAACTGACTGAGCCACCCAGGTTCCCCTACCCCCCCCCTTTTTAATAAGACCTATTTCTGTAGAATCTTAGGCACTCCCATTTTGAAGAGATAAAATCATCTTGTCAAAGAATAAAACTTTTTGGGACTTCTCCTTTCTCATCAAAGGCACCAACCTTAGTGCCTGGAATAATAATGATAGCAAAGGTTTATTGAGCACTCTGTGTGTGCCAGGCACTGTTCTAAATGCTTTATGTATATAAATCCTCTTAATTCTAACAAGCACCCTGTAAGATACTGTTACTATAGCTATTTTCCAGGTGAGGAAACAGATGTAAAGAAATGAAACAATTTGTCCCAAGTTAACTGGCTAGCAAGCAGCAAAACTGGGATTAGAAAGTCGTGGGGTGACCAGAGCGTCTGAGTGTAGGATATGTTACAAGGTTTACAGTAAATACTTTATTAATTTTGTTAACATATAGAATATTTTATGGGATTATTGGATTATGAATCAGTCTAACCCAGTTTAGTTTTAGAATTTCCTTATGAACATTGATTATGGCTTTGATTTTGCAGCTCACTGTCAACTACTTCATTTATTGATGATGAAGAGCTGCAAGGCAAATAGCAAGTTCATGGAGTATCCCCAGAATTACTAGTTTATCTCTGTTAGTGCCTGTTTACTGAAGATACCAGAAGCAGAATTAACTTTAGCTTCTTTAACCTCTGTACTATATACATCATCAGAAGATGCCTTCTCGGGGGGAGTATGGGAATGCAGCCGGTGGCAGGGTAGGGGGCGCTGGCAAGGTTGCCTCATCCATTAACTGATCTGTGAGAGTAATAGGAAAATAGGAAGGTTTGTTGAAAAAGAATGATGATGGGAGAATTATTGATAGGCTGAGTAATTTTAGTGGAGGGTAGCAAAAATGTTACTCTATCCTAGACAGTGTGACTGAATAGCACAAAAATTTGATTTAAACAGGGAAATAGGAATCAGGTCTTTTGAGATAGATGTTTTAGTCTCTCTCAACTTGATGGCAGATTTTCCCTTGCTGTAATGATTTCTCTTGGATGTATGCTGTCCTATGCTTTTTGTTTCTTGTTCTTTTTTGTGTGTCAGTCATGTCTTCTGAACAAGACTATGAACTAATTAAAGACAGGTATTGGGCTTTTTTTGTGACCTCTGTAGTTCTGGGTATGCAGTGGATGTTTTCTACATGCGTTTTTGATTGATAAGAGCTCCCATTTTAAAAAGAGCTTGTTTTTGTAAAAATGAAATCAGAGCACTGGCAAGTTTAATTTTATGGAATGGTGGTTTTTATTTTTATTTTTTGATTGCTTTGTTTTTGTTTTTAAGTAGTGATTTGAAGGAGGTGAAGGCGATCATATAAATGGGTATTTAAATGTGAGAAACACTTTTAGGAGCACAATTCAAGAGTGATGAAAGTATGATAATTGAAGTTACTTTTTACAAAAGTGACAATATTAAGGATATATTTAGAATGTACCCCAGGACTGTATATTCTTTGGGATCAATCTAGCTATGCCGAACGTACTCCCTGATTGGCTGAAACAAAGGTGTAAGTTTTGTACTTTCTGGCATATAACCTAACTATGTCAGGAAGCATCTCCACAGAAAAGTTGTTTCTGGTTTTGTAGGATTATGATATTAAGAACAGAAAGATTGAATAAAGTTTCCTGCTATTCAACAAAACAAGATAAACTTCCTGAGACAAGACCATATGGCAGCATCCTGCTTCAGTGCCCATGTGTTTGGGGTGAGGTTGGGGCAGATGGTACAGGCAGGGTTCTTGGCTGCTTGGTCAAGGGTTTTGGAGATGATAGAAGTTAGATGCTAGGCCCTGTTGTATGTCCTGTGTATTGAGCATGTCTAAGGAGTGAGCTCAGTGAAATGAGACTCATGTGTTGGGTAGTATGGGGTTAAGATAAGGGGAGAGGCTGACTTTGGAGTGATACCTGCAATTTGATCATAACCTCCCTCCGAGATTAGGGAGAGAGACGAGATACGGTGTGAGAAACAAGATTCCAGATCCCTGGCCTCTTCTGTTCTCTAGAGCCTTCAACTAAGATATTGCAGGACTGTAGGATTTTTCTATTTAAGCTTGAAGCTGTTTTGATTCCTTTTTGAGATACTAGGCCAAAAGCTATATTTATAGAACTTGTTTTGACATATTATCTCACCCTGTCCCTTGCCTTCCTTACTGGAAGCCAGCTAATGTTGCACTCTGCCTGGCAGGAAAGGTTGATTGAAGAAAATGTACACATAGATCTACATCTGAGTGATTGAAAATAGCTCCAAACTTTGTAAATAGGCCAGCCATAAGGTTTGCAGTCCAAGCTGCATAAACATCAGTTGAGTTGCTGGGATAATTTCAGGCGGTGTAATGGTAATTACCCAACTCACATGTGATAGGTGTGCTGGTTCACCTGGACAGTGGCTATTTCCACACAAAAGTTTCAGGCAAAGCAGGAACAAATGCAAAACAAAGTGCTTGTTTTGGAATAGAGCATGAGTTGGGATTTTTCTTCACTTTGTCCCTCATAGTTTCAAGAGTTTTCTTAAAAATTCTTTTTCTGGGGGTGCCTGGGTGGTTGAGTGTCCAACTTCAACTCAGGTCATGATCTCACAGTTTGTGAGTTTGAGCCCTGCGTCAGGCTCTGTGCTGACAGTTCAGAGGAGCCTGGAGCCTGCTTCAGATTCTGTGTCTCTTCTGTCTCTCTCTGCCCCTCCCCCCCCCATAAATAAAACATTAATTTTTTTTTTTTTTTTTTTTTTCTCTAGGGGCTCCTGGGTGGCTCTTGGTTGAGAGTCCAACTCTTGATTTCAGCTCAGGTTGAGAGCTCATGGTTTGGTTCACGGGATTGAGTCCTGTGTTGGGCTCTGTGCTGACAGCTCAGGGCCTGGTTAGGATTCTCTGTCTCCCTCTATCTCTGCCCCTCGCCTGTGTGTGTGCACACTTGTGAGCGCTCTCTCTCTCTCTCTCAAAATAAATAAACATTAAAAAAAGTTTTCCTTTAGATAGGTAACATATCCATATTTGGACAATTCAGCCAGTATGCTACCTCTGCAACCATGTTAACAGTTTTCTTCTTTATCCTTGCAGAGCCATTTTGTTCATATAAAAGCCTTGTGTAATTCCTTTCTTACTATATATCTTCTTGATTAGTCCTTAGTGTAGTGTAGTGGAACTGCCTTAATTTCTTTAATAGTTGCGGTGTTCTGTCACATTGCTATACTATACTTTATTTAAGTAGCACCAAATTGATGGGCATGTGTATTTCCATTTTTGCTGTTATAAACCGTATTCTCATTAATGCCCCTTTGTGTACTTGGTGTACATCAGATAAAAGTTTATCTGAAGGCTATATTTCTCGAACTGGTATTGCTGGATTCAAAGGGCATGTGCAGTTTTCAATATTGACAAGATACTTGAGAACCTATTTTATATTTTACAAGCGATATTATCCACTGAAGAATGTTACTGGTGGACAGAAAGAATTAATGTTGGGGCTTCTGGGTGGCTCAGTTGGTTAAGTGCCCAGTTCTTGATTTTGGCTCAGGTCATGATCTCATGGTTTGTGAGTTCAAGCCTTGCGTAGGGCTTTGTGCTGACAGCGCTGAGTGCTTGGGATCCTCTGTTTCCTTCTCTCTCTGCCCCATGCATGCATGTACTCTCTGTCTCTTTCAAAAATAAATAAATAAACTTTAAAAAAAGATCTTAATGCAATGAGTGAAACTACCACCCTAGTTACTTGAATGAACATATGTGACCTGAAATGGAAACTTTAAGAAACCTCGAGATAAGCTTAATTATAAAACCCAGCAACTATTATTGTTGCAGAAGAGGCAAATTGCCCAGAGTAGGTAATTTCTACCATTTTCTAATTTCTACCAATTAGAAAAACATTTGTGGTCCTGTGGCTTATTCAGTCCTGTCTTAACTCAGACGGGCTCTTTGGGTTGACTCATTTGGTTGGGTGCCTGACTTTTGGTTTCTGCTCAGGTCTTGATCTCACAGTGAGCTAGTGCAGAGCCTGCTTGTGATTCTTTCTCTCTCCCTCTCTCTGCCCCTCCCCTGTGCACATGTGCGTGCTCGCTTTCTTTCAAAAATAAATAAACCTTTATTTAAAAAAACCTGACTCAGATGGCTATCATGAAACTATTTAGTCATCAGAATTAGTTACAGGTAGTTGTTATATCTAAGGTTTAATAATCACCGCAGAAAATTAAAGGAAAGTAATATTTTTAATCCACCCCCCCCCCAAACACATTTTATAAACTGTCTTATTATTTTACAAGTAGAGAGTGCTGTGACTCTAGAAAGTACAGGCCTTACTGGCTGATGGTGGAACTTGGGTCACTTAATCCGTTCTTTTCACTTTAGTTTACGTTGTCTGAAAAATGGGAGTGAAAATGCTGAAGAATCTCCTTTGAACACCCAGAAAAATAACTAAATAGTCATTTCCAGAAGTTATTATACATTATAGAAATGAGTCTTAAGAGACATCAAGATTATAAGGTAATTTTAAAAGTAACTCTCTGACAGTGTTTTTGAAAAAAATTAGTCACATTCTGCCTACATGGTACTAACATATGGTGCAGCCCTGATGAGCTGCACAAGTGGGCTGGAATCAAAATGCATTTGGAGAGAGGAGCAGTAGTGACTCACTAGATGAGACAGATTTGGCCTTATGGCAGGGCAGGGAAACTAAGGCGGAACTGGTGGTCTTAGAACATGCCAAATTTGAGCAAGTGATACATGAATATTATGGGAAAGTAGAATGACTGAACCCTTGGGTTTGGATTAGCTGCTTTGTCCAGTGTCTCAGTTCTTGTAGCTAGGCCCTGTCTGTGTCTCTAGAGCCCCAGCTTCTCCACACAATGGGGGATTTTTGCTTCCTCTGACTTCTGTGTGCATGGTTCCGTGTGTCTTTGAAGATAGAAGCCAATAGGCAAATATTTAACGTTGATATGCCTGGAACATTGGGTTCAAACTAGAAAGATACATAGAAGAGTTAGCATTCTGCCCGAAGAAAGCTGCATGTTAGCTTGGCTACCATATGTAAATTGCTACTGCTACATCCAGCAATTTGTTGCCCAGTACTGACAAGTGCTGCCAGTGAAACAGGAGGAGGTAAAGACAGAATGAGATTCCTACACCCCACTCCAGCCCCCAGTAGAGAGCTGTATGGGGAAGAGAAGAGGAATTCTTAATGGGGATTTGAGAATTACTTTGAGTGTATAAGCATTTTGAGACCATGTAGGAACAGAGATTTTTTTATTATTATTGAAAAAAAAATTTTTTTAACATTTATTTATTAACTGAGAAATAGAGACAGAGCATGAGCAGGGGAGGGGGCAGAGACAAGGGGAGACACAGAATCCAAAGCAGGATCCAGGCTCTGAGCTGTCAGCACAGAGCCTGACGCGGGGCTCGAGCCCACAAACTGCGAGATCATGACCTGAGCCGAAGTTGGATGCTTAACCAACTGAGACACCCAGGCACCCCAGAACAGAGATTTTTAAAAATGTATTTTGCATTACCTGTGTGTGTCATTTGACCACCCCCAAAATGGGATGCCTCTTGCTTAGATATGTATATAGTCATATGGAAAGATTACTAAACAGGAGGTGAGAGGGCAGATTAAGGAAAGGAAGAACAAAGAGCCAAACTTACCCACCCCCATTTAACTTTAGTGTGCTACTTTTTTTTGGTAGCAATTTCAGAAGATTTAATAATTATGTTGGCTTTGTGAAACAGGTTTCATATTTATTGGCTGTGAAATAAAGGTAAAGATGATATTGGCAAATGTCTGTCTTCAGGCCAATTCTGACTCTTGATTCTTTTTTTTTTTTAATTTTTTTTTAACATTTATTTATTTTTGAAAGACAGAGACAGATCATGAGCAGGAGAGGGGCAGAGAGAGAGAGGGACACTCAGAATCGGAAGCAGGCTCCAGGCTCTGAGCTGTCAGCACAGAGCCCGATGCGGGGCTCGAACCCACAAACTGTGAGATCATGACTTGAGCTGAAGTCAGCTGTTCAACCGACTGAGCCACCCAGGCGCCCCATGACTCTTGATTCTTAAATATGGGTTGTTCACAAGAAAATGTTTATAATTGTTAAGTGAAAAAAGTGCATTATACAATAGTATATCCAGTAGGATCTGTAATTTGATAATAATTATATGTATTTGAGTATGTATGTTATAGAAAAAAAGCCTGGTCAGGGAATGAACTAGAATGCAGTTTTATGTAAGAATGAATAAATAGGTAAAAATTTTAATTGAGGAAATAGGAAAATTAAGGGGGAATACTTAATATTCTATAAAAAAGGGAGAACTGCTCACAATATTGTTTTTACCCAAATACCAAATTTAAAGGAAAAAAAAAGACGGTTCTTACTAAAAATTTGAAATATTTATGTGTAGCTATCTCAGTTTAAGAAAATGTTAGTGGGTGGCTGGGTGGCTCAGTTGGTTGAGCATCTGACTTGATTTCGGCTCAGGTCGTGATCCCAGCATCATTAGATCGAGCCCTGCATCCGGCTCAGTGGCAGGCGTGGAGTCTGCTTGGGATTCTCGCTCGCTCTCTGTCTCTTTCAAATAAATAAACTTAAAAATGTTCGTGGAAAATTTATAAATTAGAGCAGATAAACCAGGGAATTCATTTCAAGAGTTGAAGGTCTGATATATGTCATCTTTATTCCAGGTATCCTGAGGATATAAATAGAAAAGAGAAGGAAGTACTCATGACTTGTTCTCAAATTAGTAGCATTTGAAATCTGTTTCATTAATAAAAATTTAGAAATGAGGTTTACACATAGTTTCTCCCAGGTATATCTTACATGTGGTAGGGACTGAACTAGAACTTGGATAACTTTTTAAATCAGTTTGGAGAAAATAGAATTATGCTTTTGTTTTATTAAAAAAATTTCTTTATTATGTTTATTTTGAGAGAGAGAGAGTGCGAGTGTGGGAGGAGCAAGAGAGAGGGAGACAGGATCCAAAGCAGGCTCCAGGCTCTGAGCTGTCAGCACCGAGCCTGACGCGGGGCTCGGACTCATGAGTGTGAGATCATGACCTGAGCCAAAGTTGTACGCTCAACCGACTGAGCCACCCAGGCTCCCCTAATTTTCTTTGTTTTTAAAGATTTTATTTTTTAAGCAACCTCTATACCTAGTGTGGGTCTCGAACTCACGACCCTGAGATTGAGTCACATGCCCACTGACTAAGCCTTCCAGGTGCCCCAGAATTATGCTTTTAGATGATTTAGTGATAGTCTGGATTAATGTAGTACTGTCTTACAGTTTTACAGATCGGGAAACTGAGGCCCAGAAAAAAGTGACTTGTTCAAGATCATGTAAATGACATCAGATGTGGTCTTTGACGAACTCTTTTGTTACCTTGCAGCAAGGAGAGTCAGAGGGGAACATTTTAACAATCATGAGCCCCTTAGACATCTGATAAGAGCTATGGATTCTCTCTTTAGGAAACCTCATGTGTCTGTTTTCATGCAGTTTAACAAAAAAATATCATAGGGTAGGGTTCATAGACTATCTTTCCCCAAAACCCACATATGGACTTTGAAGAGATGTGAGAATCTTGATGAAAAAGGAAAGTTTTAAAAAAATTGTTGCTGTGTTGCACAATATTAACATACTCATCTGTACACCTAAAAACGGGTTGAGAGGGTAACTTTAAGTATGTTTTTGACCACAGTTTTTTAAAGGTGGAAAAAATTGTTACCACTAAAGAACACATACTGGCCAGTAGAGAAGGAGGTGAGATTGAGATCTGTTTATAAATTTCTCTACCAGGATCAGGAAAAAGGAATATACACATAGATGATTGAGTCACTAAAGAGTCAGAAGCCCCAAACTTAAGCCTGAATCATGGAAATGGTAGCCACAGAGCAAGTGTTTTTACAAGGGGGAAAAAGAGTTTTGTAGATCCCACAGAGAAAGTGTTAAGTTTTATCCCTGCTAACCTAGACAAGTCAAAACTAAGCCCGTTGTAGTGTAGGGCCTGGACTGTTGAACACAGAGAAATTTATTACAATGGAAGGTGATACTCTGGGAATGAGGGACTAGCAGGGAATTTATTGTGTGCTTCATCAGATCTGTTTAATCCATGTAACCACCTACAGGTTACATATGAGGGATATAGTTAATGGTTAGTTTCTCTACAGTCATTTGATCATTCAGTCTTGGGTCCATCTATTTGTTGTTGGGTGCTTTCACACATTTTATTTCATTTAATGTTAGATTCTGTCTACTGTTAGTTGTGGTGTATGTGCTCAGGATGCTGGATTACAATCTGGTGTCAACTGTTCCCCTGGGACAGGTTCCCAAGGAAGACAGGTAGATTGGAGTGTCAGGCAAACTCCACTGAGTTCTAGCACCAGTCCCTGGTGGAGTTTTGTATCATGATGAGCTGGGCTAGCCAGGAAAGTTTCCCAGTTGATCTTTTTATCTGGTTACTTGGCTTTCTAGGATACGGGGGCGAGAGGGATGTGCAGTTTACCAGTGCATTAAACGCAAACTTTTTATTCAGCCAGCCATATAATAGGAAAAAGAAAGAAGCAAGAGTATTGCAAAGCAGTCTAAAAGGTAACAGACATTTTTAAAAAGAGCACAGTTTTCCTAAGTAATTTCTATGGTCTCTTTCCTCTTCAGTTAGAAATGTGTACAGTAACTTGGTTGTATTCTGGGCGTCCGTTTGGTTCCTTTGGGGGGGTGTAGATAAGTCCTCTTATTTTACAGGTGAGGAAGCTGACATTTCGAGATGTTGATGAACTTGCCCAGAGTCCCACATCTGCTGATTAACAGCAGGAAGTTTTCACTACCCTTAATTGTATTTCTCTTGTGACAGTTGAGACTTTGGATATTTACCTACTTAAAAATGGGGAAAGATTTGCTATAAAAAAAAATGGTCACGCTCAACTTTATAGTCCTCCTCATTTAAAGTCTTTTCTGTGCCCTGTGTGCATGATCTTCAGTGTGGACAATTTTAACCTGAGTCAGCCTTTGACCCAGGGGGTCCAACTGCCTGAATTTATATTCCAGCTTCGTCATTGCCTGGATTCTTGTGATCTTGAGAGTTACTTCATGTCTTTGTGTGTTTTCTCATCTGTAAATGGAGATAGACTAGGTATGAGGATTAAATATAAAGCACCCAAAACACCATATGGCATATGTTAGCTCTTAAAATTATTGCTACTTTAGGGGTGCCTGGGTGGCTTTGTCGGTTAAGCATCTGACTTTGGTTCAGGTCATGATTTCAGGATTCGTGACTTCAAGCCCCACATCAGGCTCCCTACTGTCAGTGTGGAGCCTGTTTAAGATCTTCTGTCTCCCTCTCTCTCTGCCCCTTCCCCTCTCGCTTGCTCTCTCTCAAAAATAAAAACATTTAAAAAATGAAAAATTAAAAAAAGTCATTGTTAGTTTATAAAATGTCTGGACATTTTTCACTGTTTCCAGGTAATGAGGTTCACAGTTACTTCCACCCCCCACGCCCCCACTTTTTTTGAAAAGTAAGCTCTACACCAATCTTGGGACTTGAACTCAAAGACCCCAAGATCAAGAGTTGCATGCTCTACTGACTGAGCCAGCCAGGTGCCCCAGGGTTTACAAATCTTAAATACTATATTCTATCAACCCAAGGATATACACATTTATTTATTACCATTGATGGCATTGGAAATTCTGGTAATCTTTTAGATTCTAAAGATAGAAAAATCTGTTCAAAAATATTGTGGTGAAGTATCCAGGCCTATTTTCATATTTTCCAGGAGATGTGGGGTTACCCTGAGAGCAGGAAAGGCAAAAGATGGGGACTGCCTTGCCCACCTCTGTCTTCAACCTGAATAGCTTTCCTTTTATGTTTGGGGGAGAAACACTTCAGCCTTTAAAAACATTTGGAAGTATCTAACCTGGATAGTTCAGTTCTTTATTAGCTTCCAGCCTTATATGAAAAAAGTTTTCAAGGTATCGAGGGCATTTACTAACAATTGTTAAGTTGGTGAGTCGTACTAATGAGGCCAAGGTTATGAGTTCAGTCCTTATGTAGGTCATTGAGCATTACTGTGCCTGCTGCCAGCCCCTGTATCTAGAGTTTGTGATTCAGTGCATACTATGTAAGAGTTGCTGATGGTGAGTGAGGCAGTGGCCATCTTTCTGGGAAGGACACTGTTTTGTCATTTACTAGACATACGGGCTCTATAGGCCAACAGAAAACTTTGAGAAATAAAGGATTCATTACCTTGCCTATCCTAAGGAAAGCGTGTAGGAGATGAGTGTTCTATATCAGTCCAGAAAGGTAATGCTGTTCATTCACTCTTGGATCTTTTTGTTTGTTTAATTAATCTCTACACCCAGCGTGGGGCTCAGACTCACAACCCCGAGATCAAGTGACATGCTCTCCTGACTGAGCCAGCCAGGTGCCCCAACTACTGCATCTTTGAAACATGTCAAGATCATATGAATTCCAAGATATATTCCAAAACCAAATATAATTTTATCCTTCCTTGGGGAAATTATGAGATAGGTAGTTTGCCTTTTATAGTCCCCTGTACCACTGACTTGCTATAAATACAGTTTTAAAACTTCATAGGAGGTCATGTTTTGAACATGTTAACGTACCACAACAAGTAGGTTAATACTGCTTGTTTTCCTCAGAGCTAGCTTGCTCTTCATCCTTCTCTCCTCTGTTGCCTTGTGCACCACCACCCACCGCCCCCTGCCCGTTTGGTGTTCCTTTTTCCCTTTAATTCTTCTTCACCTCTCTTTGGAACCGCCTTTATACCTACCCTTAAGGTGATTTAGAAAGGTGGAGATAATGTTAACAGAATCAGACTTCTGTGGAGCTCCAAGGAAGTATAGGACACACGCAGTCCAGGCTTCCTCACAGAGCTTAGGCATTTGGTTTGGTTCCCCACCCCCACAGAAATGTAAGATGTGAAAAACAAACCTAACGCTTTTAGTTTCCATTCAGTTTTCCTCTCCCCCCATAGCATTTGTTTTCTGACAGACTAAGCAACAATATGTAGGAAAAGCAAAACTGGGAAGGCAAAGCTTTGAAAGAATATACCTTCTTTTGTATTAAGCTTCCCACCGTCCTTCTTCAAGTGACAAGGATCTGTGTGGAGGAAGAGAGTGCTGATCCTTTTTTGTGTGTTTGAGTTTTCCTTTAAAAAGTCTTTGATGGGGGCGCCTGGGTAACTCAGTTGGTTAAGTCCCAACTTTCGCTCAGGTCATGGTCTCACAGTTCGTGGGTTTGAGCCCCACGTCGGGCTCTGTGCTGACAGCTTAGAGCCTGGAGCCTGCTTCAGATTGTGTGTTTCCCTCTCTCTCTGCCTCTCCCCTGCTCGTGCTCTCTGTCTCTCAAAAATAAGTAAATGTTAAAAAAATAAAAAATAAAGTCTTTGATGGCTTAGGAGTAGGGTGATTAATATCCTACTTATGTGTTTGTTTCTTTAAAGAATTATTTTTTTTCCTTTGTCTCTTGGCTAGGCAATTAGGGTGTTCCTTAGCCCTCTTAGGGCTGCTTTGTTTTCTGGGACCTAGACATGGGCTCCTCACTCTTTGATACATTGGCCCTTTGTGATAATCTCAGGCCTCTCTTTTGCTCTCTGCTTCTGGAGATTCCCCAGCTAGGATGCAGCCTGAGTCTGGTCTAACAGCTTCACACAACAGCAGTGTTTCTCAACTGTTCGTGCACATTTCATATGACATTTTGGGAAACGTGACTCTCTGTCTTTTCTTTGCCCTTTACCTCTTCCAGAATAAAATGAACAAGTAGAAATTTAACTTGTTCTCTACCCTCCCAAGGTAGTAACCACTATTCCAAGGCCTTCTCAAGACACCTGTCTCAGTAAAAGTTTGTATCTCCTAGATAATGGTCACATTGAGGTTAGAATCCTTTGTACAGATTGTTTTAGCATCTAAATCCTTAGAGTAGTCCCCACCTTAAATGGTGATAAAGATACATGAGGTATTGTGAACTTAGTAAATGTAGGTTTCTTTGCTCTTAATAATTTTTGATGAGGTAGTCAGGTTCAAGTAAATGCTTTTAGAAGTTTTTTTTGTTAATCTAGATTTTGCCTTAAAATGATTGAAAGCATCACTACTTCATTAGCAAAATCAGAAACCAATTAGATCCATATGAAAAGTCAAATTAAGTACTTAAGCACTTATTTGGACCAGGAACCTCTTTGTCTTTAGGAAGCATAGGTAGAGTGCAGTGCCTCATAGTTCTGGTTCTGACTTTGTCTTTCAGAATTCTTACTTTCCAAAGTAGACTTCATCCTTGATGACTTTTGGCAGTTCTCTGTCTTTACCCAGGGCCAAACAGAAGTATAGCTGGCACGGGTGGGCATGAAAGTTTGTAGGAATTTGGGCAGCTTTATAGAATCAATCTTTACTCGCAAGATTGTTCGATAATGTTTAAAAATAAAACAAATCGGTTTTGTGGTTCCTCTCTTTGCTTTTAGCTTCAATTAACTTCCCCATCTTCTGATTTTTTTTTTATTTTTTTATTTTTTTTTATTTTTTGGTTTCAGTGGTTCACCACCACCACCCTGGGGCCACTGAAATGCTTTTGGAGAGGCAGGAACTTAGTTGCCTTTGAAGAGTTTTATGGTACCTGCCTGGTACCTACCTATTCAGGAGGGTTGCTTTGGGGAAATACCGTGGTCTCTCCATGTTAATAACATGATCCTTAATTGCTAAAAGAATTATATAGCCTTTAGCTCTGTTGTAGTTTCTTATCCAAAAGCAGATGCTAAAAATGATTTTTTTCTTAGTGACCTAAATGTACTAAAATTCAACCTCATAAGTTCTGGTCATTGTTTTGCTGTTTGTTGTGATATTTAAGGACAAACCTGTATTAAGTCTTTTAGTACTTTTATTTACCATCTTTTAAATTGATGGTGTTTTAAAATTAACTTTGAGATGTTAAATGCAATTTATATTTTAAGGTATTGTGTACTTTAAAAATGGGAGAGGGTGAAGGAGTTCTTTTATCTTTTTAAAAGTTTTTTTATAATGTTTATTTTATTTTTGAGAGAGAGAGAGCGTGTGCAGGGGAGGGGCAGAGAGAGAGAGAAAGAGGGAGACACAGGATCTGAAGCAGGCTCCAGGCTCTGAGCTGTCAGCACAGAGCCCGACACAGGGCTTGAACTCATGAACCGCGAGATCATGACCTGAGCTGAAGTCGGATGCCCAACTGACTGAGCCACCCAGGTGCCCCCTTTTTCTTTTTTCTTTTTTTAAAATCCTCAGTCATGGTGACAAAAGGGGGCATTTCTTAGGAAAGAAGCTACATATCTGGAATTATGAGAAGTGTAGGCGTGGTCCACTTATTTTTCTTTCCTTGGTTTTTTAGAGTGAAGACATAGTCCAGAGAGGTGTAAAGCCACAGGTATGGGCTAACTGCTGATGAGTGTGCTCTGTGGTCATCTCTTTAACCTTCTTGCATGAGGCCTGTTGTGCAGATTTAAAAACACTGCATTCAGAAAAGTGATGGCATTTTTCCTTTATTGTGGGGTGTAATTTCCTATTCCTAGGAAGCTAGGAATATTTTCTTGCTCTTTCTCAACTCTTTCTGTTTCTTAGCTGTTTCCCAAGGCAGCCTTATCTCCCACTTGAACTAGCTGCTGCCGCGTGCGTGCCTGTGTGTGCGTGTGTGTGTGTGTGTGGCAAGTACCATACAAACAGCGGCTAGCCTGCTAACTTTCTTTCCCCATTCCAGTTCAAACCGAAAGACCCCGAGTAAACCAGAATAAGGATGAGGACAGAACTTCGTGGATTCCACACAAATATTACCACCTGGAATCAGAATTTGTTCAACATACTGGTTATTTAATCACCACTGAAGCTTAAATAGAGTTTAAACTTACATAGTATATTGTTACAAACTAAGAATTACACTAAATTCCAGAATCAATTTGGGATCTGAAAATATGACTTGATTTGAAGGGTGGTCTTACAATTTGACAGGACAGTTTATTAGGTCAGGGTTAGTTTCAGAAACTCCAAGGGAGTTTATGCTTTTGCTGACAAAACTAAGCACAGAAGAGGGTCTTTCTGCTAGTCATTATCTTTGACACTGATTGGGGGAGGAGGCAGTAGTGATGAAGGATAGAGGAAATGGAAAACTTTTTAGATTTCAAAAATGGTGTTGTTTTCCCTTCAACCTTGTCATACCTTCTCAGTATACCATAAGTGATAATTTTAATATCAAACCAATTTGCATAAACAGTGACTAAACTTTTTTGCCTTACAGGGATTATAGATTTGAAACAAATTTTACAACATTTTAATTCTTTCTTGACTTTAAAACTCCCCCTCTCCCAAGTTCAGGAGTTTTTTCGTTGTCTAGATTTTTATTGGAAACTCAGTGGTTTTTGCCTTTTTTTTTTTTTTAAATAAACTCTGTGTGTGTGTGTGTGTGTGTGTGTGTGTGTGCGCGCGCGCACAAAAAGGTGATTTTTATTAAAGCATAGGGATAGGACCCTTGGGCAGGAAGAGCTGCCTATCAAAAAAACATTTTTAAAATAGACTTAACTGTCACATTTTTACAAAAAATCTCCCACAAAGTGAGATGTCGAATAGATGATTACATAAATTGGTCAGTATAATTTAAAAAAAGGTTTTTTTTTGAGAGATAGAGTGTGAGCAGGGGAGGGGCAGAGAGAGAGAGAGGGAGACACAGAATCTGAAGCAGGCTTCAGGCTCTGAGCTGTCAGCACAGAGTCCAACGCGGGGCTTGAACTCACGGACCGTGACATCATGACCTGAGCTGAAGTCGGCTGCCTAACCAACTGAGCCACCCGGGCGCCCCTTTTATGTTAATTTAAAAAAAATTTTTTTTAGTGCTTGTTTATTTTTGAGAGAGAGAGAGACAGAACATAAGCGGGGGAGGGGCAGAGCAGCATATTTTTGCATATGCAAAGTACTGGGTTGGGAGCTCTGGAAGACTATTGATCATATTAGAAGTA
The DNA here is from genome assembly GCA_028646485.1 of Cryptoprocta ferox. Lineage (NCBI taxonomy): Eukaryota > Metazoa > Chordata > Mammalia > Carnivora > Eupleridae > Cryptoprocta > Cryptoprocta ferox. The sequence goes on from CM053575.1 coordinate 14,619,232, forward strand.
CTCAATTTTTGAAGTGAAATTCAAGCCCATAAAGATTTTAAGCTAAAAATTTTAAGTTAGTGTGGTTGGTTATTTTTAAGTGGTAGCAATTGCTTGCTTCTTTTCTACATCCCTTCTGTCATCTAACTGCCAGAAGCTTTGGGGAGAAATATCCAGTCCACTTAACTGTCTAAGGTTATGACTTTTCCCTAGATTATTACACTTTCCTTGTATAGACTGATGGTGGTTTTTAATGACATAAGTCCTCTTTTATAATTTGGCCGTAGGCTCTAATTTCCTCTGTGCTCATATAACCAGACTTCATATTTTTGCCCTTTAAAACACTTTGATTATTGAGCTAGAAGTATAAAATCCCTTCACTTAATCATTGAACTCCCTGGTTATATCAGTCAAGATAGACAACCTGGCGTTTGCATGTGCCACCTGGGTCTTTTTGCTCAACTATGCTTTTCTTTGCTCTTTCACTCTTTTGACAGAACAACTGCTGTGATTTCTAGCACTTCTCCTAATCCAGTTTTTAAACTGTTTATTCCACTAGGATGTTCTAAATCCAGGCTGTGCTGTGCTTTAGAGGGTTTCTCTTATCTACTGATCAGTTTTAATGATTTTGGTTCTTAATGTTATAGTAGGCTCATTGCCCCTACCCTAACATCATTGGGCTTTGAATTGTTGCCCTTAGAAAAGAAGTAGAGAATATTCAGAGCAAAGAAAACTAAGACCACCAGGGAAAGAGGAGGAAACCTTGAGTGTATAAATTCATAATGAGAGGACAGACGGTAAAAAGGGACTGAGGGGAAGTTACCTCTTGCAGCAGACCGTTGTTTATAACCGTTCCTGCCATGTCTTTATTTCTAATGCATCCTTTGTGGGAAAAGCTTGGAATGTGTTTCTGATTGAGAAATTTAAAAACAACTTATGGGCAGTTTTCTGTGACTAACTGCTATTAATTTCCCCTTAACATCTGCATTTTTGTATTTGAATAATTGTTTTTATCATCACTTAACTTTGCAGTCCTTTTCTAAAATTGTGACTTGTGATTAATTTCTGTGCTTTCTTTTCCCACAAGCATGTTGAATTTAATTATACTGAGATGACTCTTGTGACCTGCCTAAAGAGAAATGCCCTCCTTAATGTAATAACATTTCCATCTTTTAAGTTTTTAAAGCAGTCTTGCTTTATACATCGTAAAATGGATTTTAAAACGTTACTCTAAACCAGTGATTTTCAACCTTTGGCTTGGTAAAAATTACTTAAGGAGGGCACATCTTTACAGTATGCTGAGCAGTGCCTGGCTGCTCAGTAAACTTCCACATTCAATACTCCCTTGTTATGCATATGATTCTAATTAAAATAGAGATGGAGTTAGATACAGTTTTAGTGAATAATAAAAGCATAAGAGTAACCAGTGAGATTCTTAAAATTTGTTGATTTCTTTTTTAAAAGAACCCGTGAGCTAAAAAGAACCCTATTCTGGTTGTTGACTCACCTCACAAAGTTACTTGTTAGTACTGATAGCTTTCTGTAGGAAGAGGCATGTGATCAGCTCCAGTGTACATAGGAGAAACTAGGACAAACCTAACCAGTAACTTAACCAGTCCCAGCTAGGGTTACTGTCTCCAGCCCGTCGGGCAGTCAGCGGCTGGCGACCCGCGTGCCACGTGCCAGTTGCAGTCTCCTCTCACTGCAGTCTGGGGTGGCTTCCTCCTTTACTAGGATGGAAGAGAGCTCCTGCCGCCCATGTCTCTAAGTAGTAGATCAAAGGAGCCAGGGTCTCTGACAAAATGGAAGAGCAGTTAGATGCTATTATAGTTCTAACTTTTGGATGGTTATGTCTGGATGTTAGACAGAAGACACAGTTTCTGCCTTCCTTGGTCAGATGCTGACAGGGGTCAGGCATTGTTAGCCAGGCTAGAACATTTAGGCCCATACAGTGACATGTTGCCTTTCATTATTTTTGTTTTAAGTAACGCTATACGTTTAGGAGTTTATTTGTTTACCTCTTTACAGGCTGAACATAACTTCCTTTTTTTCAAAATTCCCTGTGTTGTGAACTGAGCTTGAGTGAAGTGAAATCTTTGAGGTAAGGCAATGCTAATGATAAAAATGGGAAAGAAGGCCTGTGCAGCTTGGGAGCCTTCAGAGACATAGTTTTAGAGTCACTGCCTAAATACCGAAATGCCACCACTTGTTGTCTGGAGGATGGGAAGCTAAATTGAGAACGGGAGCACCACATCTGCCTCGACTGCTAAGTATATCCATTTCCACTGCTCACCCATAATAGAATTTTTATGTGTGCATTCATTAATCTTGGTTTTAGCATCAGTTTAAAGGAGGACGGAGAATGAAGAGACTAAGATTACATTCCTCTGCCCTTCCCCTACATTTGAGTGTTTGAGTATTTGTTCCTGGCGGGACCCTGTTCTTTTTCATCATTACTCTGGTGGTTTTTGTTTTTTTGTTTCTCTAGAAAGGTCAAACAACACAAAAGACATTACCTCCTAGTACTCCATCAAAAGGCAGAATGTTACTATTCAATTTTCATTTTTACTTTTTGAATTTTCTGGCAAAATAAGATTCAGAAGAAAGAAATTTTGCCTGTGTCACCTAATAATGAAGGTCACTGAAGCAGACATTTTTAAAAAAGTCCTTCATTCTGATGAGGAATCATTAGGTAGCCACTCTGCTCTCAGCACCATCAAGAAATCAAGGTTGGTCCAGTGCAGGTGGTGGTATGTGAACAATTAAAGTTTTTGGTGACCAGTCCTTTAGCCAGCTTGCCTCTGGCCTGCTTCTCATGGTCTGAACCACTACTTATGTGACTATTCCGAGTTTAGCATGGAGCCAGCACTGTGCTCATTGCTGTCTTTGGCACATGGAAACTAAGTTTAAACCAAGGGCAACCACCTAGTTTTCCCTTCCAAAAACATTTCAGACCACATGAGGTGAGCTTTTTTTTTTTTTTCCTTAGCTCCCCCCCCCCCTTTCTTTCCTTCTTTCTTTTTTTGCTTCAGGTAGTTTCAGGCTTTGGGGCCCCTCAAAACCCGATTTGCAGAAAGGAGTTTGAAGATGTGAAACAAGTTAGTGTTTCTTCTGCTCTGTTAGCCACTGCTATCTTCATGGATCTGACACTCTATTTATCTGACAGTGCACTTAGTACTGCTTCGCCAGGGAAAATCACACAAACCCAGCCTGGTGCATCAGCACTTTCATTGTGTGCCGGGCTGAGCCTCCCTTCACATGCTCACATCCCCCTTTTAATCCAGTACTCCCTTTCCCCTCCCCAGTCCTGCCTGTTTCTGTGGCACTTATTGCTGGTTTCCCTGAGCTCCTGTTTCCACTTTGTGTTTTTTGTGGGGCCCAGGAAGCTAAAGCTGTGTGTATTTGTGGATCAGACAAGTGCAGCAAGTTAATATCATTGGCTTCTGAAGGGGAGAGTGAGGTGATGGCTGCGTTTAAGTTGGATTTCCTTCCAGAAATGATGGTGGATCATTGCTCTTTGAATTCCAGTCCTGTGTAAGTATTTTTGTTGTCTAATTTTTATCATAAGCAGAGGAACTGGGCTGTTTTCTTTATTTGGTAAAACTGGTCCCTTTCCCTACAACAGGGAAGAAAAAAATTGGGTGAAGAAGCCAAAGTCCACACTTATTATTATGTTCTATTGTAGTCTGATTCTGTCTCCTTACTACTGATTTCCGAGGGGCTGTAAGCTAAGTTCTGTACAGAAGGGTGCATTTGATATATGAGCAGCAACATCAACTCAAGTGTGCTGGCTCCAGTCCCTTCAAGCAAAATGTAGTGTTTCCCCATATGATAGGTTCCAAGGCACTTTTTTTTTTTAAACCTTAGCTTTACTGCTTTGTGTTGAGTATGCAATTTCAAACAATCTTTGGGGAAGTTATTTATTGCTATCAAATTCTTAGACTCATATCATAGACAGGTTACTAGAGTGTATTTAGTAATGTATGCAGAATCCTTGCTGTATTGGCATCTAAACTTTAACCCTGGGCCCTCATTTTTTTCTTAGTCTAATTGAAAATGCAGCACAATACATGATTTCAGGGATGTCAGATGTGTGCTCTGCCCCCCTCCCCAGCAAAACTATCAATTTTGATTGGCAGTTTGCCCAAATTTTCAACATGGGAATGAGAAATCTAATCAGGTTAAAATACTTTTCAGGAAGTGATCTCGCCATCGTACACAGCTAAAATGCTAACCTGGCCCTGAGTTGTAGCTGCAGGGAACCTGAATTCTGGATTTTGTAAAGAAGAACACATGTGTAGCTCCTGATTTCAGTTAATTTAACCAGACTTCAAAGTATCTTGAAACCTTAAGCACATGAGCCTTAGGTTATTCAAAGCCATGAATATTAAATGGTAGAATATTCCCTAGATAACAGGCAGTAGTCTAAGTCCTGGAGTTTAGCCCTCTATTGGAAATCAGTCTACCCTGGGATTATCTGTAACAGGTGTGGATAATAGATTTTTGAACAGTTCTCTGTGGAATAGTTTGGGGGACCTCAGAGTTAGCTGGCTCGCTCATTTGATATGGATGTTATGCCTTCTCTGTAGTGTCCAGAATAATGGTAATTTAGGTTTGTCTTTTTATGCGAATTCTTTACTGGTAAAACTTTGTTTTCGATGTAGATAACAGGTGAAATCAATGCCGCCATAAAGACTTAATACATGATAAAAATACTCCCATGTACCAGATATATTTCCCTAGAACTGGGACTTTGTGGCTCAAATTATCTTTCATTGTAACAGTTTCACTCTGTGCTTTGCCACTGCCTTTGTTCAGTCCTTAGATACAGTATTTTTCCTCAGCCTGTTCTCTCATATTTCAAGAGGTTAAACTAATTCAGCATCCCATGAAGTCTGGATCATGTATCACTGCATTAAAGTCACCTGGAACATGAAAATGCTGATTCCTGGACCCATGCGATGATACTCTGTTAGAATAGGACCCCAGAATCTGTATTTTAGCAGTGCCCCATGTGATTTTCATGCACACTAAAGTTTGAGAGCTAATGGACTGAATACAGGTCATTCTGTCAGAGGTGATCAGGGAGGAAGGACACTGTTGCAGCATGTTTTCTCAAGTATATTTGCCTTTGTTTTAGTCTTCCATCATCACAAAAGCTTTGGGAGGTTAATTGGGCACAAGCTATTGCCCCTGTTTACAGAGAGAAACTCAGTTGAGATAGGTTATAACTGACTTGCCTGAGGACAATTGGTGTCAGCCTTGGATGTCAAATCAAGTTTAATGATAATCCTCACTTTAATTTTGCCCCCCTAGACCAGGCTGCCTCAGGTGTCATTGAGCAGGCACCCATCAGTTTCTCTCATTATTGCAAGTGCTCGGGCCCATTCCCGTGGGCACCATAAACCAAAACACCACAGAGTTGGGAAGAAGAAAGTTCTTGAAAATGGTGTGTTTGCCACTTTTTGGGGGGGCTCTCAGCCCTTCTTTTAATTCGTACTCTTTAGCAGGAGACTTGACATCAGTAGTTTTCTCTCTCAAGTGATTTTGCCCGGGAATGGGATCTAGCAGTTTACCTATTTCAATGTTTCTTTACAACAGAGAAGAATGGCTGGAGGAGCTGTGGAAGGGCCGGGGACCTGAACTGTAGTTCCTATTCTTACTTTTAACAGTGTCCTTGGTTTTGCTGTGACTACTCTTCAGCTTCCCTGGTTTCTCTTACTTTGCTTGTACCCTAGGAGATGGGTGTTCTCCAGGAGTTCTCCAAAAGCTGGGGTGTTCTCCAAAAGCTCAGGCCCTTTTGGCTTTCCTTTGGCTTAAGGGGGTACCAATGTGCTTCTCTGATTCTCACATCTCTGTATTTATCCCCCAAATGTCCCCTGAACCTCCCCGTGCAAAAACACTTTCCCAAAATGACTGTACTGAGTGATCAGTAACTTCTTTTCCTCATCTTTTTCATTGGGTGATCTCCAACTTCTAGTGGGTTATACCCCCAAATTCTTCAGCATTGCCTGAGACTGGGCCCTAATCTTAGGAGCTAGTTTGTGCAAGATTCTCTGTATTTCCCCACCTTTATTTCATCCTCTATGTTATTGTCAGGTGTCTTTAAAAGGCCAATCTGATCACTTCCTTGTTTAAAAATCTTAGAATAGGGGCGCCTGGGTGGCTCAGTTGGTTAAGCAGCTGACTTCAGCCCAGGTCATGATCTCAGGGTTTGTGAGTTCGGGCCCCATGTCGGGCTCTGTGCTGACAGCTCAGAGCCTGGAGTCTGCTTCAGATTCTGTGTCTCCCTCTCTCTCTGCCCCTTCCCCACTTACACTCTGTCTCTCTCTCAAATATAAATAAACATTAAAAAGTTTTTTTTTAATTTTTTAAATTTATTTTTGAGAGAGAGTGTGAGCAGGGGAGGGTCAGAGAGAGAGGGAGACACAGAATCCAAAGACAGGCTCCAGGCTCTGAGCTAGCTGTCAGCACAGAGCCTAATGCGGGGCTCGAACCCACGACCCGCGAGATCATGACCAAAGCTGGACACTCATCCGACTAAGCCACCAAGGTGCCCACCACCGCCCCAAAATTTTTTTAAATAAACATTAAAAAAAAAAATCTTGGAATAGTCCAAGCCTGTTAGTATTACCTGAAGAGCCCTTCCTTCAGTGGGTCTCTCCAATGTATATCTGTTTAGTCTCAGTGATTTTTTAATGTTTTCTGTCTCTTTTCTAATCTTTTAAAATGTGTGCTCTCCCCTTTCTCAAGTCCTTTTTTTTTTTTTTACCTATCTAATGTTATCTCACTCTCTTCTCTTTTTTATGAGTTCTTACCATTTTCACGTCACTCCATTCTATATAGCACTTTTTCCAGCCCCTTTGTCCATTCAGCTTAAATCCCTGCCATCCTTCCCCAAATAAAATAAAACCATCCTAGCCATTTTTTTCCCCACAGAAGGGCATTAACAGTTGTGTCCTTCCACTTGTTCGGTGCCATCGCCTTCAGGATAGGTATTGCTCAGTCACCTTTTATAGCCCCTAGAGTGTGTAGTATCTGGCACATAGTAGGGACTTGGGAAATACAGTTGAATGAATGATAAGCCCTGTGAGGGTTTTTTTTAAATAATAAAAGATAATTACTGAAATAAAGTCTCTAGACATTATCTCCATTCCTCAGGGAAGAAGGCTGAAAACCTTTGCAAGCAGATTGTTAGACTGTTCAGTTGTTGAAAGGTGACTTAACCTTTATTAAGAGCTTTTTCTAATACCTAACACCCCAACTAACAGGAAGATCTCCCTTTATCCAAATGGCAGTTGCTTCCTTCCAGAATAGATACATTTTGTCTCACTAGAGAACAGCTGGTAAGTAACTCAGGCCAGTGTTCCTGGTTTCTTTTTATTGTAATGTGTATCTGTGCCAGAGGGACCTTGGTAGGGGTGGGTGGTGGCTGGAGATTGGGAAGCAACAAATATTTATGCCTCTTGGGGATGTGGAGGGATTGGTAAGTATCTGAAATTTTTCTGTTTGTATAATGAACAAATGGAGGTCCGCAGGTAATGAGAAGGGGTGAGTGGGGAAAAAAATGAGTAATGAAAGGTTTTGGAAATGATTTTTTAATTTATTGAGGTATAGTTGACATACAATATGCTATTAGTTTCAGGTATGCAGCAGTACAGTGATTTGAATTTGTGTATGTTGTGAAATGGTCATGACAGTAAGTCTAATTACTGTCACTGGAAAAGTTTATAGTTTTATTTATTATATTCCCATGCTGTACATTACATCCCCGTGACTTATTTAACTGGAGATTTGTACGTATTAATCCCCTGTACCCATTTTGTTCCCACCCAAGGAACTGATTTGTAAACAGATGTGAAGGTAGTATTTGCCAGCCTGTTTGGCTGCAAGGAATAGATACCCACTCGAGCTAACATGTGAAAAGATTTTCTTGTAAAGGCACACGTGAGCTGGACTATAAATAGTTAGGAACTTTCTGGAAGATTTATAAAATCCTTTCTTTCTGACCCAGGACACATGTTCTGTTGTCCTCTCTGCATGTGCTGTTGCTTGATTGCAGCATGGCTTTGCCTTGCCATTGCCCTTCCATCCTGTTTTCTCCTGTTTTCTCGCTCTCTCTGTGTCTCTCAAATTAAGATGTAATTCACATAACATAAAATTTACCATTTTAAACGCACAATTCAGTGATTTTTACTTTATCCACAAAGTTGTGCAACTGCCCCCACTGTCTTAATTCCAGAACACTTTGATCACCCCAAGAAGAAATCCTGTACCCATTAGCAGTCATCCTCCCCCCCCCCTCCAGTTCCCATTCCTAGGCAACTGCTAACCTGCTTTCTGTCTTTATAGATTGGTCTATCCTATACTATAAGTGGAATCATACAATGTGTATGTAGCCTTTTGCTATTGGTTTCTTTCACTTAGCATCATGTTTTCAGGCTTCATTGATGTCAGTGTTGTAGCATGACCTCTCATCTCTTGCCACTACCCTTTTACCTTGTCAACTTAGGCTGTCTCTACTTGCAACTTTCCAACTTCTGACTTCATCACTGCCTGTTTCTGTTAACCAGTTCCAGGTTCTGTAGAGCAGTGTTCTGTGCTATATAGAACTTTCTGTGATGATAAAAATGTTCTCTACCTCTCCTTATCTTATGCAGTAACCACATGTGGCCAGTAGCTATTGTCTTGCTTGGTAAAGCCATAAGGAGTTTGATTGGCCAGGCCTGTCTTTCTTTTCTTTTAAACCTAGGTCTTAGATTTCTGACTACTCAGTAGATGAGTTTGTTGGGTTAAGATCTACCCCGCTGGTATAGTTAGCTGGAGCCAGGGGACGGGGAAAAATGTGGGACAAAACATTAACTCTGACCCCTGAGCTGAGCCTGGGGCCAGGAAGTTTTGAGAGAGAGAAAGATAGGAGAAAGAAGAAAGGGTGTAAGAATTCTGAACAAATGCGTGCATTGAAAATGAAGCTCTTAGTTTTGTCTCTCCTGTTTCTCTTCCAAAATGGTTCTGTTTTATTTTCCTATGGTATGTTCCATCAAGAATCCAGGTAGACAGGGCAGGCTCTGGTCCTGAATTTCACATTCTCATTTTTAATGATTTGCTAGTTGCTGCCCAAAGCAGAAACATAAAAAGAGGTGGGTTGGTGCCATGCCTCTCCCCTAAAACTCTTGCTGCCTCCTTATCTCTCTTCTTCCCTCCTGGCTTCCCTTATTCCCTGCTTTTCCTCTCCATCCTGCTCTCAGGTTAATACTTTCACAGAGAGTAAGAATTTCCATAGACTTGCCTCTTAGGAATGACAGGGACAGTATAGGTACTTCTCCAGGGAGCAGCTGAATTCATTGGTTCTTGAATAGGCATAATAAGTATCAATAATTCATGATCACGGACTCTGAGGAACTCTCCATCAGTGGGGAGATAAGGCACCCATTTGAGAGTGTTTTTAGTGATATGTAGAATAAATGCCATACCTGGATGATGTGGGGTCCTTGGCATATCACACTGAGAGTCTTGTTCCCAGGTGACTTTGTTGTGCAGTGGTTACTTCTGAGGACAACATGCGTGCTGGAAATATGTGAGGAAGGTTGAGGATGGAAGAACATTGTTGTTCATCTTCTCTGACACTTAAAGTTGATAACCATGTTTTCCTTATTCACCAATATATACCACATTTCACACAGTGCCTGGCCCAATATTTATTAGAGGAAAGAATAAGTCAGTGCAAAATTCCAGTTACATGATGTCCACAGCATCTTCAACGTGGCCTGATAATTTGCTGTGCCCTGGAAGTGCTTCTCAGACTGGTGAAGAACCATGTTCTAAGCCTCTCATCACCTGAGTTCTAAAATACAATAAAAGCAGTCTAGTAGGAAAACAAGATAATAAGGTGTAAGCTTGCATTTTGTATCTTTTTATTATTATCGGATTGAATATATATAAAATTACTTAGTTCATTTTCTATAAAAGTTTCTAAAGGGTAGGGCACCTAGGTGGCTCAGTCAGTTAAGAGGCCAGCTCTTGACTTGAGCTCAGGTCATAAGCTGCGCTGACCATGCAGAACCTGGTTGAGATTCTTTCTTTCCTCTCTGCCCCTCCCCCACTTGTGCGTGCTCTCGCTCTCTCTCTCTCTCTCTCTCTCTCTCTCAGAATGAAAAAAAAAAAAGGTTTCTAATGGGTTAAATTTGAAGATTTCCCCTGGTCCTTGAGCGCTTTGAATAACACTGGTCCAGGGGATTCTTTTGGCTAATGAATTGGTATGTACAGAGGGAAAGGGTGGTTCATGGAATAGGTGGATGTGAAGAAGTGGAGAAGGATTTGGAGAGTAGAGAGAGAAAGGGAGGGCATTCATCTAGAATGCTGAGTCTCCAGTGTACTTTTAAATAAACCATAATTTGTATATGTTGATTGTTTATGCTCTTGCAATAAACAGTGATGTAGAAAATTTAGAAATGGCATACAAATACAGAAGGAAGGGACAAACTGAGAGCAGTTGCCTCCAATGTTAATACAAATCAGTAAACCCCTGCCTCTTTTCAAAAATAATGTCAGCATTCATATTATTAAAACATATTCTGGGCACCATTTGAGGGTTCTATCTTAACCCTTTAACCCTCCCTAGAATAGAAATACTAAAGACCAGCAACATTTTAATAAAATGATATTAAAACTGGTAATTAAACTTGTTAGAGGCAGGTTGTAGGGAGCAACAGGCATTGTCTCATTAGTCATAGGGCTTTTTTTGTTTAAATCATAGTAGCATGATTTCTGTTAGAACATTGGGATTACCTTCTAAAAGCAGCTACATTTCATATATATATGACAGAGTGTGAGCAGGGGAGGGACAGAGGAGAGGAAGACACAGAATATGAAGCAAGCTCCAGGCTCTGAGCTGTCAGCACACAGCCGGATGTGGGGCTCAAACCCATGAACTGTAGGATTATGACCTAAGTCGAAGTCAGATGCTTAACCGATTGAGCCCTATTATATTTTTACAACAACCTGAATTTAGTAATTCAAAACTAAAGGAAAAGCAATAAAATCATGCATTTCAAAACACTTGGGCGGGGGGAGGTAGATTGCTCCTGTGACAATCAGTTAATCACAGGAGATAACAGCTGCTCTTTGGGAGCCCTCTTTGTGCACAGCATTCATTTTTATCAGGATTAGTTGCTTAAATTGAAGGGGGAATTGTTGAGAACAAGAAATTCCTCCCATCCCACACATCTGAGTACTTACTTTGAACCAGGTGCTCTGCCAGATGTGATTGTAAGGATGAATAACAAATAAAACAGATTCTGCCTTCAAGGAACTCTCCGTCTATTTGGGAGAGCTAGATACTGGCAGATTATGCTAAGAGGTTGTAAATACTATAATGAAGGGGGAAATTTAGTACTGGTTGAGTCCTGATGAAACTGACTAAATTTACCTGACAGAATATGGGAAACCTTTCCAGACACAGTGACAAGAGTTGGTCTATATGCCATTTGCTTTACAGCTTTTGATATTTAGTGCTAGTTCCAGCCAAGGTGATGTGTAAATACTTCCTGTGAGTGTTCAGTTATAAGAAATGTAGGAATTAAAATACAGAGGTTAAAACTACCTCGTAAATCCAGCATTCTCAAGTTTCTTCAAATGTTGTTCAGAAGACAGTGGTAGAAAAACTACTGTTTTTCCTTTAAAGAAAACTAGCATTTTATTTAGGGTCGATATTAGGACGTGGCAAATTTGAATATGATGAAGTGATTTCTGGATTAAGCATACACTGACTGAAAAGTTAGCCATGCTAGCTGTTTGGAATTTAAGTTGTTAATGGTTGAGATGAATGCTGAGAGTAAGATCTTGAGCTTCAATGGTAGAAGGACTTTGGTTCATTTTGAGTGGAAACATTTGTAGTCTAGGAATCCCTCTAGGTTCTTGACAGTGGGAGGGTTAAAATGAAAGTATTAACGAAGGAGTGTTACAAGCTTGATGTAATAGGATTGCAAGAATTTGTGGATGTTGTAATGGTTTATTTGGTAAGGGAATTAACTGGTAAAGTCTTAGAGAACTAGTAGTAAGTTGGATAACTCAGAGACAAAAAACGCTAAGATGGTGTTGTCATTGTAGAGCAATCATTTGTGAAAATTTAAAAGGCAAATCTTTGTTTTGGTCTCAGAGGCATAACTCAAGAGCACTGAGACTACGACTGAGACAGCAACATTCAAAGGCTGACATTCTTTCTACTCTTCTTAGCTTAGGCCTTGGAAATCAAGTGCTTCTGTTCTAACATCTACTGAAAGGCTTTTCACCTGTCATTGTATACATTGGGAATCCTGCATCTTATCCACTAATCAACAGTCCTTTGTGATTTTTATGTACATTTTTAAAAGTTTTGTTAACTGTGCTTCAAAACCACTAAAACTTGCTTTAGGAAGTTTACTTCTTAAGTTCTTCTGAGAATGCTCATGCTAGACAAGGAATGAGTGCACTTGGTTCCTTAGTTAAATTCCAGGATATCCCAATCCGAATGGTGACTTCAATTTGGGATCTAATGGAAGGCATGGCCATGGTGAAGGGGAGGACCAGAGAACTCTGGTAAATTGAATGGCTGTAGTGAAAAGAGTAGAATTCTTTCTCCCTACTTTTTCAGGAAGTAGTTGAGATCTTTAAAGAAAAGAAACATCCCCTGGAAAGCACCATGAATACATAATAGAAGTTCTGTTTTGTTTCATGCAGCTCAAAGAAAATGAACGGCACCCTGGACCACCCAGACCAACCGGATCTTGATGCTATCAAGATGTTTGTGGGCCAGGTTCCAAGAACCTGGTCTGAGAAGGACTTGAGGGAACTCTTTGAACAGTATGGTGCTGTCTATGAAATCAATGTCCTAAGGGATAGGAGCCAAAACCCTCCTCAGAGCAAAGGTAAGGGCTTTGGGTTGGTGTTGTGTTTGTTGTTGTTGTTTATATATAGTTTTTAAATTTATTTTGATAGGGAGCGTGAGCAGGAGAAGGGCAGAGAAAGAGAGAATCCCAAGCAGGCTCTGTGCCGTCAGTGCAGAGTCTGACGCGGGGCTTGATCCCACAAGCCGTGAGACCATGACCTGAGCTGAAATCAAGAGTCAGATGCTTAATTGACTGAGCCACCCAGGCACCCAAGGGCTTTGGATTTTATATGTAATTTCTGTCAGGTGCTTGCTGTCTCTCATTGCCAGAATGCTCCTGTGGTCACATCCAAAGGGGCTTTCCTTTTAAAGTAGTTATATCTTCCAGCCAAAACACATTTAATGCCTTAAAAGTAAAAAGTTAAGTTGATATCATGAGGCTAATTTGTAAATTGGATCGTAGATGGTCCTTTGTGAGAGCTCTAAATTCAAGAGACAAACTCATGTAAGAGTTTCTCTCTCTCTTTAATGTTTATTTTTGAGAGAGAGAGCAGGGGAGGGACAGAGAGAGAGGGAGACAGAGGACCTGAAGCAGGCTTTGCATTGTCATTGCAGAGCCCAGTATGGGGCTCGAACTCACAAACTGCGAGATCACGACCTGAGCTAGTCAGATGCTTAGCCGACTGAGCCACCCAGGCGCCCTTCTCTTTTTTTAATGTGAATGTCTCTTGATCTTGGGGATGCAATGGCAAAAATAAAGTTGAAGTAAACTAACCACTTAAGGTTTTCTTTGGTGTTTTGGCTAGAGGAAGCTGAAAGAAAGGGACTATTTACACTGTACCTGTGGATTTCTTTTAGTGTTATAGAGGCTTCATGGGAAGGCTTAGCAACCAGAAAGGAGTTGTTTGTAGGTAACCTATTTGTTGTAGCCTACAATTGAATGGAAGAAAGGCTGAGTTGCTTCCAGAAATACATAGCAGAGTAGAAGTTTTATGGAAGCAGTGGTAGAAAAGGCATTAGCTTTGCTGTATACATGCACATACAATATTCTTTTCCAAATAACCAATGTCAGAATAATTTTTTATGGAAGCTGTTCTACTGTGCAGATGTGAGTAAGCAGGATTGTTAGGTTTGAAGCCAGCTTAAGAGCAGAGGATCAAGAAGCAGAGAAATTATTTTCTCTATGTGGTATAGTTAACCAAAAATATAAAGTATTATAGCTTCTGAAAATGACTGGCAGTATAACATGCAGCAATTTACAATCTTAATTGCAGAGTGATTTTGAAAGGAATCTATATTGTATCTCATAGGACTATGAGCCCATATTTACAAGACACACCGTTCCCCTTCTATCCCTAATAATGATTTACAAAGCATAAAATCTACAAAAGCACAGAATCTCCTGTCAGTGCCATGTGCTGTTAGAGGCTTAATTATATTTGATTAGGACCAAGGGTCCAAAAAAGATATTAAGAGTTTCTTGCTCTTTAGTCCTTTTATAATTTAATAAATGGTAATTATGTTTGAGGCATATGGTAGAAATTATGATAATATAAGGAGTGATTTATTCTGAGAGAGAGTGAGTTTCTGGTAGACTACAAGCTGTAAGAGTGCAAGGCCCCTGTTTTATTTGTTCTGAGTATCTTGCCCAGCACACTACCTGGTGCTCCAAGTAGGATACATCGTATATCATGGTACTGTGACCCTCTCAAGGGAAGTTCTCTTTCCCAGAGAAGTTTATAGGAGCAGCTGAAGAATTTTAGTAGAACTAGGAGACTATAACAATATAGAAAATGCATAGAAAGTAATGTAGGTTTTTTTTCTGCTTCTTTCTTCCCCTTCCCCCTTTCTCTCTTTGGGGAGGGGATGCTAATTTTCATAAACCCAGTCTTCTCTTTGAAGTTCTAATATGTCTGTGGAAGAGGGAGTACTCTAGGAATTATCCGCTTTCAAAGGATGGGTTTGAGTTTGTGAAATCTTGTTTATTGCAGGGTGCTGTTTTGTTACATTTTACACCCGCAAAGCTGCATTAGAAGCGCAGAATGCTCTTCACAACATGAAGGTCCTTCCAGGGGTAAGAAAGATCCTACTAGGAAGTGGAACTGTAGTGGTTTTAACATATGGAACATACTTACAGATGTCAGACACACCCTGAAAACCGTTTTGGGGAAAAAGGAACTGCCAAAGGGATTGATGTAAAGGAGGACAAAGGGAACATTTCAAAGAATATAGGCTGAAGGGGGTTTAGTTCTCTCTTGGCCAAAAGAATTTTGACTTCTGGATTCACATTCTGGTTTGATACTATGGGAAGAAATGATCATGAGGCAGAGGTGAATGTAGAGGGAACTCTTAAAGATCTAGTTTTGGTATTTCCTTTAGAGTCCTCGTTTATCTTTCTGAATGCCTTCAATGTGTAGAGTGATAGTATCTGTGTGTTCCCCTTTTTAGATGCATCATCCTATACAGATGAAACCTGCCGACAGTGAGAAGAACAATGGTAAGCAAGTGTATAAAGCCCTCCCCTTAAAAGATTTCTTCTAGTTTGGTGTTCATTCTGATAGCATCTGGATTGTGTTTGCTTTAAGTAATCTTTTTATTGTTATTATTATTGAAATCTAAGTGACATAAAACATTATATTCATTTCAGGTGTTCAACATAATGATTCAGTATTTGTATATATTAGAAATAATCACATAGAATAAGTCTAGTTAGTATCTGTCACCATACAGAGTAAGAAAGTTTTGATGAGAATTTTTAAGATCTGCTTTCTAAACAACTTTCAAATGTGCATTACAGTACTATTAACTATAGTCACCAGGCTAAATTATTTTATAATGGGAAGTTTGTACCTTTTGATCCTTTAAAAAATTTTTTAGGCTTATTATTTATTTTTGAGAGAGAGAGAGAGAAACAGCGTTGGGGGGGGAGGGGCAGAGATAGAGGGAGACACAGAATCTGAAGCAGGCTCCAGGCTTTGTGCCGTCAGCAGAGCCCAACACGGGGCTCAAACCCATGAACTGTTAGATCATGACCCAGGCCGAAATTGGACAATTAACCGACTGAGCCACGCAGGTGACCCATATTTTGATCCTTTTCACCTTTTTTGTCCACTCCCTTATGTCCAACCTCCAGCAACCACCAGTTTGTTCTCTGTATCTGTGAACTTGGGGGGGGAGGGTTGTTTTACATGAGATCATATAGTATCTCTGTTTGACTTATTTCACTTAACATAAAGTCCTCAAGGTCCATCCATGCCATCACAATGGCAAGATTCCATTCTTTTTTAGGGCTGAATAATATCCAGCATGTGTGTGTGTGCGCCTGCACGCACACACATCCCACATTGTCTTTATCCATTCATCTGTTGATGGGCACTTAGGTTGTTTCTGTGTCTTGGCTATTGTAAATAATGCTGCAGTGAACATGGGTGTGCAACTTTATTTTCTTTTTAGGCTTTATTTTTAAATAATCTCTACCCCCGTTGTAGGGCTCAAACTCACAATGCCAAGATCAAGAGTCGCACGCTCCACTGACTTAGCCAGCCATGTGCTCTGGGTATGCAGCTTTCTGAGTTCGTGTTTTTGTTTTCTTCAGATAATACCCAGAAGTGGAATTGCTGGATTATATGGTAGCTCTATTTTTAATGTTTTGAGGGACCATGTTGGTTTTTACAGTGGCTGCAACCAGTTTACATTTCCACCAACAGTGCACCAAGGGCTCTCTTTTTCACATTCTCAGTAACTTGTTATTTCTTGTCTTTTTGATTATAGATGTTCTAACAAGTAAGAGGGGATACCTCATGGTGGTTTTGATTGGCATTTTCTTGATGATTGGTGATGTTGAGCATCTTTTCATGTACCTGATGGCCATCTACTGCATTGTCTTCTTTGGAAAAATACCTTTTCAGATCCTCTGCCCATTTTTTAACTGGGTGTTTTGTTTCGTTGCTACTGAGTTGTAGGTGTTATTTACATATTAGATATTAACCCCTTATCAGATACATGATTTGCAGGTATTTTCTCCTGTTCAATAGGTTGCCTTTGCATTTTGTTGATGGTTTTCTTTGCTCTGTAGAAGCTTTTTAGTTTGATGTAGTCCCACTTGTTTGTTTCTGCTTTTGTTGCCTTTGTTTTTGGAGTCATCTTTAAGATTGGTGTTAAGGAGCTTATTGCCTGTTTTCCTTCTAGGAGGTCTATGGTTTCAAGTCATATGTTCAAATCTAATCCGTTTTGAGTTAATTTTTGTGTATGGTGTAAGATTGTAGTCCAGTACACTAATCTGTCATTTAAATGTGGTTTTTTTCTTTTCTTTAAAATAAATATGGTAAAATAAATGGGATGGAGAGAGTTGATAGGTAAACAGTACAAGAACATTTTAGAGTAAACTGGAATGTCTTTGATGAATATAGTTTCTTATGGACAAGAGTAGAGGAAAGAGATATGGACAAGTTAGGAAGGAGAACTTAGTCCTCAAGAGAATAATCAGAAAAGGAAAGTGGGCAGTTACACTCAACAAAAGGTGTGTTCTGTTTGTCTTGTCATATCAATTAAGTGTGAAAAATGTGTCCCATCTTTGGTATAGTAGAACTGCTAGTAAGAGCAAACATTACTAAGTGCTGACAAGATGCTGAGTGCTTTGCATTTAATACCTACAGCTACCTATGAGATAAACACAGTTATCCCTATTAATCAGAGATGACAGGCACAGAATGGTTAACTTTCACAAGATCACAGAATTACTATATTTCATCTAAATGCTTCCAATTTTAGTTTTAAGGTACGATTGATTAGAAGATGAGGTGCTAAATGATGAAAAATATGTACCTTAGAATCCAAGTAATGATATAAAGGCATAGAGCCAGGATTCAAAGGTAGATAGCTGGTCTGACTCCAGGGTCTGTGCTACACTACCTCTTGCAGTAATAATATTCAAGCTTTTTATGTTTTACTCTCTTAGCAGTGGAAGACAGGAAGCTGTTTATTGGTATGATTTCCAAGAAGTGCACTGAAAATGACATCCGAGTCATGTTCTCTTCATTTGGACAGATTGAAGAATGCCGGATATTACGGGGACCTGATGGCCTGAGCCGAGGTGGGTATCTTTATCTTTAGACTTTAAAGATACTAGTCTTAAGTTTGGAGTCTCTTTTAGTTAGACCAGTGGAAACCAGTGAACAGTAGCCAACATGACCCTGTCATGATGGAGAGGTTGGGCTTGCTGTTGTAAATGTAGGTCCCGTCACAACTCCTCCTGCCAACTGATTCCTTTAGAATTGTCCCAATCCCCTAAGGAGTCTACATTCTGCATTTCGGTGTCATGTTTTAAAATGTTCTCTTTTTGTGGTTGGAGAGGTCCTTAATGGAAACACTTTCTTATCCAAGGAACTAGACAATTAGGATTCCTTCTTTATCCCTTTATCAAGCACTGTCTTTCTTGATGTGCTTCCCTAGTATTTCACGGAAGCACTTAATCACTGTTACAATGTATCTGTCTCCTTCACTAGATCTCAAACCCCTGAAGGCAGGAACCATGACTGTTATTGCTAGCATAGTACTTGGCACATAGTAGGTGCTCAGTAAATGTCTATCAGAATATTAATGAGCAAATGAATGAATGAGTTGTTGACACTTCTCTTACCAGGTTGTGCATTTGTGACTTTTACAACAAGAGCCATGGCACAGACGGCTATCAAGGCAATGCACCAAGCACAGACCATGGAGGTAGGGAGCAGATGAATGAAAGGGAAGGTTCCTTAGCTTGAGAGTGCTAGGACAGTTGGCCATCAAAGCTCTGCAGCATGTGCAGCATCTGATTGCCCTAAAGGTTAAGCAGGCTGAGCATCTTAAAGTGAAAAAAATGATTGCTTTCTTAAAAATTGACATATTAGAAGTTGCCCTTTTAAATTTGTCTTTTTGCCACTTGTTTCTGTCAGGAAGAGAGTCATTTGGCAGTGAATGAAATTAGAATGCATCCTGTGTGTCACTACTAAGGAGGATTTTTCCTTCGTGCAGAAGGAAGACTTTGACCCTTTGGCTTTGGTGTTTTCATAGGGTTGCTCATCTCCCATGGTGGTAAAATTTGCTGATACGCAGAAGGACAAAGAACAGAAGAGAATGGCCCAGCAGCTCCAGCAGCAGATGCAGCAAATCAGCGCAGCATCTGTGTGGGGAAACCTTGCTGGTCTAAATACTCTTGGACCCCAGTATTTAGCAGTGAGTCTTCGTGGTTTGCTTTCTGCAGACTGTGCAAGCTCCCAGCTGTGTCTTCTTGTGCCGTCCCTAGCTAATACACACAATGGCATTTACGACTTTAACGTATCAAAATTTTACATAAAACTTTAGGCAATGCAGTATTCTTTTCAGTAATGTTAGTGTATCTGTCTCTCTTGTGCGTGCGCACTCTCTCTCTTTCTCTTTCTCTTTCTTATAAACACATCTTTGGTTATAATTTGAGACTTCCACTGCTATTAAAGTAAAATCCTGATTTCCTGATACAAAGTTTTAGAAATATCTCCTGTGTCCCCATCCCTTCATTTTTTTAAGAAGAAAATCCTAAGAGAATCTTAACTCCCTAATATCTCCATATTTCTTTCTCCCAGATGTAGAGAGCATATTTAAATCCTTATTGAGTCTTTCCTGAAGAGTATGATAAATGTTTCTTTCCACTGAAAGCGCAAGATACTGACATGAATGTTATTAAATGAGTATTACAGATGTATTTTTGAGTTCACTACATTGTAGATGGATAGCCTTAACTCTTTTTTGTTGCGTTTGAGTCATGTAGTCCATTGGCTCTAGTTTAGTATTTAGATTTACTAGATCTACGATATATGTAACAGGGGATCATCACTGCTTTAAAGCCTTAAAAGAATAGCAGACAGTACAAAATACTTAAAACTATCTAATCTGTGAAGCTATCAAGGAAGGAAAAATCAGTGATGAAAGTATGGATAGTCCCAAAAATATACTCCACATCCTTTAAAACATTGTCCCATACAGAAACAGAAAAAGGGCAACGATTTCTGTCTTCCAGTACTGAGTTCTGGCTAATTTGATGCCTCCTGGTTTCATATTTCTAAAATTCTAGAAGAAATCCCAGTTTTCCAGCTAATATTTCTCTGAAGTCAAAAAGTATAGATGATTGGTATATATCATCAGATTAAATCGTTTCACAGTGCTAGAACATTGCTTGTAAGGTCAGAAAATTCAGAGAGATTTTATCTTAGTCTTCTGCCAAAATGATAATGCATTTAAAATGATCTCTTATATGCATTCGCTTTTCTTAGAGAGTTTTGGAGCTCTTTTTTTAGGGTAGATTCCCCTTTTTATTGCCATTGCCACATCCAGCAGCACATGATGGTATTTGTTGAGAGCTGCGGTCTTTTTGTTTCAGTTAGACATGATCCCTGCCCTCAGAGCTGTTCTCATTTAGGGAGGAAATGAAGGTGCCAAGTATAGAATGCATAGCCCACCAGTTGGGATTGAGCACATTGCATAGGGTATTTAAGAAGACAAAAATGAGGACATGTGGGTATATAAATGATAATACATTATTACTAATTATGGTGCTTTCTGGAATAGGTGGACTTGAATCTCTAGTCTTTTGGACTAGAGCAGTGGCTCTTAATCTTCGTGGGGTGTGGACCCCATTGAGAAGCTGATAAAAATTGTGTGTATGTGCATTTTCTCATTCTATATCTGGAGGTTTGAGGACCTCCTAAAACCTATATGGACTAAAGGGATTCATGATGACTGAGGACCCAGGTCAGGTGTTTATGGAAATGGGCAACAGGTTGAACAAAGGATTCAGAAATGAGAATACCAGCTGTTTGTGAGGAAAAGGGACTGGCTTTGAATGGAGCAAAGGTTTTCAGCAGGTTTGTTAGGCGAAGGTTGCTGTTTGCAAAGATAGTAAGATCATGGAGATCCGTAAGCTCATGGACAGGCTCTTCTTGTATTTGTTAGGGGACAACCATTGAAAGAGAATATGCACTGAACTGATCAATAAGTCCATCAGTAATTTGGTCATCTGTAACAGTAAAGGACAGTTTTGTGTGTGTTGGGGGAGATAAATGGGGCTGGATGGATATGTAGCATCAAAAGACTGATCTAGTCATGGTTCCATTGTGACCACTAAAGAATGACTCCAAGAAATACCCTGAAATGGTTAGATTTGATACTTAAAATGTGTGAGGTAGAAATTGGGTATCTAGATGGGAACAATGTGCAAAGTAAGATGTGTGGACTGAACTAAGAACTTGGGAGCGAGGAACTAGACGTGGCAGTCATCCATCTGCAGACTCTTAACGCAGTGGATTCCATAGCTGCTTCAGTTGAACTTAGTTCTCTGCTCTACTTCTGTGCTCTGCTGTGCTGCCTTCTGTTGCCCGGGGACTTGAGCTTGGCTCAATACTCAGTGACTGTAACTGTCTTCTGGGCCAGGGCTTTAGCTGTGTCATATTGTCCTGTGCTGTCATAAGCCTCATGTTCCTGTTGTGTTGGCTTGGGTTCTTGTCTTCAACTCTCTTCTCTCTGGGGGCCTCTGCACTCTCGCTTTGCTGTGCTGTAGAGTTATCCCAGATGCAGAACCAGCCCTCACTCTCACTCTTGTTCTGTTTTTTGGTGTAATGTCTAGCTTTATTTGCAGCTCCTTCAGCAGACTGCCTCCTCTGGGAACCTCAACACCCTGAGCAGCCTCCACCCAATGGGAGGTAAGTGTTTCACTGCTGTGGAGGAGCAGCAGCAACCAGGCCACCAGACCCAGCTAACAACAGTCTGAGAGTTTTGCACCGTTTGTACAGAAAACAAATGTTTTCCCACTCATTACATAAACCTAACGCAAGATGCACATCCCAGGACTCAACCGCCTTGTCTCTAGAAGGTGGCTCTGTTAGTTGCTGATGCAAGATTGCTTTGGGGTTGTCTGATACTCCTCATCCCTTTAAGTGTCTCTTGAGGAGGAAGATGGAAAAAGACCTGTTAGCATGTGTGGACTATCTGAGGCCATTTTGATAAGGAGAAGATTGCAGGAACTCTTTATTTGCACGGTGAAGTGACTTTTCCAGTGACTCCGTGAAGTCTCAGAAGAAATCCATGCCAATAGCCAATAGCTTACCCAGAAACTGCTAGAATCTAGGCAGATAATATACCTCTGTGTCTTATACATATTATTTCTTAGGTGAATTACCTTTTGTTGCTGTTAACATGCATGGAAAACTCATTGACAGATATCTGAGTTGGTGACAAAATGGGGGCTCCAGAGACAAAAGTAGACCATCAGACAAGTTAGTGGCGGTCGGGAGTGGAACAGTCCCAGAGCCTCTGCTCCTAACCCTTCTGCAGTGGGTTAAGGCCCACCAAGTGCATTTGAGAAAGGAGTAGTCTTAGGTTAACTGCATTTTACTGTGTGAGAAATTTTGATCGTTCGCTTTGTCTCAGGGACTCGGAGTTTGCTGTGTTTTTCGAGAGTTGCTAAGTGGAAATCTATATTGTAGTTTCATTTTTTATTCTCCCTAACTCTCCCTGCAATCACCACTACCCATCTACTTTTCCACCATCCAGTAAATGGTTTGCAACACACTGTGCAGTTCAGATATCTTGTTCCTTTTAACTGTTGCTTGGATTCTGCTTGGAGGTTTTTTTCCCCTCAGTGTTTTTCTCTCCTCCTTCTGATGAGTAATCTACTATTAAAGCGGTGGTTTTTCCTTAGTCTTTCTTCTATTGCTGTTCTCACATGCATCCCCCCTGCCCCGCCATTCCTCCCTTGCCCACCTGGATCCTGCTGCTGCATGTTGTGTCTGTCCACCTTCATCGGAAAGAGCAAATCCCCTATAAAGTGTGAGCGAGGGGCTCAGATGCAGTCCTGCTCTGTGCCACAGGTTTTGTCATTTGTTGTTCTGGACACCTGGTGTGATGATGGTAGACCACGGACCTAACCCTCTCCTAGTTTCCTAATTGCCAGTCCCTGTTGTGAATGTTCACTTGGGGTGGCATGCTATTGGATTAGATATCTCTTCTCTGAGGAGATGATGTCAAGTGTCTTAGTGAGTTGAATGATATCTGAATCTTTTTGGAGTCTTGTAGTATTTCTTGTGAGGTTTATCTAGAAGAGGTCCTCTTTGGGACCAGCCTTCCCAGTGTGTGCGGTCGTTGCTGGAGTGGATATGAGAAACCCTTATCTCCTGGCTGATCCTTTGCTTTGGATGTTGCAGGGTTAAATGCCATGCAGTTACAGAATTTGGCTGCCCTAGCTGCTGCAGCTAGTGCAGCTCAGAACACACCAAGTGGTACCAATGCTCTCACTACATCCAGCAGCCCCCTCAGCGTACTCACCAGTTCAGGTAAGTGTGTCACTGGAACCCAGCGTGCCTTGCGCAGAATCTCAAGAGAGGGATCTGTCGTTCTGGAGAGTGGTTACCGTCCCTTTCCAAAGGGGTCAGATTATGTGCAATTAAATTTCAAATGTCATCTTCTGACTTAAGAAAAATCTCATAATTTGAAGTTTATCGCAACTGTCATTTGACTCTGTGTCCCGCAGTGACAGTTACCAGAATCAGTAACTGAAAACCTCTTTATGAAGAGAATACTTGAGTAGTATCACTCTTGTGCTTTGGTTCCTGTTGACGTGAGAAGCACGTGTTGGCTTGAGTTTAACGCTTGGGTTTCTGGTCACAGGGTCCTCACCGAGCTCCAGCAGCAGCAGCTCTGTCAACCCCATCGCCTCCCTTGGAGCCCTGCAGACATTAGCTGGAGCAACAGCAGGCCTCAACGTCAGCTCTTTGGCAGGTGAGAGACAGCCCCTGGATGCCATCAGGCCATTCTTTGTGCAGGTAGCACATTTTAAACAACCCTTGTAGGGGCCCCAGTTGAATGAACAGGGTGGCCCGGTGAAGTTAGGAATACTCATGGGATTTCAAGTCAGACCTGAGTTAAATCCTACCTCTGCTCCTTACCTAGCTGTAACATTATACTACCTTTCTAAGGTCGTTTTCTCATCTGTGAAGTGGGAATAGAATACTTTGAGGGTTGTGAGGTAAATGAGAACATAGGTAAAGTGCTGAGCACGTGGCTCAGCACAGTATCAGGCATGTAGAATTAGCTGCCCTTGTGATGATAGGGTTTACCCGCATCTTGTCATAAACCACACACACCCCTCTTAGTCCCCAAACCTGGATGCTTATTTTACCACATTCCAGCTCTTTGTGAGAAAGCGGAAAAGCCAAAGAGAAAATGGATTAGGTCAGGTGTAAGTGCTGTCATTTCTTATACAAGTTAGAAGAATGTAATGGGGAGAGACACCCCTGCTTGTGGCATTTTTTAATGTTCCCATTAGCAGGAAGGCCTGGTGAGTGTCCTGAGATCTGACCAGTCAGGGAGAAGCTGAGAGATAAAAGGGAAAACTTTGGAGTTTGTGTTTGGTGTCAGTCAAGTCTTTCCAATATGTTAATCCTTCTCTTTCCCACAACCAAGGGATGGCTGCTTTAAATGGTGGTCTGGGCAGCAGTGGCCTTTCCAACGGCACTGGGAGCACCATGGAGGCCCTCACACAGGCCTACTCGGGAATCCAGCAATATGCTGCCGCGGCACTCCCCACTCTGTACAACCAGAACCTGTTGACACAGCAGAGTATCGGTGCTGCAGGAAGCCAGAAGGAAGGTGAGTGCGAAGTGACGGCGGGGGGTGACTCTGCCTGCAGCAGAGTTGAAGGAGGGCAAGGCCAGGAGGATCGTTTAGGTGGTCAGATCAGTGCTTTTCTTTGGCCGTGTCAAGGGTAGACTGAGAAGTTCTGTAAAGTGTGCTCTGCTTTTAGAATGTTCTCTGGATGTGGCTCAGATCAGAACCTGTGTTTGCCCTCCTGTGATCGTACTGCAGGTTTTAGATGAAGAACCATACTGACCTTACCATGTGACAGCGATTTGTCAATCTTTGTTAGGAAGTCATCTTTGTGGATTATACATTTGTCAGAGGATATTTTCAGTCTAGGTATCCCTTTTAAGCTCTCTTACTTGGCATTTTCCTATTTTCTGACCTGTGCTTTTCCTAATTAACAACGCACTGAAGGTGATGGGACAGAAAATTATGGCCCATGGGTTGATGGATTGGGAAGTGTGCGCTGTGACATAAATGGTGTTAAATTCAGGAGAGACTTTCTAGGCAGAAAGAGGCCTGAGGGTGATTTGTATCAATAGAAAGTCCTGCTGACACCTCTGTGCTCATACTTGACTGGATTTCTGCAGACAGAAGCTGGCAAGGCTTAAGCACTAATGCATAGAAAAGACACGTAGCCTCTTTTGCCATGGCAGCAAAGACTCCTGGTATGGTGTGTCCTCACCTGCTCCGAATCAAGACGCTTCTGTACCCTAGGCTGCGGTAGTGGGGGACCTGATAGAACTGTGGAGACAGACAGTAAAGCAGGAGAAGCATGAGCTGTTCCATATGGTGCTCTGAAGACTGATGAATGGGAAAGAGGGATGGGGAGCACCAGAGGCACAGCACTTGTGTAGAATGGTCAGAGAAGGTCTCTAACTTGATGTTTAATCAGAGACCTGAGAAAGTAAGGAAGCAAGCGGTGCATACATCTAGAGGAAGAAGGATAATGGGGGCAGAGGAACACCTCTGTTTCATCAGTGCAAAGGCTCTGATGCAGTAGTGTTCTGTGATGTGTTTGGTGACAGCAGGGAGGCCAGGTGGCTGGAGAATGGCTGGACTGCAGTTATAATCAGTGGTCTTTGGTTAGAAAATCATTGAGTGTAAAGTGGTTGGAAGAGGAAAGCACATTCTGTTTTTGAGCTCAGTGTTAATCATAGGTACCTTTTTTCACTTTTTCTTTTCAAAAAAATTTTTTTTTAAACGTTTTTTATGTCTTTGAGAGAGAGAAAGAGAGAGAGACAGAACACGAGCAGGGGAGGGCAGAGAGAGAGAAACAGAAATACAGAATCCGAAGCAGGCTTCAGGTTCTGAGTTGTCAGCACAGAGCCAGATGCGGGGCTTGAACCCATGAGCTGTGAGATCGTGACTTGAGCTGAAGTCAGATGCCTAACCGGCTGAACCACCCAGGTGACCCAATGTTTGTTTATTTTTGAGAGAGAGAGAGAGAGCGGGCACATGCAGGAAAGGGGCAGAGAAAGAGGGGGACAGAGGATCCGAAGAGGGCTCTGTGCTGACAGCTGAGAGCCCGATGCAGGGCTTGAACTCATAAAGTGTGAGATCATGACCTGAGCTGAAGTCAGATGCTTAACTGACTGAGCCACCCAGGTGCCCCAGTCATAGGCACTTTTTAAAATGTGATTTCTTTGTATTGAGGTTCACTATACATGTGGTAAAATTCACCCTTTGGGGAATATATAGCTCTGTGAGCTTTGATGAACACACACAGTCACGTAACCACCTTCACAGATGGAGAATGCTTCCATTGCTGCGCCACTCCCCCCCCCCCCGCCCCATTCCCAATGTCCCTTATTAGTCATTCCCTGCCACCACCTCCTGCCTCACAACTGCCAATCTCTTTGCTGTCCTGGTACTTTCTAGCACAATTTTGAAACCTGTTATATTTATAGTCTCTTTCTACTTCCTTTTCTGTGTTTCTGTACAAACCTTTAGTCTCCAGTTTTATCGCACCACACACAAGTCTGCCTACTTTATTGTCTAAGCACTTGCTCCTCCCATAAGGTCAAATTCTGACACCACTTAGTGGGAAGGAGTCTGTTTCAGTGATTGCTGTTTAGTTTCCTATTTTGTATTTGGAGAATCTGTTTAGTTCTCCAAATGAATCTGTGTATTGGGACACAGACCATTTTAATGCTGGTGGAAATGAGAAACAGTGGTAGGGGGGTAAGTTTGATACTGATGCCTTTTCTTTTTTTTTTTTTTTTAAGTGTATTTTTGAGAGAGAGGGAGCACAAGCATGAGTAAGAGAGGGGCAGAGAAAGGGAGAGAGAGAATCCCAGGCAGGCTCTGTGCTGATAGCAGATCCCACAACCCTGGGATCATGACCTGAGCAGAAACCAAGAGTTGGACCCTCAGCCAACTGAGCCACCCAGGGACCCCAGCACTGATGCCTTTTCAATCACTGGGTATTTTGAAGGTCCAGAAGGAGCCAACCTGTTCATCTACCACCTGCCCCAGGAGTTTGGAGATCAGGACCTGCTGCAGATGTTTATGCCCTTTGGGAATGTCGTGTCTGCCAAGGTTTTCATAGACAAGCAGACAAACCTGAGCAAGTGTTTTGGTATGTTGGCTTCTCTTTTGGTGTCGGGAGGGTTAAGCGCCTTTATCAC
The DNA here is from genome assembly GCA_028646485.1 of Cryptoprocta ferox. NCBI lineage: Eukaryota > Metazoa > Chordata > Mammalia > Carnivora > Eupleridae > Cryptoprocta > Cryptoprocta ferox. The sequence goes on from CM053575.1 coordinate 14,646,352, forward strand.
TGAGAACAAGAAGGGGCTGAAAACAGGAAGAGTGGGGTTTGAATTGGGTTACTGTTTAACTCAACCTTAGGCAGATCAGTTTTTTAATTTCTGTAGTATGGATGATGATTTCTACCCATACTGTTGCTCCAGAAGTAAAAATAAGGTATGGAAATAGTTTGGTCAGAAAACTTCAAAGTGCCACGTAGATAGAAGTCAAGCGGTACTGTCAGGAACCTAATTTGTTTCATGTGCTGTAATTTCCAGAATCCTTGTCCCTGCTGAGAAGTTTGGGATTTGAGACTGTGCATAAGATATCTCTTGTGTAAAGAGGACTCAGAATCTACTTGGCTCATCAGGTCCCTCACCCAGGTTTCTTTCCTTGGATACACAGGTTTTGTAAGTTACGACAATCCTGTTTCGGCTCAAGCTGCCATCCAGTCCATGAACGGCTTTCAGATTGGCATGAAGCGGCTTAAAGTGCAGCTCAAACGTTCGAAGAATGACAGCAAGCCCTACTGAGCGTGCTCCCCTCTGAGACTGGAGTGAGAGGGTCTTCTGGTAAGTGGGGGAGGAGCACCCTTAATGATTCGAAGCCCTAAGGCTGTGTGTTGACAGCCCTGGACCCTGATCCCTGCCACTCTCGCAGGCACAGCTTGCCCTGAAGACTCGGCTACTGCCTTCTGTGGGAGTTTCGCTTCGTACAGAGGACGAGTTTGTGCTTTGGTTTCCAGTGTTTTACTTTGGAGTTTAGGTGCCATATCCTGAGTTTTTTTCTTTATTTAAAGTTTGCTGTGTTTGTAACCAGTGTGTGTTGAGAAGGACCAACATCAAACCGCCCTGGGGGGAGGAGGGGGATTGGAGAAACATTAAAAAAAAGATCAGAGCTTTCCCCAAACTACCCCAAGAGAGAGGACTGAGTGAAACCAAAAACTGACCCCAGAATCTCCCTGAGTGTGAGAGTGGGTGAAATGAGAACTGGCACCCAAGAGCCTTTGTGGGGGTCGGGGGGGGGGGTTACGGAGGCAAGGCTGGCTTTGGAGGTGAGGACAGTGACCCACACCCAATGGCCCTGGGAGCTGGAGGCTGAAGTGCCTCCGTAGCTGCCTTCTGGGGAGTTACTGAGTTCTTGCCACCTATTTTTCAGATTCTTATGCAGGATTTCTGCTGCTCTTTCCCAAGAAGGGGAAGACAGTTCTCTGGAAATAGAGCACCTGTTAAATTAGCTTGACATATGCAAAAAGCAGGGAGACATCACCCATTACCGGCTTTTCCAGCTGCCCGTTGGTGTTGGATTGGCTCCACCTGGCTGGTGGCTGTTAGGGAGAAGCAGCCAGTCAAAGAGTCGTTTTTAGTTTATTTCAACACCACATTGTTAGACCATGGCCCATTTCTAATAGGTCCCTTTAAACGAGGCCTCTAGGCAAGACACTGTCTGGTTTCCTTCCTTGTAGTTGACCACAGCAAAGAGTGTCACTTCCATCCCAAGCCACCGTTTGCTCATGAGGGCAGATCTAAGAAGGGCTTATAGTATCTTTCTTGAAGGGGGCACCTCTCCTGAGCAGAGTGATCAAAAGCCATCGAGTTAGGGGAGGAGAAGCCTTCTTCTTGGTGTACCTGAATCAGAAGGCCCCTTTAAGTCAGAGTGCTGCATTTGTCAGTGGCCAGCACTTTCTCCGTAAAAGGATGAGAAATCTGTGCTTGCCTCTGTGGTTGAGGGATCCCAGATGTGGTATACCCTTCCCCCCAACACACACAAGGCAGGCCCCTCTTCTAACCACTCCAGCCCCTTCTGCTCTTGGGGACAGAGGAGACAACAGGACGTTTACAGCCTCCATATGGATTTAGTGTTCATTTACCTCAGTATTACCATGTTCATTTTTGTCCTCGTGCTTACAGTTAGCTCCCTGCTGCCTCCCACAGGCCTCACCGCCGCTCTTGCCTGTGACCCACACAGCCTCTGGGCCCTTCCTCTGCTCCAAGAAATGCTGTGGAGCTGGAGAGCCACAAAGGATGCGCTGTTGGGAATGTGCACCTGGGCAGAGGTAGCCCTGTTGGGATATGACTCTTAGCCAGGGACAGGGTCCCTGGGATCTTAAACCTCACAGACATCGGTCCTGACCCCTGACAGTAGAGATGAGATTAAAGGGGTTGGTTTGGTATTAAGTCAGATGGGGACTCTCTCCTTGTCATACTGTCCATTTGGGTCACAGACAGGGATGGACCGTCTTGCTGTTGTACAGATAGTTTGGTGGTGTTGGATTATCCCGTTAAAGCAGGGACAGCTGTTCCCTTCTCATAGTGATAACTTGGGTCTGTTGTCCTCTAAGAAACGTGAAACATACTTCTTAAGCTGAACCACGTAAACTTGAATTCCGTGCACTGGGAGAAATGTGTCCTGTGTTTCAAGGATAAAACTGTTCCAAAGGCTTCCAGGGTCATGATGGGATTTTTTAAATAAATGCAAAAAATAAAAATAAAAAAGAAAAAAGAAAAAAAGAAAAAAATGCTAGGTTGGGGAGGCGCTGTTCTGAATCCCAACCGGCTGGAACCAAGAATGTCGTTTCTATTTTTATAGAAGTTTTATACAGCTCCGGGGTGGAGAATATTTATTACCTAAATTATATCTCTGGAAAAGGCCAGGATTTTGTAGAATCCAGAATGTGATTGTTGTACACACAGGGTGCTGTGTATGATTGAAACTACTGACTCTCTGTGGCCCGTTTGCAGCCCAGCTAATAATCTGCCAGAGGGGAAGGAGTTAATGCTGTGAATTGGCGGAGGAGAGAGCTGTGCTCCCCAGGGTGCTGCCGGTGCTGTGTGATAGCTGACCTTCTGTTCTGTCTTCCTACTTGGCCATCGTGGGGTTTTCCAAAGCCCAGAACTCTACTCCCTCCTTACTTTCTCTCCCATCCCCCTCTTCCCCCGTTTCACAATTATTTGTCCGTGGATTTGTTGTGGGCTCTGGGACCTTATGAAATGCCTTTTCGCCTTTTTGAATAATATGAAAGGCAAAGGTGCAATCAGCCCGCCTTTGATAGCAGACCCAGAGGGTTCCTACCTGCTTGTGAGTTCTCTTTTCTAAAAGGAGCATGTGCCACAGCAGGGCCCTGGGCTGCCACAGCGGCCAGCTGGTGAGACCAGGCACTTCTCTCTGTTCTCCCCCCTGCCCAGCGAGTGAGCACAGTAGCACTGCCCTTGAGCACAGTTCTCTCCCCAGGCCAAAGATGGTTTGTGAAGAAGCTGCTCCCCTATAAGTCTCACGGTGTGGAAGGGTTCAGCTCCTAGAGTGGAGACTAGCAGTCGAGTCTTAAGCAGTCCTTTTCTGTTGTGTGGGGGTTTCACTTACATAAATGTGTTTCCTGCTGTAGTTTTGTTTCTTACTTGGATTTCATCATGAAATTAATTTGCCTTGAATGCAGCCAGACACTTAACTCCTGGGTCCCACATGAGTGGCCAGGGCCTGCGTGGAAGCTAAGAGCTTGGATTTCTGGAAACAAAAGGCCATCCCCGCAGAATTGAGGAGAAATCCTGGCCCTCTCCCCTAGAGAGTTCCCCCATCCCAGCCATGGTCTTCTACTTTTCTCCTGGGTTTGAGGAGGGGGGAGGCTGCTGCTCTGCTCCACCAGAGAGACCTTACCTTCTTCCTCGGACGAGTTTGGGAGCCTCGGGAAATCCAAGCCTTAGGTTCCCTTCTGTCTCTGGCAGTTGGATGTTTTCTTGGTGTCCTCCATGTCCTTTTTGACTTTTCCCTGTGTCCATTGTTAGCATGTGCAAAAGTTCCCTGTCATTACCCAGCCCCCGCCCCGCCCGCCTCCTCATTTCAGGGCTGTACACAGTGAGTGTTCCTCTTCTCTCTCTCTCTGTTTGGATGTATTGCTCTGTGTAACTCAGTGGGTCTCCCTCTTTCTGGTTTGTTTTTTTTTCTAGATTCCTGCCGTTTGTTCATCGTTGTGCCTAAAGCATGTCGATGTGGCGTCAAGTACATCGTCCAAATCCCTGTCTCTTCAGCTTCTCTGATGCTTGAACTCTCACCTTTGACCTTGTGTTGACCTTTGATGCTGACGTGTATTTTTATTATGTTTGTTTCTTTCTTTGTTATTTCTTTTTTTCTTTTCCTTTTTTTTTTTCTTTTGTGCTGCCAAATTGGTTTTGCTAGAACGACTGCTGAAGGGGAAATATTTAAACTTGCATTTGAATATAAAAAAATCTATTTTTCTAGAACTTCATAAGATAACCACTTGATTTTGTGATTCCAATTCTTTGTAACTGTCTTCAGAGCAGCCCTACTAGCACATACCGCGTGGTGTTTGTATTTCTGTGAACACACAGCCAGTCCGTTTCTAGGCTTTGTTTCTCTGTGTGCTTAGTTTTAAAGACAACTTTGAAGTAAACAATGAAATAAAAGATGTCACTAAAACCTTTGAGGCTCCTGAGCACATTTTGCTGATATAGTTTGTGGGGCTTAAGGAGACCGCATGTGTTCTTTTTGTTTTTCTGAGTTCTCAACTGCAGAAAACACCTGAACCCCTTTCCTTTTTGACCCCAGGCTGCAGTTTGGGCCCCAGCCAGCCCTTTTTCTTTTTCTTTTGTGGTTCTTCCCTGTAGTGATCCTGCAGGGAGCCTTCAAATCCCTCTGCCCCCTTCCCTTTAGCCCCGCTATGCCCACCTCCATGCTTGTTCCTACAGTCTCCACAGCAAAATGTGATGCTTTTATTTTTTTTGTTTTGTTTTTGTATTGTTTTTGTGTTTTTGTTTTGAATTTTTTCCTTTCCTACTAAGATTATGCCCAGAAAAAACAAGTTTTGCATGTTTCCTGCTGTTTCTTCACACCTTCGTATATATCACCTTCACCTCTCTGTTTTCTATAGTTTGTGCAAAAACTGACCGATTTAAAAGGGTTTCAAAGAAGCTGTTTTAAATTGTGGGGTTGATTATTTTTTTCAAGATTGTATTGTTTTATTTTGAAGTGGCAACTTTCTCCTCTATTGCCCTTAGAGCGTTTGCCTGTGCACTTAGACTGTCACCTCGTGTGGCCTCCAGGCCTCAGGGGAGGTGGGGAGCGGGAAAGGGGGCAGGAAGCTGGCTGCTCTGCTCAGAGATGGGTGGGAAGGGGGCCTGGAAAGGCGCGAGGAGCAGAGATAGAACCCAGAAGGTGGCTGCGGGTGGGCAAGAGGTTTAGCGCATTAGAGGTAGTGAGCGTCCCTCAGCCCCAAAGGAGGGTGCTCTTAACCACTCGGAGGAGGCCATCCATGCACTAATCGGCAATATACCTGCCAGCGCCTTTTCCTAGGTGACAAGCACAATACTACAGTCTTCACACTGTTTACAGCCCTGGGCACCAACTACCCCACACTGGCTCTTCACCACAGCTCTGCTCTTGCTTAGCTAGTGGGGTGGGGGTGAGGGCAGGGATTTGGTTTTTTTTTGTTTTTGTTTTTTGTTTTTTTAATTAGGTGAAGAGCCAAATAGCTACTGTCCCTGGGTGCCAGGCAAGCCAGTTCCTTGGTTCCCTGAGGGGAACTTGCTCTCCTCTCTTGTGGCACCATCCAGCCTCAGGGTCTTAGGGACTTGAGTAAGAATGTGAATGGCGGAGGGAGAGGCTAGAGGAGACTAGAGGTCACAGGATGGATCTGTGGAGGTAAGAAGTTGCAGAGAGGGAGGAGTTTGTGGTAGATTCCACCCAGACCTAAGCTGCTGGGGGGTGGGAGAGCTGGGAAGTAGGATTGTCCAGGGAATGGCGAAGAGGGGTAGCCGAGGGACGGGGGGAGGGGGGTGGGGAAGGTAGAAGCACTGTTAGCATCATCCATGCAGGGGTTGATGAAGGAAGGGATCCTGGCAGAGTTTCTGCTGTGGAACCCAGTGGGTTGCCTAGTATTATGCTTGAGGCCACTCTTATTAGGAGGAAAGGGCGGCCGAATGGAGGCCTAGTGTATGGTAGGCTGCTTAATTTCCTGGAAGGGGTGATTGGATGGAAAGAGGCCAGGAACCCCAGCCTGAGCGAGACTGCCGTGCACCCCACAGTCTGACTGCACAGAGCCGCCTCTGTTGGCAGAAGGCGCCGAGGCTCCCCTTCCTGTGTATTCAGATCCGTGTTTGCCAATATATTTTGCTTTCAATTCCAAGAGGAGCTCTGGGAAAACCTGTGGATAAAACCAAATGCCAAACGTTGGACATTGTTTCCTTTTCCTTTTCTCTCTCTGATTGTTTTAATTGTTCTGTGGTGGTTTTAATGGATTTGAGACCCTGGAGCGGCAGCTGCCTTTCTGATTTCCAGCTGCTTTTTGTGAATAATTTAAAAAGAAAAAAAAAAAAAGAAACTTTACATTTTGGAGACAAACCTGTGTGAGTTTTTTATTGGTACAAACGTTGTATTTAACACTAGGGGTTTTGTACAGTTTTTTGCCTTTTCTACTAGAAAACAATGTAAAGTGATTTCACAATGTGAAGAGAAAAAAAATTGCCACTATGACCAAACGCACAGTCTGTTCTGCAGCAACAACGGGATTCAATCAACTCAAAGTCGTGATTCAGCCGTAGAAATGCTTTTCCTTTACCTTGTTTGAGCTTTTCCTTTCTTTCCTGTTTTGATTTGCAAAAGAAAATGTCTTTTCTGTGTGAACTTGTGTTGTACTATGTAGAAAATTATGGATTTTACTTTAATGGTTTAAAAAGAAAAAAAGGGCAAGAAGAGCCTTTGTCGCTTTTCTGACCCGATCACAGAGTTTGTGTAGTGGATTAAAAAAGAAAAAAAAATTGTTACAAGTTTGGAGCAAGGGAGTATGTGTTTAAAAGGAATCTCCTTCCTTTTTTTGTGTGTTTTTCCTTTTGTCCCAATGGGGAACCTAAATCTGTTTTAATTGCACAGACACACGGACAAAAAGTCATTTTGTATCTGCCAAGTGTGGTACCTTCCTTTGTTTATTTGCTATTAAACTGTTTGAGAAGAACTGACGTCGTCTTCAGAGTTATTATTGATTGTTGGGGTAGTCAGTGGGGTTCTTGGGGCTGGTGGGAGTGGTGGCATTCCTGAAGAACCGGGTGCATGCCCTGGCAAGGTTTTGTTTTGATGTGCCTGTTTCATGAAATTAAACTCACCAAAGGCTCCCGAAAGACCATAATTTCTCCCAGAAAACTATCTTCTCCATCATCCCATATCTTCCACAACATCCCTGCTGATACAGGAGCATCTTCCAACTCTTTTTGGAAACCTTAATTTTTGTGCTTCTTCCGTTTCTAGTAGCGGCTGCCACACTGCAGAATTGGCCAGACCAGTGAGCGCAGATCCCCTCTCTAGGCTGTGGAGTTCCTGCGCACCAGGGAGGCGGCTGACCAGCTCGGAGCCCCAGAGCAGGGCACCATCTGGGCCTTTAATGCTCCACAAAGTGGTTCAGCTCCTTTCCCCTTCATTCTGACCTCAGAACAAGGTCACAGAAGAGCATTTCTAGGATTTCTTGAGTTTACTACTCAGTAATTCTAGATCACTCTCTGAGACTCTACAGCTAGGCCTCCTGAGACATCCAAGAGCTGCAGGCTCGAATTGGGCTGGGAGTCTAGAGGCCTGCAACCAGCACAGGGGCTGTGGGTGAGCCAGGCCTCAGCCTCATCAGAGTTCCCCTTTGTGGGGTGTGTCCATAGGAGCATTTCTCAGTGGAGTTACACTGAGTTCTAGCCCATGAAATGTTTGAGGAAGTAAGAGCTCTGGATGCAAATAAACTTGGGAATAGTCCTTCCTCATTTGTGTTCATTAAAAATAAGTTTAAAAGTGGAAACTCTGTATTACTCTGCTGTAATTATCCTAGCTAACTTCATTGACTGTTTACCACAATCCAAGTGCTGTGGGAAACACTCGGTACATGTTATACGTTCCAATCTTTATAACATCCCTGTTCCCATCCTCGTTTTGTAGATGAGTAAACTGAGGTTAAAAGACATTGGGTTGGGGCGCCTGGGTGTCTTAGTCTGTTAAGCGTCTGACTTCCGCTCGGGTCATCATCTCACAGTTTGTGAGTTTGAGCCCCACCTCAGGCTTGCGGCTGTGTCAGCGTGGAACCTGCTTAGGATCCTTTTTCTCTGTCTCTCTCTGCCCCTTCCCCGCTTGTGTGCGCATGCCTGCTCTTTCCCTCAAAAATAAATATAAACATTAAAAAAGATTCAATAAAAAGATACTGGGTTGTCTACCAGAAGGTGTGTGCACTGAGAATCACACCAGGACTGCCTACCTCCCAAGCCCTTTCTCTTAACCACTACTGAGGAGAAATGACTCCAGAAGAGCAAATAAATGTGCTTTAGTTAAGCTGTGCCTTCTCACACGTGCTTGCACACTGTCCCCTAGGCTCTAGTGGAGGGAACATGGGGGGCCTACAACTCTCGTGCCTCCCTCAGGTGTTGAGCCGATGCAGGCGCTCCCCCTTAGAGCAGCTATCTTGGTATCAAAGAGATTTGCTCCCAGATAGATTGGTCAGCACGCGTGACGAGGCGTTGCTTCCTGTGAGGACTGGGGTCCTTCCGGCGTCGATCCTGCCACAACTGTTCTTTACCTAATTTTTTTTCTTTGTGGTGAAATATATATAACACCAGATGTTCTTAAACCATTCATAAGTAGATAATCCAGTGGCACTCCGCACATTTACAGCCTTGTACAACCATCACCACCTGGTGTTTTAAATCCATTTGAAATCACCTTTTTCAACTTCACCTCATTTTGACCATTAATATTTATGAAAGCACAAGTCTGATAATTTTAATTGTTTTTAATGTACATTATATGTTTAAATACACACTAAACTACATAACCAATATATATGTCTTCTCACAGAGGGTGTTTCACACTTTGGGAAATGGGGCCAAGATAGAGTCAGGGGCTTCCTTTGAGGACGCCCTTCCCGACTGGTTTCCTCTGTAATGAGAGGGTGATTGAACCTGAAGTTCTCTCCCATCTAGGTCAAATTTTTCTGTCACTCAAGATCAAGGTGGCAGATCTTGTCTTTTTAAGTCTTTGCCTGAGGACTCTTGTTCTCCTGAGATAGAACTTGATACAAAAATAGAACATGAAATACAACTTACATCTTTCAACTTAACATCGTACTTAGACTGTTGTTTCTCTTGAAAATTTACAAAGAAGAATATGCCAAAAGTACTATTTTTTGCCTTTTTAAAAAAATTTTTTAAATTGTTATTCATTTTTGAGAGAGCGCTCAAGAGCACACACGTAAATTGGGGAGGGGCAGACAGACAGGGACAGAATCTGGTTCTGCTCTGACGGCAGAAAACCTGATGCAGGGCTGGAACCCACAAACCATGAGATTATGACCTGAGCCGAAGTTGGAAACTTAACTGACCCACAAGGCGCCCCTTTTTTTAAATGTTTATTTTAGAGTGGGAGTGTGAGCCGGGGAGGGTCAGAGACAGACAGAATCTGAAGCAGGCTCCAGGCTCTGAGCTGTCAGCACAGAGCCCGACACGGGGCTCGAACTCACGAACTGCGAGATCATGACCTGCGCTGAAGTCGGACGCTTAACTGACTGAACCACCCAGGCGCCCCTGTGTTCCTTTTTAAAACCCACATGTAGTCACCTTTTATTTTTGAATAGAATCCTCAGCACCTAGCTGTTGCCACGCTCCTGGTTCCCAGCTCACCACAGAGGCAGCCTCAGCACCGCTCTCTCGGCCAGCACACTGCCCTAAGGCTCCCACGTCCTTCCCCTAGTGTGCTCACCTGAGCATCTCAGCCCCTGATGAAGAAAGGCACCGGGAAGGAAATGAGACCAGGTTTGTGACTTCACCTCTGAGAATGTCACACTAATGTCTGATGGCATTGCCCTTCCAGGAGGGATCAGAGATGGCTTTTTCTTGTGTCTGCTGCCTTTCTCAGGCATTTTTCTTCTCTCTCATGAGTCCTTTCCAACCCCACCATCTGGTGTTTAATTTCTTCTGCATACCATTGACTTTCTCTTTACCCATAAAGGCTTCAGCTCTAGGGACAGCTCTTGCTTTTTTAGATCACAGTCAGAGTCTTGGGAGGGGAAATGGAACACAGTTCAACTGAGAAGAGCCATCCTGATGCTCCTGTAGCCAAGGCTCCAGGCCTTTAGCCCTGCCTGCATCCTCACCAACACCCCCTCCAGCCCCGAGGGGGGCCCCACTGACCTGAGGCCTCCTGAGATTTTGGTGTTTTTAAACAGCTGGAGGGAGATAGAATTCACATACTCTACAATTCACCCACTTAGAGCCGACAGGTCCTTGGATTTTAGTGTTGTGCAACCATCACCACAGCCTAATTTTAGAACATTTTCATCCACCCCAAAAAGAAACCCCACACTCATTAGCAGTCACTCCCCTTCTCACCTCCTCCTCGTTCCCAGCCCCTGGCAACCGCTAATCTTTCTGCGCTATAGATTTGCCTATTCTGGATGTGCCCCATAAACGCAGTCATAGAATATGTGCCTTTTGTGTCTGGCTTTCACTTAGGCTACCTCCTGAGCCCTGTTCTTTCCTCCCCCTGCTTGAAAGCAACTCAGCATTAGGCGTGTGCCACCTGCTCCTGCCATTCCTGGTCCTTCAGAGCTGCTCTCCACACAGTCCAGCCACGTGTCTGCAGCCCCTGTCACTTCCACCTCTCCTGGCTTCTTTTGTCACTTGCTGCACCGTCTGCCTCCCCCTGAAGTTGGCTGTCTTCTGGGCCTGTCCGCACTGTCCAGCTCAAGTACTCACTAGCCACTGTAGCTATTTAACATGAATTCATTCCTCGCTTTCCCTCTGAAGCTACATGTGACCAGTGGCCTGTGTTGGACAGTGGAGGGACCTAGAACCTTTCCATCATGGCAGTTAGTTAAGAGTGGTCAGGACTGTTCTAGATGTTACTTTGCTTTTATTTATTTTTTTAAGTTTATTTAGAGAGAGAGTGCGAGCTTGAGCCAGGGATGGGTAGGGAGGGGCAGGGGGGTACGGAGAAAGAATGCCAAGCAGGCTCCATGATTTCAACATGGAGCCCAGTGTGGGGCTCAAACTCAAACAGATCATGACCTGAGCCGAAATCAAGGGCCGGACTCTTCATTGACTGAGCCACCCAGCGCCCCAACATCACTTTGCTTTTAAGAAGACAAAACAACTCCCACGAGGGCGTCCCAGTTGATGAAGCATCCCAACTTCCGTTCAGGTCATGGTCTCACATTAATCGGTTTGAGCCCCGCGTCAGGCTCTCTGCGCTGACAGCTCAGAGGCCTGGAGCCTGCTTCGGATTCTCTACCTCCCTCTCTCTCTGCCCCTTCACCTCTTGCCCTCTCTCTCTCTCTCAAAAATAAATAAACATTTAAAAAATTAAAGATGACTAACTCCCACATGTGGATTGTAGGCTGTTCTCCACCCAGCACCTGGCAACATAGGAAGGTAGAGAATGAGGCACAGAGAAGCTACGTTTCTTGTCACATAGCTCTAAGTAGGACAGTTAGGTTTTTAACCCAGGTCAACCTATGAACCCCCTGTAGAGCATATTCCTTTGGGAGGGTCTATGGTGGGCCCTGGTTTAAATTCCACCTCAGGGGGCACCTGGGTGGCTCAGTGGCTCCTCGGAGCCCCAAGGGCTGGCAGGTTAATAGGTAATTCAGGAAACATTTAATGAATAAATGGAACAGATACCAAAAGATGATAGTTGATTGTGCTTAGGAGCTTCCTGATACACTCCCCTGTCCCCAATTACATTAGAGTTTGACTTCGAAATTTCCATCTGCTCCAGAAGAAAGGGGATCTTTTTTTCTCATACCTTGTTTATAGATGGCTAGCTACCAGCCAGGACCCAAGTCCTTTGTAGGCCCTCAGTGGCCTTGAAACAAATGACAGCCAAAGTCCTTAGAGCCATTTTATAGGGATCCTGCCAATACAACTTCTGAGGCAGCCCCCATGGGCCCTGTCACACAAGGAAGTTGGTACCAGCACCTGCTTGGCCCTCTGCTGCTGCTGGAGAGCTCTGTGGCAGTCTAGGAACTCCGAGAGAGGGGCACCTACCTGTAGTCCTCCAGCCTTGAGGGTGTCCCCGACCCAGTCATCCTTAAAGTGAAATGTACCCAGAGCCTGAGGCTTACATGATGCAATGACCCTTTAATTTTTTTTAATTTTTAAAAAAAAATTTATTTATTTTGGGGAGAGCACAAGCGGCGGACGGGCAGCGAAAGGGGAACAGAGGATCCAAAGCAGGCTCTGCGCTCACAGCAGCGAGCCCGATGCGGGGCTGGAACTCAGAAACCGCAAGATCATGACCTGAGCCGAAGTTGGATACTCAACTGACTGAGCCACCCAGGTGCTCCTTTTTAAAAGGATCATTTTTAATGACCTTTTTAAAAAATCATTTTAGGGGCGCCTGGGTCGCTCAGTCGGGTAAGCGACCAACTTTCGCTCAGATCATGATCTCACAGTTGGTGAGTTTGAGCCCCGTGCCGGGCTCTGTGCTGACAGCTCAGAGCCTGGAGCTTGCTTCAGATTCTGTGTCTCCCTCTCTCCCTGCCCCCCCCCCACACCTCTCAGAAATAAATAAATGTTAAAATTTTTTTAAAAATTATTTTAGGGTTTGAAGGGTTTTTTTTTATTTTAACACAAAACATTAAATAGTCATATAGATGAGGCTTTAAAGTATGGTGGGAAAAGATTTGTTCAGGAGTCTCTTAACCTGGTTAGACCACTAGTCCTTGGACCTCGGGCAAGTAGGTGACTTGATTCTCTCAGCCTCACATTCCTCACGTGCCAAATGGAATTGAAGACGCCCACCCAGCAGCGCTGGGAAGATGAGAGATTGGCGCAGGGCCACCCCTGGCAAACCACGTTCAACTTGCTAAAAATCCTGAGTATAGAAAAGTTAGCAGTGAGCGTTTCCCCATCTCACAGCCCATTGATAACTGTTAAACAGATGGGGTAAGTGTGCTTCCAGAATTTTTCTCTCTATATACAAAAAATATGTACATATATAATTTTTGTTAATAAAAATGAGATCGTGCCATAAAGTACAGAATGTTCTGCAGCGTGCAGTTGTTCATTCACTATGTCACAAGCACCCTTCCATCTCGGTATGTACTCCAGGATCTACAACTTTCAGTTTTAGAGGCTACATGGCATTTCGTGGTTTCTTCTCCACTTTCCTACTGGACATAGGTTATTTCTGGTTTTTCCACTGTTATAAACAGTCAAAGCCAATTCCAGGAAAGTTCGGTAGGCCCATTATAGGGGTGTTAGTTCAATGACTCGTTTTCATTTGGTTTTCATAGAAACCTTACCAGAGAGGTGGTACCCCATGTACAACCAGGAAAATATGTCAAGAGAGACGAACTGCCCAAGGATCCCACAAATCCTGGCAGACGGGGCCTGGGACTGTCCCCTCCGGTTACATTTGTCATGCTTCTGGAGCAGGGGTCAGGCAGCAATGCAAGTGAGTGAAGGGAGACTGACCTAAGGTGACAGATGACGCCCAGCCTCAGTGTCAAGGCAAGAACAGTGGGAGCCAGGTGGGGGCTGTGGGTGAAAGAGACCTTCTTGGTCCGCCCACCTGACTGGCTGACCTGCAGAATACCAGGACCGAGGTGGTTTGACCTTCTGGTCTCCAGACGAAGCAGGAAATGCTGAGTTTCATATAAAATCTCCCAGGTAACAAACGTAGCCAACCAACTCAGAGCTCTTCAGCCTTTGCATGCCACATTGAGACCCCTGCTTCAGCCCCAGACTTAATATTCTACTTATTTTTTAAATGCTTATTTAGTTTTGAGAGACAGAGACAGAGTGTGAGCAGGGAAGGGACAGAGAGAGAGGGAGACACAGAATCCTAAGCAGGCTCCAGGCTCTGAGCTGTCAGCACAGAGCCTGACGCAGGGCTCGAACTCACAAGCCTTGAGATCATGACCTGAGCCGAAGTCAGAAGCTTAACTGACTGAGCCACCCGGGCGGCCCATATTCTACTTTTGATTATAAAGCAGGGGCCTAGCACGTGAGGCATGTAGCTCGTACGTGACACAGAAGGCACTTGGTTGAAGCCTCGGTGCTCCTGTGTCGCACCACCCTGGGAGGTTAAGTGGCCCCCAAAAGACCATTTCAATCTGTCCTTTCGACTTCCAGGGGCCATCGTCTGCCTTCACTGCCAGCACTGGTGGGCAAGGCTTGACTCTTAACCCTCTCCTGAGCCGCCTCTATATACATTTCTTCTGGCCACCTGACCAGAGTCTCGGCTAAGACCAGAGAGCTTGTGATTTCTGAAAACAGGTGTCCGTTTCCCCTTTACTTTTCTTCCTCTCTCTCCTCCTTCCTGAGACAGTATCATGGTTAAGAGAGGGACCCTTAGAGTCACACCGCTCAGATCCAGTCCCTGCTCTATCTCTAGCCGTGTGGTCTTGGGCAGGTCAAATTATCTCTCGGTGCCTCAGTTTCCTCATCTGTAAACTGGAAGAAATGTTTAGCTCAGGAAATTTTAGTTGTTGTCATACTTCCATTGGTCTCTCACTTTGCTAGGGGCTGTGCAGGTGCTAGGGGTACAAAGACAAACCACAGCCTTTGCCCTAAAGGAGCATGACCTTGACATAACTGTGCGCAGTGGTCAGTAAAGGGCTGACTGTGGAGCAAAGGGAAACTTTCTCCTGCCCAGTTTTCCAGTTTTGAGATCATTTGAGTTCCTGGGTACCCAAAAGGTACCCAGACTCCTTTGGGGCACAGATATAGGCTGCCCATGTCCTTTCCTTCCTGCCAAAGACCGAGATGAATTCAGGTCTGGACTTTTGAGCCGGAGTGAATCTGCTAGGTCTTCAGCACTATCCCTGTGGGCCCAGTTTCCTTCCCCTCTGGAGGTTAACTTTCACCAAGAACCCCACCTTCCCAGATGAGAGGAAGATCCCAGCCAACTCTCTTGTGCAAGTGGCTCCCTGGCTGGCCACCGAAACTCCCTCTCTTCCCCTTTCCCAGCTTCCGGTGGTGGTGATTCAAGAGCACTTCCCCCCAGGGAATCCCCATGGCCTTGCCTAGTCCCATGGGTCTTATTCCTGCGCCCCCTCCACCTCTGCTGAACTGTGACCCTGGGGCATGGACTCCTGAACTGGCTATGAGCCCTCCTACCCCAGATTGCCCCTCTCTGGACCCACTTGGCTCACAGTAAACAGGAAGCCATCTCTGCCCATGCCTCAGTTTCCCCGGGCTGAGGCAGGACATGGCAGATTGGCTGTGAAGCCTGCAGCAGTTGCTTTGAATTTCAAAATTAGACTTTCGTTCCTCCCCCTTTTCCCATTCATTCATTCAACATGTTCATTGAGTGACTACCGTCTGCCTGGCCTTGCTCTGGAGATAGTGGTGGATAAGACAGCGTCGCTGCCCACACATGTGAGTAGGGAAACGTTAAGCAAACAACCTTATTGTTGACTATAAAATTATAGAGATAAGTCTTGTATCAGAATGGAATGTAATTCCCCGTGAGAGTATGATAAGCTGATTCACCCTAACTAGAATGCAACTAGGCAGAATGTTGGGGTAAGGAAGAAGAAAGGACTCAAGAGGTACCAAAGCCCTGGGGCAAACAGGTTGCCAATTCCTCAGAAGTTGAGCACCACAAAGTATGAAAACATGGGGTACCTTGGTGGCTTAGTTAAACATCCGACTGTTGTTGGTTTTTTTTTTATGTTTATTTTTGAGAGAGAGAGAGCACATGGGGGAAGGACAGAGAGAGAGACACAGAATCTGAAACCCACTCCAGGCTCTGAGCTATCAGCACAGAGCCCAACACGGGGCTTGAACTTGGGAACGGTGAGATCATGACCTAGGCCAAAGTCAGCTGCTTAACTGACTGAGCCATCCAGGCACCCAAGTGTCTGACTATTGATTTCAGCTCAGGTCATGATCTCATGGTTCATGAGTTCAAGCCCTGCATTGGGCTCTGCACTGACAGTGTGGATCCTGCTTGGGATTTTCTCTCTACCCCTCCCCCCCGCTTGCTCTCTCTCTCAGAATAAATAAACTTTTAAAAAATTTTAAATAGAAAATAGGATGATTTGTCCATGAATGCTCATAGCATGGTTATTTTTTACAGTCCAGAAGTGAAACAATCTCCAAATGTCCATCAACTAATGAATGGCAAAATAAAATGGTATATCTATCCAATGGATACTATTCAGCTATAAAAAGGAATGAAGTACAGTATGGATGAACCTTGAAAACATGATGCTAAGTCAAAGAAGCCAGTCACAGAAGGCTGCATATTTTATGATTGCATTTATATGATATGTCCAGAATAGACAATTCCATAGAAAATAGATAGTGGGGATGCCTGGGTGGCTCAGTCAGTTAAGCATCTGATTCTTGGTTTTGGCTCAGGTCATGATCTCACAGTTCATGGGTTCAAGCCTTGCATCGGGCTCTGCACTCACAGTGTGGAGCCTGCTTGGGATTCTCTCTCTCCCTCTTCCTGCCCCTTCCCTGCTCGCTTGCACTCTCTCTCTTTCTCTCTCTCTCTCTCAAAACTAAATAAACTTTAAAAATAAAAAATAATTAAAAATTATAAAGAAGAAAGTAGATAGTGGTTGTGGGGTGTAGTAATTTGCTCAGGCCACCATAACAAATACCATAGACTGAGTGGTTTAAACAGTAGGAATTTATTTATTTTCTGAAAGTTCTAGAAGCCAGAAATCAGAGATCAGGGGTTGAAAGGGTGGATTCCTCCTGAGGCCTCTCTCCTTGGCTTGTAGATGGCTGTCTTTTTCCTATGTCCTCACTTGGTCTTATGATGTCTGTGTCCTGATCTTTTTCTTTCTTTCTTTCTTTCTTTCTTTCTTTCTTTCTTTCTTTCTTTCTTTCTTTCTTTCTTTCTTTCTTTCTCTTTCTTTCTTTCTTTTTTTCTTTCTTTTTCTTTCTTTTTCTTTCTTTCTTTTTCTTTCTTTTTCTTTCTTTCTTTCTTTCTTTCTTTCTTTTCTTTCTCTCTTTCTCTCTCTGTCTCTCTGTCTCTCTCTTTCTTTCTGTCTTTCTTTTCTTTCTTTCTGTTTATGTACTTTTTTAGAGACAGAGCATGAGCCAGGGAGGAGCAGACAGAGAGGGAGACATAGAATCCAAAGCAGGCTCCAGACTCCGAGCTGTCAGCACAGAGCCTGACTCAGAGCTTGAACCCACAAACGGTGAGATCATGACCTGAGCTGAAGTCAGACGCTTAACCGACTGAGCCACCCAGGCGCCCCATGTCCTGATCTCTTTCTTATGACACTAGTCATACTAGGTTAGGGCCCTCCCTAATGACCTCATTTTACCCTTTAAAGATGGTGTCTCTAAGTACATCCCTTCTAGGGGTTAAGACTTCAACATCTGAATCAGGCAGGGCTCCAATTCCGCCACAACAGGAGGGATGGACTGACTTCTCATCAGTGTGGGGCTTCTTTTTGACATGGTGAAAATGTTCTGGAATTAGTGGTGATCAATGCACAAATCTGTGAATGTACTAAAAACTCTGTCCATTCTGAAAGAAGGAACTTTGCCCTGGGGCAAGAAAGAGCCTGGTGTGCCGAGAAGAAAGAGAAAAATTGGGGGAGATGGGCTGGTGGGATTGGTGGGCCCTGTTACCTAGGGTGCCTCAACACCAGGAGCCCCAATATTTCAAGTGTCTGCTTTCTATTTAAGACGTTATGCTCTCTAAATAGATGTCTGTATAAGACATCTCTACATAAGGTGCCTGGGTGCCTCAGGCTGGTTGAGCGTCTGACTCTTGGTTTCAGCTTGGGTCGTGACTCAGGGTCCTGGGGTCAAGCCCTGTGTCGGGCCCCACACTGGGCATGGAGCCTGCTTGAGATTCTCTCTCTCCCTCTACTGCTTGTATTCTCTCTCTCTCTCTCTCTCTCTCTCTCTCTTTCCAAGAACCTACCACTTTAAGTAAACTAATATTCAAAAATTTTAAGATCTAAAAAAAGGTGGGGGGCACCTGGGTGGCTCAGTTGGTTAAGTGTCTGACTCTTGGTTTCCACTCAGGTCATGATCCCAGGGTCGTGGGATCGAGCCCTACATTGGGCTCTGTGCTGAGCATGGAGCCTGCTTAAGATTCTCTCTCTCTTTCTCTCTCTCTGTCCCTCTCCCCCCTTGCATGCTCTCTTTCTCTAGAAATAAAAAAAAATAACTTTTAAAAAAGATGTTGCCCTTCTCCAGTGTCTGGCGCTAAAGCACATTATTAGGAACCCTTTCACACGAGGATGGGGATTGCAATTGGGACGCTTTTTAAATGTTCAAGGGTCAACTCCTGTGCCTGGTGGGTAGTGTACCATAGAGCAGATGGCCACAGCTCGGGCTAACCTCTTGCTCTTCTACGTCCTCTTCAACATTCAGTTCTAACAATTCACTGAGGTAGAAAACAGGACTCTCCTGCCCAAAGCCACACGGTCCACACAGCTAAGAAATGGCAGAATCAGCCCGGCTCCAGCGTCCACGCTGCTCCCTGCTACCCTGTGCTGCCTCCTAACAACCCTGTGAGGTAGGGTTTATTAGCCTATTATTATCGTCATTTGACATGAGGAAGCTGGGGCGCCAAGAGGTGAACGACGTGGTGTGGGTCATACTGTGAGTAAGGACTGGATGTTGGGAAGGGTGTGGGCATGTGCATGGATCAGAGACCTCGGTGCAGTGCCCGGTGGATCACAGAAACATCCTGGGGGAGGGTGGGTCTAGGGGGAAAGTTGTGATGGGGAGAGGCAGGGTTCAGGCCTGGCCACCCACCTCACTCCATCCCTGCTTCCTCCCAGCCCTTAGCCCACTGCTGGAGGCACCACCTTGGCCAGGGGAAGCCCTGCCCTGCCAGGGGAGTTGGGGCCAGCGTCAGAGGTGCTGCAGAGACACCCACGAGCGGGGGTGGGGCAGGGAGCAGGATGCCTGCATCCCTGGGAAGCCAGCTCCCAGCTCGCGGTGGGTGCAGCAGAGGCCCGCGTGACGTTGTGGCTGACATTCCTCAGCGGCCACGTGGCCCCAACTGGCAGGGACAGCTGCGATCAGGGGCCGCACCAGCTTTGTTCCCAGGGTGGCGCCCGCTCTCCATCCAGGCCCTGCTCGGCTCCTGCCTGGGGCTGCTTTCCTGTCTGGGACTCCGTGGGCAGCTGGCACCGTGGTCCCCGCCATGAGTGCCTAGAAGCCCGCAGCCACCAGGGTCTCTCCGTGTGCCAGGCAGGGCTCTGGAAAGATGGGGCAGGACCAGACGAAGCAGCAGATCGAGAAGGGGCTCCAGCTGTACCAGTCCAACCAGACAGAGAAGGCGCTGCACGTGTGGATGAAGGTGCTGGAGAAGAGCTCAGACCTCGTGGGGCGCTTTCGTGTGCTGGGCTGCCTGGTCACCGCGCACTCGGAGATGGGCCGCTACAAGGAGATGCTGAAGGTGGGCCTGGGCTGGCTCCCCCCGGGCTTCGGACCCTCCCACCTCCTCAGACTCCCCTGTGTCCCATAGGCCAGCAGCACGGCCCCGTGGGGAGCTCTGAGTCCCGTCTAAGGCCCTGTGGCCTTGAATTCGGGTGTCTGAAACTGAGACCAAGCTTCTTAGCTTCAGGGTTCCGGGATCTCCAGGCCAGGTCCAGGAGGCTAGGTTCCAGCCTTCCTGTTTGGGATTCTGAGTCGGAACCCCAGGGGACGTCAGGTTTGGGGCTGGGGGTGGGTGGCCCATGTAGCCTGGGACTGAAAGGCAGAAGCTATGGATCTGAGTTTGGCCCCAGGGCTGACCCTTCTCACCTATGGCTGGGGAGCAGAGAACTCACCTGAGGCCGGGCTGGAAGCTCTGGGTCCGAGGCCTTGGCCGCAAGGCAGGGAGGAGGTTTGGTTCGAAGGCTCAGAGTCCACGCTGATGGCACCTGCCCCCTGCCTCCTGGCAGTTCGCTGTGGTGCAGATCGACACTGCTCGGGAGCTGGAGGATGCTGACTTCCTTCTGGAAAGCTACCTGAACCTGGCGCGCAGCAATGAGAAGCTGTGTGAGTTTCACAAGACCGTCTCCTACTGCAAGACCTGCCTCGGCCTGCCTGGCACCAGGGCAGGCGCCCAGCTTGGAGGCCAGGTCAGCCTGAGCATGGGCAATGCCTTCCTGGGCCTCAGCCTCTTCCAGAAGGCCCTGGAGAGCTTCGAGAAGGCCCTGCGCTATGCCCACAACAACGACGATGCCATGCTCGAGTGCCGTGTCTGCTGCAGCCTGGGCAGCTTCTATGCCCAGGTCAAGGTGAGCCTGGGCCCAGGGGGAGGGAGGACAGTGGAGGGCTCCGGTCCCCTGACGTCCTCGCACAAGGCACGCTCCCCTTTCAGGATCTCTCTGAGTCCTCCCACGTAGGAGAGTCTGAGAGGGAAAAGACTTACCCAGGAAGGTAAAGACCTACCAGGAAGGGCAGAGACAGAATTCAAACCTTGGTCTGTCTGCCTTCGTGGGAAATGGGAGGCTTCTGTGTGAGGACAGGCCATGAACCTGCACTGCCGTATGTTTTGCTATGTGATCTTGAACACGGCACCTCTCCTCTCTGAACCTTGGTGGGTGCAGCTATAAAATGAGGGAGAATAGGGCCCACCTTCCAGCATGGTGTCAGAATTCATTCATCAAGTATTTATTGCCAGGCTCTGTTGGCTTGGGATGCAAGCAGGGAAAACAAAAAAGCCTCTGACCTTGTAAAGGTTGCATTCTAGAAAAAGACAAACACAATCAGTAACTCAATCATACAGCATGCTAGAAAGTGCTTAGGCGAGGGGCACCTGGGTGGCTCAGTCAGTTAAGCATCTGAACCTTAATTTCGGCTCAGGTCTTGATCTCTGGGTTTGTGGGATGGAGCCCCGTGTGGGCTCTGCGCTGACAGTGAAGAGACTGCTAGGGATTCTCTCTCTCTCTCTTTCTCTTTCTCCAATAAGTATGTAAACATTAAAAAGAAGAAGAAAGTGTTCAGGAGAAAGGAAAGAAGGAAAAGGGGATGGGAAGTGCCGAGGATGGAGTGTTGCAGTTTCAAATAGGGTGACTGGAAGGCTTCCTAGAGGTGGGATCAGTCTGATGATTGGAAGCAGACGAGAGGGTGAGCCATGCAGAAATCTGGCAAAAGTCTGAAAAAGAGACAACAGCTAAAGCAAAACCCTGCTCTGGGGAGGGCGGGGAGGTGGAAGGGGGGCATAGCTGGCATGTTCCAGGGCTGATGGAGGCCAGCATGAAGGCAGCAGATGTGTGAGGAGGAGGTAGAGGGTGGTGAGGTCCAAGAGGTAAGGAAGAGGGAGGGGAGAAGGCAGATTGTGAATGAACTGATGGGGCCAGTGACCAACCACAGGCTTCTTTCTGGTCCTGTGTTTGTTCTCCCGGGACCCCAAGACATCCAGGCTGCTCTTGGCCCACAGGGGGTTGTTGATGCCTGGCATTCAGTAGATGCTTAATAAACCTGGGGGTTCCTGGGTGTGTAAATGCTGATGAACCGGAAGTGGGGTGTGAGGAACTGAGAGTCATCCAGGACAACCCCGAGGATTTTGTTTGCAGCAGCTAGATGTATGAAGAATCCATTCAGAGCCACCCAGGTGGCGCAGTCGGTTAAGCGTCAGACTCTTGATCTCGGATCAGGCCATGATCTTGCGGGTTTGTGGTTTGAGCCCCACATTGAGCTCTGCACTGATGAGGGGCCTGCTTGGGATTCTCTCTCTCTTTTCCTCTGCTCCTCCCCAACTTGTGCTTGCTCTCTCTCTCTCTCTCTCTCTCTCTCAAAATAAATAAAAAAATTTTTTTTGAAGAATCGATTCAGTGAGATTTGATAGGGTGGGAGAGGATGAGGTGTTTTAAAACCTTTTTTATTATGAAGAAAATTGACCATATATGGGAAAATAGAATAATATAATGAATCTCCATATACCCACCACGTAGATTTAACAATTATTAATATTTTGCCACCATTGACTTACATATTTTAACTGAAGTTTTGTGAAGTGAAATTAGAGACATCATGATATTTTACCCTGGAGTAGTTCAGTATGTATCCCTAAAAGGAAAAAAAAAGACATTTTCTTATATAAGGACACTTTCTTACATAATCACAATTATCTCTTAAATTTCTCTGCTTATGCTGAAAACAGGCCTTTACCCTCAGCTTCTATAAATCGGAACACAAGTAAGAGGCACCTGTGCAGCGGATGTTACGTCCCTTAAGTCTCTTCCAGCAGAAAATTCCTCGCCTTTTATTGCCTATGATTTAAAAAAAATTTTTAATGTTTTATTTATTTTTGAGAGAGAGACAGACAGAGTGCGAGTGGGGGAAGGGCAAAGAGAGACAGAGACACAGAATTTGAAGCAGGCTCCAGGCTCCGAGCTGTCAGGACAGAGCCCGATACAGGGCTTGAACCCATGAGCTGAAGTCGGATGCGTAACTGACTGAGCCCCTCTTACAATTTTTATTGAAGAAGACACTCATTGGCCTGTAACACGTTTCATTTCACTGTCCCATTGCTTCCACAAGGAGTCGTGTGACTTGTTTTTTTTTCTCTTCTTTGCCCCCTGGGAACTAGAACTTAGTGACTTGGGAAGTCTCAGGTCACACATTTTTGGTAAGAAGACTGTGTAAGCCCTGCAGCTCACCTCATGTTGCATCAAATCTGATAGACGGGGTGACCCCTGATCCCTCTGTTTGAGGGCTCCCGTTTCTCCTTTCGGGACCAGCAGGTGAACTTGGGGGGGTGATACTGGGGCACCCTGTGAATATTCAGTTCTGCAACAACATTTTCCATAGCGGTTTTAGCGTCCAGTGATGTTTGTTGCCTGAATCACTTCTCTTATTTCGACTGTAATGAAATGGCGATTTCTAAGCTCTTACCGTTCCTTCTATAATTGCTGGGTTGATTTCTTGGTCAGGACGAACTCTCCCCCATCACATGGGGGATAGGTGGCTCCTCTGAAACACAGTTCCTACAAGAAAAGTGGAATAAATACTTTCCTCTTTCCTTTAATTACCACTTTCGTAATGAGGTGATGTCATCATAGCTACCTTCAAGGATCAGATCACTTATTTGTTTTGCTTTCTTCTTTTGGAGTATCATTATGAAATCCTGGATTTTTTTAATATTCAGTATTCTTCCGTTAATTTCAATATTGTTCTTTGTGATGCTCAAATTACATTAACTTTATTTTTTAAAATATTGTTTTGATTTAATGTTTATTTATTTTGAGAGAGAGAGAGATAGAGCGCGAGCAGGGGAGAGGCAGAGAGAGAGGGAGACACAGAATCTGAAGCAGGCTCCAGGCTCTGAGCTGTCAGCACAGAGCCCGACACAGGGCTCGAACTCAAAATTGTGAGATCATGACCTGAGCGAAATTTGGAGCCTCAACCGACTGAGCCACCCAGGCACCTCATATACCAGAACTCCTTCACTATGGCTCTTGTGTCCTTTTGACAAGACTTTATGGAAATAAAAGTGTTCTTGTTTTCTGGAACAGTAAACTGTCCCAGGCTCATTTTGTACATCCACTGCCCCAGACCTGGAATCAGCCATTTCTCTGTACTCTTTTTAGTGGGAGATTGTGTTAAAGACCAAACGTGGGTTCTCAAGGTGCTCATTGCTACTGGGTTGTCATGGCTTCTAAATCTTTTTAGTTGCCAAGACAACTGAAGTTTATGCTAATATTTGCAATTCAGATCTAATGTTTCAGGACTTTCTGTAATTTATTTTAATCTTGATTCTCTTTTAAGCTGAAAATTTTGGCTTTTAGCAACATAATTACATATTTATTTTAACATACAAAAGTTGCTTTCAAAAGACAATACCAATATTACTTAAAAAAAAGAGGGAACTGAAAGATGTTTAAGATTTCTTTGTCATTCTTTTGCCTTTATCATATATTCTACTATGGATGAACTGTCCAAGTACATATATGCTAAGGTTATTTGAAATAATTTTTTTCTGTGTGGTTATATTAATATAATACAATATAATACATTATAATGTAATAATATATTATAGAATTACACTTAATATTATATTGCATTATCATTATAATAATTGTATAATTTAACATTATAATTAATTAATTATAATATTAGTATGATGATACACCAGGTCATTTATTTAAATTTTCTTTTTCTTTTTCTTTTTTTTTCTTTTAGAGAGAGAACACAAGTGAGGGAGAAGTGTAGAGGGAGAGAGAGAGAAAATCTTAAGCAGGCTCCACGTTAAGCACGGAGCCCAGTATGGGGCTCAAACACACGACCCTAGGATCATGACCTGAGATGAAATCAAGAGTCCGATGCTCAACTGACTGAACCACCCAGGCACCCGCTTTTATTTCCATTTTCTATTTTTAGGTTTAAAACAAATTTCTTTTTTAATTTGAAGCTGTCAAACATTTACATGACTTCTAATTAAAAAGTATGTAACAAGGGGCAGCTGGCTGGCTCAGTTGGTGGAGGAGGTGACTCTTCATCTTGGGGTCCTGAGTTCCAGACCCATGTTGGGCGTAAAGTTTACTTAAATAAATACAACTAAAAAGTATGTAACAAAATTTGTGAGGACCTGGTTTTTATTGGGGTTATCAAGAATTCTCTCAGTCATATTAACTTGGAGATGCTTATTAGATATTAAGTGAAAGATCACACAGATTCTCTATGAGAAAGAACAGAGCAATGGGACCGTAGCTGAAGAGGACATGAGGTCAAAAGAAGGTTGTTTGATTTTGATTTTTTTTAATGAGGTAGGAAATACCAGAACGTGTTTGAATGCTGATGGGAGTGACTGAGTTGAAAGAGACAGGCATTTATTCCAGAGCTCCACGGAGGGGCTCACATCTGTGGGAGCCAGGAACCCTCCTCTACGGTGGCAGGAGGGAGGCAGGTTGTGGTCTACCTCGCAGGTTAGGTGGAGAAGGCAGAGAAGGGAGAATCCTCTTTCACTTTCTTCTGTCTTCCCTGTGAGGACATCAGCATCACCTCCTGATTTGGAGGTTGGAGGAGAAACAAAGGACAAGGGAGTGATTTCATTGCCTCAGTGGTCTGTCCTTCGGAGCAGACTCTGTTGGCATTCAGTCACTGAGCCTTCGGTGAGCCCCTGCTGTTGTGTACCACGGGGCAGATGCTAGTGGTGACGTGGTGTCTGGTACTCCCCCTGCCGCGTGTCTCTGAAGCTAAGGGGCCCAACTGGGACCCAGTGAGCATGAATGCCTTCTCATTCATTCCTTCATTCCACAAATAGTCATGGTGCATCTACTAAGTGCCAAGAACTGTGCTAGGCTCTTGGGATCTGTCAGCAAACCAGATGAAAATTCCTACATTCACGGAGCCCACACATTTGCAGTGGCTGTTCCCTCTGCCTGGATCACTCTTTCCCTGGATATGCAAATGAATGACTGAACGCCAGTGGGGTCTATCGGTACCCCAGATTCCTCGAGAAGCCAGACCCTCCTGGAGTCCTTAGCTTAGAGGCAGCTCCTGCCATTCGGTGTGTCCCTTCTTGTCCCACCTCCTCTCTGTGTCCCCTGCAGGACTACGAGAAAGCCCTGTTCTTCCCCTGCAAGGCCGCAGAGCTTGTGAACGACTACGGCAAAGGCTGGAGCCTCAAGTACCGGGCCATGAGCCAGTACCACATGGCCGTGGCATATCGCCTGCTGGGCCACCTGGGCAGCGCCATGGAGTGTTGTGAGGTGGGGCAGGAGGGAAGGGTGGTGGGTGGAGGGTGGTGGTGTGGGCCAGGGCGTCTTCCTTCCACACCAGCCCACTGAGGGCCCCAAGATCTGCCCTTGGCCCTGCTTCTCTATGAGCCCCTGAAGGATGCATTTGTTCCACCCCTCCCCCACCCCAAACCTCACTCCTTTCCAGTCCCTTCCCTCTGCCCACCCCATACACACCCTCTGTGGGGCACTTTAAGTAGGAAGAGAGCCAGCCTCTGGAGGTCCACTGACCTGGGTTCAAATCCTAGTGTTGCCACTTACTGGCCAGGTGACCTTGATCAAGTCATTTCT
This sequence comes from Cryptoprocta ferox, assembly GCA_028646485.1. Taxonomy (NCBI): domain Eukaryota; kingdom Metazoa; phylum Chordata; class Mammalia; order Carnivora; family Eupleridae; genus Cryptoprocta; species Cryptoprocta ferox. Next base: position 14,672,244 of record CM053575.1, read on the forward strand.
GCTCTCCAAACCTCCGAGTCCACTTCACTGGGTGTTGAGAGGCCTCCGTGGTTCAGTGCACGGGGCCTCAGCACCGTGCTGGGTGTCCTGGCCTCTAAGGATGTCGGCCATCCCTGGGCTGCCCTTGTCGGAGGGGCCCACTGAGTGAGGACACCCCGGTGGTGGGCAGATGAGCAGGCCTGAGTGACCAGCCCCCCTCACAGGAGTCTATGAAGATTGCATTGCAGCATGGGGACCGGCCACTACAGGCACTCTGCCTGCTCTGCTTTGCTGACATCCACCGGAGCCGTGGGGACCTGGAGGTGAGGTCACGGGGGCGCGGAGGGAGGGGGTGCAGGCCTGGCCCGGTCCGACTCCACCCTCGCCCTGGCTGTGCAGACAGCCTTCCCCAGGTACGACTCTGCCATGAGCATCATGACTGAGATTGGAAACCGCCTGGGGCAGGTGCAGGTGCTGCTGGGTGTGGCCAAATGCTGGATAGCCAGGAAGGCCCTGGACAAGGTGAGGTTGTGCCCTTTCCTACAGCTCCCGGCTTCCCCCACTGCTCCTATTTATAGCCAGTAGGTCAGCCAGCAATCTGTGGGGCTGGTTCTGGGCAGGACTCTTTCAGACACTTTGTCTGACATCAGCCTCACTTGAATCCCATGAGGCGAATACATTCCAAGTCATTTTCCAGACTCAGAGAAGGCCCATGATGTGTCCAGACCCACAACTAGTAAAGGGCCAGAGCTGGGTTTGAACTCAGGATGTTTTAACTGCTTTCATGATTTCACAACACCCAAAGAGACAGAACTATTCTTCCTATTCTGAATCTGAGTAAACTGAGGCAGTAGGTAACTTGCCCATAGAGCTTTGTGACTGTGCTCCAGCCGCCTTCTGCTACTTTCCAGGGCAGCTGCCCAGCTCTCTCCCCAGGCCCACCCCTCTCTACCCCTTCCTTTCCTGTGAGCGACGGCCTCTGTCAGACAGCTCTGCCTGCAGCCCTGGCCTGTGTTGTCTTCCAGGCTCTGGATGCCATCGAGAAAGCCCAGGACCTGGCCGAGGAAGTGGGGAATAAGGTCAGACCTGGTTCTGTCTTCTGGGTCTGGAGTCAAGAGCCCAAGGTGGGATCTTGGGTGTGTGGGGAGGGCTGTCCTGAGCCCACACATACCCTAAGCCCTTCTGGATCTCCCTGAGTTGTTCCCACCCATTCCCAGACCCTGGCTGTTTCTCTTCCACACATAGAGCACTTTAGAGGGGAGGGCAAGAATTCCATAGCTCAGAGGACATCAGAATTCCTCAGAGCTTGGTGGTCACTAAAACTCCTAACAGTGCCCCCTGCCCCCGAGAGCTGGGCACACACGGGTTCTTCTGGGTATTGATCCCAGTCATCACTGTTTCCCTGCAAGGTGGGTACTGCAAGCCCCATTTTACAGTTGAGGAAAGTGAGGTTCAGAGAGGTGCTCCAGGTCCCACACTTGGGACCTAGTCTTTTTTTTTTTTTTAATGTTTTATTTATTTTGAGAGAGCACAAGTGGGGGAGGGGCAGAGAGAGAAGGAGACACAGCCTACAAAGCAGGCTCTGCGCTGATAGCTGCAAGCCCGATGTGGGGCTTGAACTCACGAACCGTGAGATCATGACCTGAGCAGAAGTTGGGCACAACCGACTGAGCCCCCCAGGCATCCCAGGACCTGGTTTGTCTTCACTCCAAAGCCCATGTTCCTTCCATAGTGAATGTGGCCTCTCAAATTTAATAATTGTATCCAAACCTTTGAATGTTGAAAATAGGCTCAGTATTTCTTCAAGTCTTCTAGAAGACTTGAAATCCTCTGGAATCAGGTGTGCAGCCCAACTATAATGCCAAATATCTTTGGTTTTGGCTAGATTATACCCAGTTTTACCCAAGTATCTCAGGTTGGCCAGAAATGCTGATGAGCTGTTGTATGTATTTAATTAAAAAAAAAAAACAGGACAGCAAATTAATTATTATGGTGTCCTTGCAGCAGATTTTGTCAATAAAATGCTTCAAAAACATTGGATTCCCAGCCAGTTCTAGGGGTGAGAACCACCTACCTCATCCACCTGCTCATTCGTTTCTGCATGAGGGGAAACAAAGGCCCAGAGAGGGCAAGATGTTTTCCCTAGGCCCATCAGCAAGGCCAGAATGCAGCCAGGACCGGACCCGGTGGGTCCTGACTGCCTGATGGTCCCTCGGGACAGCTTCTCGGGCTGGACAAGGAGGGGGGCTCTCCAGTCCTGACTTGGTCTTGTCCCCTATGCTCTCCGGTCCCTGCCGGGCCCAGCTGAGCCAGCTCAAGCTGCACTGCCTGAGCGAGAGCATCTACCGCAGCAAGGGGCTGCAGAGGGAGCTGCGTGCTCACGTAGTGCGCTTCCACGAGTGCGTGGAGGAGACTGAGCTCTACTGCGGCCTGTGTGGCGAGTCCATAGGTGAGAGGAACAGCCGGCTGCAGGCCCTGCCATGCTCCCACATCTTCCACCTCAGGTGAGGGCTCCTGGCCGGTGGGCAGGGGCCACCCAGGGTCTCTTTGGGGTACGCTGGGTCCCCGGCCGGCCTAACCACAATAGTGACACTGAACATAGTGCTTTCTGCATTCCAAGCCTGTTCTAAGAGCTCCCCCTGTATTAACTCTGTGACTCCTTCCAGCAGCCCTATGAGGTGGCCATTATTATTCTCCCCAAAGAGAATTCAGAGAGGCCTCTCAAAGGCCATGAAATTCAGACACCCAGGGCTAGACAGGTACCGGCCTCCATGCCGATCTCCTGACTCCTGCCCTTCTGGAAGCCCCAGGACAGAGCGCCAGGGGCAAGCAGGAGTCTGGGGGCCCTCCCCTCTCCCTTGCCACCTTCCCAGCTCCTGCAGAGGGGAGGGGAGGAGAGCGAGCCCAGGCTCAGGATGGAAGCATGGGTTCAGTGAGTGCACAGAGCCCTTTGCCTCCGCAGGTGCCTGCAGAACAACGCGACACGCAGCTGCCCCAACTGCCGTCGCTCATCCATGAAGCCTGGCTTTGTGTGAGTCCTGCCAGCAGTCTCGGGCCTCTGCCTCACTCCCCCCTGCTCCTCTCCACCACCATGCTGGAGGCCCCTGCCTGGCCATGCCTCGGACCCTCTTTACTCCTGGGGCAGCCACCAGGGCCTCCTCCAACCTCCGTCAGGGCCCAGGGCCTGCCCACTGTTGCTCATCTGGGCTCAGCTGCCCTCCCTGACTCTTTGTACTTTGCTCTTTATAGAAAAATAAACTGTTTGTACCTGACCCCAGCGATTCTGACTCTTTGTGGGTGTGCTGGGGCCAGCACAGACAGGACATCTTCTTCTCCAGCTGGTCTTCTTGACTCCGGTCAGGCAACTCTGATAAGTGTGAATTTGGGGTCAGCAGCCCCTGTGCTGACACTGACTCACTGGATAACCTTGAGTGACTCACTTAACCTCTATGATAGTCCACACCTTTACCTAAAGTTGAGAATGACAGGGGCGCCTGGCTGGTTCAGTGGGTAGAGTGAGCAACTCTTGGTCTCAGGGTTGTGAGTTCAGGCCCCATGTAGAGCTTACTTAAAAAAATAAAGTTGAGAATGACAATCCAATCTGTCCACTGGGCAGGGCTGTTGAGAGGATGGAAGAAATGCTGTTTCGCACAGAGGTGGCTTGCCAGCCTGTGCAAGCAGCTGCAAATGCTGTTATTTAAAGAAATTTCTGCCTTCAGCTGCTTCCAAGAAAACCATTATACAGATTCTCACTGTATCGGAGTTATTTGTGATGGTTTGACTTCAAATATATGCTTACATGAAGTTCATTTTAGCGGTGCCCTGGGGCTCACCTCACGGTATTAAGCAGAGATCCACCACAGCAAGGGACACAGATACAACAAATGGGTCTCATATGACCCAGAGGTCTGCTCTACTCCTTGAAATGACAAGAAACGATTACAGACGTTGAGTCATAATGTTTTTAATTGTAGAGGCTGTTGCCAATTGAGCTCTTTCCACGTGGTCAGTTCTGTGGCACCTACTCAGAAAGGCAGCAGCGATGTCTTTTTACAACTGGTTAATGATTCTCTCTGGTGACCCTGGGCATGCCCTGTTTTTGGCTTGCTGCACACGGCTAGCGTATGTTGTCTATGGTCTGGGAGGCAGAGCCATCGCGCGAATCCCCTAATTCCTAGCTGCGCCAGATTCTGAGGTCAAATCACCCCTTCGAACGTGCCCTCTTAATTACCGGCCAGATCAACACTACATTTCCCAAACACCCTGCAGGCTCCTTTCATTCTCCCTCCCCTTCCGGTTTTATATCCAGGCCCCGCCCATTGCACCCGCCGACCAATAGCGCACCCACCTCTCGCGCCTCGTTTAAACAGAAGGAGGGCGGTAACGTTTCTGGAGCAGTAGGGGGAGCGAGGGGCGGGTCTTGCGGCCCGGGCTTTGTCTTTCGAATCGGAGAAGCAGATTCGCTGCGGCCGTGGCGACCGGAGCTAATTCGGTCGAAGAGTCAGGACTTGGAGAGAGAGGTCCGCCGCTAGTCAGAAGCAGGCCTTCAGAAAGAAAGTATTAATCTCTCGCCGCGGTTCCTGTCCAGTCCGATCTTCGGTCTTTTCCTTCAGACCATGAATCTGCTGCCGGAACTAGAGAGTCCAGTGACTCGGCAGGAGAAGATGGCTACCGTGTGGGATGAAGCTGAGGTGCGCGCTGGGAGGGTTGGGGGTCCCGGAGCCGGGGCCGGCGGCAAGACGCCCTTGGCGGGAGGGTAGGTAGTGGCTGGGGAGGGTCAAGATCTGGCCCGGTCCTGGGGTCAGGGCCGTTTGGAATGTAGGCCAGGGTCTCGACTCTTTCACTCTGATTTTCTGGGAGGGGAAGCTGAGGCTGTGAGTGGGCTCGGAGGACGCGGAATCCTTGCCCTGAGTTAAAAAAAGAAAAAAAAAATTTTTTTCTTAACAGCAAGATGGAATCGGGGAGGAGGTGCTCAAGATGTCCACAGAAGAGATTATCCAGCGCACACGGCTGCTGGACAGTGAGATCAAGGTGGGCTCACATGACCCAGTGGCAGGCAGCGAGCCCCCCACAGGGCAGGCCCTAGAGATCCCAGCAGCTTCTTTCGCGTTGTTCTTGGCTTTTCCAGGAAGACGTAGAGCCCGCCCGCGGAACAAGAAAAAAGAACTAACTAAGCCTTAAACGGGACGCGAAGAGGGACAGGGCGGTGGGAGGGCAGGTCTGACAAGGAGGAATCATCAGAATGCTCTCTCCCACGAGGTCTTTATTCCTCTTGAGAATCGTTCTTTTAGGAGGTCCCCATTTTACAGATGAGGAAACAGGTTTCTATTGTGGTGAAGTACCCAGCCCTTCATTAGCAGCAAACCGAAAACCTGTATCTGCTTGATTCAGGGCCCTGCTCTTTTTCCTCCGCTACAACCACCTCAGGAGGTTTCCACACTGGCCTGTTTTGACCTCCGCTGGATGTGGACACAGTCAGGTTCACCCTTCAGAGAGCCTTAGAGCTGACTGGATGCGGGAAGGTCCCCTGGGGCAGCCTGGGCTTCACCAGTTACAGGGTCCTAGGGATGAGCTGAGCCACAGCTGAACATTTGCTGCCACTCGCCCTCCTCCCAGATCATGAAGAGTGAAGTATTGCGCGTTACCCACGAACTCCAGGCCATGAAGGACAAGATCAAAGAGAACAGCGAGAAAATCAAAGTGAACAAGACCCTGCCGTATCTCGTCTCCAACGTCATCGAGGTGTGTGTGTATGTGGAGGGGAACACAAAGGGTTAGCGGGGCGTGGAGGCAGGCAGCCTGCTATGGTGCCCTTGGAGGAAAAGTGGGTGGAAGTTTTGAGGCCTAACTTGCATGTTAGAGCTATACTTCATGAGGACCCCCTCCCCTAGTGTGCATTTCCAGGGCTCTACACACACACACACACACACACACACACACACACACACACACACACACACACGAGAGTCTGAAAAGGCCTCACTTCTATCCTCTTTAGTTGGGGATAGAGAGCTCTGTGCAGAGAAGCAACACCTAAACAGATCTTATCAGTCCCCTGGCTTATCAGCCACACCTTTGCTGGGCTCGGGGCTAGTCTGAGGAGTGGGGTGGATTGTCTTGGGCCGGGAAGCACTGGGCTTTGGGGAGTTCAAGGGGCTGAGCAGATCCTCTTGACCTGAGCTTTTCCCCTTGCTAGCTTCTAGATGTTGATCCCAATGACCAAGAGGAGGATGGTGCCAATATTGACCTGGATTCCCAGAGGAAGGGTAAATGCGCAGTGATCAAAACCTCTACACGACAGGTGAGGCTAGCCCAACAATAGGGTGAGGGGTGGCTGTGGGACAGGACTAGGGAGCGTTCTTGAGGACAGTAACAGACTAGACTGCACCTGGAATTTTTCATACAGACATACTTCCTGCCTGTGATTGGGTTGGTGGATGCTGAAAAGCTAAAGCCCGGAGACTTGGTGGTGAGTGGTGTCCCTGAGCCCAAGCAGGGCTTTTCCAGTGAGGTTTTTCCCACTGGCTAGCTGAGCCTCTGCCCCAGGCCCAGGTCACTGGTGGCCCTAAATCTCAGCAGAACGGTCCAGAGAGTCCCAAACTTATCTACTTGCTCCTCCATTCTTGTCTTTCCTAGTCCTGTTTTTTCTTTTCACTCTACAGACACCTGTCACCCAGCCAGTTAGTTAGGCCTTGAGCTGGGACAAATCTGAAGGCTTTGTGCTCTATCTCCAGGGTGTGAACAAAGACTCCTATCTGATCCTGGAGACGCTGCCTACAGAGTATGACTCACGGGTGAAGGCCATGGAGGTGGACGAGAGGCCCACAGAACAATACAGTGACATTGGGGGCCTGGACAAGCAGATTCAGGAGGTGAGGGAGGCACCAGCCTCCACTAGCAGCCTCGCCAGTCTTTTGTTTTCTGCTTCATTGAGCAGAGCACTTACTGCCAGTATGCCTCTTCTCCTCCATCCTAGGGAGGTATGGAGGGTGCCATATAGCGGTTTAGGAGACTGAGGTCCAGAGAGATTAAATGACTTCTCGAGGGTCACAAGAACGTTAGGGCCAAAGCCAGGACTGGAACTCAGGCTCCCAGTTCTTGCCCCAGTACCTCTCTGCCATATCCTGCTATTTCTGGAGCGACCATAGCCAGCCTTGGTGGGAGTGAGCATTCTGCAGCTATTTTTTAATTTTTATATTCTGTACACACACGCTCATTATATATATATTATATATATATTATATATATATATATCTTTTTTTTTGAGAGAGAGAGGGGGGAGAGAGAGAATCCCAAGCAGGCGTTCCACTGGCAACACAGAGCCTGACATAGGGCTCGAACTCACAAACCGTGAGATCATGACCTGATCTCAAGAGTTGGACGCTTAACTGAGCCACCCAGGTGCCCTGATTCTGCGTCCTCTTGATGCAGGGGAAGAAGAGAGCAATGTCTCTGAATTGGAGTAGGAGGGTTGCAGGTTGGGGTTGAAGTCACGACCTGTTAGGCTCCAGGAGCCCTCAGGGCTTCACTCTCCTCACCCAGGACTTCTTCCTGGCAGCTGGTGGAGGCCATTGTTCTGCCAATGAACCACAAGGAGAAGTTTGAGAACTTGGGGATCCAGCCTCCAAAAGGGGTGTTGATGTATGGACCCCCAGGTACGGGGAAGACCCTGCTGGCTCGGGCCTGTGCTGCACAGACCAAGGTGAGTGCTTTGGGAGGGATGAGGAAGAAATGGGCAGAAGCTAAAGCATTACCAAAAGGGCTCAGGGGGACCTCTCGCGGTGCCTCTGGCCTGACTCGGATCGCCGTGCCACCTCACCAGGCTACCTTCCTGAAGCTGGCTGGTCCCCAGCTGGTGCAGATGTTTATTGGGGATGGTGCCAAGCTGGTCCGCGATGCTTTTGCCCTGGCCAAGGAGAAAGCTCCATCCATTATCTTCATTGATGAGCTGGATGCCATCGGCACTAAGCGGTAAGGGGATGCTGAGTGCCACCAAGGAGATTTTCCTAAATTCTGTTTCCCACGCTGTCTCCCAAGCTCTACTCTTGTGGTTCTTCTTCCTGAAATCTGTTCTAACTAGCTTCCCTGCTGCTTTTCCCCTGACCATCCATTCTCACGGCTGCCAGCATGTTCCTTTCGTACGTGTACCCCACTCCCTCACGTAAACATCCTACCAAAAACTTCCATGGGCCACACATTGCTCCTTGAGATAAATGCTGGACTTAACCAGGCCTGCACAGTCCTCTTTGTGGCTGTCCCTGTTCCTCTCCACCTCATCCTGGACCTGCTTCCGTCCCCACCTCTTCACAGCATCCTTTGGGTTTATAGGCCTGCTCTGGCTCTGTGCTGAGAGAGATTTTGCACTTACTGTTCCCCCTGTGTGTTTTCAGCCTGAGGGATACTTCCTCAAGGATGCTTGCCTGGGTTTTCCCTTACGCTCCAAGTCTGGATCCGTATTTCGGAGCTTTAAGATCAGTTTGCAGTGGCACATTTGTTGGTGGATAGCCCAGGCAGTGGCTGGTTTTGCTCATGTTTTATTGTCAGCCTGGCTGATCCTGGGAGCCTCTCCGGTCTCTGACACCTTCTCTGTGCCAGTCCTGGACTGGGGGCCCCCAGTTGAGGGAGACCTTTCCCTGCCCTGGATGCTTGGGTTAGGCTTCCAGTGGGTGGAGGAAGGGAAGACTCTGCCCGAGTTGTGGTCTCACCGGTGTCTCGGGCCCCTTGTGTGCCCCAGCTTTGACAGTGAGAAGGCTGGAGACCGGGAGGTACAGAGAACAATGTTGGAGCTTCTGAACCAACTGGATGGGTTTCAACCCAACACTCAAGTAAAGGTGGGTATTGTCATCGTGGATGGAAGAAAGCAGGGCTTAACGGGCAGGGGACCTTCTCAGTCACACAGCCAGTGCATCCGGAGTTAGAACTGAGATTGGTCTTTAACACCCTTGCTGTCTGATCTTGGACCCTGGGCTGCCTCTCTGCCTGTCATGGCTTTGAATGTTGTCTGTCTGGGAGCCCCATCTTCCTCAGTTCAAGTTAATTGCTTCTTCTCTTGCTTAGGTAATTGCAGCCACCAACAGGGTGGACATCTTGGACCCTGCCCTTCTCCGCTCAGGCCGTCTCGACCGAAAGATTGAATTCCCGATGCCCAACGAGGAGGCCCGGGCCAGAATCATGCAGATCCACTCCCGCAAGATGAACGTCAGGTGAGCAAGGGCATGAGCAAGGGACCTCAGGGGCAGCAACAGAGTGGTCTCTCTGGTCCTCGTACTGAGTGTCCCCAGGTCTCCACCTGCCCCTTCTCCCCTTCCTATTCACACAGAACTATTCCATGTGCTGGCTTTCATTTCTCCCCTGAAGCCTGAGATAGAATCTTGTTGGGGTCCAGACCCTGATTCGGGGTGCTCTGCAGTCACCCTGCCTCCTCCCCCACCATGATCTGAAGGTGCATAGCCTTTGAGGCCCTCTGTTTCCTTGACTCCCCCATGCCAGCAGACCAGAACAGCTCAGAATAGCTCGAGCACAGCAGAGTTGCTCAAGGGAATCCAGCCAGGGGCCAGATGGACTTGGATTGAGATCTGTGTGACCTCTAGTAGGTGCTACAACCTGTCTTAGCCTGAATTTTCTTCTCTGGTACTTGGGGGTAATGGCACTGCCATTCACTTCCTGAATGAAGTGCTTGGCACATGAGACCGAAGCAATGCTGTGCTGATGCAGGGCCGACTCTTCTGGAAAGAGGGGGAGACGACCATCCTTTGTCTCTACAACCTCTTGTTCCCCTGCCGCAGGCTGAATCAGTCCCTGGAATCGCAGGGACTGAGAAATCTCCGATTTCTAGAAGGCTAGAGCTCCAGACACAGAAATAACCTGGTCTCTGCTTTGACATACCCTCCTTCCTCCTGTGTCTTTTACTGAGTAGAGAACAAGGCACAGTGGAGAAGGGATTTGTCCACGTCCCCGGGCCAGTGGGCCTCGCTGCTTGATGGGGAGTGCGGGAGGCCATCTCCCAACCCTCACCACCCCTCGCCATAAGTAACTCAGTCCTATGGAATCTGTCCTCCACCCCTGCCCCCAGTCCTGATGTGAACTATGAGGAGCTGGCCCGCTGTACGGATGACTTCAACGGAGCCCAGTGCAAGGCCGTGTGTGTGGAGGCGGTGAGTGCTGGGATGCAGGAGTGGGATACTTCATGCCTTCTTGCCCCCTTCCCTGAACAGGACGGGGTGTTTGACTGGTGGAGACCGCCGGGGGCACGAGGCTCAGAAGGCTGAGGCCTCTCAGGCGGGCCAGGAGTGTGGGAAGGCACCCTAGAGCCTGTGTGTCTTGGGTGCAGGGCATGATCGCACTGCGCAGGGGTGCCACGGAGCTCACCCACGAGGACTACATGGAGGGGATCCTGGAGGTGCAGGCCAAGAAGAAAGCCAACCTGCAGTACTACGCCTAGGGGGCTGCCTGCCGCACCTGCTCCCTGGTCTCCCGCTGGCTGGTTACAGTTCATAATAAAGGAGGGCTTCAGGTTCCGGCCACCTGTCTGTTTTCCCTTCTCAGGCTCTGGGTGGAGCAGTGGAGCATGTGCACGAGGCTCCTTCCCCACGTGCTGCTGCCTGGAACCCCGAGACTGCCATGGGCCTCACACCAGTTGTGAGCCAAGGTCCTCTGGGAAGGATGGGCTCATGCTACACCTGCTGCCTGGGGTCTTCCGCCACCCCCACCCTGTCCCTCCAGATCCCGTTCCCACTCCCTGCCCCACCTCTCAGCTCTAGAGGCTGGCTCCCTGCAGCTCCAGGACGAGGGTCCTGACTAGAAGTCCCTTTCACATGTTGGTGCTCTCGTCCCCACTCCCAGGTAAAGTCAGGCTCCAGGTGTTTCTCCTTGAAAATCCTCCCGTTTCCTGGCCCCTGAGCCTCCTGTTCCTCCACATGTTCCCATTAGCTCTTTTGGCCCATTTTCTCTTGCTGAAAAATGAACCTTGAGCAAGAGCTCCGAAAGCCCTTCTAGGCCTAACCTCTGGTTCTGGTGTGTTCTCCCCAAGCCCTCCGTTCTGCTGTCAGCGCCACTCCCATCAGGCTCCTGTCCTGTTGTTTCCTTTGGGATCTCGTCGGTCCTCTCCTGTCCACTCACCTTTGAGCTCCCCCACATTGTAGCTGGCCTGGTGTGGTTCACTGAGGTCCCATGCCGAATGGGTCTTGTGCATGGCTTGATGCCCCACCAATGGGATAGTCCCTTTTCATAGATGTGTTTAAGCACGTGGGCCGGGGTTGCTCTTACTGAGATTGAAACCCAGGACAGCAAAGCCCTACTTTCCACTATGCTCTTAGCAGTTTTGCTGGGCCCCAGAGTGCCTTTCAGAGTAAGAGCCCCTTAGAACTCTTGTCAGCTCTTGCCCTCTAATAAAAGCCCCTACGTGCTCCTTTTCCCTGTCCTCTCACCCCAGGGGGCATGCCCACAGTGGGCTGCTGACTGAGCCGGCCTATCTGAAGGGCTTGGCTTCTTGCTAGCTTCCTAATAACCCTGTCGTCCCAAGGCTTCCACACTGCCTTCTAGAGTGCTGATGCTCGCAGCGGCACTCCCCTTGGCAATCCCGCTGACTTCTACCCCCTGCCTGAGAGCTTCTGGTTTCTGTCCCCTGTTCTGGACTTGGCCGCCGTTGGTTCTGCACTCTCTGTCCCCTCTTCTAACCAGTCAGGGCATTCATCCTGTGGCACTGTAGTGAACCCACAGGCACCCCTTCCCACCCCACCTGCTTCCTCATCACCCGCCTCCCCAGGCAGGCTGAGTGCAGTGATTGTGCGTGTACCTGCCACCCACAGGTAGGGGCCCCAGTGCTGCCAAGGGGAGGGTGGGGGCTGGTCAAACAGCCCTCAGTTCCTTCCTTGGCGCTTCCAGGCCCGGGGTCCCCCAGGCCCTGCATGCGTCACAGCCTGGTGGGGCAGCTCCCTTTCTGCTGACAAGCTACTGGGGGGAGTCAGGCACTCCTGGCTGAGGTTGCCACAAATTCGGGCTTCATGGCCCCTGTACCAGACTCCTCAAGTGGCACAGACAGAAGGTTGTCCTGGTTGGTGTGGAGAGGAGCATGGACTCAACTTCCCCCTTTCTGCTTTCTTGGGCTAGCACTGAGGGGAAGCAGCACCCTCCAGTGCCTGATGCTATCCTACATTCAGACAGAGGAAGTGAGAATGTACGGCTTAAGAGTAAGGATCCCCTAGTTTTTCTTTTCTAAGTTCATTGAAGCAAAGCTGGAGAGGACTGTGTGGCTGGACCTCCCTTCTTAAGTTAATTTGCTCAGGGAACAGGCCAGGGAAAAGCCCCTAGCTCCTAGGTCTAAAATGAGGACAACCACCCTTAGGGATGACGTTGGCTACAATGGCAGAGTGCCAGGCTTGTAGTGTTGGGATGAAAAGCTAACAAGCCAGGGATAGCATGAAAGGTTATACCCTGTCCTAAGAAGCACTGCAAGGGTAATAGTTCAGAGATGAGCATGAAGCAGAAGAGCTGGAGGTGGGGGGAGAGGGGATGACAAGATGCTGAGCTGGAGCCCACACGGCCCCCAACCTGGCTGGAGCGAGGGGTACCGGGAAAGCCCTGCCTGACCGTGGACTCTGATGTGCAGAGAGGCAACCAGTTTGTATATAATTATTTATTTGCATCTTATCTATAGAATAAGTATTTACAGGTAGAAACGGAACCACAGCAAAACTGCTGTAAAACCATTCAGACCCTCTTGACGGCCACTTCTCAGAACGTTCATGGTTGAGCAGCAGGGCTGCGCCCGGCTGTGGAGTGGGCCAGCTGAGTACCTGGGTGTCAGCCAAGGGAAATAGCTGGGGATTATGGCTTCAAGCATTCTCCCGGAGCGCATTCCTGAGTGCTGACAACGCGGAGCCCGCACCACCCCCTACTCCCTCTCAGCCTACGTGGGATAGAAAACGGGGCCTGGGTTGGGGGGGCAGCCACGGCCCACTCTTCCTGCCCCCAGGATCTCCGCCTGGAACCTGTGCTGGCGAGAGCATCCCTGAGCTGGCCTCACAGGCCTCTGGCCCAGGGCTTCTCCCTGCCCTGCGGGCTGCTGTTTGGCAGCTGGAGGTGGCAAAAGCTGCTGGCGCTGCCAGGGAGCGCTCACTAGGGAAGCGGGAGTCGGCCCGGGGCTGGCAGCCTCGAGGAGGAGGTCTTGGAAGGCATCTCCCAGGCCCCATCCTGGGCGGGGTAGGACTGTCAGTGCCGAGTGGGGCGAGGGGCTACACAAGCACCTGCCTCTCCTTTCTTTGGCCTTAGAGCTGGCAAATGAAGGGCCGGGACAATGGACACAGCAGAGAGAAGGTGCCCCGGCCTTGGCACCTCGGCTGCCCAGGGCTTGGGGCCTGAGCAGAGGTCAGGGACCCCAAGGCCCCAGAAGGAGACAGTTTTGGGCCCCCGGCAGCCCTGAGCTCCCTGGAGGGCAGCCTGTTACTCCCCCTGCAGTCTTGCAGAGGCCTCCACCTGGGACCAGTGCTGCTCGTGCTCACTGCCCACCGAGGGAAGGGCTGGGTGGCAGGGTGGTCAGGAGAGAAGACCACGCGTGGCTGGTGGCCGGCGCGGGCATCGGGCCCTGGGCCCAGTGCATGATCACAGTGTTGGTCTCACACATAACTGGTCACACGTGTGCACGTGTACATGCGCACGCACACGCACACACACACACACACACACACACACTCACACACCATCCTCTCATCTGCTCAGAGGTGTGCTCTCCCAGGCACTCGCCCTCTTCCTCACACACGGTCACAGAGTGAATCCGAGTCTCTTATTGCTGGGTGGGGGGCATCAGGGACCGTCACTCCACGAAAAGCGAGAACAGCACCATCACCACGATGCCGGTGCAGAGCAGCAGCACTTGCTGCAGGGAGCGCCTGTGGGGAGAGGGGCGGGGCTCAGGGCGGGGCACTGGCCCAGGAGGGGGCGGAGCCCAGAGGCCCTTCCCCCTTGAGCTCCTAGGGGCCCTGTGAATGACCGTGGGGAGGGTCACTCACCACGGGTCATCTTCCTCCAAGAGGTCCGGCAGCACGTTCACCAGGGCGATGTAGAGAAAGCCACCAGAGGTGAAGGGCAGGATCCAGGCCACGGTCTCCTCTGCAGTGGGAGAAGTCCTGACTGGCTAGGAGCCCAGGGTAGCCCCGTGCACTGTACCCACTCCCACAGGGTAGACTGCGGGCAGATCCTGGCCTGCACACGGGGGCGGGGCAGCTGTGCGCTCTGGCTGGGGCCCCTCCACTGACCGCCACCTGCCGCCCCCACCCACCATGCCCGTACCTACTCCCTTGGGGGACTGCGTACAGATGGCGAAGCAGGCGCCCAGCAGGCCCCCCAGTGCCGTCGAGAGCTGCAGCTTGGCTGCGCTCCATCGGTCAAAGCCAGCTCGGAGCAGGATGGCAAAGTCGCCCACCTGAGGGGAGGTCCAGATGATCACTCTGGGCCTCAGGGGTCAGGTACGGACATGCACACTGAGCCCCCTGCACCGGCCCTGCTCCCGCCTGCTTCCCCCCGCCCCCACCATACCCTAGGTTGGGACCCCAGGCCTCCGGGGCCCAGCCCCCAAGGCTGCTACTGCTGGACTTCCCACCCCACCCCCCTCTCTGAAGCCCCACGCCCACACTGCCGCCATGGATACCTTCCCGCACACACCTCATGGGGGATCTCATGCAGAAGGATGGCCATGGTGGTCAGGAGCCCAATCTGCAGGGAAGGAGTCTGTGGGGTTTCTGGGCCGAGGGCCAGGCACCCACTTGTCCACTCATTCTATAAATATTTACTCTGCTGAGTGCTCTGGCTGGACATCATTTGGCTACTAGAAATACAGCAGTGAATACAACACACAAGGAACCTGTCTTCACGAAGCAGGAGTCAAGGACTGAATGAACACACAAAGAACTGCATGATTACACAGTGACAGGTACTGTGGGAGAAGAGATGGACTGGGTGTCATAGACACGAGTGACAGGGGCCTAATTTAGATCAGGGGTCAGCAAAGGCCTCTGTGAGGAAGTGCATTTAAGCTGAAGCCTGAAGGATAAGGAGCCAGTGTTTCAAAGAGTGGGAGGAAGAACATTCCGAGCAGACAGAATAGTGTGAAGCAGAGGCCCTGAGCGGGGAAAGAGCTTGGCCAGTTCAAGAGTGGGTGGACCACTAATGTCAGAGCTCAGAGGACAGAGTGCGGAAGTGGGTGAGAAGCATCTAGAAGTAGCCAGGGCCGAAGCCTAGTGGCCTGGCAGAGGTATGTGATCCCAAAAAGGAGTGTTTGCAACCAGAACAGACCAGTGGCTTGGGACAGAAGGTGGCCACGTGCAGGAGCCCTCAGGGCTTGGATGGGGGTGTGGGTGGGTGGTGGAGGGAGTGGGAAGGGCAAAAACTGGAAGCCTATTTTGGAGGTAGAGCCAACTGGTCCACACAGGCACCATCATTCCCCCCAGAAATGCCTGCGTCCCCCCTGTCGCAGCCCCCACTCACCTTCTTGCTCACAAGGAAGCTGGCAGCTACAGCCAGCCCATGAGTGAAGTTGTCTATGGTGTTGGCCAGCAGGTTGAGATAGCCACTGACCTGCATGAGGGGAGAGGAAGCCAGGCTGACCTGGGTGGGCAGGGCTCGGCTGGGCCTGCCACTTGTGGGGAGGAACAGCTGCAGGGACAGGGGACCCTGATTGGGCCACTCACTTTGATGGTCCGGACCACGGCGCTCACGCCGGGCTCTGCAGCCGGCTGGGCCAGATAGCGGCCTCCATTGAGCGCGGCAGCATCAGCAGGGTCTTTGCTGGGGGCCTAGGGCCAGGAGAAGGAGGGAGAGGTGACATTAGATGCTCCCCCACTTGGCCAGGGTAGACACAGGAAAGGAGCGAGAGATGGAGAAACAGAAGCAGGGAATACCCCTTTTGTCTAGCTAGACTTCTCTGCTGCTCAATCAGCCACGTGCCCCCAGACCCAACTGATCCTCCCTCCCACACAGCTGTCACCATCAGTCTATGAGAACAAGCCACAGCAGGGCCATTGTTGTCACTCCCCAGATCTTCCTAGTTGGGCCAGCCTCCCAAAGCCCCCAGGGAATGGTCAAGAGACCCACTTTTCAGGGTTCAACTCAGAACCTGGGCCTCCACGCCCTGAAACCACCACAGAATAGAAGCTTACGTGTCTGGGCCCTGGGATTTGGAGCTCACCTGGCTGGTCCCTTCCTTCTCCTTGCTGTCCAGGAACATCTTCTCCAATGCCAGAAAGGTCAGGAAGCCAGCAATGACCCACAGTCCCAGTTGCTGTTGCTGCTGCAGGCTCTGCCCCTCACCACCTGCAGGGGGCAGCACTGACAGGCCAGGCCAAGCCAGGGCCACAGAAAGGGGGGCCATTTGGAATGGGACCTAGTCAGGGGCAGTGACAGGAGAAGGGGGACAGGAATGGCCAGCGGGGAAGTTGGGCCCCAGGGACTCCCACAGGGGCCAGGGTAGTGGGACCAGGACCCCTCTCCCAGTCATTCTGGCAGAGCAGGTAGGGCCTAGGCTAATCTTAGGCATGGGCACCAGCTCCCTCTGCCCTCCTGCCCCCCAACTGTGGCCTCACTCACCAGAGTTGGCACTGCATGTGTAGGCCCACGCCTCAGGCAGCAGGTGGAGAAACACATTGCCCAAAAGTCCCCCCAAGGCAAAGCTGAGCAGCTGTTTCAGACGCCGGGCCCCAGCTACAAAAGAGATGCGGGGCCTGGGGCTGACCTACCAGAGCCCCTGGCCCGACCTCTGCCCCACCCAGCTTACTGGGAGCTGTGTTTTTCCAACCAGACTGCAAGTCTCCAGAAGGCTGGACTTGGCCTCCTGTCCTTCCTGGATCACCCTCCCCACACCCCTCCCCCCCAGGCCCAGCACAGGCTGGGTGCTCAGCAGGAAATACATCACGACATGCTGGATGACTGTGGAGCCACTAGCGCTTCACAGTTAGGAGACTGGCCTTGGGAGCCCCAAGGGTCCCAGCTCCCCAACCCACTTGCTGGTGACCTTGGGCAGGTAACTTCTGGGATTCTGTTTCCCCATCTTTAAATTGGGGATAATTATATCTGATAGGGATCTTGGGAGAATTAAATGACACCACACATAGCAAGTGCTCTTTAAGCGGGAATTTTTCTCTTCACAGCCACTGTTACTCTCCGAAAAGTGGCAGAGATCTGGGGACTTGCAACATCCAGAGTTGGACGTGCCCTAAGAAGGCTATGTCCAAACCCTTAGTCTGTAGAGCGGAGAGGCAGCTTGGTGATCAGGTGGGATCCCAGGAAAAGCTGCCACTGTGTGACCTTCAGCCTGATGATCAAAGAACCCCTCTGTGCCTCTGCTTCCCCATTTGTGAAATGGGGCTAATAATCCAAGTCCTCCCTCTGCTGTCCTCACGGGGACACAGTAAGAGGGGCTGAGAGGATGCACAGGCACAGTAAGGACAGCAGGGCCCCACGTCATCTCCATTCACAGTGGCGGCACCAGCCCTCAGCCCGGTGCGGGGCACAGATGTGCTCACAACCATCTGCTGAATGAACAATTCCTGACCTTAGCAAGCGGCAGAAACCCCTGGAGCACCCATTTCAAACAGATTCCAGGAGTCTGGTCCAGACTGAGTACGTTGCACTCATGGGTGGGGCAGCAGGCACCTACATTTTTAGCAGCTTCCCATCTAGTCTCTTTAGTTTTCATCACAACATGTCATTTGCGAACAGTACATGTACCTGGTGCAAAAGGGTGGCCTCCGCCCATGCTGGTGCCCTGCCTCCCAGATCCTCCCCAGAGGCAGGCTGGCTACCTGGGTAAGGCTGACCCAGGGGCACTTGGTAGGAGAGCTCTTTTGCACTATGAGCAGAGACTGAAGGGAGAGGCACCGCATCCCTGTAGCCAGCACAGGGCCTGTGACCAGGCTGCCCTTTCCCCTGCACCAGGCAGCCTTCTAAGTGCTTTACCAATATTAGCTTGTTTCATCTTCACAGCAGTACCTATGAGGTACATACTAGTATTATGCTCGTTTTTAAAAAATATTTTTCAAGTTTATTTATTTTGAGAGAGAGAGAGAGAGAGAGAGAGAGAGAAACAGATAGAATGAGCAGGGGAGGGGCAGAGACAGAGGGAGAGAGAGAATCCCAAGCAGGCTCCATTCTGTCAGCCCAGAGCCTGAGGCGGGGCTCAAACCCACGATCCGTGAGATCATGACCTGAGTTGGAACCAAGAGTCGGATGCTTAATCAACTGAGCCACCCAGGCACCCCGTATTATGCCCATTTTTAAGGTCGGGAGACTGAAGTTAAGTAACTTGCCCAATGCCATCCAGCTGGCAAATGGCAGAGCCAGGTGTTGAACCCAAGCAGCCTGGCACTCAGATTTCCAGCCAGTGTCTATACGGATTCTTGGTGAATGTTTGCTGACTTTGATTCTTTTAGTATAAACAAAGGCACAAGTGAACGGACGAAAGAGGTCTCATGGGACCAAGGTGAGAAGCTGCATGTGTCCCCGCCCTCCGCCTCAGACACACTGTAACCTGGGACGTGAGACCTGAGACCTCGCTCTACATGGGAGAGCAGTGTTGTTTTCCATGCTGCTGGCTGCCCTGGGCCCCAGAGGAGGGTCACCTACCTTCTGAGCGCAGCGTAGTCCCCATCTCCAGGGGAATCACGAGCAGGGGGAAGACCCCACTGAGCCCCACCATGAGTGAGCCCAGGAGGGAGCAGATCCAGGTGTCCAGCCTCTCCCCACTCAGCATGGCCCCCCAGGATTCGCTTTCCTTGTTGTCTAGGCGACAGGCCGCTGCAGGCCCCCGGCTCCGCAGGGCCTGCTGGGAACCCCCAGCCCCTCCCAGGAGCTCTAGGGCAAGAGTAGTGAAGAAGAGGAGCCTTTGGCTCGCCATGCCACAGACAGGGTAGGGACATCCAGGCATGCCACGTGCTGAAAAACACAAAGGCCTCCTACGTGAGCTGCCACACTTGGCCACACACCTGCTGAGCATTCGTGGCATCCTGACCCTCCTCCCTACAAGTGGCCACTGCATCCACTCTCCTGCTTGCCTTGCCCAGGGCTTCGGAGGTCCCAGTGATGGGTGCACAGGGCAAAGGGGCTCCGCTCTTCCACACCCCTCTCCCAAGGACCACACATTTTTTCCTTCTGAGCCAGCTCCAGACTGTGTGTCAGCATGTCTGCCTGGGGCTAAACTTTCCCTAATGACGGGGTGAGGCGCTGGCTGGGTTCCCTTCAGCCACCGGCAGGCCCAGCCCAGTCGGGTGTCTCTAGCTGCCAGGGGAGGCCCCGCTGCCAGGACGTGCCCCAGGGAGGACACCCCAGGGGACTGAGGCTGGCACCGGCTAGCTTGCTGGGCAACACCGGGAGGTGCAGGTGGGGAGAGCAAGCAGCTGAGCCGGGCCAGAGCCCTCGGATCTTCTTCCTAGGCACCGAGCCCACTGTCCCCAGGGCACAGAGACAGTTCGTAGGGCTGAAGAGAAAGAAGATCCTTCAGTTAGGAGCTGCCTCACAGCTGTACAGCACACAGGCTTTGGAGACCTGCCCTACACTTTGTGCCCTGCAGCTATGGCTTTTTGAGTGCAGGCAAGTCCCCTAAGCGCCTTCCTGAGCCTCAGTTTCCTCCTCTGTAGGATGAGAGAACTGCCTCCTGCACAGGCTGTGAAGACGATGAGCTTTCTAATGCAGGTGAACGTGCCTGGCAGGGAGGAGGCAGGGAGAGCCCTCCTTATATTGCAGGAGACCTGGGGCACCCGGCAGCAGGAAGGTTCCCAGCCACTGGATCACAGGATGTGGATGTGAGTCAACTAAGAGAGAAGTTCAATCTGGAAACTCAGGCATGAGATTTAAATGCGGTCTGCCCTGCCTCATCTGGCCGTGACCTTGAGCTGGCGATGTCCCTGCCTCAGTTTCCTCATCCCCTGATGGAGGTGGGAGGGCGGAAAAGATGCCCGCGTCCAGGACCTCCAGGCCCTCACGGGAGACTCTGAGGAAAGCCGCTGGGCTCCACGGGGACCAAAGGCAGGACTGGGCCAGGCCGGACTTAGAGGCCAAGGCAGGGCACGCAGAGGTGAGGGGACCACAGTCTGGGCCGCGGGGACGGGGAGGAACGGAGCGCCAGAGGGCAGAGGGAAAGGTGAAAGCAAGAGAAAGTCAGGAGTGAGAGAGCCAGAGAGACTGGGAGACGGACACGGAGGAGGAAAGCGAGGGAGCGATGGGCAGCGACGTGCAAGGCGACAGGGGAGAAGAGAAGCCCAAGGAAGTTGAACTCCCGGGCTCTGCGCCAGAGGCCCGGGTCTGCCCGAGACCCGCAGGGCCGGGGTCGGGAGGGGGATCGGCCGAGGCGTCCCGCTCGGGGCGCGGGCCCCGAGGGTCGGGCGGTCACTCACCGTGCGGCGGCGACGGCGGCGCTCCGGGCGGCCCCAGCCATCCAGCTGCGGCGCCGCGCCCCGCCCCGGGTCTGCCCCGCCCGGTCCGGCCGCCCGGCCCCCAGCCCGGAGCCGCCCCCGGCGCCCGGCCACGTCACACGGGACCTGTCCGGAACCCGACGAGCCGCGCGCCGCGGGGTCGAGGGGAGCGGCGGTCGCGGCGCGCTTCCGCCTCGCGGCCGTGGGGGACCCGGGAGGCCTAGGCGCACTTCCGCCCGGGAGGATAGGGGGCGGCGGGGAGGGCCTGGCGGAAGTGGGAGCCCCTGGAGCAAGGCGCTCGGCCCCCGCTGGGCGGGGCAGAGAGGGCGGCCCCGCAGGGACCGCGAGCTGCTGGGCGGCTGGGCTTGCGGGTCTGGCCCCCGCTTCCTCTCTCGGGCCGCAGTGTCGCCCGCGGCCGCACGAGGGCGCGCTCCGATGCCCGCCCGCGCAGCCCGGAGCCCGGCCGGGGTCGGGGTGGGTGCCTGGCTTCGGCGCTCCTGCTCTGAGTCAAACCGGCCTGGCTCCTCCATGAACAAGGGAAAGGGGAAGTGCCTGCCACAGGGAGGGGCCTAGCCTCGGGAACCTCAGAAGAGGGAATTTTATTCTTACTCATCGAATTATTTTTATGCTTTGGTTTTTCACTGGGAACCTCAGGCCTTTGTCTCCAGGGCTTGTAACCCTTTGGGGTCCAATGCATGGTGGCTTGACACTGTTGTTTGGAACCCCAAACCTGAGGTAGCTCCCTTTTGTGTTTCCCTAACCTGGAGGAAGGTAGGCCTGCCCTCAGACTAGGGCAGCAAACAATAAATAGCATTGCTATTATATCTACAATTTACTGGACACTATTACGTGCCATTCACTCCATCTGCATTATTTCACTGAATCCTCATTCTGCTCCAATGAGATGGGTCCTGTTAGCCCAGGATCACACGGTGGCACAGATGGCAGAGGCAGGTTTCAACCTCGGTGTCCCTGAGCCCAGAGCATGTGACAGCCCCTCTTATTTCCAGTGGGGTGGGAGTCTGGCTTGGAGGTTCCACATTGCATCTTTGGGAATCAGCCAAGACTGTATAATATTCAGGATGGGGCACGTGGGTACTCACATGGGCAGAGGTTGCAACAGAGTAGGGGTCTCCAATCCTCTGACCCTCATGGGTCACCCATGGTAGTCCCTTTCACCTGTCCTGTGTTGCTCTCGCCTACTGGGGTCTCTGAGGGCACACAACTCACATACTGCACCTGGTGCTCTGTTTGACTTCACACTCCAATGTCTGCCCTTCTTAGACCTCCAACTCCTTCCAGGGGGGATCAGCTTTCCTCTGAAAGCCCCCTGTCTATCACCACACCAAGCCCACAGGTGCCCTCCTGCACCTGTCTGAGTTCTGAAGTGGAAGCCCTGGGTTGGTTTCTTTGCAAAGGGAGGGAGACACTCAGGGATGCTGCTCTGGGGTGTCAAAGATGCAACCCCCCCATATGCAAATCACTTAATCATATGCAAAGCACTTCACAATATACAAATGATTTCACAATAACACAGTCAAGTCAGCATTCCTGCCTCTGGGGGCTGAAGGCTGCTGGCCCTTAGCAAGAGGGTAAGGCAAGACCCAGCCAGAAACGTCACGTGGCTGCCTCCTTACTGTCCATTCCTCTCACCTGGCCCGGACTGTCCACCATCAAACTCCCTAATGGAATAAAGAAACAAGAACATGGGGTGAGGGGAGTCTAGAAGAGAGGAGCATGAGCAGAGAGGACCACGTGCACGTGGAAAGACAGTGTGTGGACTGATGTGTGGCTGTTAAAAACGGTGCATTAGATCTGCCAGGGGCTTCCAGGTGAGAAAAGAAAGATGCAGAAATATTTATCTAATATGATTTGCTCTTTTAAAAAAATGACAAAAGGAACTCTGCATAAGTATATGTGATTCTATGTATCAGTATATAGAAGTCCATGTATAATTGTGAATAATAAAAAATATAGAAGATCAAACATGAAGTGATAACATGGATTCCATGGGTGGGGGGGAGTAAGAATATAAAAGGAACATTTAAAAGTACATTAAAACATGTATATGATCACATTTATGCAATTATGTAAAAATGTATATACATGTATATATAAAATCTCAACTTATGTATGTATGTATGTATGTATGTATGTATTTGATGGCCTCATAGCTTTACGGTTAAGACACCAGATTCTTGTACCAGACTTCCCGGAGCAAATTACTTGACGTCCTATGCCTCAGTTTCCTCATCTGTAAAGTGGACTACCATATCAGATTGTTGTCAGGAGTAAATGAATGAATACACACAGAGCACTTAGAACTATGCCTGGCATATGACAAGTTCTATTTAAGGGTTAGATATAATTATTTACATGTGTGGGTACATGGGTATAAAGAAAATGTTACAGCAATGAACAGATAAAGACACAAGGTGGGGACCATCCTCTGTCCTCTCCTTGCTGAGCACAGATGACAGATGCGTGTTTTCCAACACATTTATCAATCGGTTTGGAAGCCATAGGGACCTCCTGGGTCATGGTTCTGGGCAGAAAAATTTTAGCAGGGCGGATGGGCCTAGACAGTGCTTGGATCTGAGTGGCTGGGAAGTGTCTGACTGAGGGGGGCTGCAGACCCATTTCTCTGACCTCACTAGGTCTGACTTTAACACGTTGTTCCTGGCTCTGGTATCTTTGGGCGGGGGGTGCCTTTTCAACAACCAGGTCTCAGCCCTCTATTTCCAGAAGGGAGGACTGCCTCTGGGACTGGGCCTGCTGACAAGGTGGGGGCTGCAAGACCATCATGGTCTGGCATTGCCAATGTTCTGACAACCTTCCCGCTCCTCTGGCTGCACAGGGCTAGATGCTCTAGGGTGGGCGTTAATGCACATTTTTTTCTGCTTCCAGAGTGTGGCCTTCTCCTTCTCAGGGCTTTCTTTGGGTCCACAGGCCGGCGGCAACCTCAGAGGTCCAAAGGCCTCTGAGGCTCAGGGCGGTGAGCACCTTGCCTAGGAACACAGCTGTGAAATGAGGTCTGTCTCTCTTACAGTGGCCTCAGGCTCAGCCTCTCCAAATTGAATCTGCCCCTCAGAAATGCCTCACCTTATACCTCTCCCAAGTCATCTTTCCGAGAGCAGCCTTAGCTCCCTAGTGGGTTTCTAGGGTGCTTTCTCCCCCAGATCCTGAGCCCTGGCCAGAGGATGCCCTAGCAATTCTGTAGCACAACCCTTCCTGGGCAGCCCACGTACAGCCATGCCTCACTTCTTTCTGTCTGGTTCTCTCTTTCTAACCCCCTTTGTAATCATCATCCCACCCCCTGGCAGGCCTGGCATATTTTTCCCCTTCTGTCATTCCTGTTGATTGAAATTCAGCCCTTTTACAAGGCTGCCCTCTCCCTGAAGCCTTCTGGATCTGTCCAGGCTGAAGGCCCTCAGTGTTGTGTGTCTTAGGGGTTTTTTTAGCCCTGTCCCCTGCATGCCCAGGCCTTTCCCCCCATTCCATATGGGCTTCTGGAAAGAAAGACAACGTCTTGCCTATACTCTGAATAAAAGTCAGTCCAAATGACTTTAATGTCTCCCTTTCCCCTTCAGGAGCACAAATGCAGATACTTCTGCCTGATGCATGGCCATCTGGGCCTTTGCAGGCCCTCCTTTACTTAATTTATGTGTTTACTGATATATTTGCTTACTTGTCACCGCCCCCCCCCCCATCTCCCTGCCTCCTTCTTGGGGGAACCTGAATTTTGTGATGATCAGGTTCTTTCTTTCTTTCTTTCTTTTTTAAGTTGTTTCTTTTCTTTTTTTAATGTTTATTTATTTATTTTGAAAGAGAGAGATCACGCACATGCAAGGGAGCAGGGAAGGGGCCCTAAGCAGGCTTCACACTCAGCACAGAGCCCGACACAGGGCTCCCTCTTGGAACCGTGAGTGAGATCATGACCTGAGCTGAAATCAAAAGGCAGATGCTCAACCGACTGAGCCACCCAGGTGCTCTTTTTTTTTTTTTTTAAGATTTTATTTTTAAGTAATCTCTACACCCAACATGGGGCTCAAACTCACAACCCCGAGATCACGAGTCGCATGCTCCACCGACTGAGCCAGCCAGGCGGCCCTTGGCTCTTTTTAAAGCTAAGAAAAATAAAACTTGTTCTAAGGTTTTCTTTTACTTTGTTCAGTGATTCTTACAATTGTTTTCATATAGGCCCTGCATAATTATTAATAAGTTTAAGATATCTTACATTTTTGCAGGTATTTTGAATAGGATATTTCCCATTACCTTCTGAACGATTCATTGATAGCTGACAGGAAGGCAAATTATTTTTATGTATTCCTTTGATACCTGGTAAACCAACTGTATTTTTTTATAGGTTCTCATAATTTCTCAGTATTACTCTTGAGTCTTTTGTCATCTCCTAATAACAAAAGTATTAGAAGGAAGGAACCAACATTGCTATTTGTAGAGATATAGTTTGGCTTGGTTTTGAACTTCACAGGAAGGGTAAGTATTTGTTTTCTGGGACTGGCTTTTCCACTCAACGATATGGTACTAAGATGCATTCATGTTATGACATGAAACTGGTTCATTTGCTTGCTTAACTGCTGAACGACTTATCACTGTGTGGATGAATCCACTGTAATTTATTTACCCGCTCTCGTTCGTGGACATTGGGGTTACTCCCAGAGTTTTGCTATTAAGAACAGCGTATCTTTGAGCGATCCCGCCCAGGTCTTCTGGAGCACAAGCCAAGGTCTCTCTTGATTTTTTGCTGGGGGGGATGGGGATCTGCTGCGCCTCCGCATTATAAGATAAGGCCAGATTGTCTTCTCCAGTGGTTACACAGAGTTGCTGGCTCGCGATGCGCAGGAGATTGTGCGGCTCCACCTCTTCTCCAACACTGGGTGCTGTCGGGCTTACTTTCTGCCCTTCCAGTGCTGTAAAATAGCATCCCACCGTGGTCGTCGCTGTTGTTCCTTCACTACCAATGAACTTGAGCATCCCTTAAGATGTTCACTTGAACACATGTGCTTCCTCTTCTTTAAAATGCCCGTTCATCTCGTTTATCAATTTTTCTGCCGAATCTGTTTTTTTTTTTTTTCCCCTATGGATTTGCAAGAGTTCTTTATGTATTTTTGATGCTTAACCTTTGCCGGTTGCACGTGGCGGGCGTCTGCTCCCGTTTGTGGCTTGCTTTTCACTTTCTCTAAGGTGTCTCCACTTCTCTCTTCTCTCCCACATCTGTGCCAGGGACGCCCATGGGCGTTACTAGTGTGTGCGTGTGCACTTGTGCGTGGGTGTTGGGGGTGGGCTCGTGTCCCTCCGAACCCCGTGCGGACCGACCCAGCCGCTCCTCCTGCTCTCCGGCCTTTAGGGAACCCCGCTCTTCTTCCCTCTCAGCGTCCCTCCCAGCTTTGCCCCAGGGGAGCCCCGCTCGGCTAGGGGCGGCGGGCTGGAGGCAGGAGGTGCCCCGCCCCCCGGAGTTATTGATCACTTCCGGCTCCTCACCTTGGGGCCGGGCCCCTCTCCGCTCCGCCGGGCAGCAACCCTGCTGCAGCTCTCCGCTCCCAGGGGGCGGGCGCCGGGGGAGGGGCTCTCAGGCCTGCCCTCCGGAGGCGGGGGCGGGGGCCCGGGCTGCGGCGGGGGCTGGGGTGGGGGGCGGAAGCTGCCCGAGCAGATAAGCGCCGAGGTCGGTCCTGCGGTGAGACAGTGCGGGACGCCGCCGCCTCCCCCTGCCTCCGCCGCCCGGTCCCCGCACCCGCTCTGTCCCCTACTCCCTCCAACCCTGGCTCGGCATCCTGGGCGGAGCCTCCCGGGGCCAGTGGGGGAGGGGCTCTGGCCTGCACCTTCTGTTCCCAGCCTCAGTTATCTCAGCTGGAAAACGGGGGAAGGAGGCTCCACTTGCTCCACGGGGCTGTTGGAGATGCAACAAATGCGGGCTGGTGAAAACCCTCTGCAGATCTGAGGCTTTTGTAAAGGATGGGTACCCTGATCCCTCTCCTTGTCCCTGCTGTACCCGCCTGACTCCCGGCTTCATTCTCGTTGCATAGATGGGAAAGTGGGGGTCCCGTTGGCCTCACGTCCCAGAGTCAGGGAGTACCAGGCGAGTGGAGAGGAGGATGGGACACTTTCCACTGTCCCCAGCCTGGGGACAGAGCTAGGGTTTGTAGAGCCTGATGCATCTACAATTCGAGGTCCTCGTTAAGAAAAAGATTAGAAAATCACAAGTGTAAATTTGCGGAGGCCTCTCCCAGGGCCTTGGAAGGTGCCTAAACCAGAGAGAAGCTCAAGTCTGGTTTCTGTGTTTCCTTGTCTTAATGGGAGGGCCTCTATAGGAACTTACACCCCTCTGCAGGAGACTCTCAGACACCTACCCGATGTAATCGGCCCCAAACAATATGGTGGGGGAACTGCCTGGAGGAGTCCCAGCTGCAGCTGGCCCCAACCCCTTGCGTGCCCAGGAAGCCATCCGCAAGCCCAACCCAAGAGCAAGGGCAGTCAGGCATTTGGGGACTGCACCACAGCTGGGCAGGGCCATCCAGTCATGGTTCAACTTGCCACTCAGGGCCCCTGACCCTGCGGGTGGTGGGGCAGAGAACAGTTTCTAGGAGAAAGGAAGGGGAACCTCTCTGAGGCAGTATAAATGCACCTGACTTGTAGGTACACAGGATTGGGTTCAAGCCCCTGCAGGGCCGTGTGATCTCTGGAAGACTCCTTCACCTCAGATTTCTCATCTGTAAAATGGGCATAATAATAGTACCACCCTGTCAGAACCGTTACGGGGCTTAAATGAGACCATGCATGAAATGGGTCTGAGCTCTTGGCTTTTAGAAACAATTTCCCTTCTGTGAAATCTCCAGGCCAGGAGAGGCATTTTTTCCTCTCCATTTTAGGGTGAAGTCACTTAGCCAGGGGATGGTCTCTGTTGTAAAGCTGAGAGTTAAATCCACGAATGTCTGGCACCAATGCCTTGGTTCTAACTAGCAGGGAACACTGCTCCCTTGAGGCTTTCTCCCCGGGGAGTTAAGTGCCACTGCTGGGTGCGCATGCCCAGGGCAGGGAGCCAAGGAGAGCCCTTGATTCCGGAAACTGCCCACCTTTCTGGCTTTTATAACCTCTGCTCTCGTGGGCACCTGAGGCTGGAATTTTTCCAACTCTGACATCTTACGACTTGGACCAGGAGAAGTGAGAGACTTTGGTGATGGGGACAGGGCAGGGGAGCTGGGAATGGGCCAGGACCGTGGGCCTGGGCAGCAGTGACACCCCAAAAGGCTCACAGTCTTTTTTCCAAACAAAGAAGTGTTGCTCTGCCTCATGGTTTGCATAGGATTTCCCTGGGTTGGCAGACAGAACGGAGTTCTCACCTCAGAGCTGCTCCTTTCTGGCCAACTGATCCTCCTCCCTTCTGAGCCTCAGTTTCCTCATATTTGAAACAGGGATAGGAATACCTGTGAGGATTCTGAGATGTTATGTACATAAAGCACCTAGTGAATGCCACCAGTTGTTAAAAAACGGTGTGGCTGGGGCGCCAGCGTGGCTCAGTGGGTTAAGCGACGGACTTTGGCTCCGGTCATGATCTCACAGTTCGTGAGTTCGAGCCCCGCAAGGGGCTCTGCACTGGCAGGCCGGAGCCTGCTTGGGATTCTTGCTCTCCCTACCCCCCCTCTCCGCTCGTACTTTCTCTTTCTCTCAATAAATAAATAAAAAATAAAAAAACTCAAACAGTGTGGCTGTCTGAGGATGGAAGCGAGGTATTGTGTGAGGGCAGGAGGTGTGTGTGAACAGAAATGGGGAGTCCTGCCTGAGCAGGAGTTTGGGTCTCCAAAGTCTCATCTCACAGAGGGAGCCCCTTGGGGTAGGGCTGGGAACCTCAGCTCTAACACTCTCCCAGATCAGGACAGGTCAGAGCGAGGCCGGGGGCCCTGGGGGTGCAGGGAAGAGCAGGGAGCAGAGGTTCTCACGCCTCAGGCAGGTGAAAGGGAAAGGAGGGAGGAAATAGGTGCTTCTGGGAGGAGATGAGAGTGACAGGAGGCCACTGTGTGATGCTGGCCCCACGGATCACCCCAAAGCCCTATTCTGTGATCTCCTTTGTCTTTCTTTGCAAATTTTCAAGGTAGGCGTATTCCAAGTGGGGAAACTGAGGGTTGGAGTTGCGATCACTGGTCCAGGGTCACACACAACATCCTGTAGGATCTGTCTGGCTCTGCAGCCTGGGCTCCCAACAGTCACTGCCAATTTCTTATCTTATCTGCCTGACAAGGTTGTGAGTGAAGCAGCGTGATCTTAGAGGCTCAGAGGGATCCTGAGCCCTGCCAGGCTCTTCTGTCAGCCTTGAACTCCAGGCTGGTAGCTGTCCAGGAGACATGATGTGCAGACCCAGGGCTGGGGCTGAGGTGAATTTGCCTGCAGTGAGAGCAGAGAACCCTGGAATAAGGGAGTGAGCACACTGTCTCGGGAGGGCTTCAAGTGGAGACGGCCTGGGTCTCCGCAATGCACCCTAATGGAACTGGAGGAGGGTCTGCTTGGTATCTGGGTGCATGGCTCATAGTGGCCCCAAAACTAGCCAAAATGTTTCTGAAATTCCTTATTTTATCTTAAAAATTCATACAGATTTACATCCTTTTTTTTTTTTTTTTAAGTTTATTTATTTATTTTGAGAGAGACAGAGAGCAAGCAGAGGAGGGGCACAAAGAGGGAAAGAGTGAATTCTAAGCAGGCTCTGGGCAGTCAGCACAAAGCCCGAAGCGGGACTCAATCTCACGAACCACGGGATCATGACCTGAGCCAAAATCAAGAGTCAGATGCTTAACTGACTTAGCCACCCAGGCGCCCCTCCTTCTTTTTATTATGCGAGCTTTCCCCCTGCCTTAGAAAAATGTTTTCCCTCTCAATCTCTATGTTGAGTGGACACTTCAGGAAGACATGATGGGGGGCGGGGGCAAACAGTGGCCCTCAGGCCCTGGGCCCCTTGGTCTTGGTTGAGAGAGTGCAGAAGCTGAGTTGAAGTCAAGGCCCTGCTTGCTCTCACAACCTGGGGCTCTCCCCACCTCTGTTCCATACTCCTGCCTCTTACCTTGGCCCTCCAGTCCCGTCTCCCAGGCATTTGCCCTGCTGAGCCCAACTGTCCACCAAGAATTCCCAGAATGCCTCCCCTCCCTCCCTTCATCTCTTTCATCTCTTCATCCTGTCCAGAGGGGTACTACCCATCTTCAGCCCTCTCTGCTGGGCAGCCTGACCACTCACTCCAAACCAGCACCCCCCACTTCCCCGCCAGGGATTTCTATGTCCATGAGGAGGAAACTGAAGCCCCACCTAGAGGCGCCTGGACCCAGGGTGCACAGAAAGAAAGGTTGTTGGGCGCCCAGGAGACCTCTGGGCAGGTAGGGTCTGAGGCCTGAGAGCGAGTACCGGATCTGGGCCCTGGCCAGGGAGGCAGAAGGGAGGAGGGAAGACTGGGGTGCCGGGGGCTGCTGCCTGGCAGGTCCCTGTGCCCAGGGTAGGGAAGTTTCTTATTTCTCCTGCTCTGACTTCCCCCTTTGATTTATTATAGCCATGAAATGCTCTGCTCTCTTCTCTTTTCCTTGCTGTCCCCGGGGCTGGAGGAGCACAGGCCTCCCCAGGCACGGGGCCTCAGCTTTGCTGCACTCCCGTCTCCTTCCAAGGGTTGAGGCCGGGTGACCAGAAATGGGAGGTGAGTCGGGGCCGGCAGGGCGGGATGAGGAGGGGCCCAGGTCTCCTAAAGGCTAGCCTGGGCAGGACCCCAGGGGCCAGCAAAGTCTCAGTTGGGAAGGGCGGACGCTGGGCAGAGGGCGTGGCAGGTGTGGACTTGACAGCAGATGGCTCCCTGGGGTCGTGGGGGTGGAGGGATCTAGGCCAACTGCCACAGCAAGGCTTGGGCGTCAGGCCCTGTCAGGGTCTGAAGGACAGGCACAGAGTCCTCCAGTGCCAGCCACCAGATCAGAGAAATGGATTCCCTATGACCCCTGACCCCATATTCTGATTTAATGATGGCCAAAGCAGGCCTAACCTAGGCCAGTCTAGGATTAGGCTGAGAATCCAGAGTCAGCCACGAGGCCTGAACCCTAGGGGACCCAGGCTCCTCAAGGCCATAGCTGGACATTCACCCTGTGGCCTGGCCCAGGCAAGTGAGGGCTGGAGTCTGTCTGTCCGGTTTTTCGGCGTTTCTGCCCGCCACTGTGTGGTGCCTGTGGTAATGGGGCTGTTAGCGTTTTGCAATGGGCCGGGGGTGGGGAGGCTGCGCACACACGCTTCCTGTGGTGACTGGGCGCTTCCTGTTTTCTCAGGCGCCGGACTTGCTACTGCCGATGTGGAAACAGGGGCAGCTGCAGCCCCGGGCGGCTCTGGGCTGGGCACCCCAACCCTGCCCAGAGGGGCCTGAGTAGGCTTGCCATGCCAGGCCCCAAACCTGGGCAGTGGATGGCCTGAGGTGCCTCCCACACCAGTTCCCCATCCTTCCCATCCCCAACAGCTTTTGCCAAGTGTGAGGGGCCAGGTGGGGCCATCACTCAAGGCCAAGCTGGGGCCCAGAAGGTCAGAGGTCCAGGGATCAGAGATCCAGGCCAGGAGTCAGGGCACGGGCTTTTGGTCTAGGCTCTGTTCTTTGCTCACTGAGTGCCTTTGGCCATCCCTGACCCCCTGCAGACGTTGGCTTCCTCTTTTGTGTAGTGATTGTGGCCCCCATGATCTAAAATCTCTCACCCATTTCTGCTCCAAATCTGACATTCCCCTTGAATTTTATATTTCAAGAGCCTCTGCTGTGGGGACACGTAGGCATGGAGGCTAGGACCTTCAGAGCAGGGCTTGGCATAGGCCTTGGAGAGACGAGGGAGAAGGAAAGGGCATGCCAGGCAGGGGGCCAGACTGGAACAAAAGCTTGGAGGTGGGGAGGCCAGGACCCAGTTTGGGAGATGAGGTGTTGATGGGACAGAGGGTCATAGGTAACAAGGTTGATCCAGAAGGATTTGAAAGTGGGAGAAAGGTTTTAGGAAGCTCTTTATTCCCTGCAGACCTTAGGAAAGGGTCTGGCACCCCCACCCCACTCTTACTCAGTGGAAAGATAAGTGGTCTTTTGGAGGGTGGGGCCAGGACCACATCTTTACCCCTCTGTCAGGTGCCTGGAGTGCCACCATCAGGGCCAGGTCTCAGGAGTTGGCCTTGCCCTCTTCCCGAATGCGTCTTGTTTTGTTTTTAAGCACTGCTATTGCAAGAAAGGGAGGGGAGATGACTTTGCTTCTTGTTGACTTTGCTGACAGTGCCTGACTTCTGGAGGAAGAGTTTCCAGGAAGGCCAAGGCATGAGCCCCCTGGGAACCGAGCAGCCCACTGACTGAGTTCAGACACCCTCTTGGTCTAGGAGGTGCTGAGATGCCCACCTCATATGTACAAGCCCTAAATCTCAAGGCCTGTGCAACACTGACAGCACAAGCACTGGTTCCAGCCAAAGAGGCCTTGGGGATCCCAAGACCCCGAGGCCCAGGCTGCAGGACCATCGGGCCGGCCTGGCCCCCACTATGCTGTCCTCTGCCTTGGTGCCCTGGGCCAGCCCAAGTGCTGAGTTGGCGGTTCAGCAGCTGCCTCTGCCCACGGAGGCCCAGTTATAAATAAGCCCGATGTGGCCAAGTCATCAAGTTCTGCCCCAGCTGCATTACCTCAGTGACCACAGGTTGGGGCTGCCCAGTGCTGGGCCCACCGAAACCTGCCCACCCATGAGAAAGGCCGGGCCAGCTTCGATGCCTCCTGGGGTCCTCAAATCCAGGCTTTGAATATCTGCAGCTACTCAGGCCTGGGCCTCCCTGGACACAGGCCACAGAAGGGGCAGGGCCCATCCCGCCTGCACGGAGCCGGCAGCTATTTACAAACCGAAACCGGGAGAAGTGAAGTGGCTGTAGCGAAGTGGCTCCAGGCCCCCAGCCCCCACTCCCACTCCATCCCCAGCAGCCCCATCCCCCTCTCCCCCTGGCTTCCTCTTTCCTTCTCCACACAGCTCCCCAGCCTCCCACTGCCCGGCCAGCTCTGTCTGGACAACCTGCAAGCACCTCATGGTGACGTCCAACCCCACGGTCACGGGCCGGCGGGTCTCCTTCTCCTCTGCACCCCCAGGACCCCATCAGTCTGGACTCCTTGGAACAGCCCCTCCCACCAGAGCCCGGCCCGCAACCCCGGGCAGGCCCAAGGCACATTCCCACACTTCTCAGTTCCCCTTCGTGCTTGGAAAAGCTCCAGTGCCAATGGCTGCCGCCATGCCACCCATGTCTCCTAAGGGTGGCTTCTCTGGGCGTCCTGCATCTATCTTCACAGGACCCAAGGAATCTGGGGTGCTACGGTGGAACGTGGGGCATCTGGGGACTTCAGAGAGCATGCTTCTGGACAGGAGGACCCAGCCACTGCTCTCCTGGGGCTGGTGTGGGGCACAGGCCCTCATGTGGTGCCGAGGGACATGGGCCTGAGGCCGCAGCACACCGGCTTAGGGAGGGGCAGTCTGGAC
Source organism: Cryptoprocta ferox (assembly GCA_028646485.1). NCBI lineage: Eukaryota > Metazoa > Chordata > Mammalia > Carnivora > Eupleridae > Cryptoprocta > Cryptoprocta ferox. The sequence continues at coordinate 14,705,117 of CM053575.1, forward strand.
GGTCCTGCAGCAGGAGACGGCTCCAAGGAGAGACAACAGGCCGCATAAGTAATACTCATTACTAATAACAGACCAACTCCCTCACTTCGGTGCGGAGGTTTCCAGGTGACATCAGTCAGATCTTTCCATCCCCAGAACGAGCCTATCCCATGACCTCCACCATAAAGTGGCAACCGAGGCTCAGAGGGGAAACCACATGTACAAGGCCACATAGCTAGAGAGTGTCTGGATTGGGATTCAAGATTTCTTAACACACTATTCCCTTCTCTCCCTGGCTGCCGCTGGCTCCATCTTGTATGCCAGTCTCCCTACTGGCAGGACAGAAGTCTCCCAGCACTGTGACATGGGTGAAAGAAGGGAAAGCCTGATTGAGAGAGAAGCAGGCTTTGGACAGCATAGTCGTCAGATGGCCACCCCTGGCCGGGCCGTCAGTGCCCAGTGCCCCTGCCTGGCTCTAAGGGAAGAATGCCTTCTCTCCCGCCAAGTCTCAGCTGAGCAGAAGCCCTGGCCCGAGCCCTGCTCAGCCATAGCCAGCTGGTAGGTTGAGTTTCTCCTAACCTCTCCGAGCCTCAGAGCCCTCTCCTGTGAAATTGTCATTTCACAAACACCAAGCGCCTACTTGTGCCAGCTCTATGCTGGGTGCAAGCTGCCTCTAAAGCTACGACATGGCCCCTGGCCACAGTCCCGTGGAGAAGGCAGATGAGTTACAAAATTCTGAGAGCTCCCAGATGGAAACGGAGGCCTTGGGACATGGAGAGGGAATGATGGTGTTCCCCAGGGTGGGGAGGGGTATCACTTGGGATGGGCCCCGAAGGACAGGAAAGAGTTCTCCAGAAAAAGCATGGCGGGCAGACTCTCATGCTGAGTCACATCCCTGTGCTTTGGTGCCAGTAGTTCCCACGTTCCTTCCTCTGGGCCTGGTGAACTCCTACCCATCTGTCAGGGCCCATGGGCACACTGTAGAGTGACCACACCTGGCCTGGTCTGGCCGCTCCTCACCTCCCTTTTCCCACCGAGGGCCTAAGCAGAGCTTGAGCCCAGGAGTCTTCGGTCACAACACCCTCGCCAGCCCCACCCGGGGAAGGCGTCTGCTCCCGGGCTCCAGCCCCCGCTGTCCCCTGCTCCGAAAAGCACCATTTCCCTTTTCTGGGTGACCACACGCCATGCACAGGGAATTTCCATCGCAGTCTGTGGAGCCTCTGATTCACTCAGGCCCCTCATGCAGTTAACTCCTTCCAGGCCTTGTGCCTTCAGCTCCGCACCCTGGGTGGTACCCCCCACCCCCTACCCACGACCCCTGGGGGGCCTCAAACCGGCCTTGGGCCCCACAGCTCGGAAGACGAGGTTGCCCCCCACACCTACGCCCCTCAGGGTCCTCCTGTCATATGCACAGAGACCCCTTCCCAAGGACTCATGGCATACACACTGGGCAGCCTTGGGCCGAGAGCACAGGCTTTGGGGTAAGACAAGCCTGGGTCCCATGTTGAGTCTGGCCCTTTCTGCCCCTTGACCTGGAAGAGTGTCCGATCTGAGCCCCGTTCCTCATCTGGGAAATGGAGACCATCCCTGTCCCATAGCCTTGCTGTAAGGATCCAATGTGCTGGGCCCATGAGGGCGGTTGTAGAATTATTACCTTTCCTTTTTCTTTTCAAAAGGCCCATCTCATCCAATCACAGGGTTCCGGCTCCAGACCTGGGCCCCTTTTCTGTCTGGCTTTCCCCTCCCGAGAGCTGGCTGCTCACACTGCTCACACAGGGAGGGTGAGAGAGAAGCGCCAGTGAGGCAGAGGAGGGAGGGGTGCTACTCTCATGGGGGGCTCTTCCAGCAGCTTCCTTGGCTCCCCGCATTTCTCTTTTCCCAAGGAGGCCGTGAAGAGGACCTCCGCTGGGATCTTGAGCCTTCAGGAACAGGCGGAACCTTCCTCCCTCTGGAAGGACGCCGGGTATGCACCCACACACGGACATCATACATGCTACCTCATGGAATTCTCACAACCTCGTGAGATGCGGCCTATTATTGCCCCCATTTTACAGATGGGGACCCTTAGGCCCCTGGCTACACAGCAACTAAAAGGCAGGGACAGGATTCAAATCAAGGTCTCCAGATCTACACTCCTAAACCTTCACAGGTCTCAGTAGGCATGGGTGGAGGCCAGTGAGGGAAATGGGCACTAAATGAACCCCTCCTGTATATTAGGTAAAGACTTACAGGTCATCTCTTTCAGTCCTTTGAACAATTCTGGGAGGCGAGTCTCGTGGACCCCTCTATGGAATCGAGTTGTCTGAGCTTCCCTAAGGGGAAGGAACTTGCCCAGAGGTCACACAGCCAATTGTAGGGAAGGATCCAGGGGTACCTAGGTAGAGGATGATGGTGGAGGGGCTGCATGGAGGAGGGGCCTGCACCTGGAGGGGAGGCCATCCTGTCCTCAGTGAGACATTGGGGTTGTGTGTGGGGGGGGCAGGGGGGACTGCCCGTGGTGAGCAGAAGGAAGTCGCTGTGGGTGGCGGTGGGTTTGAGGTGCCGGAGGCTGAATGATGTGGCCAGGAGGTGAGCTCCCAGTCTGCAGGGCTGGTCAGCAAGAGTCAGGGGTGAGGAGGGGTGGCCGAGATTCGGGCCTTAGAGGAGGCTGGGCTATTCTGGAGACCTGTGCCTCTTGGCTGCTGGGGCTGGGGAGCTGGGTGCAGGGGCTGGTGCAGAGTAAGAGGAGAGACTCAGGGGGGCTGGGGAGAGGTAGAAGTTAGGGGAGAAGCGTGTGTCTGGAGGAGGAGAGCCCACAAAAGACAGAGGCCATAGGGTGTGGAAGGGGTGGGCCTGTGAGCAAGGCCTGGGAGATTGAGAAAGAGGTTCTGGGAATGTTGAGTAGTGTCTTCTGGCTGGAGGTGGGGGTGGGGCTGGTCCACATTTGTGGGGGAGGGTGGAGAGGCAGGCTGGACCTTGGGTGTTGGGGGCTCCAGCATAGGCCTCAGAGCTGGACTGCGGCCTGTGGACAAGCAAGAGCTAAGGAGGAGTTTTAGGTAGGGAAATACCCACGGGAGAGACTTGAGGAAAGGACAGTGGCCCCAGGACCACTCCCACCCACTCACCAGCTGTGTGGCCTTGGGTACACCTCCCACCCACCCGAGCCTCGAGCCTCATTTCCCACGCCTGCCTCCTAGGATTATGTGAGGGTGGAAGGAGTTAATGCCTCCCGGCTCTTTCTCCTTGCCTTTGTCTTGGCCCACAAGCATTTTCTTTTCTTTTTTAAAAACATTTTAGTGTTTGTTTATTTTTGAGAGAGAAAGAGACAGAGTGCAAGTGGGGGAGGGGCAGAGAGAGAGGGAGACACAGAATCCGAAGCAGGCTCCAGGCTCCGAGCTGTCAGCACAGAGCCCGACGCTGGGCTCGAACTCATGAACTGTCGGATCATGACCTGAGCCGAAGTCAGAGGCTTAGCCGACTGAGCCCCCCAGGCGCCCTCACAAGCACTTTCTGAGTACCTGAGAGAAGGCACCCTTCACTGGTGCCTCCGTGTCACTCAGAGTCAAAATGAAATTTCACTGCCACTAAGGCCCTACCTGCCCCAGCCTCTCACTTCTCTCCCCTCCCGTCACACCAGCCCCCTGCGGTTCCTGGCTCATACTTTGCAGGGCTGGGGTCCCTGCCTAGAGCTCTTCTCCCAGATGTCCGCTCAGCTGGCTCCCTCACTGGCTTCCGGAGTTTGTTCAAATATCCCCTGCTTGGTGGGCAAGGCCTGCCGTGCCTCATCCAGTTGGCCACTCTTTTCCTATAGTGCTGTTGCCTTCTGACCTGCAGTGAGATGCCCTCAAACATGTGCTGATCCCTGTCCTTCCTGCTCCAGGACAGGCCCCACAAGGGCAGCAGCCTGTCTTTCTGGGTCCCCTGGCCCACAGAGGCCCTGAGTAAATATCTGTTAGAGGTTCTCATGCTCTAAAGAGCCAGCCCGGTGCTGGGGAGCTCTGAGGGGCCCAGGCAACGCAGGCTGGGGCCCGAGGAGCCTCTCCCAGTGTCTCAACCGTGAGAGGAAGTTGCAAGACGGCCATTTCTATGCGCGGGCTCAGCTTTTTTGGGTCAACTTTCCCAGTTCTTGGTCCGAGGCCGCAGTTTTCCCATGTACTCTGTCAGTCCCCGTGGAGACCAGTTGCTGAGATAGTGGGGACAGGGTGCCATTCCCTTATTTTAGAGCTCTTTTCGGGCTGCGGCGAAGGGATCTGCAAGTTCAAGGGTCTTGTCAGCACCCACGTTTCCTGTTGCCTGCTCACCCTGAGATTGCAATAGCACCCAGTCTACCCCCTCAGCAGCCCAGTCCAGTGAGGGCAAAGGGCTGCCTGGCCCTCCACTACCCAGGCCTGCCTGGCCTCCCTGTCACTCCACAGGGCTGCCCACTCGTCCAATGGAGCGAGTAAATAGCACTGTCATAGGCTGCTGGTGGGATGGTAAGTTGGTGTCACTTTTATCAAGGGCAATACGACAATATCTCTATCTATCTATTGATCTGAAAATTTTAAATGCGGTACAACTAGGGGCGCCTGGGTGGCTCAGTTGGTTAAGCGTCCGACTTCAGCTCAGGTCATGATCTCACAGTTCGTGAGTTCGAGCCCTGCGTCGGGCTCTGTGCTGACAGCTCAGAGCCTGGAGCCTCCTTCCGATTCTGTGTCTCCCTCTCTCTGCCCCTCCCCCGCTCATGCTATTTCTGTCTCTCAAAAATAAATATTAAAAAAGTTTTAAAATGCAATACAACTAAAACTAACAAAGTATTATGTGTCAATTATGACTAAAAAAAAACAACAACACGTCTCTTTTGACATCAAAAGAGGGGAGTCAAAAATTCCTGTGCACGTATGTTATAAAATCTAAATAAATAATCGGGTCTTTTTGCCCAATGACTTAAGATATGAGGGATGTGTCATTTTCAATATTACTTATAATTTAAGGGCTTTTAATTTCTATTTTAGATTTTCTGATTCTATTTATTAGTGTCTATAGGGAGGTCCCAGGGGGTTTTGATTCAGTTTGCATTTAGTTATAGTGATTTCTTTTTCTTTTTTCTATTTTAGAGAGGGACAGAGAGAGAGAGAGAGAGAGAGAGAATCTTAAACAGGCTCCATACCCAGCATGGAGCCCAATGCAGGGCTCAATCCCACGACCCTGGGATCATGACCTGGATCTTCAACCCACTGAGCCACCCAGGCGCCCCAGTCATAGTGATTTTTTTTTCTAGTACCAATCTCTTAACCATCAAGATTAACCTTGAAAACTTAAATATAGAAAAAGGAGAATTTATAGCATTTAATTTCCCTTCAAACATTTACTTCCACAGTAGTGGGCCTTTCTCCTACATTGTTTTCATTTAAGGCAGAAAATTATGTCCTGTTATTTGCTGTTGAACGGTGCTTTTTTAGAGCCAAGCAAAAAGCGTAAGAGGAGACATCCTGAGCCAGTGCTACCAGTCCATCCAGCCCAGGAAACGTGTAACTCAAATCTTCTCTATATTCCCTCTAGCTTCCCTAAAAAAAAAAAAAAAAAAAATTACTGCCTTTGACCTAGCATCTCAACTTTTGGTAAATTTATCCTAGACATACACTTGCATATGTGCAAACTAGAAAATTTTATAGGTTGTATTATGATTTGTAATAGCAAAATACTGGAAACAACCTAAATGACCACATCAATGAGAGACGGTTTAAATAAGATTTTTAACAATGGAATATTATACAGCAATGAACAGACCACAGCTACATGCAACTGGAAGGTAGGAAAGAGAAGCAAGACCCAAAAGAATATTTACACCATAATTCTTTTTATATGCAATTAAAGTCTGCTAAGATAAAAGCTAAACTGTGGAGATCTTTATGTAGGTGGTAAAACTATAGGGAAAAGTGAGGAAATAATTACTAAAAAAGTTAGAATAGTGTTATTTCTAGATACAGGGAGAGATCTTTGGAGGATGCTTCTAGAGTGCTGGATATGTTTTATTTCTTGACTTGGAGGGTGGTTATGTAGTGTTACCTTTATTTTTACTCCTTAAACTATACAGAAATGTTTTGTGTACTCTTTTATATGAATAAGATCTCTCATGATTTAAAAATATCACAGTCCAGGAGTGCATGGGTGACTCAGGTGGTTAAGCGTCTGGCTCTTGATTTCGGCTCAGGTCATGATTTCATGGTTCTTGCGTTCGAGCCCCGAGTCGGGCTCTTTACTGATAGCACAGAGCCTGCTTGGGATTCTCTCTCTCCCTCTCTCTGCCCTTTCCTCGCTCGTGTTCTCTCTCTCTCCCTCTCTCTTTATCTTTCAAAATAAATAAGCATACATTAAAAATAATCACAGTCCAGGGGTGCCTGGCTGGCTCCGTTGGTAGAACATGTGACTCTTGATCTCAGAATCATGAGTTCAAGCCCCACGTCAGGCATAGAGCTTACATTAAAAAAAAAAAATCACAGTCCATTCAAACAGTGAAATACTGTACAGTCACTAAAAAGAACAGGATAGCTCTATATGTCTGGGCATGGAAAGGATTTAGGGGAAAAATAGAACCAGAGGGAAGTACAATGTGTTTAGCATGCTACCTTCTGTGTACAATTTTTAAAATAACATATCTGCCTTTTTGTGTCTGCTCAGACTATCTCTAGAAAAATTCACAAGAATAAGGTGACGAGGAGGGTAGCCTCTGGAAGGAGAACTGGGCAACTGTTTCCCTTTTTTGTGCCTTTGAGTTTTGTACCATGTGCCTATATTACCTATTTAAAAAATAAAATAATTTTTAAAAATGTGTTTTTTTGCCTCTCATTCCCTGGAGCCTCCAAGATTTTCGGTTTCAGATCCATTTCTTACTGATGAGAATGAGAGCCACAGCCCAGGCATGATGCATCCTGTGGACCTCCAGCAAGTTGGGGACCCTCTCTGGTCCCGTTGCTCCCCTGCAGGAAGAGGCTGTCCCGCCTCCTCTCCCTCTCCCTTCTGCCCTCCTCTTCCACCCCCTTGCCTATTCTCTTTCTTATCTCACCTCTCTCTGCTTCCTTCTTTGACTCTTTCTCCCCTTTTTATTTTCTCTTCCTCTTCAATCCTTCCTTTCCTCCCTCTCTGCCTTCCTTGCCCACTCCATGCTTGGCTTCTCAGTCTTTTCCCCTTCTTCCTTCTGCCTCCTTCCTTCCCCCACAAGGACCCAAAAGGCAGATCTGATGCCCAACTCTCCACTCACACACTTGACCCTGGGCAAGTCACTGACCTCTTGGGCCTCAGTTTAACAGATCGTTGTCTTGGTTACGTGAGATCACAAGGGTGGAAGACCCAGCACAGTGCTGGGCACTCAGAAAAGCATGGCCCTCCCCACACTTTTAGGAGCTCCTAGACCTGGGGTTGTCGATTATCAGACCCTTCCTGCTCTGGATTGCTTAGAATCTGAGCCCTACTATTCTGAAGGCTTTGAATAACAGCAGATCCCTGAGGGGGAGGTTTAGGGAGGGGGCCACTGGTACATTTTGGGAGGAGGGGAAGTGGAAGGAAAGGTAAAGAGGGCTTGCTGGTGTGTGAATGGACACAGATATTGCGACTTACTGCACAGAGAGTGAAAGACATTTTGCCCATTTTTAGAGATTTGGGGCCCTGAATCTTTTGGGGGCTTCTGTATCCAGGCCCCTTGGGCTTGGCCAGACTTGGGATAATGGAATCTCTTTCCTCTCCTGGGGGCCCCTCAAGACTCAGGCCTCAGGAACACGTGGCTGACAGGGCATGTTGTCTGTACCTTGGCGACGAGCACCGCACTCCCTGCTTACAAACAGCAAAGCCTCCACATCTGTCCCTGGATGCAACCCAGGTTCCTCGGCCTGATGCTCAAGGCTCTTTGCTTTCTTGTCTTGTTTTTAGCCACGGGATGAAAGCTCACGGTTCCTTTGTTCTTTTCCACCTTCTTGCCTTTGCTCAGGCTGGTTCGACATTCCCTTTCCCTTGCCTGCTTCCCTACCTATGGCCCAGACCAAAATAATTGTTCCCCAATGCATGTAGCACCTCTCTCTTGTTCCCCCACCCCCTGAAAGAATGATACGATCTGTTTAACACTGTGTTCTCTTTGCAGGCCTGTGAAGTCCAGGGGGCCCAGGACATGCCTTATTTCTATTTGTGCCCCCTTACCAGGCCCAGCACATGGAAGGCCTTCAATGAAAAGCTAGTGATGAAATGAAAGAATCAGTAGATGAAGAAGCATATAACCAAACCAAACCAAGACATGAATGAATGAAGAATGAGCACATCAAGCAGGACCTGGTTCTCATGAAGTAGACCCACCCCACACACATGCAGTCAGCTGGGACATGGCCTTCTCGATGGGGAAGTGGGGAGTAGGAATGGAACTGCTGCCAAGTCAGCCGCCTGTCCCCTACTCTTGGGGAGGGACCTTGGTCATGTTCCTAGGGAGTCCTGAGGACTTGTGACCTGGACCCCCTGGAGAGTCCCAAGTACAGATGCAAAAAAATCAGTGAAGATGGAAGTGAAATAGATCTAATGGTGAACCTAGCCCTTGTGAATCCCTGGTGAAGAAACTCTTGGGGGCTTGGGATTCCACTTATGGGAATGAGGCAGGCTAGTCTTAGTGGGAAGAGGAGATAAAGCAGAGGGTTAGATTATACACGGGAAGAAAGTGGATGCTCAAGAAGTTCTTCTGCAGTGGAGTAGGCTTACCAGAGGTCAATGGATCAAAAAATGTCTCTATTTATCCCTGTCTTCCAGACTAGATCAGGAGCTCTCTGAAGACAGGGATCTTGTCCAATACTGACCTATTTTCCAATAACTCAGCATAGAGCCTGGAGCTCAGTTAATAGTGGCAGGATGCATAGATGGATGGGTGGGTGGATGGATGGATCGATGGACCAATGGATAAACAGACTGAGAGCTAGATATACAGTGGATAAACAGATGAAAATATAGGGGTGCCTGGGAGGCTCAATCAGTTAAGCATCTGACTTTGGCTCAGGTCATGATCTTGTTGTTTGTGAGTTTGAGCCCAGCATCGGGCTCTGTGCTGATGGCTCGGAGCCTGGAGCCTGCTTTGGATTGTGTGTCTCCCTCTCTCTCCATTCCTACCCCACTCGCATTCTGTCTCTGTCTTTGTCTGTCTCTCTCAAAAATAAGTAAGGATTAAAGAAAAAATAACAAAAACAGATGAAAATATAGAGTGATGGATCAATCACAGATGGGTGGGCTAATAGATAGGTGAGCATATAGATGGCTACATGGACAAATAGATAAACAGATGAGTGGATGGATGAATGGACTAACAAATATATGGAAGAATAAATGAATAACTAGATAAACTGATAAATAAATGTATGGTTGGCTTGATGGATGGACATATAGACAGATAAAAAGGTGGGAAAATGAATGATGGACCATTAAGCAAGGTTTGTAAACTAGGAAGGCTAGATTGACATTCAGGCATTGGCAAGGAGTGGGGAAACTGAGAAATCTGGGTTGAGAGTAGAGCCCCTAGGGATTTGGAAGAAGCAGTGGTACTCAGGGAAACTGGGAGGGGAAGGCATAAGAAGCCAGGACCATCCTCTGATGGAAGGGAGGCTGGTATGAAGGAAAACTCGGAGGGAAGGGGCAAGTAACACTGTGCCGAGGACCTTGCCCTGGAGCCCAGCCCCAGGCTGGATAGCGCATAAGTGTTGGGGACCCAGGACCCAGAAGAGCCAGGCCTGGCACTCTGCTAGATCAGATCTCTCAGCCAGCCAGGCTGAGCCCAGAAAGTGAAGGCCCCAAGTAGCCACCACTACCAGCTCTGACCCCAAGCAAGTGACTGTTGGCCACATGGGGGTCTCAAGAGCACTGGGCATTTGTGGGGTTAGCGGTTAGGGAGCCTCAGCAGGGCCTGGGGGCAGCAATGGCCTCCTTGTGGTAGAGCTAGCCTTCCTCCCTCCCACTCTTTCTCCCCACCCCAGCCTCCAAGACCGCCCCTCACAGTTCCAGCTTCCTCTGGGCAGGGGGCCTGGCCCCCATGGCCTCCCAGGCCAGCCCCTGGAGCACCACCTGCCCCAGCCGGCCAGAGACTTCCTGTCGCGCAAGAGATTTATGCAAACGGGCTGGGGCGGTGATGTCACCCCAAGGGGACTATCTCCCAGTGGCAGGCCCTTCGATAAAATCAGGAACTTGCGCTGGCCCTGCAATGTCAAGGGAGGGGGCTCACCCAGGGCTCCTGTAGCTCAGGGGGCAGGCCTGAGCCCTGCGCCCGCCCTGAGTCCATCCCAGCCCCTGACGGGGCGCCCCATCCTGAGGGGCTCCGCACTGGCCCCCACCGAAGCAGGGGACCTGACCGGCTAGGAGCTCGGCTGGATGTTACAGGCGTGCAAAATGGAAGGGTTTCCCCTCGTCCCCCCTGTGAGTACCGGGGCTCCTCTACTAGCTTGACCCGTGGCCCTCAGACGCCAGTCCGCCTGCCCACCAGCCCACCAGCCAGCTGCCCTCCCGGCTAGCTATCAGTGGGAAATTGGTGTTTCCTCCCTGGAGCTCCTGGTCTGAGATCCAGCCAGGGGGCCATTGGTTTCTTCAGAGCATGCCCTGGCGGGCTGAGGGCTGGGCCCATGGTGGGGCTGTGATCGGTGGGGCCTGAACGGTTATTTATAGATGGGGTTTGGTGGCAGGCCGAAGCTCCTGGGCAGGGTGCTGGGGTGAGGATGGTGAGGGCGGCGGCGGAGAGGTGGCAGAGGAGGAGATGGGGAGACTGGTGTGGGGGGAAGCCAGTCCCCAGGACAGTAAAGGCTTAAGGACAGGAGGTAACAGGCCAGATGTCTCAGTCCACCGCCCGGGTGCTCCTGGAGACTAAGGCCGTGTTATATCTGGATTCCCAGTGCCCAGTCTGGAGCCTGGCACAGCGGACATGGTTGTTGACCCAAAGGTCTGGGCCTTGGGCCGGCACTCCCAGGGGCTGGGGCTGGGGCAGGGACAAGGGCAGGGGCTGGGCGGCAGCAAGGAGTGGAGCAGAGACCAGGATGGCAGTTTAGTTGGGGCCTTGGCCAGAGCGGGAGAGGAGGGCAGGGGCTGGAGTTGGGCCCATCCTGGGGCTGAGCGCAAGGGCGCCGGGGCGGGATCTGGTCAGTGGATACTGGAGCCGGGCAGGGGCTGAGGCTGGGACGTGGACTAGAGGTGAAGCAGCAAGAGTCCCAAGGGACCCCTGGAGGGGAAGGGCAGGTCCCCACCACTCCTGCTCTCTGTGACAGTTAAAGCCTCAGGCAGATACAGACCTGGGCCCCTCAGAGAGGACCCCTCTCTCTTTCCAACCCCATCCCCACTCAGCAAGGGTGGGGAGCCCTGGGAGAGCCGGGAAGGGCTTGGCAGGGCCTGCCCACCTGACTCAGCTTTCCCGGCCTGGAGGCTGCTCCCTCCCCCCACCCCACCCCAGTCAGGCCTCGGGGCCCAGGGAGGCACCCCAGGCCTGACATCCTGCTGTTGGGCTGCGCTGCCTGGAAACCCAGTGCTGGGCTCCTGGCCATCTTACTGGCCAGACACAGACCACCCCAGCCAGCCAGCCAGCCAGCCCTGGAGCTGGCCCTGTCCCACCCTCCCCTGCCATCACCAGGAAGGAGAGGAGGGGGCAGGCAGGGGGTGATGGAGGTGGTCCCAGGAAGAGCCAAGTCTGCCTCAAGAAAGCCACAGGCCCAGGGGCTTGACCACACTGTCTCTGACCCTTGACCTCTCAATCCCTGGACTCCAGAGGCACATCTTCTTGGGGTGCTATACCAAACCCCTGGGGAAAGGGAGGGCTCGTGGGAAGGTGGGCCCCCAACCCAAGCCCTGAGGGCCCGGGCCACTGTTGTGCAATCCCTGTGTGCGCTGCGGGGGTGGGGAGAGGCCTGAGGACTGTGTAAAGACTCTGGGTGTGTGTGTCCCTGTGCTGCACCAGGATGCAGAGGAGTGAGGCGTGGAGGGGGAGGAGGGGAGAGGAGGCCAGGGAGGGGTGGGAGAGGGAGGCAGAGGAGGGATAGGGGTAGAGAGGAAGACAGTGATGAGTGAGGGGTATGGGGGAAGAGGGAGAGAGGAAAGAGTGAAGTGGAGGAGGGGGAGAGGAGGGCAGGGAGGAGTAGGGAGTGGAGGGGGAAGAGAAGAAGGAGGGTTGGTGGCTGGAGGGAGAGGATGAGTAGAGAGGAGGACAGGGAGGATGGGATAGAGGGGGAAGAGGGGGAGGGGTAGAGAGGGGGACAAGGAGGAGTAGGGGTGGAGGAGGAGGAGGGGGAGAGGAGGACAGGCAGGAGTGGGGAGTGGAGGGGAAGGAAGACAAGGAGGAGTGGGATGGAGGTGGAGGAGGGGGAGGGGTAGAGAGGAGGACAAGGAGGAGTGGAGTGGAGGGGGAGGAGGGAAAGGGTAGAGAGGAGGACAAAGAGAGTGGGGGTGGAGGGGGAGGGGGAGAGGAAGACAGGCAGAGTGGGGAGTGGAGGGGGAGGAAGGGGAGGGGTAGAGAGGAGGACAAGGAGGAGTGGGGG
>CM053575.1:14717683-15015689 GCA_028646485.1 Cryptoprocta ferox
GACAGGGAGGAATGGGGTTGGAGGGGGAGGAGGACAGGGAGGAGTGAGGGGCTAGAGTGGGAGGAAGGAGAGAGGAGGACAGGGAGGGGTGGGGAAGGAATGAGGGTTGAGGGGAGGAGGGAAGGGAGGAAGGGAAGGAGTATCCCAGTGGGTGTGTCAGAAGGAGGACAGAGGAGGGAGAGGGAGAGGAACAAAGCTCTAGCTGGCCCAGCCCCTCCCTCCCCCCCTCCCCACCTGCCTACCTGTGAGGTATACAATCTATGAGTGTGAACGATCATGAGGGTGCCTGGGCCCGGGCATGGGCTCTGGAGACTGGCAGGAGCACAAGCGTGTGCGCTATGGGGGTGGGTGTGTAAGTGGCATGTGCGTGACCATGATGGGTGTGGGTATGGGCCTGTGTTTAAGGAGCTTGAAGGCAAGTGTGAGGATCCATGTGGTAATTCAAGTGGCTGCGCGTGCCTACGGGGTGAATGTACCACAGTGTGTGCGAGTGTGACCACACGTGCGTGTGAATGTGAGTGGCCTGTGCGGTGAGGGCGAGGGTGGACGTGCGGTGTGAGTTCACGTGTGGGAGCCTGCATGTCACAGAGAGTATCTGTACACTTGGAGGTGTAGGTGTGTCGGGGTGAGTGTAAGAGTTCATGTGTGAGCCTGGGACCTGGGGTGCAGGCGTGAGTGTGGCTGTGCAGGGGAGGGGGCACGGGGAGGCCGCGCTCTCCTCTCAGCCTTGGCCTTCCCTTGACCTCTGGCCTTCCGTGTCCCCGTCAGCCCCTTTCTGCAGGAGCCAAGGGTCTTGCTCTCCTGTCCCCACTGCAGCCTCTCCCGGTTGCAGGCAGAGAGGTGGATGCAGTCCCTTGAGTGTGGGAGGGTGGTGTGGCCCCCTCATGCCGGGGCTGCCAACCCGGCTGCGGCGTCCCCGCCACCCTCCGAGCCCTGGCAGCCTCCTCTCTCAGCAGCCATCGGAAGACCTGGTGCCCTACGACACGGACCTGTACCAACGCCAGACACACGAGTACTACCCCTATCTCAGCAGTGATGGAGAGAGCCACAGTGGTGAGTAGGGGGCCAGCTGGCCGGGGCGCCGTGGTCCCCAGGCCTCTCGGGGACTCAGAACTGGGTTAAACTAGCTTCCAAAGGCTGTGAACTCACTCTAAACCCCCACACCCCACACCCCCAGCCTGCATTTATTGAGCGTCTTTGGTGTGCCAGGGCACGAGGTTAGCTTTGTCCAGTTTATCGGCTGCTCTAATCCTTGCGGCCTTTTCGCAAAGGAGGAAAAGGAGGCTCGGGGAGCTAAGTGACCGGTACGAGGCCACACAGCTGGTCGGTGGGACCCAGCGTGTCTGCTCCAGGTCCAGGGCTTCTTCCTCTCCCTTCCCCCCCCCCTCCCCTGACCCCTTCTCCTCTCTGCTGTCATCACCCCCTGGCCCTGAACTCCACGTTGGGGCAGCTCTGCTCCCTGCTGTGTTCTTAACTTCTATTGACGTTTGGGGCTGGAGGACGTCATTGTTGTGGGAGCCAGCGCAGCATCCCTGGCTTCTACCCACTAGATGCCAGAAGTACCATCAGTCACAACAACCGAAAATGTCTCCACACATTGCCAAATGTCCCCTGGGGGGCAGAATCACCCTTGTGTGAGAACTGCTCACTAGGGGAAAGGCTCTGAGGTCCCCCTCATTCAGCAGGGCTGGAGCCCCAGTTTGCTGGAGTGGGAGTGAGGATGGAGTGTGGGCCAAGGGGTCCTTCTGTCCCCGTCTCCCTGCCCATCCCAAGGCCCAGCCTTGACCCTGGAGCAAATTCAGGGTAGACGGGGACAGGCATTAGGTGCCTGGGGCCCGGATAGGACATTCTGAGAGGACACCCAAAGGGGATCTTGGTATCTCCATGGGACACCCCTGAGCCCAAGTGAGAAGGCCTTGTGAATAGGTCTTCACTGGGGGATTCTCTAGGAGTTCTGAAACCCGGGCAGGCCAGACACTGGGGGGTCTGTAGCCCCAGAGGGAGAGGCAGGCCGGGTGCCACAGCAGAGGAAGGTGTCACACTGTCAGGCCACAACTGGGGGCCAGTCACACCTGCAGCTCCATTCTGCAGACACTTCGATGGCAGTGTCAGCCTGATGGCCCCATCCAGGGATGCCGCATGAGGCAGGTCACCCCCAGATGCCGAATCTTGTGAACAGCTGCACCGGGAATGCACACCTGGAGGCCATGTGCCTCCAATCCTCATGGGGGCACACACAGACTTCTTTCAGAATCCCAGGGCTAGGGAGGGTTTTAAACATCCTCTTTTCCATCCTTTAAAGCTTATTTACAATTCTTCCAGCAACACATTCTCTCTGTGGAAAAGCCAGACAATTTAGAGGGAAAGTCTTCCTCACCCACCCCTCTCCCCATCTCCCAGGATCAAGGGTGGGTCTCTCTGACCTAGAGACCAGCACTGGTGACCCCTGGCCCTAGCAGTTCAGGACCTGAGAAGTTCCCTCAGGTCTTGAGGACTGGCTCCCCCTGGTGGCTCCAGGGAGCAGGACCGCCAGGTCCCAGCAAACTCAGCACCGCCTGGGACTTGCTTCCAACACTAGGGGCCTTTCCCCCTCTGGCCTAACCTCCACTCAGTTTCACTGGGTTTGGGGTCATTTCCTTTGGGCCTGCCGCAGCCTCAGTTTCCCCTCTTGTAATATGAGGGTGTGTGCACGCATCTAGAGATCAGCTAGACCAAGGGGTGGGGCTGATGAAGTGAGTACTTTAGAGAAAGCTTGTGCTTTCCGGGCTCGATGCCCAGGCAGGTCCCTTATATCAGGGCTGGGGCTCTCGGAATGACTCCTGATTAGATGCCTGAGCACCCTGTTTTGGTCATGCCCCAATTCCTTTGGAGATTCCTCTGATGTCCCCAGGTGTCCTGGCCCCGAGTCCCCACGCCCCCTGCCCCATCATTGCCTATCTGGGCATCTCTGCTGATCTGTGCACTTGTTCTGTCCTTTCCTAATGCAGATCCAAGAGTAGAGACACCGCACATTCTTCCACTAGTTCCTGCATGTCCTCTGGGTCTACATTTTTAGGTGGTTGAAACTTATTAAAAAGGCACGGGGGCTGGACCTGGGTCTGGTCCCCATTCCATCACTCACCAGTGTATGTGACCTTAGAGCAAGTGACTTAACCTGTCCGAGCCCCTGTTCCCTCATATATGGAAGTGAGAGCATGGAAACACTGGCCTCGCAGAGGTGTGATGACTCACTGAGTTAATGCATCAAAGGTGTGAGGTGCTGAGCACAAGGCCCAGTGAGCTTTCGGGTCAGAGTATGTTAGCTTTACTCCACCCCCAGGCGGGGGAGAGGAAGCAGCTGGGAGAGTGGGAGATGCACAGAGGGCTCCGTGACAGATCAACTGCGTCATTTTCAACTGACCTAGGTGACAGCCACCCAACCAGCCACCCACCCATTCCACCACTCACCCTTGTAGCCACCCACTCGTCCTCCCAACACTTACCATCTTTCCTCAGGCCCACTCATTCCTCTTTTTTCCATCTACCAAATAGCTTCTGACTAGATGCCATGGGCCAGACACTGTTCTAGCCACTGGAGTTTCTGTGATAAGCAAGCCAGACGAGGCCACTGCTCTCACAGACCTTACATCCCAGTGAGGGGAAAGGTGGCAGTCAACTAAGCAGGCAAGCAATAAGCAATCTTATAAAAAGCAAAGTGATGTGATGCACAGTGCCTGTGTTAGGGGCTACTTTCATTCAGGTGGTCAGGGAAGGCCTCTGAGGAGGGGACAGTTGAGACAAAATCTGAGTGAAGAGAAGGAACATGCACGCAAAGGTAGAGAGAACGGCAAGTGCAACGTAGCATTGACCCCAAGAGAGGGCCCAGGTGGCCGGTGCACGCGGGGCGGTAGTGGAGCCCAACGGAAGCCGGAGGGACCTGCAGAGGCCAGATCACACAGTGCCTGAAGGCCACGGCAGGAGTTTGGGTTTTATCCTACAAAGAGTGGGAATGGGAAGCCATTGCAGGGTTTTGAGCAGGGGAATGACATGATCTGAATCACTGTGTGTGTGTGTTTGTGTGTGTGTGTCGTGAAAATCTAAATAAATGCTAAATCTTTAGTTTTTGATTATTAAAATAATCAATGCTCATTGCAAACAAATTAAAAATACAACAGCTTTATCAAGGAAAATATTCCCTCTTCCCAACCTCACTCCCCACTGGTAGCACCTTAGTCAATCCTGGCAGACATTTGACTCCACGTTTATGCTCCTGTATGTCTGTCAGTGTAGACACACACATACGCACATTCTGTTCACCCAACCATGGACTCGTAGCCCCGTGCTGTTCTGCAAAACTGCTGTTTTTTACTAAAGCTTATCATGGGTATTTCTTCATGGCCTGGCGGGGGTGGATAAAAGCTAGTTGTCCATTCTTTCTCTCACAACACTAGGTAAATGGACACACGGACATTTGAAATAGAGACTTAGTACGTTATTCGTTTATTCATTCGCAAGCATTTAATGAGAACCTTCTATATGCTGGGTGGAAATGAGTCTAGCTTGAATTTTCAATTCAAGATATTATCTAATGTTCTATCTTGTCCTATGAAAGATGAGACTTTGGCTCTTCAGTCCTTCAGAGCATACATGCTCTCACTCACACTTCACACAAAACAAAATGATTATACAGTAACTTTGTTCCATTTTACTGACGTAATTGATGCACAACGCTGTGTAGGTTTAAGGCGTACTGCATAATGACCTGACGTGTGTAGATATTGTGAAATATCCCTCACCTCACACAGATACAAAAAAGCTTTTCTCCTTGTAATGAGAACTTTTAGGATCTACTCTCGTAGCAACTTTCAAATATAGTAAAACCTTGGATTGCCAGTAACTTGTTCTGCCAGTGTTCCGCAAAGTGAGCAAACATTTCTAATACAGTTTAACTTGATATTCAAGCGATGTCGTACGTGATGCTGAATGTCACAGGATCACAACTGAGCAAATGGTTCTTGAAATTCGCTTTGATATACAAGTGTTTTGGATTACAAGCATGTTTCTTGAACGAATTATGCTCGCAAACCGAGGTTTTATTGTCTACCATAGAGCATTGCTAACTGTGGTCACCATGCTATACATTGTGTGCCAGTACTTATAACCAGAAGTTTTTTTTTTTTAAGTTTTATTTAAGTTATCTCTGTATCCAACATGGGAATCGAACTCACAACTCTGAGATCAAGTGTCACATGCTCTTCCAATAGAGCCAGCCAGACGCCCCTTATAACTAGAAGTTTGTACCTTTTGACCACATTCCTCCAGTTCCCATGACCCTGACCCTGGCTTCTGGCAACCGCAAATCTGAGCTCCTTGTTTATAAGTTCGGGATTTTTTTGGCTTTTTGGGTTGTTGGTTTTTGTTTTGTTTTGTTTTGTTTTAGATTCCACATATAAGCGAGATCATGCAGTATTTGTCTTTCTTTGTATAGTAACTTTTGTTAAATCAGTGTCTGAATTTTCCAGCAGTATGACCATGTGGAGATTACTCACAGCTGAGCCACATGGTGTACTTTGACTACCTGTACTCTCTCATCCCCGAAAAAGAGAACGGGGGGCAAGCTAGCAAGGAGATAGTGGCTCATTCTGGAGCCAGGCTGCTGGGATTTCACACCCCATCTCCCCGTTACTATCTGGGGTGGTCATGGGCAAGATATTTCACCTCTCTATGTCTCAACTTCTTCATAATGATACCTACTTCATAGGATTGCTCTAACGATTGAATGAGTCACTGTATGTAAAATCCTTAGAACAGTGCCTGGCATATAGTGAGTGCTATGTAACGTGGATAAGAGTTGTTATTCTTTTTTCTCTCCCAATGTTTATTTATTTGTTTATTTTGAGAGAGAAGGAGAGAGAGGTAGAGAGGTAGAAGGGAGAGAATCCCAAGCAGGTTCCACCTGTCAGCACAGAGCCTGACACGGGGCTTGAACTCACGAACTGTGAGATCATGACCTGAGCCGAAATACAGAGTTGGATGCTTAACCGACTGAGCCACCCAGGAGCCCTAAGAGTTGTTCTTCTTCTGATTACGGTCTCCTAAGAGAGGGTGTGTGGGAGGTAAGCCTCTGTTATTTGTTTTTTCTCGTGTCTTTATAATTAACAGTGTATAGAAATCTAGGCTGAAAATCCTGTTTTCCCTTAGAAATTTGAAAGCATTTCTCTATCTTCTGGTTACTAGAGTTTTTCTTTTGAAGTCAGATGCCTTTTTATGTCCTCTTTTTTGAATGTAAACTATTTTGGTTTTGTTTATTTTTCTGCTTGTTTAGTTTAGTTCTGTCTCCCTGGAAATTTTTAGTGCCTTTTTCTCCAACACCTATTAGTTCCACTGAATAAGCTTTTTAAAAAATCACTCTGGCTTCTGTGGGAGAATAGATGGAGAGAAGACCACAATAAGAACAGTGAGAAAGCACTGGGAAGAAACTACTGGAATAATCTAGGCAAGAGATGACAGTGGCTTGGCCAAAGGTAGTAGCAATAGAGAAAGAAGGGAGTGGACAGATTTAGGATACATTTTGAAGGCAGGGCTCATCGAGTTTACCATTTCTTCTTCTTATTTTTAATAGTGGTAAAAAATACATAATATAAAATGGTAGTTCTATTTTTAATTTTTGAGGACCTCCATACTGTTTTCCACAGTGGCTGCCCCATGTTACATTTCCACCAACAGTGCAAAAGGGTTCCAATTTCTCCACATCCTTGCCAACACTGGTTAGTTTCTGTTTTTTTGATAACAGCCATTGCAATGGGTGTGATAGGATTTGCTCTTTCCAATGTGGTTGGTGAAGGAACTAGAGTTCCAACGTATGACTCCTTTTCTCCATCTTTCTTATCCTTCCATGTACTCTTTCTTCCTTTCATACCACAGACCATCCACCCATTCACCAATGTATTCTCACACCCATCTAATCATCCACTCATTCACCTTTCCAGTTGTCCTTCCCTTTACCTACCAAACCCTCCATCCATCTTTCATGAACCTATTCATCTAAAAAATATATACAAAGCACCTTTTGTACACCAGGCACATTGTTAGGTGCTATGGAATCAATAAAACACCAGTCCTACCAGATTTATTATTTTAACAGGGGAAATGACAAGAGCTTTAATCATTAGGATACAAGGTAGAGAGTAACAAGTATGATGAAGCCTGGAGCTCTCCACTCTCGGGGCCTCCGGCTCCCTTATCTGAGCAATGTGCAGGAGGGCTGGGTTTCAGGAGCTCTTGTCCAGTGGTCTGTGATTTCCTAATAAGATTTTGTTGTTGTTGTTGTTGTTGTTGTTGTTTGTTTTTGTTTTGTTTTGCTTTTGTTTTTGTTGTCAGCCCTTGTCTTTAATTCCTCATCTTCCTTCTCTGTCTTGATCTTACCTCTGCTCCTTTGGGGAGAGCCCTGGGCCTAAGACTGGGATTTCTGCTCTAAGGAGATAAGGTCAACTGAATGACACTTAAGGCTTTACTTCTGAGTATGTGTGGAGTTGTTTTGAATATGATTTTATTTTTGTCCTGGTGACATACAGGTATTAGGGGCACCAAATATATTGAGGAAGAATAGAGGTGGCTGGCTAAGACTTTGGCCCCTGATAATGAGAGATCAAGATGAATGGGGTCACTGCTGGCTGGCTAGATGATGGATGGATGAATGAAGGGAATGATTGATGATGAATGGGTAGCAGCTGATGGATGCATCGTGGACGGGGACAGTGAAGGGTGGATGGGTGAATATGAATGAATGAATGAATGATGGATGGATGGATGGAGGATGGAGGATGAATGATGGGTGAGGGGTGGATGATGGTAGACAGGTGCATAAGAGCAGTCATTAAGTTCGGTGCCACCATGGCTCTTAATTAAAGCTTTAATTAACAGTCTTGTTCCTCAGAAGTTGTATGGTGTAATGGTAGTTCAGTCTCTGGAGGCAGACAGAGGTGGGTTTGGATCCTGACTTTACCAATGTCTGTCTGCGGACAAGGGACTTAATCTCTTTGAGTCATTGTTTCCTTGTGTGCAAAAGAAAGGTCATACTCTAGTGGCCTCCTTGTCAGAGCTGGGGTGAGGATTCATGAGAAAAATGTGGATTAAGTACTCAGCATAGTGCCCAGTACCTAAAAATACATGTTAAAAGCTAACTCTTATTGATCATTGATCATTTGATCGAATATTGATGGAGGCCTACTATGTGTTCAGGGTGGCCTAACAGGCTATGAAAAGGAGGGCCAGGAACTAACTCCAGATATGCAGATGGCATTATATTCTTTTGAGGAGCAGAGTCGTGCTAAGGAGGCACAGTGCAGGATGACCCGGGGAACCCATTGAAGGGACAAACAGGGATAAAGCAATGTGTTCATGAAGAGTCATCTAGAAACGAGGTCCAAGGAGCCCAAGAGTGCTGACCTTTGCACTATGAAGTCTTCCTTGTATTGTGTTCCTTCAGAGGCCCCCATACTTGGAACGTTTCTGCCTACCAGACAGCGTTTATTACATAATTGCCTGAACACCCAAATCAAGGGTAAAGGCGAGGTTTCCGTTGGGCCTTTTGAAACTTTAATTGTAGCTCAAGAATCCCATTTGCAGCTTTCAGGGGACCCTGGGGCAGGGTTCCAGAGTTTCAGCGAGTGCAAGAACCTCCTCAGGGCCCCAATAAATTCCAGTTCCCAGTGCTTCTGATTCACTGGGTCTACAAGGGGGTGCCCAAGCCCCCCAGAGTGACTCTGGTGAAGGTGTACTGAGACCTCCATGGAAAATGCTGGCCTCAGGCTGGGATTCCAAGAATGAGCTCATGGTCTCATGAGGAACTAGAGCAGAGGTGGGGAAGGAGAGCAATCGGGGGCCCCTCACTCCATGCCTGGAGAGCTGCAGGCATGCGGGGTTCCCTGAACCCTGGAACTGTAGTGGGCTTGAGGGCGGAGGTCGGTGGGCAGGATAAAGCATCGTGCCAAGATCTGGACAGTTCAACCCGGGGTGGGGGAGGTGAAAATGAGAGAGGCCAGGAGTGGGGCCGGAGGGCTGATCTACCCCTAGAGAGGAGCCCCTCAAACAGCCCGTCTCTAAAGCACGGAGCCAAATGTCCCAGGCCAAGTGGAGAGCTTCTGGGTCCTGTTAACTCGCTGCAAGATGAAAGTACAAATTAAGTGTTATTTTGTTTTCCCTTCAGGTTTAGATGGTTTTGTGGAGGAGAGTCAGAGAAAGTTCTCAGGAGGCTAGAATTCATTCATTCATTCATTCATTCACTCATTCGGGAAATGTTTACTGAGTGCCTACTGTGTCCAGGCACTGGCAATAAGGCGAGAACAAAACCAGTCACCGTCCTCATGATGCAATGCTGAGGCCGCGGCTCCAGACTCTGGGAGAAAGTGACAGCCAGGCTCACCAAAACGATTTCTCTGGGCCACTGACCGAGGTGACAGGGAACAGGAGGAAGAAGAGGAAATATATATACATGAAAGTATCTGCCAGCTGCTCAAGTGCTAATCCGGGTTCTTTAGAATAACACATTAATAGTATTAGTAATAGGAATGTTTATTGGATCTAATTTTGTGCCAGGTTCTATTCTAAGCACCTTGCAGGCATTTGCTCATTTAACCTGCACAACAAGACTATGAGATGGATATAATTATTAGCCCCGTCTTTCAGATGAGGAAACTGAGGCTTATAGAAGTGGAATGACCCGCCCAATGGCCCACAAGAGTAAATGGCAGAGGCAGGATTTGAACGCGGCTCTGTCTGGCTCCCAAATCATGTCCTTTCTGTCTTCTGTGCCATGTAGCCTTGTAGAGGTGGGAGTGTGTGCTGCCTGGATTGTGGGTTCAAATGATGTCATGTGTGGACAGGACCTCTGTATCTACCCAGTCGGGTCTCTACTTTTAGTTCGGGGGAATTGGAGGATTAGGGGGATAAAATGTCTTGTCCAGGGTCACACAGCAATGCTACCACAGAGCAAGATTAGAAAGCAAGTCTTCTGATAACCAGTGCAAAGCCAAAAAAAACACGTGTTCTGGGGATGTGTGAGTAAATAAGTATGTGCTTGTATGCGAGAAAAATAGGAGGAAGACAGACAGAAAGACAGACAGACAGACAGACACACACACACACACACACACACACACACACACCTGGTGGTGGTCCCCAGGTAGGGCTGTGCACGTGTCCCAGAGATGCCACCCTGGCCTACCATCCTGTACACTCCCTCTTGGGTCACATAAGAAAATCCCTCTTGTCACTTGATCACCACATCTTCTTTCGGACCCCAGACTGTACCCAGGAACTCCACAGACATGTGGCAGTTTTTTTGTTTTTGGGTTTTGGGTTTTTTTTCCTGGAAAAGACGCCCAGAGAAACCATGGCCTCGTCCCAAGCTAGGGCTCCTGATAGCATGTGGCTGTTCCCCACACTCGAATCCGCCCCCACCACAGCCTCTGAAAGCACCTATGGGGGAGTTTCCATGACAGCCCTGAGCCCTGCGACCTCACTGGAAGACAGACGCAGCTGTCCAAGGGCATGGCTTTGGAGGGGCAGCACCTCTGGTCAAGTTCTGGTGTGTGAGGAATGTCAGCCCGTGACTTTGTAATCACACCTTGGCCATGTGACAAGACCGTGTGCTCGTGTGACTGTTTTCGGGAGCTTTTCGGGGGAGTTGGGAGGGGGAATAAGCATTCCCTGAGGGCCCGTTCTGGGGCTGGGAGTTTTTACAAATGTCTCATTAGTATCCTCCCAGTAACTTTTATCCCCATTTTACAAATGAGTCAACTGAGGCCGAAGAGGTCCTTGCACGTGCCTGAGGTCACACAGAAAGTAAATGGCAGAACCAGGACCCGTGTCCTTGTGACCGCCTGGGAGGCAGGATGGAATGGTTGCCGGGAATGCAGGCTTTGCCTCAGGCCTGGGTCTCGGCTCTGCCATCGACGGGGCCTCTAACTGCGGGCACATTCCGTCGCCTTGCCAAGCCTCAGTGTCCTCATCTCTAAAATGGGGGTGGTAAACAACGAGGTGGGGGGGTGAGGTGCTGAGTGTCGACCTGGAGCCCAGCCCGGCCTGTGATCATAGCCCCATCTGGCCTGACATCATTATTTTTTAAATCGTGATGACCTTCTCCGGCCCCGCACGCCCTGGGCTCACGCTGCGCTGTCCGGCCCTCCCTGCAGACCATTACTGGGACTTCCACCCACACCACATGCACAGCGAGTTCGAGAGCTTCACCGAGAACCACTTCACGGAGCTGCAGAGCGTGCAGCCCCCCCAGCTGCAGCAGCTCTACCGCCACATGGAGCTGGAGCAGATGCACGTGCTCGACACCCCCATGGCGCAGGCCCACGCGGGCATCGGCCACCAGGTGCGTGCGGCCGCTGGTCCCGTGGGACCCGGCCTGTGGTGAGGCCGGCGCTTCACAGGAAGCTGACACAGGCTCTTACTCAACTCAGCTTCCTGCCCCACAGCGCCAACGGCGGCCGGAGCCCCAACGGCTGCCTCCTGACCCTCTGACTGACCTCGTGACCCCATACCCCTTATCTCCTCTAGCCCCACAATGGACAGAGCCCCGATAATTCCCACCGGCCACTGATCTGCCTGACCTCAAGAGCCCTCCTGGTCCCCACTGCAATCCCCATCCACCGGCCCCTCATGGATCTGGCATCCAAGTCGCTGGACACTGGCCTCCACCAGCCTCCACTGGCCTCCTTGTCTCCACTGACCCCCTTTATGGACCCTCCTCAGCCCACGGATCCTAATCCCAATCAGTGACCTCTGTTAACCTCTACCACCCCTAGCCGACCTCCACTGGCCCTTCTCAAACTGCTCACCCACTTATGAAACCCCAGTCACTCCCATACCAATCAACCCATTGGTCCCTCTTCGCTGCCACCTCTGACCCCAAGAATGCCAGGCCACATGGCACCTCTGTGCATATGTGGAAAGGATGCCCTTTCCCCTGGCCACATGACCCTGAACCAGGAGCCCAGGGAGGGCTGGATGCCAGCGGCAACCCACCCCTGTGTGTAGTTGACCCTGCCTGACCCCTGTAACCTGACTGACCTCCAACTTCCCCAGCCTTCTCCCAAATCTTTCTGCCCCTTGCTGCCTTCCCTTGCTCAGATGACCCTTCCTTGGGAGCTCTGAGCTGTGAACCGGCCCTCACTGACCTCAACCCTCTTTCCCTGCCTTTCCAGGTCTCCTACCTACCCCGGATGTGCCTCCCGTACCCCTCCCTGTCCCCGGCCCAGCCTAGCTCGGATGAGGAGGAGGGCGAGAGGCAGAGCCCCCCGTTGGAAGTGTCTGATGGGGAGGCCGATGGCCTGGAGCAAGGGACTGGCCTCCTGCATGGCGAAACAGGTAGGGCGGCCCAACCGTCCGGCCCAGCCCTGATCCTGGCCGAACGTGTGCCCCATGCACCCCAGCCAAGGGCACAGTGGTCACACCACAGAATGTGTGTCCATATCTGTGAGCGTGTGAACGTTTGCTAAAGTGTGCACTGCATCTGTGACCATCTGTACCTATCTGTGTGCCGATGAGAGTGCATTGCGAGCACACCCAGGCATCTCTGTGACCGAGAGTGGGATGCTGTATGTGTGTCTGTACCTCTCCGGACTGCCTATGAACGGGTGTGAGTGGGTGTGGGGGAGCCCACTCCCCTGTAGACCACCCCCTACCGCCCATCCCTCCCCAGGGGCCACCCACCCCCCGGGAGACCCACATCAGGGGGAGGCGGTGAGGGTGGGTGTCTGTGTTGGGGCGCTGACCACCTCCCGCCCACAGGCAGCAAAAAGAAGATCCGCCTGTACCAGTTCCTGCTCGACCTGCTCCGCAGCGGGGACATGAAGGACAGCATCTGGTGGGTGGACAAGGACAAGGGCACCTTCCAGTTCTCGTCCAAGCACAAGGAGGCGCTGGCACACCGCTGGGGCATCCAGAAGGGAAACCGCAAGAAAATGACCTACCAGAAGATGGCCCGCGCCCTGCGCAACTATGGCAAGACGGGTGAGGTCAAGAAGGTCAAGAAAAAGCTCACCTACCAGTTCAGCGGGGAGGTGCTGGGCCGTGGGAGCCTGGCCGAGCGGCGCCACCCGCCCCACTGAGCCCAGGCCCACAGAACCCGCTGGGCCCGCCAGGCCTCCCCGCGCTGGCCATAGCATTAACCCCTCGCCCGGCCCGGACACAGGGAGGCAAGCTCCCAGGGGCCAGAGGCAGGACTGTGGCGGGCCGGGCCTCGACTCACCCGTCCGCTCCCTCCTCCAAGCCCGCTACCCACAGCCTCTCTTCACCTGCTACCAGGACTCCAGCCCCGGCTCCAGAGGGCCACCTGGGCATCTGACCCCAGTGAAGGGTCAGCCTTGCTTAGTATGACCTGGGGTGTGCTTCCTTGGGAGTTCAAAGTCATCAGATTTGTATAAATCCAACCCTCCTTAAGTGTCTCTCCCTTCCCACACCTCTCCCTCGTTAGCTTCCTCAAGGAACAGTTATTAAAGTTATTCGGAGAGTCTCCTTTGAGATTTTTTTTTTGTGTGCATCTTGTCTGGGTGCCGCTGTCTGAGCTCTCTTTTTCTCATGTGTTCTTTGGGTATTTACTACCAGTGCTGGGTAGGGACATCGGGACAAATGACACACAGTGCCTGACCAGGGGTTAGAGCTGGTGAAAGAACAGGGCCTTGGTTGTGATCAGGGGAATAAATCATTAAAAAGACCTCTGCACCTGATAAGTGGGCTTTTAAAAATGCCCCAGTGAGGCTGAAACTTTTCAGGTTATGGGCCCAAAGAGGATGATTAGTAATAACGGCTGCCACACTGGATTTTCTGGCCGCTTATTACATGTCAACTTTGAGAAGCAGAGTCTGATAGCATCCCATTTTATAGACTGGGAAACTGAGGTTTGGAGAGGTCAAATGATTTGTTTGAGGTCACACAGCTTGTGGGGGGCGGATTCTACTGCATGTGGGTGCTAGGTCAGTGTGGGGCAGAAAGCCTCAACGTGTCTGCAATGGGGTGCTGTGGAGCCCGGCCGGGAGCAGGAATTAAGCCCCAAGGCGTCCTCACAGCATCCGTGCATAGCTCCCGTGCTGTGCTCTCTGGCGTCTAGTCCACAACAGGGGAGAAACAGAAAAACATGAGCCTGGAGGCATCCTGCTTCCAACCACGGCAAGATGTGGAGGCAGACTGCTTGGGAGCGAGGAAATGGCCCAAAGCAGCCAGCAGTCCTCCAAGAACCCAGACTTAGGGGCTATCAGCATCAGCACAAACACCCCCAAACACCTTGCCCCGAGAGCTAAACAGTGTCTTCCCTTCTCAGGCCTCCAAGCCCCAAGAGAGGGTCAGTGGTGCGCAGTCCTCTTGAAAGAAGGCTAAGGGGAATGCGATATGGTTTAGAAGTAGTTAAAAAGCACTCCACAGAGGCAGAGAAGAGTGGATTCCGTGTCTAAAGGAATGGTAATTTTGGACCACATGGCAATGCTTGTGTATGGAATTCCTCCCGTGAGGGTCAGGAGGGACAAATGACCTTTCCTGATGTTGGATCGTGCTTGGAGAGTCACATGTAATTTGCTTCTTTCTGAGTAGCAACTGATGCCCCTGAGGTGATGGGGGTGAGGGGGGCAGTCACAGACGGCCACAGTTCATAGAGGAACAGTGGGGGTGGGGATTGGGATTCAGAATATTCTGGCAGTATTTTCTGTGTGAAGAATCCTCGTGACTTTGGCAAGAGCCATCAGTGCTTCTGACTTCCACTTTGGGATCTGTCCCAATACCCTGACCTGCGGGCCCCACCCAGCCCTTCCCCTTGGGTGGTGCCAGCCCCCGGTCCTGCCCTCTCCCCGTGCCCCCACCCCCATCCCGGCCCTGGACTAAGCCCACTCAGGACTCCGCAGTACTCACCCAGCCCAGGGCCCTGCGAGCTGCAATACGAGAGACATTTTCATTCAGCACTTTCTCTGTGCCTGGCACTGCTCTAGCCTTTTCATTTATAAACCACTTCACTCATGAAACAGTCCTACATAGTGGGTGCTGCTATCATCACCCCACTTTACAGATGAGGGAACTAAGGCACTGAGGTTAAGGAAGTGGCAGCCCCTGGTCTCAGGGCGGCCCGGCCGGCTGCAGGATGTGGATCTGTGCACATACCAATTCACCAAACAATTTCCCTGTCAGATGAACATGCAGATAGGGCTTGGGGTTCCGCTGAGGCTCACCAAGGGCTGGAGGGGTGGAAGCCATCATATCGGACTGGAGGGGGAAGGGACAGGAGCTAGCCTCGAACAGTGTGGCTATTCATTCTCTGGAATTTGTCTATATTTAGCAGGTGGCTGGGGAGGGGGAGGGCCCCTTATATAGTGTGGGAGGACGGGTCCTGCTCAGATCCTCCTTGGGTGGCCTGTGACTGCTCAGTTCCTGGTGTGACCTCTCTCAAGATGCCTGAGCCGGGGAAGAAGCCAGGTAGCTGTAAGGCTTGGGGTTGGCGCTGGTTGGGGGGCCAGAGGGGCTGGGGCATCTGCAATTGGGGGGCGGGCCTCAGAGTGAGTTCCTGAGAGTGGGGGCTGCCTTCTGGGTCCTTTTCTGATTCTTAGTTTCTCCTTCCCATCCTTCTGATGAGAGTGAGGGCAAACCAGGGCCAGGGGGGCATAGAGAGGGCCATCACCCCAGTCTCAGGACAGAAGAGGACCCCTTCCCTGTCCCCATCCCATCTCCTTCTTCAGCAAGATTAGACCTGGGCTTGCCTTTTTTCCTTTTGGGAAAAGGCTGCCACAGGCAGGGGCCCAAGTTGTGTCTATACTTGAGCCCATTTCACTGAATGTTCTTGAGCAAGCCCTTGACCTCTCTGGGTCTCAGTTTCCCTATCTGTACAAGGAGGAGTTGGGTTGGCTCTCTCCAGCTGTGAGGTTCTCCGCTTTATGAGCCCACACCCCTGTGGCCCCCACACCAGTTGTGACTCCCACTTTGAGAAAATGCAGTTCCTCTGTTCTGGGGAGAGGATGGTCGAGAGGCCCCTGATCCTGAGCCAAGGGCAGAGAAAATCACAGGCCAGGGACCTGGTCCTGGCCTGTGCCCTTACCAAGGTCATTCAGGGCAGGGACCCAGCCCCTCAGCGTCCAGCCCCGCCCAGGCCAGCTTTATCTCAGTTGCTGACTCTCAGCCTGAGGCCCTTGGAGAACAAATTTAGCCACATTCAAGTAGGCAGAGTGCCTGCCCCTTGCCAAGGGCCCCAGATGGTGGAAGAGAGAGGGAGCTGGGCTTCCCCAGGAAGGAAGGGTGGGGTATCCAGGGACACACCTAGCAAAATTCTTGTGTGGAGGTTAGGACCACAGCCCTGGCTCTTCTGCCTACTGGCTGTGTGATCTTGGATAAGTCACTTAACCTCTCTGAGCCTCGGTGTCCTCATCTGAGAAATGGACATAATAATTGCATCTGTCTCATAGAACCACTGAAGCATTAAATGAGGTGATGCATTACAGTGCCTTAGGAAGAAGGGGTGCAGGGGTGGGGTGCATGGGCAAGCCAGGGGCTCCTGCAGCCTCCATTGGTCTATCTCAGTCTCAGCCTTCAGCAAGAAGCCAAGGTCAGTGGAGGTGGCTGCCGGCAGCCCTGCTGTATTCGAGGCTGAGACAGAGCGGTCAGGAGTAAAGGTGCGCTGGCAGCGGGGGGGCAGTGACATCAGCGCCAGTGACAAGTACGGCCTAGCAGCTGAGGGCACGAGGCACACTCTGACAGTGCGGGATGTGGGCCCCGCCGACCAGGGGTCCTACGCAGTCATCGCTGGCTCCTCCAAGGTCAAGTTTGACCTCAAGGTCATAGAAGCAGGTAAGACCCTGGTCAGCCTTCCCTGAGGTTTGAGCTTCTGGGGCAGCCTGGCCATCTCTCCCTCGCCCAGCGCATAGGAGGTGCCTTTCCACTTTCTTGCCTTTGCTTTGGCTGAGCCATCTGCCAGGAATGCCCTTCCCCCCTTGTCTGCAGCAAGACCTCACTGAGCTTCCCCATGCGTCTCCCCAGTCTGTTCCAGTCACTGTGGAAGTAGGGAAATTTCAGAGATGGATAAGCCACCATGCTGCCCTCCCTCCGGGCACCTTCTCACAGATGGGGGCTTGGCGGGCTGGCAGGGAAGCCCCTGGTTGCTGTGGGCATGGAGGGAGCCCCCGCCCAGCCTGGGGAAAGGAGGGGAGGGATGGAGCCCAGAGCCGCTCGGGCAGACCCACCAGGGCCTGGGCACAGTGGCTGCGAGGGTGAGGAGGCCAGATTCGGGCCGCACGAAGCTTTGCGCACACTGCAGTATGTGACCAGCTTGCAAAGACTGAGGGGGACCAGGCCCAAGAGGAGGGCTCTCTGCTTAGAAGCTGCTCCCCGACCCCCGACCCTTTCCCTTCCAGAGAAGGCAGAGCCTATGCCCGGCCCTGCTCCTGCCCCTGCAGAGGCTCCTGGAGCCTCGGGAGAAGCGCTGGCCTCGGCCACTGAGGAGGAAGGAGGCTCCTCAAGTCCCGAAGGTGAGCTGGTGCAGGGAGGGCGGTGCGAGGAGGGACAGCAGATGGGTTGTCCCAGGGCGGGTCACAAAGGCCTCTGCTCACAGGGTCAAGCTCAGCAGCCCCCGATGGCTCTGGTGCCTCTGATGACCCCATCGGCCTCTTTGTGATGCGGCCACAGGATGGCGAGGTGACCGCAGGTGAGTGTGGGCTGCGGCACCCCGGGGTGGGGTGGGGTAGGGGGGCAGCAGGGCATCCCCCAACCCCCAGCCTGTCCCCCTTCTCCTGCAGGTGGCAGCATCACCTTCTCAGCCCGCGTGGCCGGAGACAGCCTCCTGAAACCGCCCACGGTCAAGTGGTTCAAAGGCAAGTGGGTGGACCTGAGCAGCAAGGTGGGCCAACACCTGCAGCTGCACAACAGTTACGACCGGACCAGCAAGGTGGGGCCTGCGGGCACAGCACGGTTCAGGGGCCCCATGGAGAGAGGGCATGGGGAGCCCCTGGGAGGCAATGGGGGCACAGGGAAGCCTGGGGGGTCATCCTGAGACTGAAGGCACACAGCGAGTGCAAAGATGAGATCTGGGGAGGCTGGGAAGCAGGTTGGATGTCCAGAGGCACATGGGGAGAATGGGGAGGCCCAGGAGACCTGTGGGACATGGGGGGCTTGGAGGGCACGGCAGTCTCAAGGGGGCATAATAAACCTTGTGGGGGCAGAGAGCCCAGGAAGGCTGAGGGACCTCATGAAGCATGGGGGCAGGTGGCATCAGCCAGTGAGTTTGTAAAGCCTCTGTATGGATGAGTATTGGAGCTCAAGGGCCCCTTCATTATACAGACAAAGAAGCCAAACTTGAGAGTTTGTTGCTACTGGCCTGATGTCACTCAGAACCAGGCCCAGATCCTGTGCTTTGACTCCCAGCTTCTGCTCCTCCCACTCTTCCACAGTCTTGGCTCAGGCAAAGGCGCCTCTGGCAGGGCAGGGCCAACATGTTCAGTTGTGTGGGTTGTGCACTGCACAAAAGTGCCTCATCTTAAGTGAAGGTCATTTGTCTGGTAGCCATCACAGATTTATATTTTATCACCACCCTGTGCCAGCAGATGGCAGTCATGTGTCTTGAAAAGGGGCTCTTTTTGCTATTTATTAAAAAAAACCCTTGGGCACAGGTTAGTTAAACCCTGGGGGGTGAAAACGTTGGTGGCCATTAGCCACTCCCAGTCTCCTTTAGGAGTGAAGGGCCTCCTCTTCCGGCCCCTGCTCTCCCCTGATACCTTGCCTCTCTACAGGTCTACCTGTTTGAGCTGCACATCACAGATGCCCAGGCTACCTTTGCAGGCGGTTACCGCTGTGAGGTTTCCACCAAGGACAAATTTGACAGCTGCAACTTCAGTCTCACTGTCCATGGTGAGGGGAGCCCTGGTGTCCTGGGCTCAGGTCCCCCATGAGTCTTATCCCCCACGTCTGCCTCCATTGCCCAACACTAAGGAGGATGCCTAGTCCCAACCAGACAACTGCCGACCACATGCCCTGCGCTGCTCATGCAGGGGCATGAGAGAAACCCAGGGAGGTTTCCAGGGTTGGGGTGGGGTCTGACAGCCAACTCCAGATCTCACCTGGATGGTGAGATGGTCCAGGCTCCTGGCACAGGTGACCAGGTGAAGGGTGAGCTGAGAGCTGAGTGGGAGATCAGCCACCGCACCGCTAAGGGACTGGGAACCATCAACTACCCAAACTCCCTGGTACCTCAATCCTGGGAGGGCTCAGAATGTGGGGTCCTGGGGCAGATGCCCACTCTCAAGGGTCATGGATGGGCAGGCCTGTGATACTCGGAGATTCCGGGGCGAGCGAGGCTTCTGAGGTGGCCCCTCTGACGCCCCTTCCCCGTCTCATCTCCCTCTCTGAACGCAGAGGCCGTTGGCCCTGGAGACCTGGACCTCCGATCAGCTTTCCGCCGCACGTGAGTGGTCATCTCTTCTCAGGGACGGCGGGGAGGCCAGTGCTGGGATCTGAGGCCCCTCGGGGTCAGGGCTGGGAATGATGTGGGGTGGGTGGGGGGGGCAGGGCCGAAGTTGATAGGGATGGGGGAGGGGACAGCAAGCTCCCCCGGGGCAGATGAGGAACTCGTTCTAACCCCACAGGAGCCTGGCTGGAAGTGGTCGGCGGATCAGGTACCCCTCTCCCAGCCCGTACTTGTCAGACTTCAGGGGTCTGAGACGGACAGGGAGCCCCATCCAGCCAGTGTTCCTTCCTCTCCCAGTACCTCTCCCCACCCCCACCTCCCCAAGCCCCTTCCCGTTGGGGAGGTCCTTACTGGGGTCCCTCTCCATAGTGACAGCCACGAGGACGCTGGAACTCTGGATTTCAGCTCGCTGCTGAAGAAGAGGTGAGCCCCTGGGTAGCAGCTCCTGGGGCAGATGGTGAGGCCCCATTTCAAATCCCAGCAGTACAGTTTTCCGGCTGTGTGGCCCTGAGCTGGTTACTGTACCTCTCTAAACCAATTTCCCTGTCTGTCAAATGGGATAATCCTAGGGGCGCCTGGGTGGCTCAATCAGTTAAGTGGGGACTTTGGCTCAGGTCATGATCTCATGGTTCGTGGGTTCGAGCCCTGCATCAGGCTCTGTGCTGATGGCTCAGAGCCTGGAGCCTGCTTCGGATTCTGTGTCTCCCTCTCTCTCTGCCCCTTCCTCTGCTCACACTCTGTCTCTCTCAAATATAAATAAACATTTTTTAAAAATGGGATAATACTGGTGTTGGGAAGAGTCAGAGGGCTCTGCAGACATTACATCCTGTGAACTAACATCCTCACAGGGTCCCCCATGACCCCTGACACCTGAGTCTATGAGAGCTTGCCTCAGTAGGCTCTGGGGACTCAGGAGAAGCTGGGAGAGGGTGTTCAAGTTGCAGGAATTGGTCCCCCAGCCCCTCCAACTGACTCTGTGTCCTCTCCCTCTCTCTCCGGGACCCTGCGTTATGGCTGATGCTGCCGCGGCCCAGAGAGTAAGCATGGGGGGCTGGTGTTTGGGGGCAGCAGGGTGCTGGTGGGACTCTGTACCCTGGTGAGTGACGGGGCTGGGAATCAGACAGACCTGAGTGTGGATCCCCCGCCTGGGGCATCTCTGAGCTTTGGGTTCTCCAGATACCCACCTGCCAGAGCTCAGAGGGAACAAACAAGGCCATGTGTGGGGAAGGCCCTGCTGTGTAAACGGGAGGGACACAGGTGTGGGGTGAAGGGAGGGGCGAGGGCCCAGGGACTGTGGCCCCTGGTCTTTGCGGGCAGGTGGCCCACGCCTCTAATGCCCCACTGCCTTTTTGCCCTGCCCGGAGCAGCAGTTTCCGGAACCTGAGGTGAGTGCCTGATGAAGCCTGCACCCCTGTCGCCCCCACTTCTCCCGGGACTCCCCCATACTGAACCTGAAGTCCAAAGCCAGCCCAAGCTGTACCACCAGAGGGGCAGGGGCAGCTACAGCTCCTTGGTCCTGGGCCCCAGGAAGCCCCACCCCAGGGGAGGGCAGGTGGAGGGGGGCGACAGTCCTGCCCCTGGCCGGAGGGCATTCCCTTGAGGCCCCTCTGCTGGACGCAGGGACCCGAGGCTGGAGGCGCCAGCCGAGGAGGACGTGTGGGAGATCCTGCGGCAGGCGTCCCCCTCCGAATATGAGCGCATCGCCTTCCAGCATGGCGTCACCGACCTGCGCGGCATGCTCAAGAGGCTCAAGGGCATGAGGCGGGACGAGAAGAAGAGCACAGGTTAGCGCTCCCCTGCCGTGCAAGAGGAGAGGGCACGCGCGCGCACACACACACGCGCGCGCACACGAAAAGGTAAGAGTCCAGCTTAGCCTAGAGACACCACGAGAAAAGGACAGAACACAGCTGGGCCCTCCTCGCTGAGTAGAAGCCTGGGGGCTGCTGTAAAACAGCGTCAAGAGGAAGAGAAGGTCCCTTGGGCTGCCATCTCGGTCTCCCGCCAAGCTTCTGTCTCTCTGGGAGCCGCTACCCCTATCCCTGAGCTGAGCCGCTGGAAGGGACCCCAAGGAAGGCAGAAGGACAAAGAGAGAGAAAGAGACAGACACGTAGAACAGACAGAGATAATAGGCATAGGCGAGATGGAGACAATGGGGGGAGGCAGGCGGAGTGTGGTGGGAGGACTCAGCCCACTGGCCACCAGCCACCAGCCACCGCGATGGGTGTGAGCCTTCTGGGGCAGCACTGGCGGCAGGGCCGTGGGGGCGCTGACGGAGGTGCTCAGCCTTTCAGAAGAAGCTGCAGCCCGCCTACCAGGTGAGCAAGGGCCACAAGATCCGGCTGACCGTGGAGCTGGCCGACCCCGACGCCGAGGTCAAGTGGCTGAAGAATGGACAGGAGATCCAGATGAGCGGCAGGTGCGGTGGGGGAGGGCGGGCACCGTCCTGGGAGCACGGAGGCTTGGGGGGGGGGGCAGGGAGGCCCCCAGCGTGCTCCCGGTGCCTGTCACCGCTGCCGCCAGGGTTCTCCGTCTCTGTGCGGCTTCTGTTCTGTGTGTCTCTCCGCATTTCCCTCTCCCTGGGCCTAATTTCCCATCTTTGGGTTTCTGCCTGCCTCTGCTCCTCGCCCTCTTGCTCCTGGTCTCGCTCGCTCCTTCCCACCTGGATGCTCCCGTGGGCCCTTCTGCGCCACAGCAAGTAAGGCCCAGCTCCCGGAAGGAAGGCTTGGGGTGGGGGCACGGGTCCCGACAGGGGTGGGTAGGACGGGGCACCTGGGACGGACGAGTGATGGCTCTTCACCCACGCTTCCCGCCCCTGCGCAGGTACATCTTCGAGTCCGTGGGTGCCAAGCGCACGCTGACCATCAGCCAGTGCTCGCTGGCCGACGACGCGGCCTACCAGTGCGTGGTGGGCGGGGAGAAGTGCAGCACCGAGCTGTTCGTCAAAGGTGGGCCTGCGCAGGGGCCCCTGGGAGCCTGCCGGGAGGGTGCACAGAGCTCGGCCATCTATGTTCTCCTTGCTCGACAGAGCCCCCCGTGCTGATCACGCGGCCCCTGGAAGACCAGCTGGTGATGGTGGGGCAGCGGGTGGAGTTTGAGTGCGAAGTGTCCGAGGAGGGGGCCCAGGTCAAGTGGTGAGTGCCAGAGGCACGGGGGCGTGGGCAGGGCTGGGGGGCCTGTGCGCATCCCGGAAGGAGGCCGCAGCACTTACTGCCCGCCCACCCGCCAGGCTGAAGGATGGGGTGGAGCTGACCAGGGAGGAGACCTTCAAATACCGGTTCAAGAAGGACGGGCAGAGACACCACCTCATCATCAACGAGGCGACGCTGGAGGACGCGGGGCACTACGCGCTGCGCACCAGCGGCGGCCAGGCGCTGGCCGAGCTCATCGTGCAGGGTGAGGCCCGGCGTGGGGGATGGGGAAGCACAGGAGGCTTCAAGGCCCTGGGCGCCCCGGGCCCCACCCCCAGCCATGGATGGGAATCAGGCAAACCCAGGATGGAGGCCTGTGTGACCTTGGGCAAGTCACTCTGACACACTGAGCCTCACCATTTTCGTCTGTAAAATAGGGGTGCCGAGGTGGCCACCTCGGAGAGTACTGGGAGGGCCAGATGGGCCTGGTTAGTGTCGCCCCTCCCCCACCACACACACACTTGAGCATCCTTGTGTACTCTGTACCATTATAGGCACACATGAATCACACTCATGCACACACACACGTGTTTTTTACATGCCCATGTGATCTCCACACAGATTCACACCCACACCCACACTCACCCTCCCCAGCTCACTGGCTCTGCCCTGCTCCCCAGAGAAAAAGCTAGAGGTATACCAGAGCATCGCAGACCTGACCGTGGGAGCAAAGGACCAGGCGGTGTTCAAGTGCGAGGTGTCCGATGAGAACGTGCGGGGCGTGTGGCTGAAGAACGGGAAGGAGCTGGTGCCCGACAGCCGCATAAAGGTGTCCCACATCGGGCGGTGAGTGTGCAGAGCTGGGTCCCAATGCAGAGGGGGGCAGGCAGATGAGGTGAGCAGAGACTGACACAGAGAACAGAGGGAGAAACAGACACACAGAGACAGACACAGAAACCAACAGAAGAGCAGACAGAAAGAGAGAGACAGAGACTGAGAAACACGTAGGGAGACAGGGAAAAGCAGCGAGAGACAGAGAAAGAGAGAGACAGAGATGGACAGAAGGAGACATGCAGATAGACACAGGACAGAGACTGAGAGACAGAAGCAGAGAGACAGAGATAGAAGCACACAGAAGAGAACCCTGCGGGGGCAGAGGACAGAAACAGAGAAGTGGCAAGAGAGACAGACAGGCTGGCAGTCCCCCGGCCCCCTCCCTGCAGGTCATGACTAGAGCAGGGCAGGAGGCCGCCAGGCTGGCTCTGGCTAAGGGCCCTCACTCTCCTCCACTCTTACTCATGCCTCAAGCATCTGCACTGGCCCGTGCTGGGTCCAAGGTCACAGAGATTAGTGAGACCAGCCCCTGCTCAGTCTTGAAGGGCCCAGCCAAGGGGCACTTGTACATCACCTGTCTCTGGAAACACACGAGGGAGCTGGAAAGTCAAAAGAGAAAGAGAGCATTTAAAATACCAGCACACCACTGAGCTAGGGTGAGGCAAGGGCCCTCTGCAGCCCTGACTACAGTGAGGCTGGGGCGTGTGGCCCAGCGGGGTCCCCTGAGCCACCACATCCCTGCAGGGTCCACAAACTGACCATTGACGACGTCACGCCTGCGGACGAGGCTGACTACAGCTTTGTGCCTGAGGGCTTCGCCTGCAACCTGTCGGCGAAGCTCCATTTCATGGGTGAGCGGGCACCTGGGCCAGGTGGGGGCCCGTCGCAGGGCTCTGCCTTTGCCCAGCCCCCTGCCACTTGCTCTTCCTTCTCTTGCAGAGGTCAAGATTGACTTCGTGCCCAGGCAGGGTGAGTGGCGGGACCTCCTCCCCACGCCCCACTCCACCCATGTCCCCCTCCGCTCACAGAGGGAAGAGCAAAGAACTGGAGTGGGGACTCCAAGACCTAGCCCCAGCTCTGCCAGTCACAGCCATGGGCCAGTTATAATCTCTATGCACCTCAGTTTCCTATTCTTTAAAGTGAGAATTCTGAGATGCATCCTCCACAGGGCGTAGGAAAGATTAGACGGGAAGATGTGAGGTTTCATTATTAATTTTCTGCTTTTAGAAGTATCCCTCCTTCTTTTAGATTACACATCTATCAGGCATCTATCCTAACATCAGGAGGGTAGCCCAGGCTGAGGCTTGCTCCAGGGCAGGGCTTTCCAAACTAGGTTCACTGAATAGGATACTCCATTTAAAAGGGTTCCATGGTGCGGATGCCTGAGGGGCTCAGTCGGTTAAGTATCCGAGATCTCAAGGTCTGTGAGTTTGAGCCCCACGTCAGGCTCCATGCTGACAGCTCGGAGCCTGGAGCCTGCTTTGAATTCTCTGTCTCCCACTCTGTCTGTTCCTTCCTTGCTTGCACACAGGCTCTCTCTCTCATAAAATAAATAAGCATTAAAAAAAAGGGTATACGTAAGTGATGAATCACTGGATTCTACTCCTGAAGCCAAGACTACACTGTATGCTAACTAACCTGAGAATTAAAAAAAAAAACAAAAAGTGTTCCATGGTGAAGTAAGTTTGGGAATCACTGAACACTTGGTCCAGCTCTTGCTGATTCAGAAGCATGTCAAAGGCTCCGGAAAATCCTGTGGTGAAGAAATGTGCTTAACTTTGTTAAATCCAGGGTCTCTGCATCGATTTGGCCGTGGAAACTTTTTTCTTTTTTCTGGCAGGACATTGGTGTTCCTCCTAAACACAGTCTAAGAAATGTTACAGTAGGCGACCCAGTGTTACAAACCTCCCTGGGAACTTCCTGGGGGGATGGAAAGGTTTTAGATCTTGACCAGGTGGTGGTTACACAGGTGTATACATTTGTCAAAACTCACTGAGCCGTATGCTCAAATCTCGGCATCTTATTGAATGGAAATTATATGTCAGTCAAACTGATTAAAAAACAACCACCAGCGGCATGGGCTCCTTCCAGTTTCCTCCCCTTTCATGGGCCTTGGGCCCCTGCCCCCCTCTCGGACCTATGGCATCTCCCCCCCAGAACCTCCCAAGATCCACCTGGACTGTCCGGGCCGGAAGCTGGATACCATTGTGGTTGTGGCTGGGAACAAGCTACGCCTGGATGTCCCTATCTCCGGGGACCCTGCTCCCACTGTGATTTGGCAGAAGACCCTCACACAGGTACTATGGATCCCTCCGCCACTTCCCCATCTGTAAAATGGGTGCGTGGGACCAATGGGTGTTGGCATCCGCTCCCCCCGCCCCCGTGCACACTCTGCAGCTGGCCACCGACTGGGAGGGAGTGCAGAGGCTCAGCTGGCTGGGAGGTGGGCAAGGTGGGCAGCAGAATGGAAGTGGGCAAGGATGCCCTCCAGGCTGAGTCATCCCCTCTTCCCCCTGCTTCCCTCCTGCTCGGTTCCCAGAAGAACAAGGTCCCAGCAGGGCCATCCCCGGATGCCCCAGGGGATGCAGGTGCCAGTGACGAGTGGGTGTTCGACAAGAAGGTGAGTGAGGCTGATGGTGGGAGCCAGCTCGTTGGCCTTCCGTGATTTTCTGCCTACACAGTTTCCACCCTTTGGTGAGGTCTCCATGAAGCCGCCATGTACGGGCAGCTGTGTTTCGGCCCCAGGCATGGTCTACGTGGGCTCCTCATGCCTCGGTCAGGCACAAGTTCCCTGAACGCTGCTGGGAAGCTGTCATGACTGGGCTGTTCCCAGGCTCCCATCCTTCTGAGCTGACCTTGACTTTGTACTTCTTCCCGACTGGAGAGTGGGTTTCCCTGCACTTTTCTGGAAGAGTAGCTGCCTGGGCACCACTCAGGCCAGCTCTTCCTGGCATCTTCCTCCAGGCACAGTTGGCTCCTCCACCCACCCACCCACCTGGGATCCTCAGCTCCGTAAGGTCATGTGATTCCCATTTGGCAGATAAGAAAACTGAGGCACAGAGATAATAGGCCAGACCTAGAGCCCAAGCCCCTTGCCCCAGTGCTTTGCCTATGGCAGGCACTAAACAAAGGTTTTTGGACACAGTGTTCACATGAGTGCAGTTTCCACTCAGGCTGCATCTGCTCCCTGGACCCTGTGCAGAGCTCTGTTCCTATCTCTGGCTATTGCACGGGCTGTCAAAGCCTGTGGTGTCGGACCTGGGCCTTTCTCCCCAAATTTCCCCTCCCCCCAAACCAGCTGCTGTGTGAGACGGAGGGCCGGGTCCGGGTGGAGACCACCAAGGACCGCAGCATCTTCACCGTCGAGGGGGCAGAGAAGGAAGACGAGGGTGTCTACGTGGTCACAGTGAAGAACCCCGTGGGCGAGGACCAGGTCAACCTCACAGTCAAGGTCATCGGTGAGGCTGGCTGGCCTGGGGCCACCAGGGAGGCCCATCCGTTTACTCGTTTAGCCACTTGACAAACATCACGGGCATGCTCTCAGTTCCATGGAGAGGACCGGGATGAGGACGTGGGGTGAATATGGGCAGTGGGGAGCCAGGAAGAGCAGTGATCACAGGCTGGTGACATGATCAGTACTGCGTCCTAGAAACATCTGTGGGGCGGTGGGGGAAGGCAGCCTTGGCCCCGGGCCCCGGGCGGGGCTGACGTGGCCCACCCCTCCAGATGTGCCGGATCCCCCCGCGGCCCCCAAGATCAGCAACGTGGGTGAGGACTCGTGCACCGTGCAGTGGGAGCCGCCTGCCTACGACGGTGGGCAGCCAGTCCTGGGTGAGTGCAGGGCACGGGGATAGAGCTCAGGGCCGGGGTGCGGGGCCGTCTGGGCCCCAGGCCAGAGCTCCTGCCTCCCCTTCATCAGGCTACATCCTGGAGCGCAAGAAGAAGAAGAGCTACCGGTGGATGCGGCTGAACTTTGACCTACTGCGCGAGCTGAGCCACGAGGCTCGGCGCATGATTGAGGGCGTGGTGTATGAGATGCGGGTCTACGCAGTCAACGCCATCGGCATGTCAAGGCCCAGCCCTGCCTCCCAGCCCTTCATGCCTATTGGTGAGCCTGCCTGGCCTGGCACTGCCCCAGGCCCTCCCTGGTCAGAAGCATCTGCTCTGTGGGCGGCCACTGCACTAGGCATTTACATCATGGTCCCCTTTAAAAGACTCCGTTGGGATAAAACCCTTCATTTCACAGATGAAGTGAGGCTCCGAGAGGTTAAAGAACTTGCTCAAGGTCACCTAGCTGGTAGGGGTGGAGCTGAGGCTCATACCACTCTGACTGTTGATGCCTCTCAGGCCTCACTCTCCACATCTATAAAATGGGGATAATGACAATATCTATTTCGTGGAACTGCTGTTAGGGTGAAATGAGATAATGCAGGCAGAACATCTGGCATACAGCAGGTGCTCAATAAATGCTAACTGTCCCCTCTTCCCCACTCCCTTCAAGTGTCAACTGTCCCCTCTTCCCCATTCCCTTCAAGCAGGGTTTGTCATATATGGGACAGAGCAAGGGCACTGGGTGCCTGGGGGTCTAAGAGGCTTGTGTCTGTGGCAAGGACCCTGGACTGGACTCAGATGGAGTTTGTAGAGCCAGCTCCCCTGCCCCCAGGGGGGCCATCTGGGGTCACTGCCCTGAAGTCTCCGTTTCCTCATCTGTGTCACGGGGGTCGAGAGGGCAGAACAGACGCTGAGGGTGTGTCTGGCTCTCTCGGGGACAGCTGTCCCTACCAGGATGCGGGAGGGGGTGGGTGGCTGTCTGTGGCACGGGCAGGCAGGCTCGCCCAAGGACCCGGCACAGCTTGGGGAATGGCAGCAAGGGGTGGGTGGGGGGTCTGTGGGGAGAAGGGTCCAGGCCTCTCTCTTTAGAGACCGGCTTCCAGCCAGTCAACTATTAGTCCCTGTCAGTCAACTCCCCCGATCACACAGCGCCAGGAAATTCCCTGTTTTAAGCTAGTGTTTCTTTAAATTACATTTATAGCATTTCCTATGTTGTCTCACAGAAGGGGCTCCTTCTAAGCATGTTTGTGCTCTTTTGGGTATTTATTCCTATTTAGAGCTCTATTTTCTTTGAAGGGGGGGAAGGCGAGAAGAGGCAGGGAAAGAGAGAATCTGAAGCAGGCTCCATGCCCAGCGTGGGGCCTGAAGTGGGGGCTCGATCTCACGTGAGATCATGACCTGAGCAGAAACGAAGAGTCTGCCGCTTAGCGACCGAGCCACCCCGGCGGCCCTGGGCTCCCTTTTATAATTGCTGTTGCAGTTTGATCGTGTTTAAGCCTCTCTAGAGACATGTCTTCTCGTGGGAGCTGAAGTATTCTGACAGCGCTTGAATAAGCCAGACGAAGGGCAAGTGCCCCTGTGTGACCGGTGGCCAGTTGAGGGTCTGGGTCACGGCCCTTCAGTTTCCCCCACCCCCCACCCTGGGTGCGGGCCCACTCAGACCCCTCTCTGACTCCGCCCCTGCCTAGGCCCCCCCAGCGAGCCCACCCACCTGGCGGTGGAGGACGTCTCGGACACCACCGTCTCCCTCAAGTGGCGGCCCCCGGAGCGAGTGGGAGCTGGAGGCTTGGACGGCTACAGTGTGGAGTATTGCCGGGAGGGCTGTGAGTGCCCCTGCCCAGGCCCTCACCCAGCACCCTCCCCTGAGCTGCCCTCCCTCACCCCAGGACCGGCACCTGTCACCCTGCCTGGCCCCTAGACGGCCAGCGGAGGGCCGGGCAGTGGGGCGGGCTGCTGAT
The DNA here is from genome assembly GCA_028646485.1 of Cryptoprocta ferox. Classification (NCBI taxonomy): domain Eukaryota; kingdom Metazoa; phylum Chordata; class Mammalia; order Carnivora; family Eupleridae; genus Cryptoprocta; species Cryptoprocta ferox. The sequence continues at coordinate 14,746,852 of CM053575.1, forward strand.
GCTGCCCACGGGCTTCCCCCGCCAGGCTCCGAGTGGGTGGTTGCCCTTGAGGGGCTGACGGAGCGCACCTCGCTGCTGCTCAAGGACCTGCCCACGGGGGCCCGGCTGCTCTTCCGCGTGCGGGCGCACAATATGGCGGGGCCCGGAGCCCCCATCGCCACCAAGGAGCCCGTGACCGTGCAGGAGATACTGCGTGAGTGGCCCTCGTGCAGTCGCAGGACGGACCTGCCACTGACGTCCTGGCTGTTGGGGTCCGTGGAAGTGGGGGCATCCAGGGAGACCCTATTGGAGAGAGGGACAGGAGAGTCTGAGGCTTTATTCATGCCCCAGGCCCAGGGCAGACATTCAGAGAGGGTTCCCTGGGCTTTTCCGCATCAACCCCGGGTTCTGGGACAGGGAAAACCCTGTCCCGAGGTAGGTCTTTGAGCTCTGTTCTCTGAGCCTCTCCGTTCAACAGGTAGGTATTGTCCCTATGCTCATGATTTAGCATCAGATTGGCCCAGCCGGGGTCCACTCCCCATTCCTCTGTTTCCAACAAAGGGTCAATCATGTGGAAGGAGGCGGCAGACTGGGGCAGAAACAGCCTGCAGGACAGGGATAGAGTCCAAAAGTCTACATTTGCATCCTGGCCTCTGACTTACTAGCTGTGTGACCTCAAACAAGTTGCTCACCGTCTCTGATCCCTGCCTCTTATAGTGGTGTGGTGAGGTGGAGGTCGAAGCAGGGGATTCTGTAGACCATCTGGGGCTGGGATAGGGGGAGCTGAGGGTGGGGCATTTTCCTCAGCCATAGCCTTCGGGCCCTGCCTTGGGAGGGGAGGAGCTGTAGCGGTCCCCAGGGCTGAGCGCCCCCCTGGCACCCACAGAGCGGCCACGGCTCCAGGTGCCCCGGCACCTGCGCCAGACCATCCAGAGGAAGGTCGGGGAGCCCGTGAACCTCCTCATTCCTTTCCAGGTAGGACTGGCCCCTCTTCCTGCCCCCTCCCTCCACGTGTGTTGTCCTTGCCTAGCGGGTAGATGAGTTTCGGGGCTGACCAGACCCTGTGATGCCACCCAGTCATACCAGGCTCGGGGGTGAGCTGTCCTTCCCCACAGGGCAAGCCCCGGCCTCAGGTGACCTGGACCAAAGAGGGGCAGCCACTGGCAGGCGAGGAGGTGAGCATCCGCAACAGCCCCACGGACACCATCCTGTTCATCCGGGCTGCTCGCCGCACCCACTCTGGCACCTACGAGGTGACACTGCGGATCGAGAACATGGAAGACAAGGCCACGCTGGTCCTGCAGATCGTTGGTGCGTGGCAGTGGGGCCCCGCTCTGGGATGCCCAGAGCCCCTGCAGAAGGTGGCAGGCCAGGTCCAGGCTGGCAGGGGTAAGGGTGCCTCCCAGGGTCCTCTGCTCATACGCACGCAGTCTCAGGAGGTGTGTTCTGGCTGGCTTCTCTCCTGCAGACAAGCCAAGCCCTCCCCAGGATATTCGGGTCACTGAGGCATGGGGTTTCAACGTGGTCCTGGAGTGGAAGCCACCCCAAGATGACGGTAACACAGAGATCTGGGGTTACACAGTACAGAAAGCTGACAAGAAGACCATGGTGAGCCTGGGGTTCTGGGCCCCCCATGTATACCCTCCCTAGAGCCAGGCAGGCCCGGGCCCCAGCTTCCTCCCCTGCCCTTAGAACGGGTCTGCTTCTCATCCTTCCTCTCTGATCTGGTTCCCTCCACAGTTGGGGTACAGACACCAGGGGTCCCCAAAAGAGGCCCCTGGGCAGGGAGTAGGGCCTGACCCCCAGAGACCCTCCCTTTCCTCCACGCCCCCAGGAGTGGTTCACTGTCTTGGAGCATTACCGTCGCACTCACTGCGTAGTGTCAGAGCTCATCGTTGGCAATGGCTACTACTTCCGGGTCTTCAGCCATAACATGGTGGGACCCAGTGACAACGCCGCCACCACCAAGGAGCCTGTCTTTATCCCCAGACCAGGTGCTGTACCTTTACTCCCACCCCCAGGAGGAGCTGGGCCAGGGAGGCGGTGGGAGCAGGGAGGGGGTCCTAGTGTGGTGTGGCACTCCTGGTGCAAAGTCTTATCACCAACAGGCATCACCTACGAGCCACCCAACTACAAGGCCCTGGACTTCTCGGAGGCCCCGAGCTTCACTCGCCCTCTGGTGAACCGCTCAGTCATTGCCGGCTACAATGCTACCCTCTGCTGCGCTGTCCGGGGTAGCCCCAAGGTAGAGAGCATGGCGTCCTGGCCCAGGCAGACTCAGGAGGCAGGGTTTGGGGGCTCCAACCCCCATCGGTCCTCTCCCCAGCCTTTCCCTGCTTTCTATCCCACAGGGGCGCAGGGCCAGGCGCCTCCCCCTGAGCAGGGCCTCCGCCCTCTCCATTGGCTCCTTGTTCATTTCCTGCTTAGTTTGGCATAGTTTGGATTCCAGCGGGAGCCCCCAGAATAGAAGCAGGTTCCTGGCAGGTCTGCTGTCAAGCTGAGATGGTCTCCCTCCCTTCCGTTGCCCGATTTACAGCCCAAGATTTCCTGGTTCAAGAACGGCCTGGACCTGGGAGAAGATGCCCGCTTCCGCATGTTCAGCAAGCAGGGAGTGTTGACCCTAGAGATCAGAAAGCCCTGCCCCTTTGACGGGGGCATCTATGTCTGCAGGGCCACCAACTTGCAAGGCGAGGCACAGTGTGAGTGCCGCCTGGAAGTACGAGGTGAGGAGCCCACAGGGCCAGGGCCCGGGGGTAGTGGAGGCAGGGAGTCAGCTGGGCCTCTGCCGGCCTGGGCCATGCGGTGGCTCTGGCTGAGAGAGCAGTGACCTTGTCTTGTCCAACACGCGTACTGGCTTCTGGGCTCTGCTACCAGAGCTGCTCCCCGCAGCATGTTGCTGGGAGGAGACACACGCGTGACACGGCCTCCTTCTCTCCTGCAGTGCCTCAGTGATCCGCTGGCTCCCGGAGAGGGCCAGGTACGTACTCCCAAGTCACCCCGACACCACCGCCCAAGTCAGAAGCTAAGCCCTGGCACTTGGTTCAGAGGCAGCCGTCAGGAAGTGGGGGTGCACGTGCCTCTGCAAGATTTCGGTGCAGCTCATTCACAAGGGAACCTGTGTTTACAGCTGCCACAGGACGCCAGCCCATGTACTGGGAGCCTGGAGGGAAGCCGGACAAGCCTTCTTCTGCTGCTGGGTGTGTGTGTGCAAGTGTGTATCTTAGGGCTGGGCTAGCGGGAGCATCAGTAGGGCAATGCGATTAAGGTGAGCGGGCCTGGGGGGCTCGGCACACAGACTGAACTGTCTGAGCCCCCCCTGGAAGATCTCAGGTCTTTGGGACAAACAGGTGGTGGGCTCAGGAAATGGTGGTGGGGGACAGGACTTTCTGGCCTGCCACATCTTCTCAACGTGTAAGGGCAATAAAAGATCAGTGCAGTCACAGAGAACTGACTCTTCTTGTCCGTCCGATGCGTGTTTTCACAAAAAGCACGGGGAAATATACTTGAACTTCAGAGCAAAATTCCAGGTATTCTGTCTCGTGGGTGAGTTAAATGAAGCTGAGAGTGGAATCCTAAATTCACAAAACACTAGAAGAAACCTCAGCTTTCCCCCACTTGTGTACGTCCTTCTCATGAGGAAACCGAGGCGCTGTGATGAAGGGAAACCCAAGGCTCTCCTGTCTGGTCCCCTGTGCTCCGTACTGCCTTTGTCCTGGGGACCTGTGGTCACAGCAGCCGGGATGTGGGGCAGTGCTAACTTCCACGTGGTTCTGTGCCCCTGAGGCCTGGGAAGGAGCTGCACCAGGCTGCTCCAGGGTCCCGATATGCAATGAGCCCACAGCCCTTCCACACCTGCTTCCCAGTGGGAGAGGGCGGTCTGTCCAGTGCAAGATATCAGGAACCAGGGGCCTCCTCTGCTCTTCTGTGGGGAACCTAAATCCAATCATCAGTCTAGTTCTGGGAGGAAGAAGCCAGCAGGTCTCAGAGGTGCCCTAACAGAGTGTGGACTGTCTTTCCTGTTCCATGGCACAGGGAAAGAAAAGTCCAGGAAGCCTGGTCCTAGGGTTGCTTCTCTCAGAGTTCCACCCAACCCAAGGCACTCCTGGCCAAGAGCCCAGAGCCCGGGGCTCCAGCCTGGCTGAGTCACGCCACCTCTCTGGACCGCACCTGTGAGGGGCAAGGTGGCGGGGGGAGGGGGGCTGGTTTTTCTTTCACTGCTAAGTGAGTCTCTCTCTGCTCAAGTGTCTAAGCCCAGTTTGGTTGCTTCCTTCAGTGACCAGTTCTTAGCAGGGCAGCCCTCTGGGGGTTGGGAGGTGGGGGTGGGGGCATAGGGCAGGAAGTCCCTCCCACAGCCTCTTTCTGCAAGCGGGGTGGGAGGCTGGGGCTTCAGCATGCTTGGCGGGCCTCCGATGCGCATGATCTGATCTCGTCTCCCTCCTCTGAGGTCTGAGATGCTTCCATAGGGTCCAGGGACGGCCTTCCTCGGGCCCGAGCGGAGAGGAGGCATCATTAAATACAAGGCGGTCAGGAGCCCAAGGAGAGTTAAGGACATTTATTTCACATTCACACATCTGTACATTTTCTATAAATAATGTAGAGCTGAAATATGTACAATCATCTCTTGCCCACTCCCAGGCCACCCCTCCCTTCTGGCACCCAGCGCCAGGAGACGCCGCCTGCAGACACGGACGTGTACGCTGAGCTCGGCTCTCTCCTCCCCGGTTCCTGGGCATGGCGGCCAGTGGTCCCTGGGACTCTCCCGGCCCAACCACTCTGCTCCCTTATGCCAAAGGCAAAGCAGACCTTAGGGAAATTGCTGCTCAGCGAGAAGGAGCCCCTCAGTGCGGCTCCACCGCGGTGGGAGGCTGCGGCAGGCGGCAGCCACCAGCTTGGGAAATGCGTCAGGAAGGAGAGAGGCTGCTGCACCGTGACTGTCCCGGCCTCTCCCTGCCCACCTCTTCTCTGGGGGGACAGGCCTCGAGCTCTCCTCACCCTGCACTGAGTGGGGCTTCACCCAGCACCCAGTCACGCCGATCAGAGGGGATGGACAGCCAGAGTCCTGCACTGGAGGGTCGTAACACCAAGGACGAGGGACCACGACACAAATGTCTCAGGGACACGCAAGGGTGGGCTCGTGCTGTACTCAGAGTTCTTATAAGCCACTGGCCCAAAAGACAGACAGACATCACTCTTGAGCCCTGAGGGGACAGTAGGCTGGTGTCCCGGGAGTGGAGAGGGAGCAGGTGGAGGGAACCAGCTGAGCCCTGTGACAGACACTAAGCCACGCTGAAACACACAACTCTGAACCAACCGAGCCACGGCTAGGGGCTTGCGGAGGACACACACGCGCGGCTCGGCGCGCCTGCGAACAGAAGACGCAAGCACATCCCCCGGACTGGGGGGCTCTCGACCCCTCCCATCAGCTCGAGACGGGCCGGGGTGGGGTCCTGAGATCTTCCTCACTGCTACGGACCGCGGCCACATACGAGAAGAGACACAACACAGAGTAGCAGATCTCATGGGCCTAGAGGGGAGAGAAAAGCAGACGGATCAAGTTCCTGAGATTCCAACATCACCACACGTGGAGGTCTGCCAGGCAGGAAGCTCTGCCCTCGCACCGGGCTCAGGGCTCGCAGCTGGCTGGTGGGAGAGGGGATCTGTACGCGGGTGTCTCTCCCAGGGCCGAAGACCGGTTTCGGCTTCAGCTCAACCTGTGGCGTCCACACCAAACGCGGCTCTCAAGCCGTTCCTAGTGCCCCTTCCCCCATGCTCTCAGGGGGCCCACCCCACGCCTGTCCAAAGGTCCCCAGGGAGCCCTGCGCAGACCGGCCTGCCGGGCTTGGGTGGCACACTCACCATCGGTGTCTTGTACTTGTGGCTCACCACTTCTTTAATTTCAGGAACTAAAACCGGACGGGCAAGAGACAAAACAGAAAGTTCAAAACTAAGAGCGGCAGTGCCAGGCTCCCGCAGGCGGCAGCGCCCGGCACCAGGGTCCCCTTCCCCACTGTGGCATGTCCCGGTGGCTGCGGCAGCTTAGGCCACGACAGCCTCTGTCCAGCTGCTGCTGGATGAGAGGCCGCTGCCCCAGACTCCTCAGCCAGACCTCTGAGGCCTGTTGTGGCTCCCCGTGCCGGGCTGTGACTCCACCCACTCCTTGGAGAGCCTCAGCATGGGAGCGGGCTGGCCTTTCACCAGCCCGGTCACTGCTACTGTCCAGGGCCCTGCGGAGCTGCGGTGGGTGTTCCCACACAGTGGCTGGGCGAGGAGAGTCGTCTCTAGCCTGCGCCTCACCGTGCTGAGATGCCCGAGAACTCATCCCTGTTGCCAGCCCGAGACTGTTCGTGTTAAGCATGGTTCCCTGTACTCCCAGCCTCTACACAGAGGGTCCTTGGGCTGGATGAAGAAGCGGCATGATACTAAACCCACCAGACCTGCAAGTGTCCTTCCCTGAGTGGCAGGAGAGGCCCAGGCCTGCCTGTGTGAGGGAGAGCGTCAGAGGGCTCTGGAGCAGACACACCGAGCAGAAGACAGGCGAGTACAGCACCCGGGGAGGGAGGTGACAGGGAGCATCAGGCAAAATACACACATGTCCACAGCCCGGAATGCGAGACTAAGAGTCACTCCTGCCCCAGCCATGCAGGGGTTCTGCTCGGCCAGAGGAAGGAGTAAGGTCCCCCCCCTCCCCCCACCACCGGGGCACAGCCATCCTGACGGCCCCAGGAGAAGGGAGCAGAGGGGTGTGGCGTCCCCTTGGGGGCCAGAAAAGGTACGAGGAGAGTTGGCCACACCTTCTTCTGACCCTGGGAGGTAGAATTCAGGGGGACCCAGGGTTAACAGGGAATAAACTCATCATGGGTAGAGCAAGAAGCCCAGGTCCTTCTTCTGAGTTGAAAGATCCCCCCAAATATCTCTCTGGCAGAAGAGAGAAGGGAGCACACGGGGGGAGAAAACTCAGAACCAGTGAGCCAGCACGAGGGTGAGGGGTGGGAGGAGGCTGAGAGGAAGAGGATGGGGAGAAAGGGATGAGACGACTGGCAATGTGAGCAGCTGGCCTGGTCGAAGGGAGCCCACCCCACCCACGGCAGGGCCCAGGCAGGGGCCTGGGGGGAGGCAGCACGAGCCGAGGTCACTTTACCTGCTGGAGAACGAAGGTTTTCATAGCAGCGATGAGGGGCACAAAAGAATGAAGCACAAACACAGCAGGAACTCAAAGCCCCAGGGTGAGAACCCACTACACCAGTCCTCAGCGCCTGGCTTCAGGGAGGCCGGCTCCCAGCCTCCAGCTACAACTGCCCTGCCTGCCTCCGAGGCCCAGAGGCTCCCTGCCCTCCGGCGCGAGTCTGCCGTGAGTCTGCCGGTTGCAGCCCACACCCTCCTCCAGCACGGAGGACATCAGAGCGGCACCGGCTGGCTACACGGAGCACTGGGCTGCCAGGAGAATCGTGGCAGGCGACACGAACACAGCAGCGCCCAGAAACTGCCCGTCTGCTCTGTCCCAGAACTTTCTGATCACCAGCTGGCCAGGCAAGGGAAGGCGGCACCAGCTCGCTGAGCCTTTGTAGGAGCGTCTCTGAACTCTAACCCCATCTAAGGCCACTGGCTCTTCTGGGACCCGTTCCTTGGCAGCTACGGTTGCTCTTTTCCTTCTTCCTCCTTCCCTTCACTCAGCTCGGGTTCCCTTTTCTTCCCTAGCACTCCTAATCCTCCTGACCTCTCTGCAGAGGTGGGTCTTCTCTCTGCCTCTAGTCCCTCCTCTGGAGCTCCGAGGTTTGAGTTACTGCCATGTGAGTCCAGACCTAAGAGCAAAATAGTGTAATTACCAAATTCCTCCAGGACAAAGACGCCTCGAACTGTATTGCACTTTTTAATGTGATTCAGCTCTATGAAAACCTGCAAGAGAGGGAGGGAGAGCGGGGTAAGGCCCAGAGGCTCTCCCCCTGCCCCACAAAGCCCACTCTCCCAGCTCTAGCCCCGCCCCCACACAGAAGACCTAGTTCCCAAAGGGAGGACCAAAGAATCCACACACACACAACTCAAAAGCGCTAAGAAGCGAAGACAGCAGAAAGGGCATGTACCTTCCGCTCCTGGCCGGAGGAGAAAGCATGGGAGAGAAATGAAGGCGTTAGTTTTAACGGTCAAACCCAACCCGAAGGCCCCTCTGCTGTCCTGGGCTGCCCGCCCATACCCTCTGCCCAGGGCAGCGCTCGGAGGACACGATGCCCCAGGGGTCTCCCCGCTCAGCCCATCAGCTCTCTACCCTTCCATGCATCCTCCTCCGGCGCAGAGGGCTGGCACGGGCGCAAAGCTCCCCTCAGATTGTCCTTGGGGTGGGAGGTGTTGGTATCTTCCTTGAAACAAAATCCAGGCTCTCCCCAGAAGAACACGGTGATATAGTAGCAGCTACCTCTTAGGAGCAGCCACTAGGAGTTCCACAAATACTATGTGTGATCCTTACATCTATGTGGCCCAGCGTGCAGCAGCACCCTCCTTTTCGAGACGAGGACCCAGGATCAGAAAGTTTATCTGCTCGTGAGTACTGAAGCTGGGCTCTGAATCCAAGCACATCCTGACTCCAAAGACCCACTTATTACCCCACTTGGTCGGATTCTCCCGGGGGTCCGACACTTCCTCAACTCCGAAGGATTGTTAGGTGGTGGAAGACGGACCCCAGGACCATTATCTCATTATCTGTCAGGGTCTGACTCCCTCTATAGGCAGGACCTCTCTTCTAGGGCGAGGCCTTAAACTACAGACCAGCTTGTACATGCGGTGTCAGTAGTTAGACAATAGGTCGGCCCAGAGGGGCTCTGCAGATGGTGGCACCCAGAGGAGGGCATCTGGCTGCTGTTTAACAAGATCTCTTCTTCGGAAGGTGAGGCATCAGAGGAAGCCTCTAAATGCAGTCAGAAGCCTGCTTCCCCAAGAAGTGCTGGCACCTTCATGTTTCAGAAAAGTACTTGAGTAAACCTCTCTTTGGGCTGACCCTAAGGTCTCAAGTATACTATTTAATATATTAATGTCACTGATAGTAAATCACTGCTGACGGTACACTGCCCAGTTAGAGTCCTAAGAGAAGGAGCACTAAAATGGTAACGGAGGAAGAAAGCCACAGAGTCCAGATGGTCACCGCCCCTGAGTATCTGTTGCCTGGCCAGGGGCTGTGGTGCTTCACACATTCGGACCTGGCTCAGAACCTCAAGGAGAGGAACCAGTACGTCAGGGAAGGGGTAGGGAAGGCACTTGTGTGAAGAGTCAGAACTGGGAACGGACCTGGGATGATGCGCTGGCCTCAGAAAGGAATTAGCTTAAGGAATGTCCACTGAGAGAAAAAGTATCACTGCGTTAAAAGACCAAGAGAAAAAAAAGTCAGCTTCTACAGCGAATCACAATGAGAGAAAGATGTACTGTGATGTGCTCCCCAGTCAAAGGAAGGGGCGCGGGGCCTGCGGAGCAGGGGGCAGAGTGGGGACACTCAGAGGCACGAAAAGGAAGAAGGAAGAAGAATCAGCAGGAGAAATCGGCAAATAAACACACATACTCCAGAGAGGATAGACACAAGCTACTCACACACACACACACACACACACACACACACACACACACCAGCAACACGCGAGGAGATCAGCTGGTCTAGACTCTCAAAGCAAAACCACCAAGCAAAAGCACACCCTGGGAATAAGGGAAGGCAGACACTGCGAAGAAGGGCCAAGTGAGACGCTCCCACTCACACTGTGCTGAGTCTAATGGATGGAGGCAGCCTAGCCACCAGGGCTCCCTCTCTTTCCTGGCCCCCCCCAGAGGCTCCCCCCTGCAGCTTCAAGGTGGTCACCAACGTCACTGTGCCCTCCCTCTGATTTCTCTCTCTGGTCCAACTGCTCCAATCCTCCCACTGGCCCCAGTGGCCCTCAGGCTCACTGGGAAAGCACCGGGACCCAGACACTGAGCCTTACAGCAGATGGAACCGGGCCAGGAAGCCTGTGCTGCCACTGGCACCTACCTGGTTGTGCATGAACTTGAGATTGATCCCTTCTAGGGTGACCTGCAGCAAGCCACCCTCACCAGTCTTCATGTCCTGCACAGGGAACTCGCCACCTAGTTCAGGGCCTGTGGTGGGGGAGGAGGTTATCAGCTAACTGGGGAGGTGGGGAACCCCATGCCCGGCTTCCTTGTCAGGCCTCTGACGCTCAGGAGGATGGGTAAAAATCAACAGAAGACCCTTGCTCGGGCAATCGTTCTCTTCTCACCGGGTTTGATGCTTTGCTGTCGGGCAGCAGCTCGCTCCATGCTATCCTTCACGCAGTAGTACAGCTCCCGACACTGTAGCACACGGGAGAGAGCCACCCTGTCATCCTCGCCTTCCGGAGCCCCCCTGCTCTGCTCTCTGATGGCTGCCAGGGGCCCGGGCCGATGCCAGGGCGCCAGGGGCAGCTTCACGTGTCCCACACAACAACCAGAGACGAAAGCGGGGCTCTAGACACGGACTGTGGGGTTTTAACTTCCCTGCAAGAAACTCAGCACTTCGCTCCTCGGTGCCCACCCCCGACCTGGGGCTCACAGATACCTTCTTAGTATAGAATTTGTTGAGCTGGGTCTCAGAGCCGTTTCTCCGCCACAAGCACAGCACCTTGGTCTTGGGACAGTACGTCATGTTGATGAGCTTCTCGTACCACCAGCGCTCATGCACCGTCCCGACGTTACTACGCAGCACCACACAGTCGTCGCACACCTGCACAAGTGCAGCGGTGGCTCAGCGGCTCCTGTCCCTTAGAGTCTGCTTCAGCCCAGGCCACACCACCCTGCTCCCCGCCCCCCCCCCCACCCCGCCCCGGGAAAGGACGGGACGGCTGCTCCTGGGAGCATCCCCACGGTCAGGCTGTCTGCCTTCTGTTCACAGTCTTCCTTTGCTGGAGGCACAAACACTGAACTGCTGGACAGACTGTCCACTAGAAGGTTTACTGGAAGAAAAGGAACCACGGACAGGCGCCTGTGAGCAAGGAAGGAGGCTCAATCAGTTTCAGGTTTTCACTTCAACCAACGTCTAGTACCTCTTAAATGCTTTAGGCTTAAGAGAGTATCTCATACTGCCACGTTCCAACCTTAGGAATCATCTCTGTTGACGAGTGCACAGGCAGAGGATTGTGGCAGACTTGACCAAGGAGAGAAACGTGCAACCAGTGCATTTTCTAATACTGGCTTGACCCTAGTTCTGCATATATATTTTGTTTTGTTTTATTCATTTATTCGTTTGTTTTTGTTTATGTTTACTTATTTTTGAAAGAGACAGAGCACAAATGGGGGAGGGGCAGAGAGAGAGGGAGACAGAATCTGAAGCAGGCTCCAGGCTGTCAGCAGAGCCTGACATGGGGTTCGAACCCACAAACTGTAAGATCATGACCTGAGCCGAAGTCAGACACTTAACCTGACAGAGCTACTCAGGCGCCCCTCTGCATAAATCTTTTAAATAGTTAATCATACAAGTGACACATGGGCAATGCTTATTGCAAAAAAAATTATACAACTCAGGGAGATACAAATTAAAAGGCAAAGTCCTCCTTCACATTCTCTTCTTGTTCAACATTCTCCCTCTAAAATCTGACTGCATTAGGTTTCCGGCTGTCCCATTACTTAGCTGCATCACCTTGAACAAGTTAGCCTGCATCTACGTGTCCTCGTGTGAAGATTAAATAAGTTAACATCCACAGACTTCTTAGTACAAAGCCAGGCACATAGGAAGTGCTCTAGAGTTAGATGCTATAACAACACTATAATTACAATATAAGAAATGTAACGATGATTATTATGACCCCATATTCTCAAATCTTTCTCCACATGAGACCATTTTCCTGAGTCCCTGAACCTCTCTCTTCTGGATAGCTCACAGGCAGCACCTCAATCTCATCATGTCCAAATCTGGAGTCAGCATTTCCTGGGTCGATCCTCCTTCTGCGTCCCCTAGTTGAGTACATGGTGTCACCACTCACCTGGCTGCCCAAGCCAGACATGAAGGAGTGATGCAAGACTCCTCCCTCTCACTGCACCACCGAGTCCTATCCATTCCGCATCAGATACCCTGGAACTCTCCCCCTCCCCTGCTCCAGCCATTCATTCCTACTTCTTCTAAGTCTAAGCTCAAAGGTCATTTCTGAGGGGTTGTCCATGACTCCTAGACCCTCTGCTAGGTTTCCCCATACTGCCTACTCCCCTTAGCATCTTCTCTCATAATGTTCATCATACATACATACATACATATGACACTGTTCGTTTCATGAGCTGACTTCCCTGATGGCTCGTCAACCCTGTAAGGGCAAGAGAAACGATGTCTCCCTTATTCACTGCTGTAACTCCATACCCAGAGCACCTGGCATATAGTATGTGTTCCATAAATATTAAGTGAATGAAAAAGGAATACACAGGACTACCAGGTTCAACCTACTACGTAAGAGTTACTGAGGCTCAAAAAGCCTTATGAAGAAAAAGGTCATGGGGGTGCCTGGGTGGCTCAGTCAGTTGAGCGTCCAACTCTTGATTTCGGCTCGGGTCATGATTTCATAGTTCATGAGTCCAAGCCCTGCATCAGTCTCTGTGCTGATAGCGTGGAGCCTGCTTGGGATTCTCTCTCTCTCCCTCTCTCTCTGCCTCTCCCCTGTGTGCTCTTTCTCTCTCTCAAAATAAAATAAAAAAGTGTTTAAAAAATAAAAAATAAAAAGGTCATAAAGTAGTTGAGTAGAAATTAGAAACTTGAGTTCTGGTCCCAGTCTGACTCCAGGTGAAAAATGAAGACAACTACCCCTACTTCCCATAACCCTTTAAGAACACCATGTCAAGGAGAGGGGCAGGACGGGTATTTAGAAGAACATAGGATTTCTAGGCTTGAAAGATGACGGTAATAATGCATCATACTTGCCTATGCTGCTGGTGGAGGTGTAAACCGGTATAGTGTTTGGGATGGTAATTTGGCAGAAACTATAAAAATTTTATTTATTAAAAAATGTTTTTTAATATTTATTTTTGAGAGAGAGAGAGCGGAAGAGAGCGAGCAAGCAAGCACGAGTTGGGGAGGGGCAGAGAGAGAGGGAGACACAGAATCCAAAGCAGGCTTCAGGCTCTGAGCTATCAGCACAGAGCCCGACATGGGGCTCAAACTCATGAACCACAAGATCGTGACCTGAATCAAAGTCAGATGCTTAACCAACTGAGCCACCCAGGCGTCCCTATAAAAAAATTTAAATGTATATAAGCTTGATCCAGAAATTTCACACTAAGAATCTAGCCTGTAGAAGTTCTCATGTGAGTGTGCAAAGACATACAGTTAAGCATATTCAATTAAGCATAATTTTTTTTAAAGTGGGAAGGACTAGTTGAATAACTCATGTTATACATCCATATAACACTTGATAGCTAAGCATCCATTAAAAAACAGAGACAAGGGCACATGGCTGGCTCAGTCAGTGAAGCATACAACTCTTAATCTCAAGGTTGTGAGTTCGAGCTCCACGTTGAGTGTAAAGCTTACTTAATGAAATGAAAAGAAGAGAAGAGAAGAGAAAAGGGGAGAGGATGGGAGGGAAGGAAAAAGAAAAAAGAGGGGCCCTTGGGTGGCTCAGTCGGTTAAGCGTCCAACTGGTGACTTTGACTCCGGTCCTGATCTTATGGGTTGTGGGTTCAAGCCCATGTCAGACTCCATGCGATGTCAGCTTGGAGTCTGCTTGGGATTCTCTCTCTCTCTCTTTCTCTCTCTCTGCCCCTTCCCCGCTTGTGCGTGTATGCTCTCTCTCTCAAATAAATAATATTTTTTAAAAAGAGAAGAAAAAAAGAAAAAAAGAAAAAAAGGAAAAACAAAGACAGATCTATATAATATGTAGACATGGAAAGATGTCAGTCATAAATTAAGTGAAAAAAAAATCAAATTATGTAACAATATTTGTAGTTTGATGCCACTTTTGTAAACACTAAAACAAAATTACATGTAAGTAAATTGTATTTATAGAAATATGCGTTTTTAAAAATCACCCCAAACTCTTTGACAGTGGTTACTTCTGAGACATAGTACTGGAAGGAAGTGAAGGGAAACTTTTACTTTTTATTTCATTTACTTCTACATGGTTTGAAACTTTCACGGAATATACTGTTCTACTTCTGTAATTTAAAAACAAAGGGTAATACAGAGGATTTTTTTTAAAGTCTTTGCAAATTGCTCTCCAAGTGATCTCGCAGCCAGCAGGCTGTGCAGAGATGAGAAAGGCTACATCAGTATGCTAACCATAGTGGGTGACAGAGTGAGTGGGGTACTGTCTTCTCGGACACACAGAAGGATCTGTGAGGTGACAGCTCCATTCCATACTCCAGGGACTTCGTATGAGGCTCCCCTGTATGGTGGTGAGAGTTAGTCCTGTACTTCAAGGAATCTTTTGGATTTCTTTTTTCAAAGGAAAAGGAAAGGGTGAGAATCACCTGCGGATGGTGCAGATGTCCTAGGTCAGCCCTCAGCTCGAGAAGACACCTAGCCAAATTCTAAAGCTTCATGGTGACGTGGAAATGACTCCCTTCTCAGCTACACCAACACGCGTGCTCCTGCTTCTGGGCAGAACTCCCACCCCATGTTTGATAAACTACTTGTTCCAAGAGCTGTGGCTGTGAAAATCAAACTCAACTAAACCAAAAGGAAACAATAGTTGTAAAAATTAGTTAATTTCACTACTTTCTATAAGAGTTGTACTTTGTCCTGTAATTAGGTAGAAGAGATTCATTTTGGGGTGCCTGGGTGGCTCAGTCGGTTAAGCGTCCGACTTCAGCTCAGGTCATGATCTCACAGTTCGTGGGTTTGAGCCCCGCATCGGGCTCTGTGCTGACAGCTCAGAGTCTAGAGCCTGCTTCAGGTTCTGTCTCTCTCTCTCTCTCTCTCTCTCTGCCCCTCCCCGCTCTCTCTCTCTCTCTCAAAATAAAGACATAAAAAAAAAAGAAGAGATTCATTTTAAAATTAAAAATACAGAAACAAAGAAAACATAGCCAACTGCCTTTACAATCCTGGAGTAAGGAAGGTTTTTCTTTTCTTTCTTTCTTTTTTAATGTTTATTTATTTTTGAGAGAGCCCAAGCGGGGAAGGGGCAGAGAGAGAGGGAGACAGAGGACCTGAAATGGGCTCTGAGCCACCAGCACAGAGCCTGCTGTGGGGCTCGAGCTCACAAACCGTGAGATCATGACCTGAGCTGAAGTCCGATGTTCAATCGACTGAACCACCAGGTGTCCCAAGGAAGGTGTTTCTACCTCTGACTCAAAACCCAGAAACTATTAAAATTAAATAGTATTAAACTATTAAAAATTGTAGTTAATTAATTCAACTACATGAAAGTAAAAAAAAAATTCTGCATGGCAAAAAAGACATAAGCAAACTCAGAGGACTCATGAGGAACTTCACAGTGGATAGATCAGGCTGCCCACATCTAAACCCACTGATCACCAGGACGGAGATGACCATATGGGGCAACAGGCAATATACAGCACCACCTACCAAGTATTCCTGCCAAAATACTGAACCTGAAACTCATCAAACCTCTAGATTGAATGACTAGTCTAAAAATACAAGTGATGGAGAAACATGTTAACGCCAAAGAGATGCAATCAGATGTAATCGGCAAGAAATCTAGAATGTGAGATCCTCCATATGGCACGTTCTTCAACAAAATAAATGGCAGAGTGGGAAGGGAACTATTATATGTTAAGAGACACTTCAGAGGCATAGCAACCAAAATCATTAATGCGTTTTTTCCTTCGGTTCAGTGATGCCACTCTGCGAGTTCTTAGATAACCTGCCCGTGTGTGAAAGGAAGCAGGCACGGCATCACGCATAGCAGCACTATTAGCAACAGTACGAACATGGAAGAAAAGCAAGGGTACGTATATATTGAGTGGTTAAATCAACTATGGTACAATCACACCATGGACTACGATGCAGCTGTAAAAAGAATGAGAACCAGAGGAGATAAGAGTCAATAACACTGTAATAACGTGCGGTGACAGATGGTTGACTACACCTGTCACGGTGAGCACTGTGTGATGCACAGAACTGTCGAATCACCGTGCTATAGACCTGAAACTAATATAACATTGTATGTCAAATCTTCTTCAACTAAAAAAAAAACCCATAAGAACCCTCTCTTTGTACTGACATAGAGACCTCTAAGATATGTTCAATGAGAAAAGGTACAGATCAGTGGATATGATTGGATATGATGCAATACCTTTCTGTAAGAAAGAAGAAAATTAAGAATGGATGTTCACATTTTATTGTGTTTGTACGAAATACCACTGGAAGAAACAAAGGAAATCAATAAAAGTGGTTACCTACAGGAGGGGGGGTGACGTAGATGGGAAACTGAGAGGAAGGGGATAAGAAAGAGAACAAGACTTCCCCATGCCTACCATTTGAGTTGTCTTGACTTATGAACAATGTGACTACATCATCTATTCAATATATATTTTTAAAAAATGATGGGGAATCATCTGTTATATCATTTGCATAAGAGCCTGACGATTTAATGATAAATGGGTCACAAAGATGAATGAGGTAAGTGGGAGAAATATTCTGACATCAGTTCTAGGAGTTCCTTGTGACTCCCAAATGCTCCTTTGAGACATCTGAACTCTCATGAACTAGCACTTACCTCCATGAAGAAGATATCTCCATTTGTGTCTGTCCCCGCATGTACCACAAATGTCTGCTTCTTCATGTGCCGGCTGCCACTGGACCGGATAGAGAGGTCACGTCCATTCTGAGAAAAAAGAGATCTGTTAGAGACATCCATAGTCTCTCTCACAGAGCTCTCTGGGCCAAGAATTCCACCCTGCCCCCCCAACCCCACCCCACTTCAGCAATTAAATTCCTATCAGCTTACTTAGCACAGTGCCATCTGCTGGCTATAGGCCACCAGGGACATGTTCTCAAACTTTTTGGTCTTAGGACTCCTTTATCTTTTAAAAATTATTGACGATCCCCAAGAGCTTATGTTTACATGAGTTATATTTATAGATATTTACCATACTCGAAGTTAAAGCTGAAAAAATTAAATGTTAATTCATTTTAAAGTATTTATCATTCTTTAATAATATATCCATTACATGGTGAGATAAATAACTTTAAAATAACAACCATATTCGCCCCCCACACACCCAAAAGTGAGACTGCCACTGTTTTACATTTTTGCACATCTCTTTAATTTTGGCTTTAAAAAATGGCTGGATTCTCATATTTGTTTCTGCATTCAATCCATTGTGATATGTTGCTTTTATTGAGGTATATAAAGAGAATCTGTTCTCAAATACGTATTTGGAAAAGGGAGGAGGTTTTTTTTTTTTATTTTAGAGAGAGACAGAGCAAGAGTGGGGGAGAGGGGCAAAGGGAGAGAGAGAGAGAATCTTAGGCTCCACACTGAGCATGGAGCGCAACATGGGGCTTGATCCCACAACACTGAGATCACAAAATCAAGAGTCGGATGCTTATCAACTGATAAATGGATAAAGAAGATGTGGTATATATATAATGGAATCCTATTTGGTGATGAAAAAGAATGACATCTTGCCATTTGCAACAATGTGGATGCAACTAGAAGGTATTATGCTAAGCGAAATGAGTCAGTCAGAGAAAGACAGATATCATATGATTTCACTCATATGTGGAATTTGAGAAACTCAAAAGATGAACATAGGGGAAGGGAAGGAAAAATAAAATAAAAACAGAGAGGGAGGTAAACCATAAGAGACTCTTAAATACAGAGAACAAACTGAAGGTTCCCGGGTGGGGGTGGGGGGGTGGGTTAAATGGGTGATGGGCATTAAAAAGGGCACTTTTCAGGATGAGCACTGGGTGTCATATGTAAGAGATGAATCACTGGGTTTTACTCCTGAAGCCAACACTACACTGTATGTTAACTAACTTGAAAATAAATTCATAAAAAAAGAAATAAAGAGTTGGGATGCTCAACCGAGCCACCCAGGTGCCCCTGAACATTTTGTACTTTGTTATATTAAATCCATTTGTCTGCCTTACATTTTGAGTGGATCTTTACTCATACTTGAATTTGTAACACGAATTCCACACAGTGGTCTTTTGGAAAATACTGGTTTAAGTTATGCAGCTCTTCCAAATATTGACGTTTCATTACAGAATATTAAAAAAAATCACATTTATTAATATCATCAATTTCATTGAGGTGCCTGGATGGCTCATTTGTTTGAGCATCCAACTCTTGATTTTGGCTCAGGTTGTGATCCCAGGGTTGTGGGATCGAGCCCCACATCAGGCTCTGCGCTGAGCATGGAGCCTGCTTAAGACTCTCTCTCTCCCCTCTGCCCCTCTCCCAAGCTTGCAGTCTCTCTCTAAAAAAAAAAAAAAAAAAAAAAAAAAAATCTGGGGCACCTGGGTGGCTCAGTCGGTTAAGTGTCCGTTCAGGTCGTGATCTTGCGGTTCGTGGGTTTGAGCCCCCACATCGGGCTCTGTGCTGACAGCTCAGAGCCTGGAGCCTGCTTCGGATTCTGTGTCTCCCTCTCTCTCTGCCCCTCCCCTGCTCACGCGCATGCTCTCTCTCTCAAAAATAAATACGCTTAAAAAAAAAAAGAGTTAAAAAAATCTTATTTAAAAAAGTATCAATCTCATTAGAAAAGCCTTTAAATATTAGGAAGACTCAAACTTAAAAGTCTCCCAAATAAATACCCAACTCTGAAAAACCACAGTTAGTCATTCTTGCAAGTAAAAATGACGTCCCATTACCGAAGCTCACAGTCCACCTTGCAACTCAAACGGTCACAAACTGCTTTTCCTTGAAACAATCGTCACATTTTGGTTGGCAGCACAAACACTGTCTGGATATTTCTCATTCTATCACATGAAATATTAAAAAGGTGTATAATCAAAGATCAGATATAACAAAATTAATGAATTTCAATTCTCCCATCAAGAACACTCACAGGTGAAACTATTTTTCTGTCTCTTTTTTCCTTAAACTGAGAGCACACTCCAACGGCTCCCAGCATGGCTTAGGGCCACTGCCTCACGGTGTGAAGGTCACCAGTGGTTGTACCTAAAACTGCTCGTCCCACCAGCACACATGTCACCGTGGTGAAAAAAGGCAAAGAACATCTCAGTACTATTATGAAAGTAGTTTTTCAGCTTGTGGATCCTCAGGAGTCCACTGACCAAATGTTGAAATGGCTGCACCAGGATGGTTTTAGGACAGAGAATCCCATCACAGAAAGACTAAACCCTCATCTAGACTCAAAACCCAACATTTATTTTATTTTAATTTTTTTTAACGTTTATTTATTTTTGAGAGAGAGAGAGCACGAACAGGGAAGAGGCAGAGAGAGAGAGAGAGAGAGAGGGAGACACAGAATCCGAAGCAGGCTCTAGGCTCTGAGCTGTCAGCACAGGGCCTGATGTGGGGCTCAAACTCATGAACTACGAGATCATGACCTGAGCTGAAGTTGGATGCATAATCAACTGGGCCACCCAGGCGCTCCGCAAAACCCAATTTTTAAAACTTGGTTTTCTGAAAACATACAAGCCAAGAAATGACCCATGGGGAAGCCTGTGCACTGGGCAACAAGGCCCAAGCCTGGAAGGCGACAAGTGCAGTGGGAAGGGAGCCTAAGGAACTGCCCGGCTATGCTTACCAGGTTCGCCAGCTGATCAAGCACTTCATTGATTTGCTGGCTGTACACAAGCCCAATATG
The DNA here is from genome assembly GCA_028646485.1 of Cryptoprocta ferox. Taxonomy (NCBI): domain Eukaryota; kingdom Metazoa; phylum Chordata; class Mammalia; order Carnivora; family Eupleridae; genus Cryptoprocta; species Cryptoprocta ferox. The sequence continues at coordinate 14,766,559 of CM053575.1, forward strand.
GGACTTTCCCATCAGGCGCCTCACCTTCTTCCGGATGTCATTCTTATTTACCTGGAAAGCCAAAACAGGATCTTAATGAGGGATCTCCTCTTGCAGAGGGAACGTACAAGCAAGTTTCCGACCATTTGAGACAATTTGGAGTCCACAACACTGAATAGGAGAGAAAATATTCAACCGTCTATTTTGCCCACAGGCTGGGAAGGAAAACCTTGGTTCTGTCTCCAGGTGGCTTCTGCAGAAAAATAGGCTTTAGAGCAGGTCTGGTTCAAGCAGACAGGGGTTCAAGAAGACACTTCCTCCCTCTCCCCAACCAATACCATAATGTTCACCCGTAAAGGAGCCCTGAAATCCCCTGGGGCTCCTCAGAGTATAGCTGAGAAATGATGCCTTAGAGTAGTGACATTCTGGCTCGGTTGTAGCAGAGACACCTTCCCAGGGTTCGGGATCATCACTCTTCCCCAAGCAGAGTTAACTGCTACCCCTGGAGTTCAACAGAATGGAGTGAGCCTTACAGCAGAAAATGAAACAAACTAAGTCGGCCTGTAGGATGTTCTCATTCTCTGCATCTGATCAACCCATCGCTTCATATTTAGGAGGGGAGAACAGGAGGAGGAAAAAACCCAGGGGCTCACTTTCGAAACAACCCTCTTCTACCCACCACCCCTAAATTCATGTTTCCCTTTCAAAGCAAGACTCCTCTGTTTGGTAACATACTTCTTCCACAGCCGAAACAACCAAGTACAATCAAGTCAAACTAGAACATACCATTAATTTTTTAATGAGTAGCTCTTTTTACATCTATGGAAAATTCTATATGATAAAGGCCTAGTGCTAAAAAATGAATTCTGACTATCCTTTCTAAAGTTTTAGAAACTAATACTTAAAAATTTTTTTAATCCATGGTATTCTGTGGGGAGTTCTACTGGCATCCTAGAACTACTAGCAAAGGAAGCCCATTTAAAATTGAAAAGAAACAAATGGTATAGAATCACCGATCATCTTTACAACATTCCTTAGCACAACAGCCTGGCCGCTTCAGACAAATGAATCATGTGTGAGCTAGAGCTCAAACTCTCAATTAGGAAGAGAGCCCTAGTAAGAGGCTAGGAGAACTTCCCAAATGTCCCAGAATTTAGGCCTTGCCCTTTGGGCATCAGCAGTAGCTACACACAAGCAAAATCGGCATTACCTTCATCAGCAGCATGTAGGAGATGAGGTTGTGCAAAAGCGTGGCCAGCAAACGATCTTCATCATCTTCCAGACGTTTCCGGTCATGTTCTCCCAGGGACAGGTACCTAAGCAGGGGACCAGGGACAAGTCAGCCCTCAGATGGGAGACCACAGAACTAACTCAGAAGAGGCTAAATTTGCATTTCCCAAGCATTTGCTAAGTCTCATACCTGTCGATCATTTCCTGGGGACCCTGGTCCATACCCATTCCTTCTCTCTCCAACATCACGGCATCTAAGAATGCGTCTTCCCAGAACTGCATTTGGTCCCATAAAGTAGAACGTTCTTTGCCTGTGTAGAATAGAATTTTTCTAGGGGCTTATTTAACATGTAAAGAATATAGCTGCCAAACCAAAATAAAGAGTAAACTCCAGATAGAAGGGACAAATTGTAAGACAAAGGAAACGTAAGCCTCTCCACCCCAGAACTAACATTCTGCCACCAGCCCCAGCTCCTCCAAGTGAGGCCCAGCCCCTCCCAAGGAGGAGGGATGCACACAGCACACAAAGAAAGGTGGTTACTTATAGAAAAGGTCTCCATAGCCGCATCCTCTAACTGGTCCCACATCGATCCTTTGTCCCTTCCTGCCAATTTGTGAGCGGGAAGGACCATGGTAGCAAGGAAGGAAAGACAGACAGACAGAAAGATAGAGGCTGTTGATTAATACCAAAATCCAGTCTTTTCTAGAGCTCACCTACTGCTATTTGCAGACCCAGTGAGTCACCTGCTTCAGATATAAAAACGCCCTCTAACATCAGCACTGAGATCGGCTCAAAGCTAAGCAGCTAGTTATTCAGCGCTACCCTCTTCCCCAACTGAGTCCAGCTTTCTCCCAGTCTGTTTCTCACCTAGGAGTCCCTCGTAGAGATAGACTCGCTGGCTTACATCTTCAGAAGAGCGAACTGGGCTGCCCACCAGCTTCTCTTTTACACTTGGCTTCAAGCTGTGGGCTTTCCCCTACAAAGAAGAGGTGGCTGGTCAGCTGCCCGAGGTAGCAATGGATAGGGCAAAGTAAGCCACCAGCTCACTAAGAGGCTCACACACCTGTTACCTTTCATTAGCAACATACACTCTAGGAGTCCTGCTTTTGCTCCTCTGCTTGCCCCCAGGATTTGATCAGAAGTCAATCTGATAATGCTGCTTTCTGTTACTACCTCCTAAAAATTGCAATCACGTTTTCATTTTGCTTATCTTTACCCTTTAGTCTCTATAAGACCATTTACTCTTAAAAAAAAAAAAAGAAAAGAAAAAAAAAGGCAAATTCTCCATAGCAGCATGATGCAATAGAAAGAACACTGGTTTTGAAGTCAGACTGACCAAGATTCAGATCCCTGTCTCTTACTAGCTGTGTGACCTTAGGCATAAAACTTAGATTCTCTGAGTCTCATTTTCCTCACTTATATAAAGGGAAGGTTACATATTGTGTACCTCACAGGACTATTACAGGAATTAAATTAGAAAATATATATAAAGCACTTAATAAGGCCTGGCACATGGTATTGATAAATGTTAATTTCCTCTTTCCTACTGTCTCTTAGAAATATCTGCCCCTTAGAAATATCACTAACTTTATCTGCCTCTTCTGCAATAGTAGACTTCCTAATCATTCGAAAAAGATTTTCAACTGGGTAAGAGGCAGGTTTCATGCCCATTTCACAACTCCTGCCACAGCATAAGCAGAGAAACAACCGATCAAAGGTTATTAGGCAATACCTAATTAGCGTGTCTAAATGCCAGTCTCCAGATTCATAGCCCAATTCTTTGTTCAATGGACCACACTGACTTAATCCAATTTATTTCTTGCTGTCTAGCCTTTTTTTTTGAGCCAAGAAATTTAGGTAATTGTTCTCAGCAACTCAGCTGTACAAAAACAGCCCTTGCCCACCAGCACAGGACAAGTAAGAATTTGTCTCCGGAAGGTGCTCAGAAAGGCAACATACAGCTGAATGGCTTCGTGCAAGACTGCTACCCCATATTATCTATCTTAACTTCCAGAATGGAGGCACACGGGAAGGATTTAAAATACTCTCATTAAAATGGTCTATTTAGACTCAAGGAAAGTTAAGGTCCATTAACTTCAATGGCTCTGCTGATTCTCCATCCCATTTGCCACCTTCACTCAGGGATTCACCTGCTCTATTAGAAACATATGCAACAGAAAAGCCTGAGGGTGGGAATGATCACCAATGTTAAATATTTGATTGCATTTAAATTTCATCTTCCATTCTCCCCACAGACCAAAGATAAGGACCTATAAACTCCTGTAGAGAATATACATTCTCGACTCTAATAAAGTGGCAAGTGTATCAGAGTGCTTAGTGCTGCCTAAAGGGGCATGTATTCACCAAAAAGTAGGGTGTCTAAGGCAAGAACTAAACAGAATTAATTTAATTCCAACTGATTGCTGGCTTTTTATATGATGTAGGGCAAGTTCTTTTTCTCCTAAGGCTTTGTTCCCCTCACCTGTCAGAAGAGATTAGTCATGGAAACAGTGAATTGCAAACTTTTTTGAGAGTGAGAATCATGCCTTATTCATTCCTCTTTCCTTAGTACAGAATATAGCACTTAGTGAATCACTTAACAGATATTTATTAATGAATGAAAACTTCAAATAACTATAAAAAGTATACTAAAATAGGGGTGAGTGTGTGGCTCAGTTGGTTAGTGTCTGACTCTTGATTTCGGCTCAGGTCATGATCTCACAGTGTGTGTGTTCAAGCCCCATGTCGGGCTCTGTGCTGACATCGCAGGGTCTGCTTGGGATTCTCTGTCTCCCTCTCTGCTCCTCCCCCGCTTCTGTGCACATTCTCTCTCTCTCTCTCAAAAATAAATAAACATTAAAAAAAGAAATATACTAAAATAAAATATAAATAAAATAAAATGGTATTTTAAAGAGCTATATAAATAGAGAAGTGACTAGCATAAAACCAAACTATTCCAGAACAGGCAGACTGGTACACAATGAGAGCTGTAATTGCCCTGACATTGCCACACAGTACCTATCACCTTGTCTACTGTAAATGTGGGGATTGTTGCTATTTAGGATTTGAGGCCCTTATCTGACTGGGATGGGAGCGCAACTCCTCAGTGATTCTTGAGAGGCTCCTAAAATCTCCAGATCATGGAGTCAAGTAACTGAAAAAAGATGTGAGAAACATTTTCTTTGAAGCCAAATATATCAGGATTATCCATTCCTTACGTGCTCTTTTCCTTCCAATTGCCCCCCCTAATTTTTCATTCTTTTCTAACCCACTGCCCTCCCATGAAAGAGCTGATCTCCTTTTGTTAGTAAACAAAACTTACAAAGATGGTGCTGGTAGCGGAGTTGGTCTCAATTTCACTATCAGACAAAGTGCCCCGGGAGCTGGCCGAGTGGGCGCTGCCTTCACCACCTGGTCCATCACCTGCGTTGCTGCTCAGGTCACTGTCTGCTCCAAGGGTCTCTCCAGAACTATTACTCACCTGGAAAGGAAAAAAGGTAGTAAGGGATACTCCCCGGAGAAGCGTCCCCAGAAATGCCCACCTGTTAGAGCTCTCTACTGCCATAAAAGAGGCACTGAACTTGAAAGGTATGTCAGGCAGCCTCTGGAAGTACCTTCTTTACAAGATGAGGTGCCCTGGGTGAAATCTTGGGGTCTGATCCCATGCATACAAACCTAGGACAGGTGAACATCTCCACTGTGAGAACCAAGCTGACAAGAGACTAAGAGCCTCCAAAGGAGAAAGCAGCCCCCTTTTCCAGAGGGGAGCTCACACCCCACCCACCAGGATGCCAATGTGGTGTTCCCCTACCACGGTGCTAACTTCAGAGTCCTGACTTGAGCTTCGGATCATAACAGCTGGACTCACACCAATGACAGAGTCTGGATCAGTCCTCTGAAACGACACGGGGACTCAGACACATTAGAGGGGGTGTCCCATCTACTCTTGGTTTCTCTAAGAAATACTGTATCTTCTTCCTTCTCCCCATCCCCAACCTACTATTACCATCCCTAAGCAGGCCATGAGAAATTTACTTTTTTCCTGAATAGAAAATATACATGACTTACATAATAAAAAGTAATAAGCACTAAAGAAATACATGCTCACTATAGAAAATACAAGAAAGAACAAAGAAACAAAAATAAGCCATAAATCTACCACTGACATTAATCACTGTTAAGGTTTTGGTACTTTTCCTTTCAGTCTTTTCTACATACATTTAAAAAATAAAATGGGGATCATACTGCATGTAGCTTTGTAAAGCATTTTCCCAGGTTGCTACATTTTTGAAAACAGTCTTCAGTAGATGTTAATATCATAGTACATGGATGTATTATACTTATTTCATCATTCTCCTATCACTGGGCATGCATGTTGTTTTGAGGTTGTCTTTTTTTTTTTTTTTTTTAACTTAAAGAAGTATTCTGAGAGAGCAAATGTAATGCTCGCAGTTCTTAACAAAGTCGTCACAAACCTGGGAACCAGATGTCAGGCTCACGCCACTGTCCGCGCTGATCTGGGACTTTTTCTCCTCTGTCTCACCGAGGTCAAAGACGGGTTTGATTACTTCAGGTCCTGGGTGGGGGGAGACCTCCGTCACCCAGGGCACACACGGGAGGGGCAGGCTGGCAGAGGGAGGGGGACAGCAGCACAGCCTGGGCCCAGACCTGTGTCGGCGTGTCCCGGTCACCTTCCCAGGGACTGCCCCCACCTCAGGCCCCACTGGAAGAAGTCCCCAGATGTCTTAAGAACCAAGTGGGACAAATTAAACCTGGTCTCAAGGGGCTCTGCAGCCATCTTGGCAACCTGAGAAAATTCTGAGCAAATCAGTCTAAAACAGAAAGCTCCACAAACAAATTGTCTAAACCACATTCCACTACACTCAAGAGTCAGAGCTTCACCGGTGTGTGCAACTGGTTATGGGTCCCCAGGCCACACGGTGCTTCCCCAGCAAACGTGTCTAAAGGGGCTAGAAAAGGATAGGCCCAATGAGATACAGAAACACCAGTTGTTTCTGTGGACACGGCCTACCCCAACCCTACGTCTACATTTGAGATTAAAAAACAAAACAAAAACAAAAACACACACTGTCATTTTTCCCCACCCGCCCACAGTGGTATGGCAGAAGGACAGAATGACAGAAAGCAAGAAAGCGTGCCTAGGCAAGCCACCAGAGAGAGCTGGGAAGCTACAGACTCAACACGGAGGGACAGCAACCATCTCTGCCAACTGTGCCCACAGGCCTTCTAATGGGTGAGGGAGATCTCAGCCAATGAGGGGCACTGAAATAGGCGAACATTCTCCCCACCAACTCTGAAGCAACAGAGAACCAAGGTCTAAGGGACTTTACTCGACAGATGCCCTGATTACAGCCTGATTGCTAGGAGGAGGGGGGGAAAGAAGCAGCCTACAAGTCACATACCTGTGAATCACATACCACCTACCTGCTTTCATTCCAAATACCCCCCAAGAGCAAATTTGGGGTGGGGCTGACAAAGGGAGCCTGCCCCAACTGGGCCTGGGGAGTTGGCAGGTATGGGAGATTTGGGAACAGGAAGGGGCATTTGTTCCTTACTCTGTTTTTCCAAAGCTTTTTGCTTTTTCACTTCCTGGTGCTTGTTCCACAATTCTACCCCAGATGCAATGTAAGCAGGAGAGAAAGACAGACAGAGTCAGAGGCTGGTCAGACAGACAGAATGGAAACCCACCCACCCAAGCTGATTCAGTCTCACGCACAGGATTGATTACATAACAAGAGATAAAAAGAGCTTCATTTTGGGAGGCTAAAAATCAAGAGATCTAATGCCTTCCCCCCACTCATGAACTAAAGACTCTAAATTCCTAGGCCAGACCTTAACGTGGTAGTAAAAACCCTGCAGAACGTTAGAGATGGAACTGCCTTGGATCAAGCTCCTTCATTTTGGCATGAGGAACCTGATCCTAACGAGGCTGGAGCACTTGCTCAAGCTCATGTAAGTTAGGATCACCTGGGACCATGCTTTCTCTGCCAAATGAGCTGGGCAATGACAATTTTTAAAGATCCTAGACAGATGATTGCCGCAACCAGCCATAGGGATTCAGCAGTGTGAGCACAAACCTGTTTGATTCACTGGACTGGACAGAGGCCACTCATGCAGGCAGTTAGCATCCCTCCTTGTTGCTACCAAAAAATCCAATTCACCCTCAGTGTCAGCGCCTGCTCTGCCAAGTGACCCACTCTCAGCCAGTCATCTGGAAAAATGCTTCCAGTGAAGGTGACAGAGAACACTAAAATGGTCAAGAATAGGATATTCATCGGGTAAAGAAGAGAGAATACTGATCATAGCATTCTTTTCCTGGAAGAACTTGAGGGTCTACTTAGTCCAATCTCTTCATTTCCCAGATGAGGCGACAGAGGTCCTGAGAGAGAAAGCGCTTTGCCCAAAGTCTCATTCCTAGCCAGGGGCAGATATAGGACTAAAACTGCAGACCTCCTGACTTGCAGGCTGGTACTTTTTCTAGGACATCGCATCAGGCAGGAGGAAGACTGGGTTGAATGCCTCTAGGACACTATTCTGCTGGCTAGAGATGTGCAGTTCCCCAACAAAGGAAACTGGTTCCTCCTCCCTATTTTTGGAAGCGTAAGACAACTGCTAATGGTGTGACAAAGAAGCATCAGCTGGAAGCAAACTGCCCAGGGAAACAGAACGAGAGAAAGAAAGACACAACCTAGATGACTCTAGGTCAAGTGAGTCAAACAGAGGTGACACCCAGAGAGTTCACTAAGGTGCTGCCTCAGTGGGAACAGAGAAACACCAAACGTAAACAAGCTCTTAATCGCGTCCAGTAAGGAAAGGTTTAAAGAAAAGCTGATTCAGAAATCTAGACCTTGAGGTCTGGCGCCCAGGGAAATGGGGTTGCCGGACACACCCCAGAAGAAGCAAATCTGAGGGTAGTGTAATGGTTGGATGGGGGAAAACTGGCCAGATGATAATAATTTTATAGGCCAAAGATGCATCTATAAACTTTCTTACAGCTTCCAGGACCTCACATCTGAAGGAATCCAGATGTAAATAAAAAGCGGAACAAGGAATACAGCTCAGACTCCCTGCACTAAGCCTCACTGGCCCCTCGAAGCAGAACTTCCATTCTTCCTCTAAGATGTAGGTGGGGGTGCCTATAGAAGAAGCATGAGGGATAAAGAAGCACAAAGAAAATCCACTAGAAATGGATGCAGACCTATCTCCCTCTCTAGAAAGCAAAGCATGGGGAAAAGAAAGGCAGGATTCTGAATGAATTGAAAGGAGGGAGCGGTATTTAAGAAGCCCGAACCCTCCACCACACCAAACACGGTGATACATACCAATAGACGCTACAAAATTCTCTTCCTTTAAACTTCTGGTGTCTAGTTCTTTAGGACCCTTTCCTGCAGCACTTGGCGCCCGAGGTCCCAGCTGGGGAACTCTCAGCTGTGCCATAGCCTTTGGGTCCCCCCGCCCAGCCAGGCCAGGATCCTTGCCAACTGGTGTGTTTACGCTCTCTGTTGGACTTCTCTTCCGCTTGTCTGGTTCTAGGAAAAGAGGGAATACAGGAAGAGGTCAAGAGAGACACTGAGTGGGAATCAAGCTATGGAAATGAGGTGGGAGAATCAAGGAGGATGTGGAATGGAAGAAGTACAAGGGAAGAAAAACAGACATCTTATTTTTCATGACAGAAAAATACCCAGTACATATAAACACGCATTAGAAAAGAAAACCCCGGAGCCTGATGGGAAGCAGCCTGGCACTGGGAAACTCGTGAGAGAGCGAGCCTTCTTCGGAGATGAGTGGAAGAGTTGTGGACAGCGCCTGCCCCGCTGGTGCGATCCCTACCTTTACTGTAGTAGTGGGTCTGGGCAATCTCCAGAAGCCCAAAGGTGCTGGCCATGCCTCCCAAGCCCGCGTGGGCATAGGACTGCTCCAGGCTGAGCACCGTGCACTTGAGCAGGTCTAGCATTCCCTTGTACACTTTTCGACTGACCTCCTGCAACAATAACCCAGGGGCTGCAGTGGGCAAAATGGCCTTTGGTGTCCAGGTCCCTCTGGCAGTTGATTCCCGCTCCCCACCCCATACACTGACCACATCAGGGATGACGTCTTGCCGGGCGTCATCCTCCGACTGCACCGTGCGGTTCAGCTTGCTCAGGACAAAGACGCGCAGCTGCTCGCTCTCCAGCAGCCGGCGCACCTTTTTCATGTTGAGCCAGCCAACGCCCTGGCCATCCAGCACACTGTGGACCACCTCCTTCAGGAACTGCTGGTTCTCACTATGGGGTCCACACACAGCTTCTTCGGTCATCAGCTTCTTTGCAGAGCACCCCCCACCCCCACCCCCACCCCCGCCTCTTTCACCAGACTACATGTTTGCCGCCAGGGGCAAAACACAAAGCCAAGTCTCCAGAGGTGCAAGTCCCCTGCACCGCCCACCTCTCCGGATAGCCTGGTGTGCCCACATACCACCGCTGCTGTTTGTTTCATTCTTTTCACCAGTGTGAGCCACTACTGCTGTATGGGAAGTCAGAATGCACAGGGCTCACAAGAACTGATTTCATCCACCCGACTGACACGTTCTCTCCCACTCCTGAGCCTCCCTACAGTGCGGTACAGGAATCGCTACCTCTATCGGACAATTTTTGAAATAGCTCAGCCATGGATTACCTAGAATTGCTGGATCGACCCTGAGGTGATGGAGGCTCTCTTTTCACTGTTGGGCTGTGTTTAATAACAGATGACTTCTGGTCCACTAAGGCCCTCCTGTTTCCTATAGCCAGGAAGGTAGGAATGAGAGACATCACTATTGCAGTCCAGCAGCCCGTGTCAGCACAGCCCTGGGAAGCCACATTCCACACCCGTTCCCCAGAAGGGCCGGGTGAGGGTGACCCCAGGGCATCACACATAGGTAGAAACCAGCCATGGCAATGTGGAGGAAGTGGGGATGGAGACTCAGGCCACTCCACATGCACCAGCAGCATGCCCCATGGGCAAGCACGGGCGTCACGGGGGACAGGGCAAGGCAGGTCACTCATGTGATACCGCTTGCTCCATGAGAAGGATGGCCCTTGGGCAGGCACAGAAGATGCTAGGAAAAAAAAAAGGATCATGCACAGCTCACGGGCAAGACCCACCTTCACCACTCCCGGGGCCGGCTTCAGTAACAATCTCCATTAGAGTATTTAGCCCAAATACTGGGACACAAAATACACAATTAGTAGGTGCACCATGATACCACAACCCCAGACCCCTCAATGGAGCTGTAAGTCAGATAATCTGAGGATTCTCCCAAAGCTTAGTGCACATAACCTTAGTTCTCAGGCACCTCAGAGCTGGAAGCCAAGAGATCAGGAAACAACCAAGGCTCTAGGAAAGACCATTCTTAAGACTATGGCCTCTCAGAGCCCGGGGCAGGATACATGACACAAGGGACCTTCAGGTACTAAACAGGCACATGCATGAAAGAAGGACTGCTGGTTTTCATGAAACATCTAGCACAGGGGTCCACAGGGGCTTCTGTGTGCAGAGAGAAGAGGCCCATCTTGCAGATGCCGTCATGGGAAGTGGGGCGGGGTGTGACGATGGGAGGTGGATGGAGTGGGAAGTGCACAAATGAAGCATCGGCATGCGATGAAAGCGCTTCAATTGCTCTCCTCCCCAACTGTATCAAATGAAAGCCAGTGATGCTTACACTTTTCTACCCCTAACCTATGGAGTCAGGTGCAGATTTACGCCAGTGCTAGTCAATCCCCTACGCCACTAGCTATTATGTCCCTCTGGCCATCTATCCTACGTCCCCAGCCCTACCGAAGAACACTCCTTGGATTCCTGGAATTTTTAATCACTGGGAAGAGATGTCAGTTAAAAAATATATGGAGCTGCTTCTCACTATGCTTTCTAATAATTAAATATTTCAGCACAATATCTAGAGAAAACAAACAAAAGTCAGAGTAAATGCAGAAGAATCCTTCAAACTCTCAGAGATCACAAATGAGAATCAAATAAGGTCTTCAATGCCCTTACAAGCCAATCAATCCTACCTAGCCCACCCACAGGCCCTACGTTAACATGAAGCCAAAGAGGCTTCTTGATGCTAGAACACCGCCAGGCTCTCTATGAGCAACCCCCAGCGGGCCAGCTGAGCGGGATGAACCTCGTCCTACACTCATGCAGTAGGAACCTGGCAGACAACGGGCAGCAGCTGATGATCCCTGTGTTAATTACGTACGTCTGACACAGCTCCCCCCAGAAGCAGTGGTAATCTCAGATGCTGTTATCCTAAACGAAACCACAGGGCCTTCTCTTCAGCTACAAAGACAGTTTCCATCTGAAAACCAGTGGAGCCCATAATGTGCAATGAAAGCCATGAGAAGCAGTATGAGGGGCAACAGCCAGATCAAATGATTCATCATACGCAGGGCTCCTGACAAGCACCCACAGGCCTGGAACATCTCCTGGAGAATCCTGGTTTGGCAGAAGGAGGGCAGCAGTTACCTTTCAGACTGGGGAAGGGCGTGGTCTTCTCTCGGGCACCTTTGGTGGGCAGGGTGAGGTTTGAAAGACTGAAGCTTGTACTGTGGTTCCGATATAGGCTGCCTATCAAGGGGAGGGTGTGAGAGTGAGGAGTTAGGAGCATAAATGTATCGTCATCTCCATCTTCCTCCTTTTCAAACATAATCCCAGTACCTCTGATCTACCTTAGAAAGGACCAAGTCTAAGTCAGGGAAAACAAAGGGGCCACTGTCAGGATTGCTCAAAACCCAGTTACAACTTTCTCTGACTACCTCCTATGGTAACGGACAAGTCTCCCATCAACTGCTAACTCAGCATGAAAGCAGGCAGTTAACGTACTTTTGGTCGGAAGTTGGTGCTATCCCTGTCTGGCTTCCGAAAAAAAAACCTCACAATCATAATTATACCCGAGGTTGGCTTTCTCTGGTCCCTGGTCTGTCCTCAATCTTTAACTGACACCACCCCTCATTTCTGGAAATATTCTCTAGGCACAAAAGTCAACCTCATATAGATTTCAAAGCATGTTCATGAAAAAGTCCTTCATCAGGCAAAAAAGGTATTAGATATGCACCTAAATCAAATCTGACCAGAATATTTCCACAAAATATATGTACAAGTGTATGATTTTTAATATAATGACTATTTTCCAGTTGACTAGCTGTCTTACCTGAAACAGACCAAAACCTCTGGGTATAAAGATAGGGACTAATATGTCCCTGTCCTTTATTGCCCTCCCTTGGAAATACCTTATTCATTATCACCCAAACAACCGGAACTGGGGCTTGATCATGCCAACTCAGTTCTATGTCTGGAGTTCTAAGCAGCATCCACCATAGTCAGGCCCCACTGCAGAGAAAACAGGACAGAGGCATGAGAGCCGAAGGCACTTACTGGCAAAAGACATGATGCCCCCGAAGCCCTCGGTGCTGTTGTTGGAGACGGTGGAGGTGGGAGAGCTCGGTCGAGAGTCTGATTCTGCGTCTGAGTCGCTTGCCAGTTTCAAGCTGTTGGGCCGCAGCAGCTTTTGAGCCCTTGAATGCACAGTGGCACCTATGAGCCCCAGGCAGGGGTACCTAGTCTTGGGAGTGTGGGCCCTATGCTACACTGCAGTCACTACTCCCTTCCCGAAATTTCTATATGCCTAGATCAAAGCACCACCTTGGGATGGCGGGCCATGAGGGCATTGAGACTTCTCCGACTTTCTGATTAACTCTCACCCGGGGTCCACTGTGGTGAAGTCCTTCAGTCACCCATCTAGAAGGAATCCCCAGGCTCTCACCGATTGCCATTGACATGTTGGCTGAATCGGGGAGTGTAACTTTCCCCCTGCTCATCATCATCTTCCTCAGGGGGAAAGCCACATTGGGGCTCGAAGTATGGATTGTCATAGGTTCGCCGGCGCACTGACCCCTCTCCAATTTCTGTCTGACGCCTGTCCGCGGTCGATTTGCCAATGCTGGGAGGCATGGTAGGGAGGGGCTTGGAAACTCCTACTGCTGCCTTATCGTCCACCTCCGTTGAGTCAGCAGGTTCCTAAAGGCCATATTAAATAAAAACTGGTCACCTGGTGCCCAGTGATACCTTCCTGTATTCTCAGTTTGTCAGGGCCAAGCCAGGCCTATCAGATTCCCATATCCTATCCTAAGGGAATGTGTGAGAAAAGATCTCTATGACACCCCTGCTTTCCGTCCCCACAAACTATGCAAAGGGGATCTTAGCTAAGCCCTGAACAAAGCCCGACGAGTTTCCTCTGGAGTCAAAACTATGTCTCCTAGGCTCTAAGCTATGGGACGTACAGAGACGAAGACAGGAAGACTGTGAAGAGGCAAATTAACAGCTTCAGCCTAGCCTTCCTTATGGAGATATGACCCACATAAGTAACAGTTCTCACTTATCCGCCCTTCCAAGTCCTCACGTACAGAATTAGCTCCGTGGATGATGGTGCTGGGGCTACTGCTGGCTGTGGTGCTGGAGCTGGAGCGCAACGGGGGATTTTCCTGAGGGTTCTCACTGTCTGGGCCGGGTTCCTCTGATTCCTTCTGGTTTTGCAGCTCTGCAATCTCCACCTCACTGGCATCCCCCAGGGCTGCATGCGTCAATGGATCCACATCTGCCAAAACCCAAGGTGGCAGGTACAGACCACACCATCCCAGAGCCTCAAACCCCGCCCAAAGCTGGCCCATCTCCCCAGGTACACTTACTAGGGGTATCACCATTGATGTCACATTTCATCATTTCACTGACAAAGTCACCAAGGGAGGAGTAAGAAGAGCTTGAGTCATCATAATCCATGCTATCACTGCCACTGTGGAATGAAGAGCGTAAAAATAAAAACAAAAATAAAAATAAAACAGAAAGAAGGGGCAGGAAAAGAAGCAGCAATCAGCATTAGGAAAACTAAAAAGGGGAGCATTCTCACACACAGACACACACACAAACACATACACACACACACACACACACAGGAATATTATTCAGCCATAAAAAAAGAAAGAAATCTTGCCATTTGCAACAACATGGATGGAGCTAGTTGAAGTAAGTGAAGTAAGTCAGAGAAAGACAAATACCATACGATTTCACTCATATGTGGAATTTAAGAAACAAATCAATCGAACAAAGGGGGGAAAAAATGGAAGAGACAAACCAAGAAAGAGACTCTTAACAATTTAGAGCAAACTGATGGCTACTGGTGGGGAGGTCGATGGGGGAAATGAGTGAAGTAAGTGATGGGATTAAAGAGCACACTTATCATGATGAGCACTGGCTGATGTGTAGAATTGCTGGATTGCTGGATTGTACACTTGACACTAATGTAACACTGTATCCTAACTATATTGGAATTAAAATTAAAAACTTTAAAAAAAGCGGAACACTCTTAAAGCCAGGGAAAAAGATAAAATAAGGAAGCTAACACAAAACAATCAACCAAAATATCAAGGCTTCAAACACTAATGTCTAAGTCGTATGAGATTCTGCCACAGTGCTCAATAAAGACTAGCGAGAGCCTCTTGACCTTAAAAAGCGGTTTTGCTGCTGCTTACCTGTCATCAGTAGGGTCCGAGTCAGAGTCACGCTCTGGTGGCACACTCAGTGCCTCAGCCAGCTGGGAATTGCTATCATAGACTCGATAATGGATAGGCTGCAGCTGATGAGCATACCACTTTGGCTTGTCACCAATCAGGGCTGGATCAAACATGTCTACCCACAGAGAAAAAAAGAATAGAGTTAGCAACAAGGAGGGGAAAAAAAACAAGCAAAACATAGAAGAAAGGTAGGGAAAAGTCTAAAGCAAAATAGGAATGGAAGGGGCAGATCAAAGATGAGAAAAGGAAAAAGCAAAGGGAAGAAAGAGACATCAGGAGGACCAAGGGGCAGGGGCAGGGGCAGGGGCAGGGGCAGGTGGACTCACTGTTGTGAATTCGCTGGAAGGCATAGTTGGTGGGATTAAGGACCCATTCTCCAAAGTACTCCACAGCCTGAGTTCTGGCCAGCTTCTCAGCAAAAGGAGTCTGTCGGGGACGTGAGGCTAGAAAGGAGCCAGCTTGAAAAGCTACCACAGGCCGAGGGAAGAGGCGCAGGGTACGTGTGTGCATCTGAAAACCCTGCAGCACGTTGGGGGAGTTGAAGAAGCGGACCATGGCCACTCTGGGGAAGAAGGGGATGGTGAGATAATCCGAGTCCCACACCCTGCGCTAGAAGGATTCCTACGATTCAAGGTCTCAGACCACCTCCCCAGGCCATCATTTCACAGGCTTCCAACATCAAAGGGGAAGGGATCTTAAAGAATCATCAATCTCTTTCTTCACTCAAGGTCTAAAACGCCTGAGAGTATGATGAACAAATTCTTTGCTTTTACTAAGGTGACAAATATACCTAATGAGAGAGCAGAACCCAGTCTAAGCACCTGTGATGGTTTAGTCGACTTGGTCATACCTGGTTGCAACATCCACAGAATCCACATCATTGCCATAAATGAGTGGGTTGAACTCAGTGGAAGGGGTGGACTGCAGGTCATTAGAAGGCTTTCCCAAGAGAAGGGGGATCTCTTGGCCTTCATGGAATTTCTCCAGATTGAGGATGGGCTGGGTGTTGAGACTCATGCTGGCAAGAGCCTGTGGAACAACAAGAAATCCCCTGTAGAAGGCAGATTGCTGGGCAGCTGGCCAAGCTCATCTCCTAGGAAAGAGCCTTCATCTTTGAAGTAAGAATCCAAATACTGTACTTTAACCTTTAGAAGATACTCTGAATTATGTAGCCTTTCAGTTTAAGCCAGGTTGGTTCAAGGCAACCTGATCAAATCTGAAGTCCAGGGAAATAGTTTTCAAATTTATTGTAGCCATGAAATGTTGTTTTTCAACAACATGTTGAAATCTGTGTGAAAATATAAACAACTGAGACATGTGAAAGTAAAGCTTCTCTGAAGGACACAAGGAACCCAGAACCTCACATGCTCAGTGTTACCAGCCTAAATCAGCCCCCATGAGGCTCCATGGGGCAGTTTGAAAACCACTGGTCTAGACCAGCAGTGCTTCTTAAATATTCATGAGCACTGGAGTCATAGGGAATGTTGTTAAAAATGCAGATTTTCTAGTTCAATATATCTGGGGTGATGCTGCACTTTTAACAACTGCAGGCAACGGTAATGCTGTTGGCCCATGGACCACACTTCAAGTAGCTGGGGTAAGAACCCAGGATTAATGAGCCCAGGGATCTTAACTCCTACCAACATTTAAAGTACCATTCTGCATATCAACCTCTCCATCTCATTAGTCATACTAAAGTAATATCAAGAATGAAAATACAGCAAAGGAAGACAGAAGACTTTCTCAGCTTGCAATCCTCATAGACTCTGCAGTAGCAAGAGACCATGTTACATCAGCAGGGATGAGCAAGTCAGAGTGAGAGGGATGCTACAAAATGACCCATTTACACCCAAACAGGTATCTAGAGGTACTGCTGAGCAACTAAGACAACAGAGATTCCTGAAGACCCCGAAGATGAGAACAAGGATTCCTAAAAGTAAATACAGAGCTATCTACTGGTGGTCCTACATAGCACACACAACAGGGCAAAGGAATGGGGCCTTGTCATATTTTACCTTCAGGTACTGTGTTCAGCATGCAGAAGAGGAAGAAAAGCAATGAAAAATGTATTTAAAAGATTATTCAAAGAGCAGAATTTTTGAAGAAAGCATTCTTCAGGGACCCAGAGATCAATTCAAGAGGAAAATATAAAAGGAGCAGACTAGCCAAACAACTAGCTCTTTCCTTACAGGACTGAGAGAACATAAAGAATGGTACAGGTGACGAGAAAGTGAAGATTTTTTTTTTTATATAGTATTGTAAGTATTAGAGAGTGGGAGGCGTACAATGAATTATAAGGAATTTAACAGCCTTTATGAGATTCATCCTGCCACCCAGAAATGGGATACACCTCTTCTTAAGCCCACCCAAGGCTAAGAAAATCTATTCCACTTGAGGTCTGAAAGGAAATGGGCTCTCACAAGAGCTACAGCCAGCAGCCCCGCTGGAGTAGCTAGTGCTCCTCTTCCTCTGCATTCTTCACCCACCTGCTTCAGATGCTTTTTCAGCTCCAGTGATTCCGGTTCTGGCAGGATGGGTAGCACTTCGGCATTGGTGGGGGCATTCACCTGCAGCAGGAGAAAGGTAAAAGGCATGACTTTAGACTTGATTGCTCAGGAGTTACTCTTACGTAAGGGTAAGTAGAAGTTGTATACACGATATTTTCACATACATGTGATTACGTACATTACGTATACAAATATATTACATATACACATGTATTAAATGTACACGTATACACGGATATGATATACAGACACACCTGTAAAGAAGTTTACCTCAGTGTTACTAGTGACTATGTCTAGACAATAGGACTATGGTTTTTATTTGTTTATTTTTCCAAAGTTTATTTTGAGGGAGCGAGTGTGCGTGCACGGGAGGGGGGAGTCGGAGAGAGGAGGGGGAGAGTCGGGGTGGGGAGAGGAGAGGGAGGGAGGGGAAGAGAGAGAGAGAGAGAGAGAGAATGAATTCCCAGCAGGCTCCAAACTGTCAGCATGAAGCCCAAAGCAGGGCTCAAACCCACAGACCATGAGATCATCACCTGAGCCAAAATCAAGAGTTGGATGCTTAACTGACAGCCACTCAGATGCCCCTGGTTTTTATTTATTTCTTTACACTTATTTGTATTTTCTGAAGTTTTACCGTAAACACATATAAGGGCTTCCTGCCAAAATTTGAACATATTCACACCGCAGAATATTACTGTACATTTTAAGCCTGAAAGACACTGTCTTATTAGGAACCATACCCCAGGAAAACCATGAGATGACCTACACCATAGGCAGTGGTCCCACAACCACAACCGCCTCCTGCTCCTAGATGCAGGGGAGCACTTCATTCTGGCAAAACTAAATCTTGTACCCCTTTGGGTCCTAACCATGGGTCTATTAGCCAACAAAGTAAAAGCTAAGCGTTAAAAAAAATTATATCAATGAATCACACAAGATAAATCACCCACCAACTGAGGACCTTCTTGGGAATAATCTAGAAAAGCAGAACACAATCCTATTCTGGACTCTATAATGTCTCAGCCAGGAACCTCACCCTATTGCTGTCCAGATCCACCAGCCATACATCATCAGGCATTTTGAAGTCCAGTTTGTAGAGGAAGAAGCTGGCAGGGACCCCAATGATGTACGGAGTTGGAGCCAACAGTAGCTGTAGAAAAAAAAAAAGAGGGTAAGAAGCAAAAACCTATTTTGATCATTTATTGAATCAGGATTTTTCTAGATGAGGAAATGCAGGTCCACAATCTCTTTTCCAAAACTCTTGAGGCTAGATATGTTTCAGTATTCACAATTTTCCAGATTTTAGAAAGGTGACAGTGTATATTCTGTACATTAGGCAACACCTGCAGCAGCATAGCCAGTAGCCTATAATGATTAACATTTACTTTGATAAGTAAAAACCATAAATAACACAGGTTTTGCCATCAAATCAGCTCAAAGTTGGGTCATGTTTTGCAGACACAGAAGTTATAATAAGGAATTGAAGATCAGCATTGATTTACAACTTCTTGGCATTGACCGTTCTCCCTCAGGGCTGGCCAGAGTTGGAAGACAGAGGTGACAAAGCCAGAAAACACCTGAAACTCACCTGTTCTGCTGATGCCATGCAGGTGGGCAGCAGTGGGATTACAGGAAACATATATTCTAGTGGGTAGATCATCGCCACAAACGCCATCACAGACATGGAAAGGGCATTATAGTCTCGGGACTGTAGCACCACCTGCCGCGAGCCATACCATAAGGATCAGTCAACAGCCTAAATAAGGTTTATGGGAAAACCGTTTCCAACGCTACAATTTAATTTCCCTTTCACCATGCGTAGGGCTCCATGAGCATGGTTTCCACAACTATCCCTGCCTCATGCTTTACGTTTCTGGTTCTTGTTCCCCCAATTCCAGGACCACTCATTAGACTAGAACTACTGATATTTCCAGAGAATTAGTTCAGTCTAGCTAAGGATAATTGAACTGAGTGGCAAACCGTCTGAATACATCTCACTGATAGTATCTTAATTCAACCCACACCTACTGAGTACTGCTGTCTATCTGGCATCATGTTACCTCCTAGAGACAAAAAGATGAAAAAGATGTAGTCCCTGTCTTCAAAGATCTAAAAAGCTGGCTCTCTTACCTTGTGCTCTAACAGGATGCAGGTCAGCACCTGGAGACAGGCCTCCACACCCAGAAGTTCCAAGGGAAGGTGCAGTGGGAAATCCACTAGGGTGAATCGAGATGGGTCTGGAAGAGCAAAGGTCAGTGCTTGTTGGAGCTCCTGGGGTAGGACTTCGATGTCTACTCGCTTCTGCCCGGAAACAGGCACTGGGGAGCGCAGCAATCGATAGATCCAGGCCTCAATCTCTCGAAGGTCATGCAGAAGGGCACTTGACTTCTCCTCCACTAGCAACGATCCAGTAAAGATGCGCCACATAGTGTCCCTGAGGACCAGACAGCAGAAAACAGATGCATAAGCACCAGGAGCTGATACCCCCATAGCAACCCAATGTAACCATAGAGAGTAAAATGCTGACAACTGAGAAAGTCCACCCTTCGGGCCCAGCTAGGACCGGAGAGAATATACAAGGGTGAGAACAAGCATAAGAATGTATACACAGCAGGACTTACTGTCCTGCCTGCCATGAAACGTCAAACTCCAAACATTATTATGGTAGGGAGTCTAACTCTGCAGCTGTCTTTCACTTTAGAAAGGGCTAACACAAAAATGCTTAAACAAGTATGAAAGACCTCAGGTTTTTTTTGGTTTTTTTTTTTGTTTTTTTACAAAAGCTTATTCTTAAATGTACAACAGGATATAAGACAACACTTCATTCTAGCTATATGAAGGACCTCAGGCTTTAGAGGAAATTTCCTGCCCCTCACACACCAAGTATTCCTCATCTCTAACAGCTTCCCTCTCTTTTGACCATCAGTGGCAAAGTGTACCTTTGTATGCCTCGAGGAATGCCTAGTTTCTTGCCCAGCAGCCGCTCACTGCAGCAGTCCACCAGACGTTTGAGGGTGTACAGGCATTCTCGGAAAGTGGAGAAGAAGGGGTAGTGGCTGAGTACGCACAAGGATGTCAGAGTACTGTTGCGGGAACGGCTTCCTGCCTTCGCCCGGGGTTTGCCCCGAGGAGACTGACTCACGTCAGGGGCAGAGTCAGCACTGGGAGGCTGCAGGGACAAGCCACTCTCCGAGCTCTCAGTACCAACTTCTTCTGCGGCACAAGTGGCACGGGGTCCTTCCTTACCACGGGACCCTGCCCCACCTTCCCCCTTCTCCTTAGGCATTCGCTTCTGGAAGGAGCGGTAGAAGTTAACACAGATGCCGTAACGCGTGACTCCAGTGTCCTTGTCAGTGAGGGTGAAGACGAAAGAAGTGTCATCCCGCAGGCTCATGCGCCGCTGCCGCACACTCAGACAGCCCTCTGGTTGGCAGAAGAACACGACATCTGGGGGCAGGGGAAACTCAGCGTGGTCCTCCAGTGGGTATCGCCGTAGCAGTTCAGGAGTCTGGGCCACACTATCACTGCTCGGGTGCCTGAAGAATATAAAGACAAATTCAGCAGCCTGGAGGGATAGGATGTTGTTTCAAATTTTAACCACAGTCCAGAAATAAAGCTCAAAATGCTATTTTGGATAAAGTAACCTAACTGCATGACCTTGGGAAACTTGGGTGCTGCTTGCCCCATTTAGCTGGGGGGCTAAATGAGGCCTGCACTCTCATGAAGATACCTATCCTGAAATGCAAGGAAAATTGCAGCAAAAGAATTATCAATAATACCTTAAGATGATTAGCACTTTTAAAAGGTGTATTAGCTAACAAATTACCAAAAGAGCATACGTAGGTTGAGAAAGGGCACAATATACTTTTTTTTTTTTTTAACAAAACAAGGAAACTGAAGTATAGAGTATATCTGCCCAAGAACACAAAGATGCTAGATAAGGGCAATTTTGTTCTGTCTCTGTTCTTCTGGGCCAATGCTCTCAATCCACCTGACTGCTGTTTTCACTACTGGCATCAATGTTCCCATCAGGGTACAAAATAGAGGAAGAATGACATATGCAAAGCAATGTGGGCATGGGGAAGGGGGATAATTACAGATGTTGTGGTTATCCCAAAAGACAAGACAAAAAGCAGTCTCTTCTTGGTTACCTGGCCCCAACGATCACTAGATAGTCAAGTAACCGAGGACAGAATTTCTTCTTTTGCACCATGGTTCCAATTCATCAGTTCATCTCAGAGAAACTTCAAGGCACCACACAAGGAGTCAATGTTCCCAGGAGGATTTCTGATATTATCTGAAAATTCAAGTCCAATAGGAAAAAAAGTACTGATAAGATCCACTACTGTGCATAAGGGACTCATCCTTCTCAGCTTCATTCCAGCCAGGGTCATAGATCAGAAGGCCTTCCATTTTAGTAGTAAAGATAGAGAAACATGACACTTTTCCTAGCCTAGAGCTTGGTCTAGGCTTTTGAACTCACAGGGACAAATGTCAAGAAGTAAAATAGGGGTGCCTGGGTGGCTCAGTCAATTAAGTGTCCAACTCTGGATTTCTGCTCAGGCCATGTGGAGCCTGTTTGGGATTCTCTCTCTCTCTCTCTCTCTCTCTCTCTCTCTCCCCCTCCCCCCCTCTCTGCCCCTCCCCTGCTCATGCTTGCATGCATGTGTGCTCTCTGTCTCAAAATAAATAAATAAACTTTTTAAAAAGTAGGATGACTAATGGCTTACTTCACCATCCCCACAAACCAGCCCATTTCCAGCCTCACTCTTGGTGCTCTGTTTCTGAAAAACAGAGCCAGTTAGTCTAATCGGGACTGTCATTATGATAATAAAAACTAAGTTACTTCTAGGACAGCTCCAGGCTGAATCAGTATCAAACCAGACTCTAATCATCTATACTCCTAGCTCTAGATGAGAACCTAATTATTTTCTGTATCAACATGCTGCATTCAGCTTCATGTAAAACTACCATATAAATTGTATACTTAATGCACTGAGACAATAACAACAGTGGGCTACTGTACCCTGTGCAACCTCAAATGAAGAATATCCATGCCCCAACTGCTTCATCTAAACCATTTTTCTTCCCTCTTCAAGCACGAAAGGGGCTCATTGGCTACCGCTACTAGCTCTGCCCTTGGTGCTGAATCATAGTCTTTTTTTTTTTTTTTCCCCCCTCTATTCTAGTTCTAGGATTGGAATCAGTGATACAATACACAGAGATGAGATTTTGTTCTTCTATCTCTTACAGAAATTAAGAATTAGATGCTCAGAGGAATTTCTAAACCATAGACCAAAAATCAGGAAGAGCTTATACGGTCTTAATTATAATCTATATTCTGTTGGGTCTCCATACACTTCTCTAAATAAAATGTTTCACTCCACTACAAGGTATCCTCAGTGCATAGAGAATTCTACCTCTGTGCTCCACACATGGCCACACCAGGACCACTGTACACACAGGTATTCCCAGTGCGCTACACACACACCACTCTCTTCTCTGCTGCTGTGTGCACTTCCATACACAGGCACGCACACTCCCTGTAGGCTTAAGAATCTATTTGATTTAGATAATGAGAAGTTCTATCTTTTTTCTTCCCTACTTAATAATAAATAGCTGGCTCTGCAATACCTCTCAAATCCTCAAAATACTGCTCCCTCCCTTCTGTTGCTCCCAATAGAGGACCTGCAGGTAATAGGATTCGGTTTTGTCTCCATGGCGACTCTGGCTCCCAGAACTATTTATAGCATAGCCACAGCCCCTCCCCTGCTTGGTGGCCACACAGTGCTAGCAGCTGCTACTCCAGAGTCAGCTAGGGCCCATAACAATTCATTCTCTTTGAATCTAGAGACACGTCTTCCACTGACAGCACCTGCTAATTATTAGGTTATCTTCTTCCTACCTATCTCTAGTTTGCACTTTGTCCTAGTTCTGGATTCTGAGGGATATCTTCTTTCTACCAAAACCAAGTTTCTAAGCATGTCATATGCTCATTTCTAGGTATCACTAACATCCAAAAAGTCCTTTGGTTCTCTCCAGTGCCACGGAGTCATGAGCAAACTGCAGAAGGTGGGGCACTGTTATAAAGTTGATTTCAACTCCTCCCAAGCAGAGTAAGAAGGGGAGGGAAATAGAGAAATGAAAAGGGACATGGGTAAAAGCAGAATTTGTCCTACAATTATGTGCAAGACGCTTAGGATGAGAGCCAAAGTATCTTAAAGTAAAACAGAATTTACAGGATCGGAGCTCAAGGCTAAGCCTTGATATCTATGTTTACACTGAAAATCAAGAGCCGTTTCTGCCAAAAAAAAAAAATCTCAAATATTACACACCTGAAGTACCTTCTGATATGTTAGGGCAGCAGGCCTCTAACGTTGGTGGGATTCCAGCCCTCCCATTGAGAAGCATTTGATAAAACTCAAGTCGTTATCATGCTCTACAATGTTCATGTCCCTCCAGAGCCCCAAGGACCCTGAGATCTTGTGACTCTTGTAGCACTATTGATAGGTTAGATGCTAAGCCACACTTCATGTCTCATCAATAGCCACTACCTCCCGGTTATTCAGATTGCAGAGCGAACCAAGGCTTTTCTCTCCATTCTCTCTCCTCTCCATATACCATCACCTAGAACTCACACCCTGTCTTCATACCAACCCAGGCTCACACTCTGCCTCTTGCCTCAACCATGTTTATTAACGGGGAGCCCCTGGTTCCCAGCTTCTATATTCCAAAGGCATCAAGCCCAAAACGCATACCTATCTGCTATAGTCCTGTATCACCATCCACTCCATCCAGATGCAGATTTGGAATCCACAGGCCTTTAAGTTCTCTATGTTTTTTCAGCCTACAAATGGCCACATTAACCAACTCTTTGGATTCCTCCCTCGTCTGGGGCAGAATGTCATAGTAAAACCACAGGGACCGGAGAGCGATATGACATCTTTGCTGACGTGAGCACAACAGGAGGCTCGCTCGCCTCCTACCCAGGCAGTGACCTTGCAAGCGCATCAGCACAGACCGGTAAGCGTGGGGGACAACGAGAGCAATAAGGAAGGCAATAGGCAGGGTCGGGGAAGAGGGGAGAAGAGGAAGAATTTAAAGATGCACGAGGATGGGGAGGGAAGCAGTTGCAGGAAAGATTAAATGGTGTCTCGACTCTCCAACAAGCAGTTTTGAAACACCTCCCCCCTACAATTTTTTTTCCCCCAAAGAACCAAACATGGTCTCCAAATCGTGATCAAATGTAAGGTACACACACATACACACGCGCGCGCGCCAGGTGCTTATCCCGGCTCGGCCCCCGGGCTGGACAGCTCTGCCCGCCCCCTCACCTGCTGGACAGTTCTCGCCCGCCCCCGCCCGCCCCCGCCCGCCCCCGCCCGCCAGGCAGGAATCGAGCCCAGCCGCCGCGAGCTGCGCGGGGTCAGGCATCCCGCACCCGGTCTGCGGCCCTGAGCGCCGTCCCTTCTAGCCCCGCCCCCTTCCCTACGGACTCCCCTTCCTCTCCAGACCCCACGCCCCCCTCCACACACACTCCTTTAAGGCTTCCTCAGAGAACGCTTCCCCCCAGAACCCCTGTTTCCTCCCAGAGCCCGTTCCCCGCCACCCCGGGGAGTCCAGTCCCAAATTCCCTTCCAGGACCCCCGAGTGGCCCGGATCTTCCTACCTCCCGAGCCTCGGGGAACAGGTCAGGCCCAGCCAGACTGCCCCTGGCAGCTGAGCGTCGGTCGCTCGCCCGCCCCGCTTCCAGCACGCGCCAGTTCCGTGTCTGCCCGGGGAGGCGGGAGGGGCACGTACCACTCCGAGCCGGTGAGGGAGGGAGCGGTTGAGGGGGTCGGGGGCTGTACCATGCACCACTGGGGGGACAGGGCTGCACCAAGCAGAGCGCTGAAGGGTGGAGCCAACCTCGGGAGAAGGGCGGCTACGCACACACCTCTCCGTGTGGGAGTGGGAAGGCGATGGGGAGCTCTGGGCCAGCCCAGCGCCAAAAGTGCCACGGGGAGGACCCAAAGAAATACCTTTTGTTCAGCTTGCACAAAGAGATTTTAATTTGACAAGGTAATAGCGCCCATTTCGACGAAATGTAGATTAATCTGGAAGGGACTCCTCAAGATGAAACTGCTCTGGAGACTCTTTGAGCGTCCCCCACACTTCACCCTTCCTCCCCCTGCAAGCGGCTTGGAAGTGCCCAGCAGCCGGGATTGCAAAGCCACTGCCCTGGAGGTGGAGCCTACCAACTCAGGGACGGCGGGGGGGGCACCGAGGCCGGAAGGCGCGGCCGCTGTCTCACCTACAAGGGAGCGCGCAGAGCGAAAGGGGCGTGAACCGTGCCGCGGTGTCCGATGGGAAATGGAGTCCAGCCCTTCCCACAAGCCACACCCGCAGAAGTGGCGCCTTCTCCCCCCTCCCCCCCCCCCCGCCCGCCTCCGGGCACTGTTCTTTCTGTCCCACAAGGCCTGGGGTGGAGGGGTGGGGGCTAGAGGATGGACTGTTGCGCCTTCTTTTTTAGGTACCAACGGAAAACCGAGGTATTATGAGCGTGCCCACAAAGACAGGTGCATGACTGGGATGTTAGTTCTGAAAATTCAACCTCCTACCTCGGCCCCACTTAGAAAGACAACACAATCCCACCTGTCATTAAAGGGGAAGGGGGTATCTAAGCCTCAGTATTTCATTTATCCTCATGGGGTTGGTAAAAGGAGGTCCCCCCTCACTGCCCAGGCCGTCACTTGTGACTTGTCTCTCCTCTGAGTCCGGAAGTAGATTCTAAATGAGGGTTTCCTCCTCTATGGCCGCGCCCCCACCCCTAATCCAGAAATATTTTCTCTCGTTCTATCTTCTTTTTCGTCTTTCTGTACAGACAGCGCCAGACCTATCAGTGAGGCAGCCCCGAGGCATTTATGGCCAAGCCGCAGTGACAGTGGAGAATTTCTCTCGGGGCCCTGTGGGGAAAACAGGAAGTGGTGGAGGCAGGAGGGGCAGGGCCCTGGAGAACCTTGTGCAAAGTGGCCCCCAGGTTCATCCATTTGGTTGGGTCAGTACAGTCTTCAAATGGAGCACACTTCTAGCAGGACCCTCACTGCCCAGCAGACACAAAACTCCCAACCCTTTGACTCTCCTTTAATGCCACACGAGGATCTCCTTTGCCCAGCTCCCAGGAACGTTTGCCCTCCTCAGTCAGCTCTGCCTGTAGGAGGCAGCCAGGTGCTTCAGCCATCCAGCCCAGAAAACAGAAGATGTGGGGGAAGAACAGTCATTCGTGCACATCCCAGATCTCAGAGAGCAGTGGGGGAAGCTTTTTATCCTGCAGGCGCAGTGCAAACACTTGCTCTGAATGAACACTGCTCAGTGTCCGGAGGCTCACCAGTTTCATTAGCATCCTTGGGAACATCAGTCGGTCCTAGGGAAGGAGAGGGGCAAATACAGCTCCTGTCTCTCCCCAGGGAAGGGGGTAAGGGTAGGGGAGTTGTGGGAGAGGTACAGAATTGTCTGTGCAAGACAGAGTCAAGGAAGGATTCTTGAAGGGAAACGGGATAAGACTGTGGGGAAGAGGAAAAGGGGCACCACAGGGAGACTCACATGGGGGTGGTGGATGGAGACGTAGGCATGCAGAGCCTCCACGTATGTGTGTTGTAGCCTTTCTACCTGGAGCTGGTCCTGCACGTTGGGCCGGTCTACAGGTCACCAACAGAGTTGAGAAGCAGGTCTGGCCAGGGTCTTAGTTCCATACCCCAAATCACAACCCCCCAAACAGGGATATGGCCCACCTAGCATCTCCCAAAGTAGCACAACATGGGCTTCCACCCCCACAATTCCTGCCCTATGGGCATGCAGCCCCCCCTTGGTGCAAGTCTCTTGCTCCATTTCCCGCCTGCCCCTCCTCACACCTGCAGAGAAGATGCTGATGGCGATGAGCAGAGCAAACTCGGCATCATTGAGCTGCAGCTCATTCATGGCTCTGGAGAACTCGAAGATGGGGTTGATGAACTCCACCTGCAGCCCTGGGGCAGAAGAAGGGAGGCTGGGGCATGCAGCCTGAGCCACGGGCGCTTCCTTCTCTCCTCCAACTCCTCAATTTAGGGGAACTATTGGGAACTCACGAAGAAGTCTCCAGGGCTCTGCTGTGTAATGTTAGGCAAGTTTCTTAACTTCTCTAAGCCTCATCTGTGAGATGGGAAGCTCAGCTGAACTTGTAAGACTGCTGAGACAACTACATGATAAAGCATGCAAAGCACATAGTGCTGTGCCCGGCACACAGGAGGTGCTGAATTGAATGACAAGAATAACTCTGCTATTATTGGCATTCCTTTTTGTTTTTTAAATGTTTATTTACTTTTGAGAGAGAGAGAGAGAGAGAGAGAGAGAGACAGAACATGAGCGGGGGAAGAGCAAAGAGAGACACAGAATCTGAAGCAGGCTCCAGACTCCGAGCTGTCAGCACTGAGCCCGACTCGGGGCTTGAACCCACAAACTGCGAGATCATGACCTGAGCCAAAGTCGGACACTTAACCGACTGAGCCACCCAGATGGCCCTATTATTGGCATTCTTGAGGACCTCACATTACTAGAAATAGAGGCAACTCTTACTTTTGTTTACAAAGAAAACTTTTTCACGGGCAATAGGCCTTACTTATTTGAATACTAGAGATAACATGTTTCATATCCCAGCAAGAACACAGCAATAAGTTTGAGGGTATGGACTGTGACATCAGACTGCCTGGGTTTGAGTCCTGGCTCTACCATTTATTGGGCTGTGTGACCTTGGGTAAGTTATTTAAGCTCTCTGGGCCTTGGTTTTTCTATCTGCAAAATGGGGATAGTAATAATACCTATCTCATGATGGATCCTTATAATAACGTGGCACATACGGTAACTACTATATAGGTGCTTGTTAAATAAATAATAGATTAAACAAAAAGAGCCAGTTTTCTTGCTGAGGAGAGTGAAGTTTAACAAACCATGACCTCAAGTCATGACATCTAAATTTTTTTTATGTTTTTATTTATTATTGAGACAGAGAGAAACAGGGCACGAGTGGGGGAGGGGCAGAGAGAGAGAGGGAGACACAGAATCTGAAGCAGGCTCCAGGCTCCGAGCTGTCAGCACAGAGCCTGATGCAGGGCTCAAACCCACGAACCGTGAGATCATGACCTGAGCCGAAGTCGGCCGCTTAACCGACTGAGCCACCTAGGCGCCCCAAGTCATGACATCAAAAGAACACTTTTCCCATCACACAGTCTCCCCCACTCCACCCTGTCCCCTAAGCTTTCTCAGATTTCTTTTAGCAACTATCTGCTAACTCTTCCATTCGAGGCTTCATGGTTAGTCACTTCCAGTACTTTCACCCTGATGTTTATCAAGTGCATGCTGAGACATTTAATGGACAAGCCCCATTTTATAAAGCCTTTCTTGGTGAGGTGTTGAGCCTCCAGTTGTGACTGCCCCTTTGTCCAGGGAGGAGGGGAGATTCTGGAGATGGGCTGTGCACCCTTGCCAGGTGTGCTCATGCTATCAGTCCACATCATTAGTGGCTGCAACATATGGTAGTGGATGTAGAGAGGGATGGAGACCTGACAAAAGAGGGCCCCTGCTCCTCCTCCCCAAGACCTCGCCGACAAAAAAGAAATGGAAGGCAAACATGATGGCATCAAAACTGCTTATATAAATGAATCTATAAATAGGTGCAGATTCAGATGGCACAAGCCTGCCAGTGCTGCAGGAACACCCAGACGTGAGAACGGCGAGGGGTTCAGAAAGAAGGAGGATAGGGAGGAGGAGGCCACGCTTGGGAATGACTGGGATGGTAAGCACTTAGGGAAAAGGCAGAGAAAAGGAGCAGGGCTGGGTTTTTAAAGCTGGAAAAAAAGTCCTCAAATTGCCCCATTAGGTGCCTATAACTCTAGCAACACACGGGGCGCTACAGGAGCCAGGAGATGTGACAGAGCTCTGCCGTGCTCTGTTGTAGTTAAGGGAGGCCTTCCTAGAAAGCTCACTGAGTGGCCTGTATGGGCAAGAGGCATATGAGCTGGTCTGATTCACCAGAAACCAGACAATGAGCTCTGCCCTGGAAACCAGGACCTCCCAAACCCCAGAATGGAATCCTAGCATCGGCCCTATTTTACAGACCCATTCACAGAGGTGTTAAACTACTTGGTCTCCTGTTGAGCTGAAGTTCCAGTCCCTACAAAACACCCTAAGCCACCCATTCTTGCCCACCCCACTCCCATGACACAAACATTACCAGCAACTGAATATGAGGAAATCAACACTGCTTAGCCTGCAAGCAAGGATCAAAGAGCAGTGCTGTGAAGTAATTCTTGGAGAAAACATTCCAGGTGTAATACAGCATGGGGATGGGAGTGTTCACTCTTAACCTAAAATGGCCCTAAAGTTGCCATGTTTCAGCTTCTGTTCCACAACTCATCAGAAAAAGCAATTGAAAAAGAGTAGGGGGATATCGGTCCACATGTTCCTTAAAGGGCACGACTGAGTTCCTTATTAAGTACTAAAAGGCTCGGTGCAAAATCTTTTCTTTAGGCAAAATATCAGGCAGAAGGACAGTATTAAATGGAGTTTCTTGTTTGGCTCAAGTAAGGATGAAGGATATTCCTGTGCCTCTCTGTCCCTCCTCCAAGGTGACATTCCCACAGAACCACTACCTCAGATTCCTTAGAATACTGTTTGAGAACCAATGGCCAGGGTCTACTTGGAGCAGCTGAGAGAGGCCAGTCACCATTCCAACTTTCTCTCTTGGGAAAACAAGAGGAGCCTTCCCAAAGCCTGGGCCTGTGTCTCTGTGGTCACTGTGAGCCCAAAGACCAAAAGTGTCTCTCCATCCAACCCAATCCTTTTTTGATCTCAGTTCTTACCTGCCTTGGCAAAGTCTTCCCGGTTGTAACTAAAGTCCTTGAGAAAGGTGATACTCTCACTCCCAGGGTTGTACCTCCGAGATGTCTCCAGAAGCATCACCTGCGCACAAGAGCAGACCTCAAACAGGGACTCACTCAGCAGGCTGGTCTTGGCATGAGACACTCTCACTCCCCACCCAGCTGTCTGGAGTGGGACAATCCCGCCGGAGACAATCCCGCCCCAGTCCTCTGGTCACCCCTCAGCCTTGCCAGCCACCTCGATCGCAGAGGTCTTCAGCAGGGCGATCTGGTCCTCTCGGCTGAGCTGAAGGAAGCCAGGCAGCTGCTTGGCGAAATCAACGATCTCCTGCACAGATACGATGGCCAGCTCGGTGAAGTGGGCAAAGCGCTGCTGACGGGCCTCCCGGCTCTGGGGATCTGGTGCCATGGGCCAAGGCTATCCAGAAGGGCAAGGACGGAAAACACAAACTATACTGAGTCGGATATCAAGAAACCAACCGTGCCCTGGGCACAGCCACCTGTCCCCAGCTCCCTCAGTTACCGTGACTCGGAGCCGATCAGAAAAAGAGCGTCTGTTACACTGCTGCTGGGCAGCCACCAGTTTCTCAATCATGCCCCGCTGCTCTGGGCTAAGCTGGGGCAGGACTTGGGGAGGTGAGGACAGCCTTGGGGGCATGGAGGTGGCCTGAGCCTGTTCTTCCTCTTGCCGCTTCAGTTTCTTTAGGCGGATCTGCTCTTCTGACAAGACACCTAAGGATGGGGCCGGATGTGAGGAGGGAAGGAAAGGGAGAGACAGGAAGCAAGGATGGGGCAGAGGGGCAGTTTGAGGCTCCAGAAAGGCAGAGAGCATTGGGTAAACATAAGGAAGAGATTTTAATCTATACTTAGGGACCACGTAGGAAGGCCCTGGGGGCTCAGCTGCCTGTCTACCCTCATACCCTGGCACCCCTTTCCCAGCAGCCTCCGACCCCACTCCTGCCCCCAGACACTCACACTCTTCCCGCATGCCAGCCTGGCGGCATTTTCGAAGGCGACACTCCTGGCACTTGCGACGCATGTAGGTGTCCATGGGGCAGTGGCCCCCACTGTGGCAGACATAGCGCGCCCCTTTGATGACGCTGCGGCGGAAGAATCCCTTGCAGCCCTCACAGCTCAGCACGTTGTAGTGGAAGCCGGAGGCCTTGTCCCCACACACACTGCACAGCTCATTCCCCAGCATTTTGGGGGCTGGCCCCTTTTTCCGTTTTTGCGGACGGAGCTCTGGGTACAGGGAAGAGCTTTAATATTCTTCTCCAAGAAAAAAGCTTGGTGCCCAGTTGGCCACTGCCCTGAGCACTCAGTGACCTTCATTCCCTTTCCTGTACACTGTCTAGTGTGTTATGAGAAAGTAGCTGTCATATGCCAAGTGCTGTTATGTCCTAGGTACTGAGCCTTTATATGCATTGATCCGTCCTGACAACAGCCTTAACAGACAGATACTATTATTAACTGGTAAGAACAGATGCTACACTTGATCTCAGCCAAAAGGCCAAGAAGTGATAATACTGTTATTACTTCCATTTTACAGATAAGGAAACTGAGACTCAGAAAGGCCTAAAGTAGAGACAAAATTCACACTTAGATCACTAAGGTCTAGTTGAATCCAAAGCTTTTGGACCTAACCATGATCTTATTAGGAAAGCAGCCCTAAAGTACTTCTCCTAGATCCAGGGAGCCCCTGCCTCCTCCAAATCCAACAGCTCCTCACCTGTAGACTCTGGAGGGGTATCCACCCCAGGGAGCAGGACTGTGGGCTCTGCTGCCTCCAGCCCTACCCCCAGGGAACCCCCAGCCGATTGGGGCGTGCTGGCTTCCTCCCTGAGGATGCAGTTGCTGCCTCCCAGCGCCTGGCCGCTGGCATCTTGTACATCTGGCTCCCACAGCTCCACTGCAGAGTCTAGCCCCAAAAGAGAGGCACAAGGGGTCTCTCAGGTCCCTCCTATCCACTTCCTCAGGGTCCTTCTGGGAAACTGCAAACTTATCTCTACCCCTAGAGGGCAGCAAAATGTTGGCTCAGGCTTCAGCACCCTGGGGTTCATGTGGGCTTGAGGGCTAGTCACTTACAGTCCCCTGTACCTCAATACCTTAAATGAGGATGTTAACCTCTTTCCCCTTGAGGGGTTGACGGGCATCCATTTCAGAGATCAGACAGAACTCTTCAAAGCCAGTGCTGCTAAGCCCTGGACATGCCAGCTGTTCGCGGCAAAAAGCCCAGATTGAGAAGGAACAGCACGAGAACCAGTGTAGAAGTAGTCTCGGCAGAAGGAGGCAAGCAATACTGAGAATGACTCTGGACTGCTCTCCGGGGGATGGCAGAAGGCAAGTAGTGAAGGAGGCTGATTCCTGAGGGAGGAGAGGAGCTGAGATGTGGGCTCAGGGGAGAGGGCTGGGATGAAGAAGCTTACCAGGAGAAGCATCAGGCACAGGGGCCTCCAGCCACAAGGACATCTCTTCCTGGAGCCCTGGACATTACCAAGGGACCCTCCTGCAGGAACGATCCATGTTACAGTCTTCAGAACTGGGCTCCTTTCTGGCCTCAGCAACTTTCTCCTCCTGATCCTATCAGTACTAATATATCCACTAACGTTTACTTGCTTGCTGTATATGTACATATCGGCCTGTCCTAAGGCTTTATAAGCCTTTTTCTCAATATTCCTATGATGTCATGACTATTTTTTCTTATTTTATGTTTATTTATTTATTTTGAAAGAGACAGACAGATAGCACAAGCAGGTGAGGGGCAGAGAGGAGAGACAGAATCCCAAGCAGGCTTTGCGTCATCAGCACAGAGCTCCTTGCAAGGCTCAAACTCACGAACCGTGAGATCATAACCTGAGCCAAAATCAAGAGTCGGACGCTTATTTAACTGACTGAGCTACCCAGGGACCCCAATATCATGACTAGTCTTAAGCTCATTTTACAGATCAGGAAACTGAGATTCAAAGAGATTAAGTAAATTGCCTATGGCTACACAGTTAGGCAATGGTAGAGCCAAGATTCCAATTCTGGTCTGACTCCAAAGTCTTAGCTGGCAGCCACCATGCCACTTCTTCTCCCCAAGGACCCTTCCAGGCCGTCACAGTGTTTGGGCACAACTGCCCAGCTTCTGTCAGAACCCCTTCCTCTTACTCCAAAGTAAGGGGAGTACTGGGGACTGCCAAAGTTGGCCAGGACTAGGGCATGGGACGGAGGCTCACTCACATAGTAAAACTCACTGCTTCTTAGACAACCTCCACTGCTGTCACTTTCCGGGGTCCCGGCACAAGCCTCCTGCCTATGGGAGTGGCCCCAGTTCACAGCCAGGACCCCCCTTCCCCAGACCCCCCCAGGAGTTATGATGGGACCTAAATAGAAGCCTGTTGCTGCCTGGGCTGCCATCACCACCATCATCCTTCACTTCTCCCCGGAGACCACTTTCTAAGATCTATAGGGTAACCTCCCTCTCACCCCAGACTCACACACAGAGCCTCAGGCCAGTGCTGAGGAGCAGACCCACCGAATCCCCAGGCCACCGGACTTCCTGGCTGGGACAGTCTCTGGAGCCCCCTTGCTGAGAGAGGAGGATGGTGCAATCCCCTGTCCAGAGGCTTCGCTGGCTGGCTGGTGGAGGAGCCGGAGCTGAGCAAGTGAGGGACCGGAGCCCCAGGAAAGTAATGTGGGGAGAGGCTGAGGGGAGGGACTGCCGAGGGGTCGGGCCACTTCTCCTTCCTGCTAGGCAGACTGGAGACGACTGACCAGAACCCTGGCTGCCGTCCCCCACACCCACGGGGCAGCTTCCCCACCATGCTGACTCCTCCCCAGCCCACAGCCCCTCAGCCCAGCCTCACCCCTGCTTCCCTGCCCCCAACCATGACAATCGCATTTCCCTGTAGACCAGCCCAGTTCCACGGTCTCTCCCCTTCCTCTTCTCACCCCGGTGCCTCTTAGCTGCTC
This sequence comes from Cryptoprocta ferox, assembly GCA_028646485.1. Classification (NCBI taxonomy): domain Eukaryota; kingdom Metazoa; phylum Chordata; class Mammalia; order Carnivora; family Eupleridae; genus Cryptoprocta; species Cryptoprocta ferox. The sequence continues at coordinate 14,800,724 of CM053575.1, forward strand.
TTACAGAAGGATGGCCTCCCAGGCACCCCCACCCCAATCCCGGCAGCCTCCAGAGTCAGTGTTCCCTCCCTTCCAGACACCTCGTAGAGCAAAGGTCCCTGCACTGCCCGAAATTGCGACATCGAGCTCCAGCCTGCTTTCCCAGCCTCCCTCCTCCTCCCCTGCCTCTGGGAAGGGGCCAAAAAGCTCTCCCCAGTAGTTCCGGGCCTCAGCCTAGCTGGTATAACTCCAGGGGTGGAAAGGCAGGTGCTTTTCCTTCCAGGGAGTCTCTGAATGTGGGTGCCCTGCAGGGGGCCACGGAAATGTGAAGAGGCCAGGAGAGAGAGGAGCAATGGCAGGCCTGGCATGGAGGTAGGGGTGGAGATGGCAGGTGATTTAGGTGCCAGCCCAGGATGGACTTGGGAAGGTATGCAGGTTCTCATACCTGGGAACCATTCCATCTGAAGTGATAGTAGGTTCTAACCAGGATGTCCTGAGACTACAGCTGTAATTGTCCTGCCCTGTTGCCTGGAGCATGAGATACATCTCTGAAGGTAGATACCATGTTTAATTGATTTTATCTCCCCTGTAGCCCACGGAACAGGGCCTAGCATAGAGTAGGCAACCGAGGAGGTACTATGTTCCCGTTTCTTAAATAAGAAAAATAATATGACCCTCTTCTGTACTTGTTAACTCTAGTCAATTTCATCTCATCATGTTGTTTAGCACTTGAGCTCTGGGCTCCGGCTTAGGATTCAAATCCTGGCTTTGCCTCTGCCTCTTATTAGCTGTCTGATTGCGATTAAATAAGTGACATAATGTTTCTGAACTAATTTACCTACCTTTAAAATACGGATGATAATAATGGTTTTAGCTACGTAAGGTCGTCATCAGAAATAAACGACATACCGTAGCACAATGTCTGGCACATAGTAAGTGTTTAAGAAATGGTAGCAGCTTTCATTAACTTCCCAATCCTTTCATGTATGGGTCTTCCCATCACCTGGAATCTTACACTGTGAACCTTCCAGTGCTTGTTTCACTATCTCTTTTGGTTCTTAAAGCAACCTCAAGAGGGAGGGAGGGTAAATAACAGTAGTACCATTTTACAGAGAACACTGAGTTCATGGGAGAGCCTTTTCCAAGACCACACACAGTTAGTGGCCAAGCTGGGATCGGGATCCAGATGTCCTCACTCCACTGAGCACTCCTGTGCTCGCTCTTTCTCTTGTGTCGGAGTCCAGGATGCTCCTGTCTGGTTGTTTCTCAGGTCGGCTGGACCAGTGAAGCACTAAGACGGATGGAAGAAGCTAGGGTTGGTGGGCTGCTGTGGGAGAGATAGCAAGCCCTGGGGATGCTTCAGTCCAGATGTGGGAGGCTGAGGTTACTGCTGGTTGTTCACCCCCTGCCCCGCTCCCAGTTTCCTGCTCACAGGCTCTTCCTGTTTTGCTGTGAACTCCAGTTCCCATGGGCCTCACATTAAAGGATAGAAGGACAGAAGGCCAGGGCAGGCAGCCAGGGGGATGGAAACAGATGAACGGGCACCAGGGAAGAGAGGAACGGGGACAGAGCAGACAGAGGGTGTGGCAGAACAGGATGGGAGAAGGCCAGGGAAAGCAGAAACAGAAAGGGAGCTTGGTGAGAGATGGGAGGAAGCACAGGGTGGGGTGGGGGAACAGGCGGGGGGTGGGAGAGTGGAGGCTTGAGAAGACAGCAGGCTGGGTAGTGTTGCAAAATCTGCCCATGTATTCACTTTCACATTTAAGAAAAGCCCCTCTGACACCCCCCATCTCAAAGTTCTGCCTCCAGCTTTGGCTCTTGTTCCCCCTTATCACAAGGTCATCCTTTCATGAGGCCACCACCCTTGTCTGAACATCTCTGAGTCATGAGCACAAGGCTCTCCATTCCTCTTGCACGTCTTCCCTTCCAGATTTTCACAAGGCCCCAGCTGTCCTGGAAAAGCAGACACCAGGGACTCCAACCCCTGGGAAACTGGAACTGTTCTGTCCCAACACCCACATCATCCACCCAGTTCCCTCCTCTGCCTTTCCCCACCGCAGGAGCTTCAGCATGGGAGTCGGAGATGCCACTGAAACACCTGAATACAAGAACCTGGGATGTAAGCTTGGTCTGGGGCTTGATGACCTACCTTCTGGGAGTTGGAAAAGCCCTCTCTCATCTACTCCTGATCCTCAGCTCCCTCTCCTGACGCCCCAGTCTCTCTGCAGTCCAGGACCTGAGACCACACACAAGCCCCATCTGGAGCCCTTTTGACCCAGGCTAGCGCCAGCTGCTGAGCAAGCAGATCAGGGCGCCATCTCCTCCAAGCCAGGGAGTCAGCTCCTTTATCTCAAGTAGAAGAGGAAGCATTGCCAGTGCTTTACTGCCAGAGCTACCCCTCCAGGTTACAGGGGTTCAGGAGCCTCCCCCCTATGAAGAGGGGAAGGGAGAGGAAAATGGGAAAAGACCAACACTTGTTGGCACTATCATCCCAGAGCTTCTGCAGAGCAACCACTGGAACTTCTTCCCAAAACCAGAGCAAGTAGGCAGGTGATCAGCAGCTAGGGTCACATGTCTCGCTTTGTCAGACCCACCCCCACAGCATAGTCCCACTAGCCCAAAGGTATTAGGGGCAAAGCCTCCCAGTGCCATGTTTCCATGTTTCTTTCCCAGCCTCCTATGTTTCTTTGGCTCCTAGAGGATCCTAGAACCTTTGGGGATTTTCCAGGTCACATCTGTGACCCCTAGAACCTCCAGAGGTTTTTCCTTGCAGCAAGGGGAAACTTGAAGCAAAAACAGAGGAGTATTCAGCAGTCCACAGTCATATGTACTACTTGATAATTCCCCTGAAAAGTACTCAAATTCCCACGAAGCAGGCCGCAAGGTACAGTTGGGAGGAACAGACTAAGGAAACTGATTTTTTCTCCTTCCTTCATCATTCTGGAAAGATGCAGAGTGCAGGGGTCATCTTGCAGGGCACTCAAACAACTTCTGCCCAACCTCCCAATCACAAGATAGAGAAGAACCCAGGAATTTCTGCTTCCCAGGCTTATGAGTTCAGAGATAATACAGATGGCAGAAATGAGAAAAGTAACATTTACTACTACATATATTTATCTCTACATGTATTCTTTTATGTATCATCATATATAACCCCAAGAGATAGTTACTAGCAAGTGGGTAACTATCAAATTTGAATACAGGTATAGCTGACTCAAAAGCTCAAACTCAAAATCAAACAAACAAAAAAAACCCACCTCACTCCATTACAGAAAACAGCCTCCCCAGATCGATAAAATTAACTCACCTGGATTTAGGCTTGCTTCTGACAACACAGTGGAACAGTGGTTTCCAAACCTGGTCTCATTTTCAGAGATTCTGATTTATTTGATCAGAGATAAGCCCATGTATCCATCTATCTTTCAATCCACCTACACACCTAGTTTTCTGCATCTGTATTTAGGAACAAAGGGATGGAGGCTACAGAATCATCTGGTAGAAAATATGCAGGAGCTAGGGGTCAAGAAACCAGGGCTCACAGGTTGCCTGGGTGGCTCAGTCGGTTAAGCGTCTCTTGATTTCAGCTCAGGTCATGATCTCACGGTTCGTGAGTTTGAGCACTGCGCTGGGCTCTATGCTGATGGTGCAGAGCCTGCTTGAAATTCTCTCTCCCTCTCCACCCCACTTGTGCTCGCTCTCAAATTTAAAAACAACAACAACAAAACAAAACAGGGCTCAGCTCTTGGTTCTACCATGTACTTGTGCTATAATCTTCACCCTTCCTGGATTTGTTTCTTACTACAGAAATGGAACCAGTATCTGCTCCATCAATCCCTCCTACATCAGATACTTGCAGACACAAAGGATACAGGCATACTTGAGAAAGTGGGAACAAAAGCAAAAGTTGAATTTGCTCTACTCGCCAAAATTTAGTGAGCCCAAGATTTACACTTTTTTTTTTTTTTCCTCCAAGATCTACATTCTGAAATCACAAAGGCCTGGGTATGTTGCAAGGCTATGTCCTTGTAAGAGTAAGGGAGCATTTAGCCATGCTCCATTCAATCCAACCAATGTGAAAAGGTTCTGTTAGAAATTTCTTTATTGAAAGCATTTGGGGGCCACCAAATACAACTTAGCAACCTACCTTGAGTAGCCTGTGAGAAATAGCCCATTATAAAGACCATTTGGGAATCAGAAAACTTGAGTTTTAATCCCTTCTCCTAACCTCTGTGACCTTGGACAAATCACTTCCTCTCTCTGGGTTTGTTTTCTTATCCTTTTAAAGTAAGAGGATTAGGCTGGATCAGGGATTCAGAAATGCTGAATTAAGAAAACTACTGACCATCTTCATGAACCTCTTGGGATTATATGCAAAATTCCATTTGTGTGTGTGTGGACATTTTTCTGGAAGACAGAGGACTAAATTTTCATCTGATTCATAAAGGTGCTTGTGACTAAATAAGAAGGTTAAGAATGATTTGACTACCCTTCCTTCAGCTCTCAATTTCTATTCACTCCTCCGTAACAATTTTGAAAGGTCTGGAGCCACAGGGCAAAATAATGATCCTGCTTTCTCTCATACAATTTTTTAAAACATTTATTTATTTATGAGAGACAGAGTCAGAGCACAGCAGGGGAGGGACAGAGACAGACATACATAGAATCTGAAGCAGGCTCTCGGCTCCAATCTACAAACCATGAGATCATGACCTGAGCTGAAGTCGGATGCTTAACCCACTGAGCCACGCAGGTGCTCCAAAAATTTTTTTTTTTTTTAACATTTCTTTACTTTTGAGAGAGGGAGAAAGACCATGAGCAGGGGAAGGGCAGAGAGAGAGGGAGGCAGAGAATCCCAAGCAGGCTCTCCACTGTCAGCACAGAACCAGACATGGGGCTCAAGCTCACCAACCATGACAACACTGCCTGAGTGGAAATCAAGAGTCAGACCCTTAACCAACTGAGCCGTCCAGGCACCCTCTTCTCCCATATAGTTGTGATCAGGTTTTATTTCTCCAACCATCTGATGTGATTTGCTTCCAGTGGGCAGATCTGAATCAAAGCATCCCAAAGGCCTGTGATCCTGGGGTCATTCCAAGCTCAGTCACAAAACGCTGAGGCCAAATTGGTTGCACCTGGATCATAATGGCCAATGCCAAGAGGGCCTCTGATTCTGCGGAAACTACACCTACTCCACTTTATGATACGCTCCTTTCCCTTATCTTTATGTATCTCCCCATTGGTCTGAAATTCCTCACCTATGAATTCACTGCTTTGATTCTGCAGTCTGAACATACTGCAGTGCAACATTCCTTTTGGAGGAGGCATGACATCTGAGAAGACATCTAAAATTCGGAAGTGGACGGGTGGGAGGGCAGGGAAAGGACTGGTAGGGAAAGTGAGAGATCTCTTGGAGCTTTGCTCAAAGGCAGGAGCAAGTAGGCTACACTGGGACCAACCTCAAGGACACAGGGAGTCCAAAGAACTGTTGACACTCTGTGCCCTGCACCAAACAGGGCCTCTCCCGGGAACAGGGCCAAGGCTCAAATTCCACCAGAAGGCAGGGGCGTGGAGAAGGGCGCCCTACACTTCCCAACTCTCGCCCCAATTCTATAGCGGCTCTGGCTGAGCTCAGGCCTGGCGGCACCCCGGCCCGAGAGGGCGCTCGCTCTCCCATACACTGGCCCCCAGCAGGCGCCACCTTGTTACAGCGTCTCCGTGGCAGAGGCCAACCAGAGCTCAGGGCTCTCTTTACCAAGACGAGGTCTTCAGGTCCTTCTATCACGCGAGGTCGCCCTACACTCCCACGCTCCACTGCCACGGCCACATCGTGAGGCACCTACACGCATTCCCTCCCAGATTCCTCTTTCTCCCACCATCTCTGCCCCTCCTTTAGCAAGATGGCGGCGAAGGCACTTCCGGCGTGTGTCCTTACGGGTGCGTCCGGGCTGCTGCTGGAGGTGCCACGCAGCGGGTTCCAGCCGATTTGCTGCATAGTCTACAGCGGTGATGGCGGGCAAACAGTTTGCATGGAGCGGGGCAGCTCTTCTCCAGCTCCTTCTTGGCGTGAACCTGATAGTGATGCCACCCACCCAGGCCCGGAGTCTGCGCTTCGTCACCTTGGTAATGAGAGACGAGCTGGCTAAAGAGCTCGCCAAAGCTGGAAGGGCACAGGCCGGCTGTTCGAGGGAGGGGCGGGGCTTGTGTTGGGGTCGGGATCGCGAGGAGCGGGAGCGGGTGTATGATGAGACGCCTGGCCTGGAGGGTCAGGGGCCCAATTCGAATTGATGTGGAGCCCGAGTTATTTTCGGGGCAGGCAGGGTGTAACTAATTTTATATCAGGGCATAGGTGGGTGAGACTGTCTTGGGACAGGGATGTTGTAGAACGGTAAAGAGACTCACCCTTAAGCCTTTGGTGATTCCCCTCCCCCCATCCCTCTCCCTACCCCCGGTATTGCTTTCATTTTTCCTTTCCTTTCCCATCTGTACCTTTGGCTTCTCTTATGGTGTCCAGTGGCGTTGGCTGGCCAAATTAGAATCTCTGGAACCTGTTCAAGCTTACTGACTTCTGAGTTGGGGTCTTTTGCAGTGTGGTCCAGGTTAAGGCTTCCTAGAAGGAGTAAGGCTTCTCTCCCCAACATGGGGCAGAGATGGACTCTGTGTCCCCATCGAGGAACCCTCTGACCTGTAGGCAAACCATTTTCTTTCCTCAGCTGTACCGACATGGAGACCGTTCGCCGGTGAAGACCTATCCCAAGGATCCCTATCAGGAAGATGAGTGGCCCCAGGGGTTTGGTCAGCTAACCAAGGTGAGTCAGAAGCCAGCCCCCATTCAGGGTGTGCCGTAGAATGAGTGGCCTCAAGAGCAGGCTGCAGAACTTAGGGCTCCACCCAACTCTCATTTCCCATGTGGGTGCTGTCCTTGACCTTAACCTTACTTTCCTCTGTGTCCAGGACAGGTGCCATATTCAATCAGCCACTTAATAAATGATTTCTGTGATCAGATTAACCCACTCCTACTTCCAGCCAGGGTAAATTTGGAAAGCAACAGTGCCTAAGCCCTGTGGGACATTGCAAGCTGTCCCTTCCCTCTTAACTCTTGAGTTTGCCCACAGGAGGGGATGCTACAGCACTGGGAACTGGGCCAGGCTCTGCGGCAACGCTACCGTGGCTTTCTCAACACCTCTTACCACCGGCAAGAGGTAAGGCTGGGAGCTCCAAGAGGCAAGGGGAATGGAATGTGCTGTCCTCACCCTCTGCCCTCAGGGAGCCTGGGGCACTCTGGCCTCCTGCCTTATGTTTTTGTTAACAACTACAGGACATGACATCTAAGAGCTGTGTAGAACAAAGTCCTAGAGGGCGAGTTGCCCCTCCTTGACTTGGAAGGGGCAAAACTGAGACCCAAGCTGAGTCTGAGCATCCAAGCTCAGACTTTAGGGCCTAGCAAAGTCTTTTCTGATTCTGTGGAATAACCTAGACTTTCCACCCAAAACACTTATTGAGTACCTACTAAGGGCAAAGTGCTGTGCTAGCAGTGTGCATGTAGTGGTGTATCACATGGGTGACAGATGATAAACCACACAGGGCCCAGAGATAAAGGTAGGAGGAACACATGTAGAGAAGGCATGTGTCAGGGAAGATTGGCAGTGTTCCTGCTCCTTGAAGCCATCTTCCTAGCCCAAGGATGGGGATGAATGTTCCTTTGGTCACTATTGTCAGCCACAGGTGGTATAGCTCTCGATGTTATTGTTCCCTTGAGAGCCAGCTCTGTCCTGGTCTTGCCCTTCCCCACTGCTTCCTCCTCCCTTTGCACAAGCAATTATCTCTGTTCCTTGTTTCCTCTCCCTGATTTCTAAGCCATTTTATTAAGGGGTATGCGTGGGTGGTTGGAGACAGTTTCTGCCTTCAAGAACCCTGGTCTAGATAGGGAGACAGGTGTTGCTATAAAAGCAGACAGATAGACCTGACAGCCTTACTGACTGACAGCCGTACACTTTGGACTGGGAGGGCATGTGAACTAGAGCCATTACAGCAGGAGTTCTTCACAGGGTGGTGACAGCTAGCCGCTACCTGAGTGTTTGGCCCTTTGCCGGGAAGAGGGACGAGGAATGTCAGAGATGGGGAGTGGTTTCCACAATCTGCTGGGTGACCATCAAGAACAGGTTCAGATTCTCTCCCTGGGGCCCCAGTGGGGGGCCAAAGCTGCCCCACCCCACCCCCACAGGAAAGACTTGGTGCGTCGTCTCTGCAGGTTTATGTGCGAAGCACAGACTTTGACCGGACTCTCATGAGTGCTGAGGCCAACCTGGCTGGACTCTTCCCTCCCAACGGGATGCAGCGCTTCAACCCAAATATCTCTTGGCAGCCTATCCCCGTCCACACTGTGCCCATCACCGAGGATAGGGTAAGACCGGCCAGCCCTTCCCTGGAGGTGGTAAGAGGGCAACTCTGGCCATGGGCCGGCTGATCCTCGACTCCTTCTCGGCCTGTTTCCCCCCTCCCCGCCTTTGTTCTGCAGCTGCTGAAGTTCCCGTTGGGCCCATGTCCCCGTTACGAGCAGCTGCAGAACGAGACCCGACAGACGCCAGAGTATCAGAATGAGATTATTCAGAATGCAGTGAGTGGGGCTGAGGTGGAGGTCATCACACTGTCCTTTCCCCCCAGGCCAGGACTCATCCCCTGACCCTTTTTTCATAGCAATTTCTGGATATGGTGGCCAACGAGACAGGGCTTACAGACCTGACACTGGAGACTGTCTGGAATGTCTACGACACACTCTTCTGTGAGGTGAGCCCACTTAAGGTCCCAGTATGACCTTTCATCTCTTGCACCTCAGCAGGCCCAGGTGACCGGACAAGTGGGACACCATGCCTGGATACCATTCCCACTGGGGAAGCCCAAGCAAGCCGCTTCTTGTGAAACAAGGGAACTTCCCTCACGGGTGAAAAAGAACCTCAGAGTGGGAAATGGTTTATTATCTGTCAGCAGTTCTAGCACCCTCTCCACCCAGAACTCTCGTGGTATCCGAGATTCTGCTGAGTCACGCTTTTCGTGCCTGAGCTTCCTTTCCTGACCTGTCCGCCATGTCTCCTGGTTCCAGTCCCTCAGCCTCACCTCTCCTCTCCTCTCCGTCCCTCCCTCCCTCCCTCCCTCACACACACACAGGCACCTTCCCGCTGGGGAAGAGAGCTGTCCCCGGAGAGGCTCTGGCCTAGGCCTGGGGAGCTAACCTGCCTGCTGCGATACACAGCAAACACACGGGCTGGTCCTGCCGCCCTGGGCCTCTCCCCAGACCATGCAGCGTCTGAGCCAGCTAAAGGACTTCAGCTTCCGCTTCCTCTTCGGGATCTACGAGCAGGCAGAGAAGGCCCGGCTTCAGGGGGGTGAGTGACCAGAGCAGCATGTCACTCCCCTCCTCAGGACCCTACAGCATTAACAACCTGCTCTGGAGGGCTTCTCACACACTTGCCTCTCTACCCATAGTCGTCTCTGCCCATTCAAAACCAGACTTCCCATTAGTCACCAAAGCCTTCCAAATGCTTATAGTGCCTCTGTCACTGTATGATTGACCACATTCAGGTTTGTGTGCTTCTTTCCTGCCGTTGATCTTCTTAAGTGTCACTCGTGTCAGGAGACCCTCTGTCCTCTTAAATGAATACCTACCTTCAGGGAGCCACCACGGAATACTTCGCAAGAAGGCTGAGAATAATACACATACCAGTTTCCTGGTCTGTGCACCCAAGTGAGGGCCGGCTGTCGAACCTTCCTGATGTCTCTAGTTTTCAGAGCCTGCATGTGGCAGAGCTCCCGTATTTGCCACCATCCTGTGGGTTCTGAAGCCATCTTAAGTTTACATCTGTTCCAAACTGGAGTAATTCTTCAGATGTGGGCGGGGCCTCCTAGCTCACTTATAAACGGTCAGGTCTCTCTATCTGTGTTGAAATGTACATACCTTGTTTTATCTTGCTTCTCTCTGTAAATTTGAAAGTTCTTAGAGACAGGGGTGCTGGACAGTTTCCTACGTGTTTCCCATGCACCTAGAAACAGTTCCCTGTGCAGGTGATCAGACCCAGGACCAGCAGAGGGCGAAGGGGCTCAGATAGGTCTGATCAGAAAACGGAGGTAGCTGGAGCCACTGACATCAGGATCTCTTCTCCCGCAGGAGTCCTGCTGGCTCAGATACGGAAGAACCTGACTCTCATGGCAGCCTCCTCTCAGCTCCCTAAGCTGCTGGTTTACTCTGCGGTAAGCTCCCATAGGCCCCAGTGCTCGAACATCAGCCAAGGAACTGGCTCTCTCCTCTGTTCAGTGCCTGAGGCGGTTGGTGGGGGGATTGGTGAGTAGTGCTGACAGGGAGCTCCTCTCTCTTACAGCACGACACCACCCTGGTTGCTCTGCAAATGGCACTGGATGTGTACAATGGGGAACAGGCCCCCTACGCCTCCTGCCACATATTTGAGCTGTACCAGGAAGATAACGGGTGAGTGGAGCTACCAGTCTGCCCTCCGGAGGGGCAATTGTGTGGAGGCGGTGGGCAGCCCAAGCAATCAGTTACAGGCCCGCTGAGCAGCTTCCGTGGCCTCTCCTGTCAACCCTCAGGAATTTCTCAGTGGAGATGTACTTTCGGAATGAGAGTAACAAGGCACCCTGGCCACTGATCCTGCCTGGCTGCCCTCACAGCTGCCCACTGCAGGATTTCCTTCACCTCACAGAGCCTATTGTGCCCAAGGATTGGCAGCAAGAATGCCAGCTGGCAAGCGGGCCTGCGGACACAGGTGAGCGGCTGCCTGGCTCTGCCAGTGACGTCCCAGAACAACTTTTTCCTGCCCACTGGTCTCCCTAGAGCTGCTGCCCTTCCAGCCATCTCACTGCATTTCCCTAGACCCACCCTGACACCGTTGCTCACCTTCTCTCCACTCCTCACTCTTCTCAGATCATTGAGAAAATAATGGTAGCCATGAGAGCCTGGGCTCATCTTGCAAGCAGCAGATCTTCCAGCTTACTTGCTGGTGTAAGCTGGTACCTGAGGCCAACCTCTCCACCTGCACCCCAGGTCCATCTCTTCTCACCTCCCCAGAGACTTCTGGAGCCTCAGTGTTTCCTCTCTGCTGGGTCAGTCCCATCTCAAGAGCCTAACCAAGACCTCTCAGGGCCCCATCTTCCTCCAACCACCACTGCATCTCTCTGTTCCCTATGAAAGTGGAATCCCTCCTGGTTCGCTTTTTCAGTGACTGTTCTGTCAGACTGCCGATAGATAGGCTTGTGTCACTGTCCACACCAGTGAAGCCACTTTTGTAAAGGACCTGCTCTTAACCAAAGCCGGTGACCAGTCCTTAGCTTCTCTCATCTCTCAGGGGCATGATGTAATCGGTCAGTCTTTCCTCAGACACTTTCTTGGCTTCTCTGCTTTTTCTTTTGACTTACAAGTAGCTTCCTTACTGGCTTTTGCTCCCGACTAAACAATGGATGGCCCAGGGCTCATCCTGGCCCTTCCCCATGTGTGCACACTCCCAAGGCGATCCCATCCAACCTCATGGCTTTACATAGCACCTCCATGCAAAGTTCTTTTTATGACTCAGGTTCATGACCTTTTCTCACATATCTGACTGCTGATTGGAGGTCTCTCCATGGAGGCCAACTAGAACATCTCAAAGCTGATATGTCTGAAACCAAACACTCTTGCCCCTAAATCCACTCTTCCTCCAGTCTTGCCCATCTTAGCAAATGCCATTTTAGTTACTGAGTTGCGGAGTATAACCCTAGGAGTCATCTTGAATACCGTCTTTCTCAGATCCCACATCCAGTCCACTAGCAGATACTATTGGCTCAACCTTTAAAATACATCCTCTTGCCTCCCTGGTCCAATCCACTGTCATCTCTTGCCTGGACTAATGAAAAGCTTCCCACTCTTCTTTCTGATTCTCTTCTTGTCCTTACCAGTCTCTCAGCACCACAGAGTTAATTTTTTTTTATGTTTAATTTATTATTTTGAGAGAGAGAGCAGGGGAGGAGCAGAGAGAGAGGGAGAGAGAGCATCCCAAGCAGGCTTCTCGCTGTCAGTGCAGAGCCCAAATCAATCCCACGAACCATGATATCACAATCTGAGCCGAAACCAGGAGTCAGACTCTTAACAGACTGAGCCACCAAGGCATCCCAAGTTAATTTTGTTAAAACATAAATCAGTTGACATCACTACCCTTCTCAGAATCTTCCAGTAGGTTCCCATGACATTTGGAACAAAATCCAAGTTCTTTCTTATGGCCTTGTAGGCCCTTCTTGGTCTGATCCTCAGTGCTGATCTCCTACTTGATCCTCTCTCTGCTATAGTGATACTGATTTTCTAGCTGATCCTAGAATTTGCCAAACTTACTTCCACATCAGGGCCTTTTGTATTTGCTTCCTGTCCACTCACCCCCTCTGCACCTGCCCCTGCCCTCTCGTATCTGAGTGTCTCAGGGACTTCAGGTGTCTGGTCAGGTTGTCATTTCCTCAGTGATCTGTTCCCTGATTGACCTACCTTTCCATCCTTTTCCCCTTAATTTGGTTTGTTTTTCTTTATACCATTTGTCACTGACCTGGGTACATCTCCATTGTAAGAAGAGCACCTGGCATATGATAGACAATCAAATATTTGTTGGATGAACACTGATATGACCTTTCTCTCCTCTTCCCAACCCATGCTCAGAGGTGATCGTGGCCTTGGCTGTATGCGGCTCCATCCTCTTCCTTCTCATAGTGCTGCTCCTCACTGTCCTCTTCCGGATGCAGGCCCAGCCTCCTGGCTACCGCCATGTTGCGGACGGGGAGGATCATGCCTGACAACCACTCAGCCCCCTTCCCTCTGCCTCCTAGGGGAGGTGGGCTGGGCCCTTGCTCCTGACTGTTGCTGCTCCCCAGCCCATGGACAGGAGACCCTGGGTTGGCCTCCCTCTGATTACCCCAACCTAGATGAACAAGCAGGGCTTGGCTTGGCCCATGGCACCTGTCACTCAGCATTCATGTGTCTCCTGTTTACCAAGTACTCTGTTGGACTTTGGCTTTCTCCAAACAAGATTCGCCTCCGTCATGCTTCCGAAGGACTAGAAGTGTAGATAAGTGTTCAAGTTTCACTCAGGACCTGGGATTGAAAAACTGAAGGAGTTGGTGCTTGATCTGCCTTGCTCCCGCCAATCAAGCCTTGCTCTCTCTTCCAGCTTGGAGTGTTTGGCAAATGGTTCAGAGGACACAGTCTTGCCTCTTAGTGCTTATTTTAGTGGGAAAAACTGCACAACATTGGGGGTACAAACATTGGCCACTAAGGAGCCAGATCACCCAAAGGCCAGCCAGCCAAGTTTTCCTTTGTCCCCCTGAAGCCACCATTAGAGTCAGACATAATGCTTCAGGTATCTTTGTCACCCTGCGGCTGGAACGGGTCAGAAGGGTGTTTGTGCCGGGGGTGGGGGGGGGTTGGGGGGTAGGGAGGGGAGTGAGTTGTACAGTCGTGACACTACTATCCCAGTCAGCTAGGCTGGGGTCTCCAGGGACCAGAGGTAAATGTAGGTTGTAAGCTGGACAGTTGTGGCTGTGGCCCAGAATAGGGCCAAGGCAGCTTCCAGAGAATGAAAGTTTTAGACTCTTAGTGCTGTTTCTGTGCCTTTTCTTTGTTTTTGGGGACCCAAGGAGCCCTTTGACCAGGTCGGTGCTGGAAGATCCACTCAGAAGCTCAGTTGGGTATAGTTTTATTGGCCATGTCAATAGTGAGCACAAATTGAAAACCACTACCTGATCACTCTGCCACTGCACGTCAAAGAAAAGTGCCATGGCTCCAGGCTAGATAATAGCAAGGATCCTTGGGGCACCTGAGGCACCAACTCTGGAGAAGTTTCTGGACCTAAGTCCAGAGCAGTAACATGCCAGTGCCCAGTCCCACAGTGTCCCATGCCACAGTGTCCCTGCTCCGACCCTAAGACTTGGATACCTTTGGCCCTTTAACACATAGCCGCCTCTTCTCACAGGATTTGTTCTCAGGTGACTCCAAGCCCTTGCTTGGCCCACACCTTCATTAATGTGTCTCATTTCCGCATCCCAGCTTCCTGGCTCCAAATGAGAATGTGATAACCTAGGAGGAGTGAGACCAGTCTGACTTGCACCTTCTATTATCAGTCTCTGAGAACTTGGGGTTGGCCCAGGGAACCTAGGACTTGGTAAGGAAATACCAGGAAATTGGACAGCAGCCAGGCATTGCCATGACCACCAAGACAAAGCAAGAGGCATGGAGGGCCCAGGCCAAAGAGTCCACGGTCTCCTGGTAGTCTTCTTTACTGACTCCTACCCTGGGGTGACTGGCAGGGCTAAGCTGAGGACAGCCTGCACTCAACCTTGGGGAGTAGGGCAGGGCTTGGCCAGTCTGAGATACAGCCTACTTCACTCACCCATCAGAGAGGCCAGCGTGTCCCCCATGGGATTGAACTCATTGAGCTGCAGAGACAAGGGCATAAACATGAGGAGGGGTTGAGGTATTGGGAGAAGGGCACATGAGGACAAATTTCTGGTCATTTTTGGTCAAGAAAGTAGGTTGACTCCCTGCTTCCTCCCATCGTTACTTGAGGGCCCGAACCTCACCGAAATGATACCAGAAGATTCTGGGTCATAGAGCTGATACATCATCTTCCCTGAGCTTCCATCAAATACATCAATCGTCCTTAATTCATGGGGGGTACAACTTTTGAAATTAGGATCTGGGTATCGGCCCACGACAATGAGGTTGTACCGAGGATGCCAGGTTGCCTAGGAGATGGGAGAGTTGTTATGAGAGTAAATGCAGAGAGCTATCAAGAGGGACATCAAAAGTATTTTTGCCACTAACAGTTGTTAATACAGCTGCCAGCAATTTAATAACGGAGATAAGACCCATGTGAAACTATTGCATGTGCATCTGCCGTCCCAAATTTTTAATCCCAAGTTGGCCCCTCTGGACCTTGGGACACCTTCAGGCCTTCTTTCTCTTTTGGATTTCATGAGATCACACCAACTGATCAATGTTTTAACATCAGCTTGACCCAGACATTAACCAAAAAGGTAAGCCTACAACAAAGCAAAAAGTCTCATAACCAAAACCCAAATAGGACGTAAGTTCTGAAGTAATCCCACTACTGTGCCTCCTCCATCAATGTGAATGATAAAGAGTTGAGCAGGAGATGGCTAGTGGCCAAGAAAGGGAAGGAAACCTATGTTCCCCAGGTTACCCCACTCAAAACAAACTGGAAGGTAGTTGGAATGACAGAATCAGATGGGGTTTTCCTAAGAGATCTCAAGGGAGTTTTGAAGGAGGAAAGACCTGGTTAGTGGCAAGGACATAGTGGTACATGCCATGGCTTGGATATAAGTCACAAGCCCACCTAGGATGCTAGAAATTGGCCTGGCTGGTTACAAGTGGGAGATGACACATGGGTCAGTGGGAACCAGCCAGTGAAGAACGCTTGTTCTTAAGAGCTTGGGTTGGATTTGAGGTACATGGGAGCCTCCCTAATCTCCCTAATATCACTGTTTACGTAGTACTTACCAGGCATGGGCATGTGCTTTAGGTATACTGATTCTTCCAACAACCCTATCAGTCAGATACTATTATTTCCTTTTTAGAGATGAGGAAACCAAAATTCAAGCAGCTTGCCCAGGGATTCTAACCAGAGGTTGTCGGCCTGCCTGAAGCTGGTGCCCCCACCACTATGTCTTGATGAAAGAAGTACAGGCATGAAACCTGGAGGTCTGAAGAAGGGCTGTGGTTCTAAAAAAGAACATAAGGCAGGAGAGCAGAGGAATGGGCAGACTGAGGCTGCCTGGGGGCAAGGGCAGAAAGGATTCAGAAGACTTAAAGACCATAAGCCTTGGGGGTTGAGACAGGAGAAGTCATTAGCAAGGCTGAGGTCAGCAGGTAACTGTGGTTTGGGGGCAGAAAAGCAGGGTGATAGGCTGGGCTGAAAAAAACAAACAGGAAAAGAGCTTATGGGAGACAGAACCCAGCAAAGTGGGATTGTAGAAGGGGGACAGAAGGAGCAGAGAGAGAGAGAGTGAGTGAGCGAGCCAGGGGAGAAGAGACGGTGGGTGCAGGATGAGATCTGGGATTAGGGATTCCAGATCTGGCCTTTCCCTACCTCGGGCAGACCCAGTTTGTCCCCATGTCACAGCTCCCTGTCTTCATCACTTACCTTGATGGGCGTCAGGTGCTGGAAGTGGCGGTGAGGGTGTGGGATCAGGCTCGGGGGGCAGTCCCACTGGGAGGCCGAGTAAACCCGTAGCTCACTCTTCTGGTCAGTGGTCAGGAGCTGGGCCCCATCAGGACTGAAACAAGCTGGCGAGTGAAAAGCCCCAGAACTGAAGGAACCACAGGCCCCTGTCCTGGCTGGTACAGGCCTTCTCCTGCAGGGGCGCCCTCTCTCCCACTCCTCTCTAGACCCCAGTGGAAGGGAGGAGGTGAATCTGGACTGTGAACAAAAACATTCTAGAAACTTAGCAGCTGTTGGGGATCGCTAGTTTCAGGAAGTTTCCAAGATACCAACTTGGTTGATGCTATCAGGGTAGAGGTTTGGCCTAGCAGCTTCTAAACATTGAGGGAAGACCCCAGAAACGGTTGGATAGGCCCAGTCTGCAGAAAGGATGAGGTCTGGTATATCACACCTGCGTTGACAGGATGGCTATGCAGCAGCGAGTGGAGGCAGCTGGATTTCCCTTTAACCTGGCGCAGGTCCCAGATTTTCACTGTTTGGTCTACAGAGGCTGTGGCCAGGAGCCAATCACAGCATGGGTTCAGGGCCACATGGGTCACTTTCTTTTTGTGCATTCTCAGATTCCAAAGCTGCAGAGAAGGGCTTGGTTCAGGTGGGGTGTGGGGAGGCTGGGGGTAAGGGAAAGAGAGGGAAGACCAGGGTTCCAGAGAACGCACCTCCCTGCCATCCATGTTCAGCAGGATCACATGTCCCACATTGTCGCCTGTGACCACCATTCGGCTTCTGGCAGACACATCCAGGCTGCAAAACCAGATGCTGGAGGGAGAGACTGTGCTGTAAGATTCTTGGGGACAATGTCAAGGACCATTTATTAACTGTTCCAGCTCCAACGTCTAACGGATAGTAGACGTCCAATCAGTATTTATCAAATAAATGAATAATTGTCTCGCCATGGACTCCCAGTGAGGAACACTGCGACTTGTCTACCATCTAGACAGAGGGTATGGGGGTGATGGGGCTTAGAAATTTGTCCAGTTACTGCCAGGGCCAGGATCCTCAGCTGGTAGGAGTCCTGAAGCAGCTGTCCTTCATGAGCCATTAGGCAAGTTCCCAGGCCAGCCTGCCCCTTATAGCCCTGGGTTCTGAGGAAGACATGTTTATTGCTCTCTCTCTTCACTCTCTACCCTTTGGGCCAAAGGAGATGACAAACCAAACAGGGACTGCCCAGCTCCATTTGTCAGAGCTGGTGAGAAAAGAACTTCTGCCCCCTTCTGAGCATTTAGGGGAAAAAGCATACACAATTTTAGGAGCTCTGTCTTGCTCTTTTGCCCTTCAGACTACTTGAGGACAGAGGGTTGGGATTGCTTCAGGGATCCTAATGCGAGCCAGGAGATCTCAGATTCCTATTTTTCCTCTCAAACACTCAAATCCTTGCTACAGTGTATTTTGTATCCCCTACAAATATCTGTCAGAGGGAGGGTTTCTTGTGGAAGAATAACATGGAGCTGAGTCTATCCCATCACTTGCCCTGATTGCTTGGTATTTCTTACCTCTGTGGGGCAGCCCAGGATAATGTCCAGTGCTCGTTAGACCCCCACACCCTTGATTCTTAGAGAACAGTTACAGTTGTGACTCTGGCTAGAAATCAAACTGATGAGTGTTTTGTAATTTCTCCAGCCACTTGCTCTTGGGGAGTCCAAAGTGCTTTATGGACATGATTCTATCCCTTTAAGTTCCTATCAAGGAAGTGGTTGGGTCATTACAACTCAGGGATGTAGAGAATGAAATCTTAAATTCTTATTTCCTGCTCCAACGTTTAAATGTGGTTTTCTAGGCCAATGCCATGTTAACTAGTGAGAATCAAGGTCTAGTCTAATATAGGAATGCCTTACAGAAGAGCTGAAGCCCTTCCCTTGCTGAGAAGAGCTGAGGTTCTAGAACACCTCACTGAAGCAGTAACCCACCTGGAACAGAGAAAGAGCATCTACAGAAAGTCCCAGAAAGAGAGGGAAGGGTGGAAAGTGGCTGCCACCTTGCCTGTCTTCCCGGTGCCAGGGTTGGGTAACACAAACAAGATCCGGATGCTCTCACCAGAACTATGCCGAGAGCCTTAGAAGCCCTTTCCCTCCTAGTGAAGCCACTCACTTGCAGGTGTCTGAGCTGGTAAACACTCGGAGCGTATTGCCTTTAAAGTCTTGCAGCCTAGTTGTTCCCTCCATGGAGGAGGTGAAAAACTGGTTGGTATCAAGAGGGTTAAACTTCAGCCCAGTGACGCTCCCTCCAGCTCCAATCTAACACAAGGAAGAGAAAAGCCAGTGAGTGAAGATGGCCCAGGAGGAGGACGAGGCCTGGACGCAGGCATGCCCTCCATGGGACTCTTTATTACTTAAGAGTTTTAGTTTTAATTGAGTTTTTAAAAAATTAACATATAGAGCACTTGGTTGTTTTTAGTACACACTTCTATGAATGTGAAAACACAAGAGTATAGATTTGAATAACCACCCATCCCAATCAGGAGGCAGAACAGTTCCATTCCCTCAAAAAACTCCCTTGTGCTCTCCCCTTGTAGTCACACCCCTTCTCCACCTGTCACCCCTCAGCCACCGTGGATCTGTTCTCCATCACCATGCTATGGTTTTGCCTTTAATAGACTGTCGTATAAATGAATCATACAGTATGCATCCTTCTGAGACTGACTTCTTTCATCTCACTCAGCATAATGCCCCTGAGATGCACCCAAGTTACAGTGTGTACCTAGAGCTCATTCCATTTTATTGCCAAATATTCCATTATGTGGGTGTACCATAGTTTGTTTATTGCCCAGTGCCCTTTAGAAGAGCTTCAGGTTGGAACAGTGCCTGGATTAGGAGTGCAGGAGTCAGATCTGAGCTCCTTCCTATTTTTTCCAGATATCCCAGAAAACGATGAAGAAAATGATCATGATAACATCAAAAACATAACCTTATTAAGTGCTTCTTATGTATCAGGCACAGTTTCAAGAACTTTATATCCTCAAGAGCTTCTTCTCTACTTCTTAAGCCGCCGCTATCCCAGCCTCAAAGACCCCTACAAGGCCTCTTACACAACATCCACTTGGCTCACTCAGCATGCTGGCACATCCCATCTCCTCTATAAAGGTGCCAATGGTCTGCCAAACCCTTGCTTCTATGATAATCTGCTCCCAACAGTTGAGTCCTGTGCTCACCAAGCCTTCACTGTGTTTGTTCTTTTTTTTCTTTTTTAAATATTTATTTATTTTGAGAGAGAAAAGTGTGCATGCAGGGGAGGGACAGAGAGGGAGGAAGAGAGAGAACCGCAAGCAGGCTCCACGCTCGCTGCCAGTGCAGAGCCCGATGTGGGGTCGATCTCTTGAACTGTGAGATCATGACCTGAGCCGAAATCAAGAGTCAGGTGCTTAATCGACTGAGCCACCCAGGCGCCCCCAAAATACATGTCTTTAAAGAAAATTTCTGAAGTCAATGGAGAGCTATCAAGGCATCAGGGACTTGAAGACCAACATCCCAGAAAAAGGAGAAGTAGAAAGGTAGACCTGACATTTGGATGCTGCTTTTCCCCTTGAGGTCTATGCAGATGAGAAAGCTGTGGCTTTGAAGCAGAGAAACCAAAGTGCAGAGAAGCTGATATGAAAGTGGTAGGTGGCTTCAAGGCTGAGAAGCTGGGTTGCGGTTTGGCCAGTCTCACATGGCACGAGAGGCAGAACTGGAGTTCAGACTTGCCAAGGAGGAGAGGTCTTAGAAAAAAATCCAGCTTTTAGTTAGGATTCCCCCCTCGAAATAAGAGCAAACTAGAAATAGCCTGACCCTCACGAAACCTGAAGTCCAGATTCAAATAATTTCAAACTGGATTGGATGAGTTAATTTCAAACATTGGATTAAGATGATCTGATACCTGCTGGTCAGAGGGGAAAGAAAATTAATTGTCTCTGGAGGAAAACACCACCACCCAAAACTCGAAATTATCTCTACAAGTTTTCATATGCAATATTTGTCATTAAATCTAAAATCACCCAGCATATCAGAAGATAAGGCCAAATAAACAAAAACTAAGAGGAAAAAACAACATTTGAAAGACACAGGAGATACAGATATTGGAGCTGTTACATACAGGCTTTAAAATAACTGTGATTGGGCACCTGGCTGGATCAGTCGGTGGAACATCCGACTCTTGATCTTGGGTCATGAGTTCAAGCCTGACGTTGGGCATGGACCCTACTTAAATACATATATACATACATAAAATAATTGTGATTAAAATACGTTTTAAAAATAGACCTTATTTTATTTTTTTAATTTTTCAACATTTTTTGAGAGAGGAAGAGAGCAGGAGCGAGGGAGGGCAGAGAGAGAGGGAGACACAGAATCTGAAGCAAGCTCCAGGCTCTGAGCTGTTAGCATAGAGCTCGAGGCGGGGCTCGAACTCATGAACCATGAGATCGTGACCTGAGCCGAAGTCGGACACTTAACCAACTGAGCCACCCAGGTGCCCCGAAATAGACCTAATTTTTAAATGGACAAAGGATTTGAACAGACATTTTTCCAAAGACACACAAATGGCCAGGAGCACACGAAAAGATGCTCAACATCATTAGTCATCATGAGATACTATTTCACACCCACTGGGATGACTATAATAAAAAAGATAGACAATTAGGGGCACCTGGGTGGCTCAGTTGGTTAAGCATCTGACTCTTGATTTCAGCTCAGGTCATGATCTCACAGTTTGTGACATCAAGCTCCACATCAGGCTCTGAGCTAACAACGCGGAGCCTGTTTGGGATTCTCTCTCTCCCGCTCTCTGCCCCTCCCATGCTCATGCTCCCTCTCTCAAAATAAATAGATAAACATTAGGAAAAAAAGATAGACAATTACAGGTGGTGAAAAGACAATCCATGAAATGGGAGAAAATATTTGTACACTATACATGAGAAGTTAATATCAAAAAAATATAAGGAACTCTATAGCAAAAAACAAAAACCTCCCCAAATAACCTAGTTAAAAAATGGGCAAAGGACCTGAATAGACATTTCTCCAGAGAAGATATACAAATAAATGGCCAACAGGTATATGCAAAGGTGTGCAACATCACTAATCCTGACATCAGGGAAATTCCAAATCAAAACTACAATGAGCTATCACCTTACACTTGTTAGAATGGCTATTATCAAGGATGCCTGGGTGGCTCAGTTGGTTAAGCCCTGACTTTGGCTCAGGTCGTGATCTCACGGCTTGTGAGTTCGAGCCCTGTGTTGGGCTCTGTGCTGACAGCTCAGAGCCTGGAGCCCGCTCCAGATTCTGGATCTCCTTCTCTCTCTGCCCCTCCCCAACTCATACTCTCTCTCTCAAATAAATAAATAAATAAATAAATAAACACTAAAAAAAAAAAAAGAAAGAAAAACAAAAGAATGCTATTACCAAAACAACAAAAGATAATAGGTACCAGCAAGGGTGTAGAGAAAAGGTACTCTTATACAGTGTTGTACTCTTGTACAGTAAATTGGTAGAGGCACTGCAGAAAACAGTATGGGGGTGGCTCAGAAAATTTAGAACTACCATATGATCCAGTAATCCCACTTCTAGGTATATATCCAAAGGAAATGAAATAAGCTTCTTGAAGTGTTATCTTCCCTCTTGTGTTCACTGTAGCATTATTCATAGTAGCCAAGATAGGAAAACAACCCCAGTGTCTGTAGACAGACGAAGAGATACTGAAAATGTGGTATGTATATATAATGGAATATTATTGAGCCTTTAAGAAGAAGGAAATCCTGCCATTTGTGACAACCAGGATGAACCGGGAGGATGCTATGCTAAATGAAATAAGTCAGACACAGAAAGACAAATACTGCATGATCTTACTACATGTGGACTCGAAAGAGATGGAACTCATAAAAGCTGAGAGTAGAATGGTGGTTACCTAGGGGCTTTGGGGGTGGGGATGTTGATCAAAGGTACAAAGTCTCAATTATGCAGGATGAGTAAGTTCTGGAGATCTAATAGACAGCATGGTGACTACAGTTAATAACAGTGTATGATATATTTGAAATTTACTAAGAAAGTTGATCTTAAATGTTCTCAGCTCGTGGCATGCACACAAGGTAATATGTGAGGTGATGAATTAGCTTGACCATGGTAATCATTTGCAAGTACACATATGTTAAAACTTCACACCGTACACCTTAAATATGTACAACTTTTATTTGTCAATTATACCTCAATAAAGCTGGAAAAAAACCACAAGTGTCATTAAGGATGTAGAGAAGTTGAAGCCCTCCTACACTGCTGGTGAGAATGTGAAATGGAGAAGTTGCTCTGGAAAACTGTTTGGCAGTTCCTCAAAAACTTAAACATAAGCTACCATATGTCCCAGCAATTCCGCTCCTAGGCACATACCCAAGAGAAATGAATAAGCATGTTCACATGAAAACTTACACACAAATATTCATAGAAGCATTATCCATAATAAAAGAAGGCTAAAAATCAATGACTTAAACATTCATCTCAAGAAGGTGTGAAAGTAACAGGAAAATAAAGTAGAAGATTAAATAGATATTAATAAAACATAAAACAAATATACTGTGGGAGAATTAACAAACAAAAGTTGGTTCAACGAAAAGACTACTAAAATTGATAAATCCCTGGTGAGACTGACCAAACAGAAGTCACAAATAACCAATGTAATAGATCAAAAAGGGACATCAGTATAAATCTTAGACATTTTAAACAATAATAAGAGGATATAATAAATTTGAAAATTTAGATGAAATGGGGAAACTCCTAAGATTTGCTAAACTGACGGGAAGTGAAAGAGAAAATCAGAATAGGCTGATTGAAGACATTGTATTCACCACTAAAAACTTTCTTGTGAGGTAAATTCCAGATCCTGGTAGCTTCACTATTGAATAAACATTGAAGGAAGAAACAATATCAGTCTTTTTTTTTTTTTTAACTTTGTTTTCCAACTATCTCAAACTCTTAGAAAAGTTGCAAGAATAGCATAAAGAACTTTTTTGGAAGCATTTGATAATAAATTGCCAGCATGATGTCCAATCACCTTCAAATATTCTACTGTGTATTCACTCCCTGCAAGAACATTCTCCTATGTAACCACAATAAGACCATCAAAACTTAGGGGTATCTAAAGCAGTTCAAACGCATAGAAACGGAAAGCATAATTGTGGTTGCCAAGGGCTGTGGGAAGGGGAAAATGAGGAACTTATCCAATGGGTATACAGTTTCAGTTTTACACAATGAAAAAGTTCTAGAGTTCTGTTATACAAAGATGTGAATATAGTTAACACTACTGTACACTTAAAAATGTTTCAGTGATTGGGGTGTCTGGGTGGTTCAGTTAGTTAAGTGTCCCACTCCTGATTTTGGCTCAGGTCATGATCTCACGGTTTGTTGAGTTTGAGCCCCACATCAGGCTCTGACCTGACAGCATGAAGCCTGCTTGGGATTCTCTTGCTCCTTCTCCCTCTGTCCCTCTCCCACTCATGCACACACGCGTGCACTTCTTCTCTCTCAAAAAATAAATAAATTTAGTTGGCTCAGTCAGTTAAGCATCTGGCTCTTGACTTCAGCTCAGGTCATGATCTTATGGTTCATGGATTCAAGCCCTATGTCGGGCTCCACACTGACAGTGCAGAGCATTCTTGGGATTTTCTGTCCCCCTCTCTCTCTGCCCCTCCCCTGCTCATACATTCTTTCTCTCTCTCTCAAAATAAATAAACTTAAAAAAATATATATAGGGGAGCCTGGGTAGTCGGTTGAGCGTCCAACTTCGGCTCAGGTCATGATTTTTCGGTTCGTGGGTTTGAGCCCCGCGTTGGGCTCTGTGCTGACAGCTCAGAGCCTGGAGCCTGCTTTGGATTCTGTGTCTCCCTCTCTCTCTGCCCCTCCCCGGCTTGTGCTCTGTCTGTCTCTCTCTCTCTCAAAAATAAATAAACATCAAATATATATATATATATTTAAAAAATGTTCAGTGATAAATGTTATGTGCTTTTACCATGATTTTTAAGAAGCAGTATTACTTGCTGGAGATATAATTGGAAAGGTTTAAAAAAGTAAGAAAATAAAGAAAATTTAAATGAAAAATTGGATATAATTAGTAAACCAAAGCAAACATACAAAATCAATTGGTGTAGCTTATCACATTAGGAGAATAAGGGGGAAAAATCATATGCTGATCTCAAGAGATACAAAAAAGTATTTGATGAAATACAATTCCATTCACAATAAGAGCTTCTGGCAAACTAGAAATAAAAGGGGAATTTACATAATCTAATAAAGGATATTCAAAAACAGACAATTTTAAAACACAAACAAGCTCCTATGTATATGCCCAAAAGAAGTAAAAGCAGGTATTCAAATAAAAACTAGTACATGTACATTCACAGCAGTTGTATTCAGAATAGCAAAAGGTGGAAACAACCCAAACGTCCATCAACAGATGACTGGATAAATGAAATGTGGCAAACCCATATGATGGACTATTATTCCACTATAAACAGGAATGAAGTCTGATACATGCTACAAGGATGAACCTTGAAATATGCTAAATGAAAGAAGCCAGACCCAAAAGGAATATATAAAGTACCTAGAGTAGTCAAATTTTTAGAGACAGAAGGCAGATTAGTGGATATAGGGGAGGGTAACAGAGAGTCACTGTTAAATGGTACAGAGTTTTATTTTGGGAAGATGAAAAAGTTCTGCAGATGGTTGTGGTGAGAGTTGCACAACAATGTGAAAGTACTTAATGCCACTGAATTGTACACTTAAAATGGTTAAGATGGTGGGAGATCTGGCTGGCTCAGTTGGAAGAACACGTGACTCTTGATCTCAGGGTCGTGAGTTTGAGCTCCATGTTGAGCGTAGAGATTACTAAAAAATAATTAAATAAACGTTTGGAGTGCCTGTCTGGCTCAGTGGGTTAAGCATCCGAATCTTGGTTTTGGCTTGGGTTGTGATCTTGCAGTTCATGGGTTTGAGCCCCACATCGGGCTCTGCACTGAGTATGTGGAGCCTGCTTAGGATTCTGTCTCTGTCCCTCTCCCTCTGCCCCTCCCGTATTTCTCTTTCTTTCTAAAAAATAAATAAACTTTAAAATTAAAAAAAAATGAAATAAACTTTTAAAAACTAATTAATTTTATGTGTATTTTACCACAATAGAAAGTAGAAGAAATCATGCTTAATGATAAAATATAAAAGCCTTCTATGATCAAGAATAAGACAAGCATGTCTGCTAGAGTCAATATTCAACAATGTACTATAATAAGACAATGGAATAAGGCAAACAAGAAGTATAAGAATAGTAAAGAAAGAAATCAAACTCTTGTGAATTGTAGGTGACAAGACTGTGTAGGAGAGAAATTTTAAATCCTCACATAAACTATTAAAATTAGTAAGTGTGAATTTCTGTTCCCAACCATGATGGAGTCTCAGAAAACAGAAATAACCTTCTGTCTTAAACAACTAAGAAAAATGGACAAGAAAAATGAAATAGGTTCTCAGAGATTGGACAGCAGGCAGCACAAGACAGGAGGGAAAGAAAAGAGATAGCCCTGCAATTGTCCCAGCTTAGCACTTGGAGAGAGTACCCAGGCAGCCAGATAGGAAGGGAGGACACACACACACAGCCTAGGAGTCTCACGGAGTTGAGAAGATAGAATTTTAGGAAAGCCAACATAGCAAGAATTTATGGGCAAAATTCTGGAGAGGAGAGAGACACACAGAGGGAAGATTCTGGAGATTTTCACAAGGGTCCCCTCAAGTCTTTTGGTAAGTATTACTGAGTAAATGGGTATGAGGAAACTACCCAAGGCTGGGAAGGGAGTGGGGAGAAACACCATAAATAAATAGGGGAGAATCCTCACAATAGTCTGTATTCTCACCATCCAGAATGAAAAGACTTAATATACAGAACCATAAGTCTTCAGAAGAGTACTGCCTCAGGGTGAGGCCAACCTATACCTAGACTATAGGCTGCCTTAAACCCATGCTAACTGGAGTAGATTAAATAATGGTCCCTAAGATGTTGATGCCCTAACCCTGGACCCCATGAATAATACCCTAGATGACAAAAGGGATTGTGCATATGTGGTTAAGTTAAGGATACTGAGATGGGGAGATTATTTTGGATTGTCTGGGTGGGATTGATGTAATCAAAATCAAAATGGTCTTTATAAGAGGAACACAGGGGGAGTCAGAGTCAGAAAAGAAGGCAATGTGATGACACAGCAGAAATCGCAGTGGTGCACTTTGAAGATGGAAGCAGCAGCCATGGCCCAGTGGTTCAGATGGCCACAAGCAACGAAACAGATTCTCCCCTCAGAAACTTGAGAAAGAACCAGACTTGCAACACGTTGACCTCTGTCCAGAAAAATGATTTCAAGATTTCTGACCTCCAGAACTATAAGAGAATAAAATTGTGTTGTTTTAAGATACCAAGACTGTGGTAATTTGTTATAGAGACAATAGGAAACTAATATAGTGACCATATTAACAAAGCTTAAAAACAAGCCTTAAAGGTATCAAACTGATTAGAAGTAACTGCATCCCAGAAAAAAGCCCAACAATATTTAAAAGAATACAAGAAAATCCAACATCCAACAATGTAAAATTCACAATGTCTGAGATCCAATGAGAAATTACCAGGCATGCAAAGAAGCAGGAAAACAGAACTCATAACTAGAAGAAAACTCAATGAATACAAACACCTTCAGAAGTGACAAAGATGATAGAATTAAGCAAAAATACTGAAACAAGTGTTATAAACATACTCTATATGGTCAAGAAAAGTAGAGGGAGTAATGAACATGAAAAAAGAAATGGAAGATATTTTAAAAGGCCTAAATTAAGCTTCTAGAGATGATAATTAGTATCTGAAAAGAAAAGTACATTGGACAGGATTAATAGCAGATTAGATAATGTAGAAGATCAGTGAAGTTGAGGCACACAATAGAAGCTCTGCAAAATAAAATGGGGGGGAGGAGATTAAAAAATAACCTTTATTAATGACCTGCAGAACAATACCTAGTAGCCTAACATGTATGTAATTAGAGTCCCATAAAAGAAAAAAAAAGAGGGGAGAAACTATTTGAAGAAATGGTGACCTAAAATTTTACAAATTTGATGACAAACCCATAGATCCAAGTTCAGTGACCCCCAAACAGGAGAAACATATAGAAAAACACACCAAGCAAATCATGATCATTTTTATTTTTAGTTTTAATGTTCATTTATTTATTTTAAGAAAAAGAAAGAGAGAGAGTTCGTGTGTGAACAGGGGTGGGGCAGCAAGACAGAATCCCAAGCAGGCTCCATGCTCAGCACAGAGGCCAACACAGGGCTCGATCTCAGGAACCGTGAGATCATGACCCGAGCAGAAATCAAGAGTTGGATGCTTAATCGACTGAGCTATCCAGGCACACCCACAATTATTATTATTTTTAATTCTGTAAGTGTATTTATTTATTTTGAGAGAGTGCGTGCAAGCAGGGGAGGGGCAAAGAGAGAGAATCCCAAGCAGGCTCTGCACTCTCAGCTCAGAGTTCGACGTGGGACTCTAACTCACAAAATGTGAGATCATGACCTGAGCTAAAACCAAGTCAGAAACTTAACTAACTGAGCCACGCAAGCACCCCTGCCCACATTTTTAAAGCAGCCAGAAGAAAAAAAAGAAAACTCATGTAAAGATGAACATAAGAACGAGAACAAACTTTGCATCAAAAGTCATCACTAAAATTATTGAAAAGCAAGTTTAATGATTGTAAAAATTGTAAAGGCAAGAAAACAAAGACAAAAACAAAACAAAAACCTGTAAACCTAGAATTCCATACCCAGCAAATATATCCCCCCTCCCCCAAAACAAACAAAAGGAAAAAACTGTATCACCAACAGCCTACATTATAAAAAATGTTAAAGAATATTCTTCAGGAAGAAGGAAAGTGTTACTAAAAGGAAATCTAGATGACACAAAAGAATGGAAGTCACTAGAAATGGCAAATATATAGTAATTTGAGATTTTTTTCCTCACTTAAAAAAAATCCTTAAAAGATATTTACCCTACAACCCGGCCATTCCACAACTAGGTATCTAATCAAGAAAAATGAAAACATATATCCACACAAAGACTTGTACATAAATGTTCATGACAGCTTTACTTACAAGTCAAAAACTAGAAAAATATCCAAATATCTTTCAATAGGTGAATGGATAAATTGTGGTACATCAATACAATGGAACACTACTGAGAAAGAAAAAAAAACCTACTGATACATTTAAAAATGTAGATGAATCTCAAATAATTATACTGAAAGAAAGCCAAAAAAAAAAAAAAAAGAGTATATATTACATGATGTCATTTACATCAAAGTCTAGAAAACTCTAGAAAAATGTGTCAACAAATTTGGAAAATGCAAATTAACCAATAGAGATAGAAAGCAGATCAATGGTTTTCAGAAGTAGGAAGGGATGGATTACAAAGAAGCATGAGGAAACTGGGGGGGTGAAGGATATGCTCATTATTTTAATTGTGGTGATGGTTTCACAGTTGTATACATGTGTCAAAAGGCATTAAATTGTACATTTTAAGTATGTGTAGTTTATCATATATCAATTATATCTCAATAAAGATCTAACAAAAAACAAAGACAAAAAGATAACTGATTATTATAAAGCAAAAAAAAATAATGTGTTGGCCTTATAACATATGTAGAAATAAAATGTAGGACAAGGAGAGAACAAAGAAAATAGAAGTAAATATACAGTTGTAAAATTCTTAATACATGTGATGTGTGTAGTATTATTTGAAGGTTCACTCTGATAAGTTAAAGATATATACTGTAGACCCATGAGCAACCACTAAAAAGAGATATGGGAAGGGAAGTATAACTAATAATCCAACAGTGAAGATAAAATGGAATCATAGAAAGTACCCAACCAAAATGAAGGCAAGAAAAAAAAGGAAAATGGAACAAAGAGATAGGACAAATAGAAAGAAATAGCAAGATGGTAGATTTAAACCTGATCATATTTATAATCAGATTAAATGTAAATGTAAATGGTAGGGCACTACGTGGGTCAGCCGGTTATGTGTCCAACTCTTGATTTTGGCTCAGGTTATGATGTCATCATTCATGGGATCAAGCCCTGAGTTGGGCTCTGCTGATTGGAGCCCGCTTGGGATTCTCTCTCTCCTCTCTCCCTGCACCTCCCCTACCTATGCTCGCTCTCTCTCTCCCTCTCAAAATAAATAAATAAACTTAAAAAAATTAAATGTAAATGGTAAAATGCTCGAATTAAAAGGCAGAAATTGTCAGGTTGGATTTTTTTTTTTTAATTTGGTTGATAGGAAACCCATTTTATATATAAATGCACAAATAAATGATGGGGGAGAGGTGTGCCTGGCTGGCTTAGTCAGTAGAGCAAGTGACTCCTGATCTCAGAGTTGTGAGTCCAAGCCCTACATTGGGCACAGAGCTTACTTTAAAAAATAGTAATAATTATAAAAAATTTTAAAAATGTAAAAGAAAGGGAAAAGATATACCAGGCAAACAGTAATCATAAGAAAGCTGGAGTGGCTAGGGTGCCTCGGTGGCTCAGTTGGTTAAGCATCCAACTTTGGCTCAGGTCATGATCTTGGGATGGTTCATGAGTTCGAGCCCTGCATCCGGCTCTGTGCTGACAGCTCAGAGCCTGGAGCCTGCTTCAGATTCTGTGTCTCCCTCTTTCTCTGCCCCTTCCCCACTTGTACTCTGTCTCTCGCTCTCAAAAAGAAATAAATATTAAGAAAAGAAAGAAAGAAAGAAAGCTGCAGTGGCTATATTAACATCAAACAAAGAAGATATCAGAACAAGAAATATTACCAGAGATAAAGGGAGAGATCTCACAATGACAAAGGGGACAGTTCATCAAAAGGATATAATTCCAAATGTATAAGCACCAGAGTTTCCAAATACTTGAAGCAAAAACTAAAGGAAAATAGACATAATTTTATAGTTGGAGATTCGAATATTCATCTCTCAATAACTGATAAAAGATATAAAATCTTTTAATAAGGATATAGAACATCTGAACAACACTATCAACTAACTTAACTGATATTTACAGAATAATCCACTCCAAACAGCAGAACACACTTTTCTTTCAAATGCACATGGAATAGTCACTAAGACAGTCTACATGCCGGGCCATAAAACAAGTTTAAAATGTAAAAGGAGGGGCACCTGGGTGGTTCAGTTGGTTAAGCATCCAACTCTTGATCTCATGGTTTGTGATTTCGAGCCCTGCATTGGGCTCTGCTTTGATAGCACGGAGCCTGCTTGGGATTCTTTCTCTCCCTCTCTGCCCCTCCTCCTCTCTCTCTTTCTCTCTCTCTCTCTCAAAATAAATAAACTTAAAAAATTATTTTTAAAATAAATTAAATAAAATATAAAAGGGATGGAATCATATAAAATGTTTTCTGTTTATAACAGAATTGAACTAGAAATCAATAACAGAGAGCTATCTCAACAATCCACAAATAGTATAACTGCCAATTAAGATATATACTTCAGAAGAACCCAGAGTTCAAAGAAGAAATCACAAAGAATTTAGAAAATAATTTGAACCGAATGAAAACAAAAATACACCAAAATCTGTGAGATGCAGTTAAAGAAATACTTAGAGGGGAATTTAGAGCATTAAATGGTTATATTAGAAAAAAAAATCTCAAATAAACAATCTAAACTTCCATCTTAAACTAGAAAAAGAGCAAAATTAAACAAGGGTAAGCATGCCAAAGACAAGCACCATAAAAACCAATGAAAAGAAAACAGAAAAACAATAGAGAAACACCATGAATCTAAAAGCTGGTTCTTTGAAAATAATCAGTAAAATTGATAAGCCTCTAACAAGACTGTTTAAAAAAAAAGACAAATTATCAATATCAAGAATGTGAGGAGAGGTATCACTACAGATCATGTAGACATTAAAAGGATAATAAAGAAATGCCATGAACAAATTCATGTCACTAAATTCAGCAACTTAGAGAAAATGGACACATTACTTGAAAGACAAACTACCAAGCTCATTCAAAAGAAACAGAGAACCTAAACTTCCCCATATCTATTAAAGATATTGATGGGGTGCCTGGGTGGCCCAGTTGGTTAAGCATCTGACTTGATTTCAGCTCAGGACTTGATCTCAGGATCATGAGTTCAAGCCCTGCATTGGGCTCCAAACTGGATATGGAGCTTACTTAAAAAAAAGAAAAGAAAAGAAAAGATATTGAATACAGGGGCCCCTGGCTGGCTCAGTTGGTGGAGCATGCAACTCTTGATCTTGGGATTGTGAGTTTGCACCCCACATTAGGTGTAGAGATTACTTGGAAATAAAATCTTAAATAAAAAAGAACAGAAATTGAATATATAGTTTAAAACTTCCCAACAAGAAAACTCCAGTCCTAAAAACCCTACAAAAATTTTAAGGAAGAAATACTATCAATACTACACAAATAATTCCAGAAAATATAAGAGGTGGGAACACTTCCTAACTCTTTTTATGAGGCTGTAATACCCTGACACCAAAACCAAAGGCATTACAAAAAAACAAAAGGAAATTATTTTTGGTGGTCATCTGGTATATGATTTAAACTAGAATATCTGATATAATCAGTAAAATACAACAGATTCTAGGATAGAATATTTATGTGATAATTTAAGTAGAGGTATGGGTGTGTATAATAGTGTATACACACACAGAAAGATGCCCCAAATGGAAATTTCAGGTAATATTTATTCTTTATACTTTTCTCTGTATTGTTTGAAATTCTTTTTTTTTTAATGCTTATTTTTCGAGAGACAGAGCACAAGTGGGGGAGGGGCAGAAAGAGAGGGAAATACAGAATCTGAAGCAGGCTCTAGGCTCTGAGCTGTCAGCACAGAGACCCACGCAGGGTTCAAACCCAAGAGCCATGAGATCATGACCGGAGCTTAACCAATTGAGCCACCCAGGCACCCCATGAAATTCTTATAAGTACAGATCATTTTTTAAAATATTTATTCATTTTTGAGAGAGAGAGAGAGAGAGAGAGAGTGTGTGTGTGTGTGTGTGTGTGTATGCAAGTGGGGAAAGGGCAGAGAGAGAGAGAGAGACAGAGGACCTGAAGCAGGCTCTGCACTGATACCAGAGAGCCTGATGTGGGGCTTGAACTCAGCACCCATGAGATCATGACCTGAGCAAAAGTAGGACACAACCAACTGAGCCGCCCAGGTGCCCCATAGATCATTTTATAATAAGAGTAAAACCAAGTTACCTTCATTTTGAAAATGTAATGTGTGTTTCCTTGCCAAGGGCCTGAAAGATGTAAAGATCAGAGCCAAGGTCAGAGGACAAAAGAATTGACAAAATGAGGCACTGCTTCTCCTCCAGTCACTGGTGTCAAATCAACTTTCTGTCAGTATCTGGGAGACTGGGAGTAAAGACAGACAGTTCTCCAGACCACGATACCCTTCTGCTCCAATCTAGCCTCTTGCTAGTCACAAAGTTCAAATGCCCAGGCCAATCTCCACAATGGTGTGAGGAAACGTCACTTAAATGCACATTATAATAAAGAGTGATGTAAACCAAAAGTAGTCTCAGCCTGGCACAAGTTCAAAGCAGATGTCATTCTCCTTTTGGTCAGGAGGCTCTTCCCCGAGGACACCCTTAGGCTACTTCTTAAATTTCTCTATTCTCACGTCCTAGATTCCTAAGGGGAAAAAACAAAACAAAACAAAACAAATCTCTTCCTGTCTGAGCTCTGGGTTTTGACTTCAATTTAAAACTGCACCTTCTGTTGGTCACCTGTCTCACCAGCTGGGCAGGAAGCCAAACTCTGTGTACAGCATTCTTTTGGCTGCCTTTTTTCTGGCTTCAAGTACCTGTTTTCTTGAACATCCATCTCATCCCAAGACTGTCTAACCTGGCCTTTTCTGACGGGCTGCTTTGGAGCCTCCACTTAAGAAAACTCATCCTGGTTCACCATTGGCCTAGTCTATCCCCTCTATTTCACTTCTGGGTATATGCCCAAAAGAACTGAAAGCAGGTGCTTGAAGAGATATTTGTACACCCATGTCCATAGCAGGATTATTCACAATAGCCAAAGGTAGAAGCAACCCAAGTGTCCATCAACAGATCAATGGATAAGCAAAATGTTGCGTATACATGAAGGGGAATATTACTAAGCCCTAAAAAGGGAATTCTGACACCTGCTACAATACAACATGGATGAGCCCAGAGGACATTATACGAAGTGAGATAAGCCAACAGATAAATATTGTATGGTTCCACTTATATGAGATACTCATGAGAGTGTCAAAATCATAAAGGCAGAAAGTAGAATGGTGGTCACCAAGGATGGGAAGAGGGAGCAATGGGAGTTAGTGTTTAGTGGGTGCAGAGTTTCACTTTTGCAAGATGAACTTCTGGAGACTGGCTACACAAGAATTCCAATGTATTTACCGCCACTGGACTATACACTTAAAAATGGTTAAGATAGTACATTTTGTTATGTGTATTTCATCACAATTTTTAAAAATCAGAACATTTCATGTAAAAAAAATCAAGATTTCAGGGTTCATTGGAAAAAATCAGAGCTGATACCATGAGACCTAGATTCTTGCATGTCAACCATCTCCAGTTTACCAGTGATCCCACCACCTATCACTCTTTTTTTCTCTTTGGCTTCTTTAGGCATGTGAGTCTGTGGCTCCTGCTCTAAACCCAGAATATCACTTTTTACAGTAGAGCCCTCCATTGTCAGCCCCCAGCTGGGCAAACTAAAGGTCTTCTCTTTTCAAAAATGAACTATTAGGACCTCATCAAAATAAAAAGCTTCTGCACAGCGAAGGAAACAATCAGCAAAACTAAAAGGCAACCAATGGAATGGGAGAAGATATTTGCAAATGACACATCAGATAAAAGAGTTAGTATCCAAAATCTGTAAAGAACTTATCAAACACAACACCCAAAAAACAAATAATCCAGTGAAGAAATGGACAAAAGACATGAATAGACACTTCTCCAAAGAAGACACCCAGATGGCTAACAAACACATGAAAAATGGCTCAGCATCACTCATCATCAGGGAAATACAAATTAAAACCACAATGAGATACCACCTCACACCAGTCAGAATGGCTAACATTAACTACTCAGGCAACAACAGATGTTGGTGAGGATGTGGAGAAAGAGGATCTCTTTTGCACTGCTCGTGGGAATGCAAACTGGTGCAGCCACTCTGGAAGACAGTATGGAGGTTCCTCAAAAAGTTAAAAATAGAACTACCCTACAATCCAGCAATTGCACTACTAGGTATTTATCCAAGGGATACAGGTGTGCTATTTCGAAGGGGCACATGCACCCCAATGTTTATAGCAGCGCTATCGACAGTAGCAAAAGTATGGGAAGAGCCCAAATGTCCAGCAACAGATGAATGGATAAAGAAGATGTGGTATACACACACACACACACACACTGGAGTATTACTCAGCAATCAAAAAGAATGAAATCTTGCCATTTGCAACTATGTGAATGGAACTAGAGGGCATTATGCTGAGAGAAATTAGAGAAAGACAAATATCATATGATTTCACTCATATAAGGAATTTAAAATACAAAACAGATGAATATAAGGGAAGGGAAGCAAATATAATATAAAAACAGGGAAGGAGACAA
This sequence comes from Cryptoprocta ferox, assembly GCA_028646485.1. Classification (NCBI taxonomy): domain Eukaryota; kingdom Metazoa; phylum Chordata; class Mammalia; order Carnivora; family Eupleridae; genus Cryptoprocta; species Cryptoprocta ferox. The sequence continues at coordinate 14,835,618 of CM053575.1, forward strand.
AACATGAGACTCTTAAATATAGAGAACAAACAGAGGCTTGCTGGAGGGGTTGCGGGAGGGGGGATGGCCTAAATGGGTAAGGGGCATTAAGGAAGACACTTACTGGGATGAGCACTGGGTGTTATACATAGGGGATGAATCACTGGAATCTACTCCTGAAATCATTGTTGCACTAGATGCTAACTAACTTGGATGTAAATTTAAAAAATAATAAATAAATAAATAATTATAAAAATAAATAAACTTTGGCAATATGATAGCTGAAAATAAATAAATAAAAATAAAGGTCTTCTCTTTGGTGGAGGGGCCAACACCTTCCCCCCTCAGCAAGTGATGATAAACATTAACACGATTAAGGCCATCCCTAAAAAGTGCTATGCCAAACTTTGTCCCAAATATTCTCTGTCCCAAATATTGTTCACTCCCCACTCATCCATGAGCCTTCTCTGTTGACTCTAATTCACAGGGGGTTCTTCCTTCTCTCACATTCTGTAGCATTTAGCATCAGTATTGCTAGTTATCTTGTATGTATACATCCCATCTACCCAGTTATACTTCAAGGCCCTCACTCATTCAACAAATACAATAAAGCAGCTACTACTCTAGGCCAAACATTGTTTGAGGCACTTGGTGATATGGTACTATGCCAGAAAGACAAGGTCCCTCTTATCATGGAGCTTACTTTCCAAAGACATTTGTATGGGCAAAGACACTCAAATTAGTGAAACATTTCAGATATTGATAAACATTGTGGGGGGGGGGGGAGCGAAGCTGGGTAATGAAATAGAGTGAATGAGTCAAGTAGAGACTACTTTAGACCAGAGTGGTCAGTGAAAGTTGTTTGAAGAAGTATACCAAGTTAAGACCTGGATGTTATGCCTGTATGGTCATGGCTGAAGGGAGCCAGCCATGAGAAAACCATGGGAAAGAGCACTCTAGTCAAAGAGAAAAAGCAAGGGCAAAGAAAGACCCAGTTTTAGGAACAGAAATAGCTTGTGTTTCTAAAGCATAGGAAGTGAGGAAAGACAGTAGAAGATGAGGGCAAGAGTAAAGAAGAGGCTCAGATTCTGTTCTACGTGATAACTTACACAGGGTAGTCAATATTTTATACCTTCTAATATTTTAAGGGCGGGCACTCAATGAGGAGTTGAGTATCATCACCATTTACTTGTTTGAAAATACCTAGTTACTTTGATCCCAATTAACTCCTTGTTACCGGATAACTCTTCATCCCTTCAACAAACACTTCTTCCGCACTACTGTCTGGCACAGGGAACTGCTCACCCCTTTAATGAAGGTGGGTTTGTCCATTATGCCAAAGTTCCAGAGCATGATATCTCCCCCTTTGGAACCCACAGCCAGGGTGCTGGGGTGAGTTGGGTGCCATGCCAAGGATGTGGCCCTCCTGTCAAAAGGGGCAGCCTTTTGAAATATCCGGTAAGAAGCCAGAGAGTGCAAAAAGGACTGCTGGAGACCCTGACACAGAGAAAAAAAAAAAAAAAAGAATTAAGTTGAATTAAAACGCAGGTCCTGGGTAAACTGCCACTCTCTGCCTCCTCCACAGATGAGCCCTAGGGCCAAGTCCTCCCCCCAGAGGAAAGTGAACTGCCTGGCTCTGTGCATGACAATATTTGCAATGTGCATGAACTAATCTTGGAAAGCAAGGGGGCAGAGTGCATTCCAGACGGGACCTTTACAGCATAAGACTTTTCTACCTGGCTGAATGCCCAGTAGGTCAGTCACCAAGGTAGAGGTGTTCTGACCACTCAGACAACCCACTGAATCGACTGAGCATCTAATTTTAGAACATCCCAGTAGTAAAAAGGTACCAGGCAAACTCTTGCACTTCAGCCAGGAAAACGCCTCACCTGCTGTAGTGATGGCCAGGCAGCTTTGCCCAGCTTATGGTGGTGGAGGGCCCTGACGATGCTGGTGCATGATGGCAGGACCTGCAGGCTAGCCAACCCCGCCCAAAGGCAGCCTGAGTCAAATCTTCTGCTAGAACCTGCCAAGCAGAACAGACACGTATTTTCCTCTCTGCTCTCACGCACGGAAGGGTTTCCTGCTGAAATCTCAGAAAGAAAGCCTTGTTGTTTCACTCAACATAGCCAATCTCTCTCATTACCTCCTAAGGCCTTTCCATGGTCTGCTCGGTCTCACCCAGCACAAAAAACAAATGGTGAGTAGGGATTCAGCCCCTTGCCCCAAACACTCCCCCAAATAGTAATTCTGAAGTGAAACTAAATATGAAATAATATGGAAACAAACCCTTGCAGGGTATCTGAGAACTGAACCAAAGAAACACACAAGAATAAAGTATACACAGAACTCTTCCCAGTGGTTTGGAAAACTCGTGGCAGGGTTGGATGACAATTTAAAAATCACATATGATGTAAAATAAAAAGGTTTTAGGAGAGCATAGTAGAAGTGACTAGGAAAAGAAATATCTTTAAATCCTATATTAATATAATGTAGAGGTGACCAGTGGTTCGCCCCGAGTCCAATCTCTTCTTTTGGAAACCAGCAGGATCCAGAGGGTCTGGCCTGGCTACTTTTGGAGAGATAGATCCACTTAGAATAGGAATAAAGATGTACTTGATGATCTGGTCTCTATGAATCCGGCCTCTTGACAACCAATTCCTTTTTCTTAGGGACAAAAAACACTTCGTCAACAACTCCCTGCTCCAGTGTTTTGTGCCCCCCCCCCCCCATCCTTACAGCCCTGGGTTCAAGCCCCAATAAACCTCAGAGAATGAGTTTTCTACGGAAGGAAGGAAATTGAGGGTTCTCACAGCGGAAACCAAGGACACACAGCTAGCAACCGTGACTATCGATATTCACCACACGCACCACCAGGCAAGGTAGGATTATTTTAAGCACTCCGCAGTGTGTAAAAATCCTGGTACAAACGGGAATTTGAAAAGTCCGTTGTGTCTTATGTAATGGAGCTCATCTGGCTCTTTCCATCACCTGAGAGGGGTTAAGCCCAAGCTCTGTGGTGTCAAAGGACCTGCAGAAAAATGCACAGCCCAAGGCATCCTTAACTTGGGATAGCCTCAGGAAACCAACGGCACCCATCCCCCACTCCAGCCTCCTGCGTGAGAACCCCCAAAGGCGGAATTATTAAAGCAGCAGGCGCAGGCAGTACCGGGGCCCTTCACACAGAGCTTCTTGGCCTCGGGCTCCAGCTCCCGGGGGCTTCTGCTCCTCCTGCTCTTGGGGCGCACAACCACCTCGGGGGTCTTCCGGGTTTCTGGGCGTTTCCTGGGAGCCATCGCGTCCTCCGTGCGAAAGGGTACTATGCCCTATGCCGAGATCAAGGAGGGAAGATTGAGAAGTCTCTGGGGAGAAACAAGGCGGGGACCAGGGAACTAAGCCAACTTCCCGCCAAACAGTCTCACCGCTTTCAATCTGGCTTCTTGCTCCGGCCCGCCCCTCTCAGAGAGGTCCCGCCCCTCCCGCGGAGACTGGGGCACGCGAGGGGAGGGGTTCAAGGGCTCCCTAGAGAAAGACCCAACGCCTCGCCTCTATGTCGGGCCCGATTGTGCCCATCAGCTGATCTGCCAGGAATAAACATGGCCGCCACTGCTAGACCACCCAACTTGAAGCCTCTTCAGACTCGGCGCTGCCAGGCCTTGGCGAGTCCGCAGGAGACCAGGTGCCAATCAAGGCTTCGGCTCCGCCTTCTCTGCCTTTTAATTGGTGATCACCCCCTTTCGGGCTTTGGGATTGGCTGGTCCCGGACATAGGCGGCTTCGTAGAGAGCTAGCCACCGCCCTGCGGTGGAAATCAAGCTCTTTCCGCCAGCCTGCTTTGCCATAGGTATCAGTACTTCTGTTTCCCCAGCCCCTTCGAATCTCAGCTTCTCTGTGCGGAGTGGTTGAAACTTGCAGCTTTTAACTAAGTTTTGCCCAAATCTGCTGAGTGTCCGCCTAGGGAGTAGGTATAGGCTGGAGGGCGTGTAAGCTAATCAGGCTTAGAGGTCTTGTGCCCTGACTTAAGCCAAAAGCCAAGGCATTGGCCCTCATGGGTGACCCTCCGCCCGGCCCCAGAGGAGGCAGTTCACATGCATCCTACTTCCTGCGACGACGAGCCAGGTAGGAGCTTCTGTTAGTGGGGGACTGCTGGGCCTTTCATTCTATCCGCCAGGCGCTTTGGAAGGGTGAGAAGAGACAACCGTGCATTAATGATAGATCCTGCACTAAAGGACAGTTAGGGACAGAAGACATTTCCAAAAATAACACTTGGGAAGAAATGAATCCTCCAAAAGAAAAATTCCAACATGGTTTCTTAATGGGAAGACGGGAAGATAAGGTCAGAGTGTTAGAAAGGGGAAAGGCAAGCTTGTGGCTTTTCCATTGCTGGCTTGTGGCTGTGTTTTCACAGCCCTGTCACAGAAGCACAGTCGCCCCCTTTACTCACACCAGCCACCCACTTTACTCACACCAACCACCCCCTTTACTCACACCAGCAGGGCGCTCAGTTCTAGGGAGATAGTGAAATGTAAGAAATGGCCCTTCCCCTAAAAAGGTTTATAACCTACTGAGCAGAGAAGAAAAATACATATGACTAGTCAAACCATTCCAGAGAGAAGGCAGTTGAATACTAAATTGTGGCATGCCAACCCAGACGTTTAGATGCATTCAGAAAAGATAATCCAATGGAGAAAGAAGTATTTAGGAGAGCTTCACAGGGAAGGTGGAATTTTGTGGAGTTCAATTTGGATTTAAATAAGGTTTGGCTGGAGGAGAGAGAAGAGCATCCTAGGCACGGAACAGCTTGGTAGAAAGAGTGGGCATGAGTTATGAGAAAGAGAGAAGCAGCCCCTGGTATCTGGGAACTGGCCTGGTATATCAGTTAGACCTTGGTGTTCTGTCTAAATAAACAATTGCACAAAACACCAGATAAATCCACTCTGTGACCATGATAGATCAAGGCTAAAACATGACCACCCATGTCTGAACACAGGAAAAAGTAAGAACATTGTCCAAACCACAAAAATAACCAAACATCTCCCTATTAATTCAGCTAATATGAAAGCAACTTCTTGGCCAATCACAGCTTTAGCTTTGCTTCATTCCTTCCACCTTGTAGATAAGATTTATTGACACCCAGTCATAGAATTACCCCCATCTCCTCTAATCCAGAGCAAAGCCCCACTTCCCTGAACCTTATCCAAATCATCCAACACAAACTAGATCCTATAAGTCCTTCCTAATACCTTATAGCGAAGCGATGTTCCATCATATGCATTCTCCGCTGTAATGAGCAATAAACTGCAAGTTCAACTACAGGGGCGTTCTTTTTTTTTTTTTTTTTTTTTAAGTATTTTTAAGTAGACTTCACACCCAGTACAGGGCCCAATGTGGGGCTTGAACTCATGACCCTGAGATCAAGACCTGAGCAGAAGTCAAGAGTCAGATGCTTAACTGAATGAGTCACCTAGGTGCCCCAACAGGGGTGTTCTTGATGGTGTTTGGATTGGAGGCATTGACATTTATGAGTAGGGTAGGAGGCAGCTTGAAGAGGAGAAAGTTGGTCATATTAAGGATCTGTTCAAAGAGAGGCCAATGGAAGGGTAAGTTGAATGGCAGGCAGAATTCAAATTTCAGTCATTCTACTGACATTTATCAAAACCTCTGTTCCTGGAACTATTCCAGTGAAAGAGAATGCTGACATGAAAAGCTCTTTGCCCCCAAGGAGTGTGCTTTTTGTTTTTATTATTTTTTAAATGTTTATTTAGTTTTGAGAGAGAGAGAGAGAAAGAGTGAGAGCAGGGGAGGGAAAGGGAGACACAGAATCCAAAGCAGGCTCCAGGCTCTGAGCTGTCAGCACAGAGCCCAACGAGGGGCTCGAACCCATGAACCATGAGATCATGACCTGAGTTGAAGTCAAAGACTTAACTGGCTGAGCCACCTAGGTGCCCTGGAGTGTACTTTTTAATCATGGGAGACACAGGTACAATACAATACAGCTACAATAGGGTGTGATAAGCTTAGTGAGAGAGGAAGCACTAGGTTCTGGCGGGATTGGGGATGTGCACAGAAAAAGGACACTAACTCAGCTTGGAGTAAAGTTAAAAAGAACAATGTCGAAGAAGTCTTCCCAGAGAAGGGGCCACTTAGCTGAATCTTGAGAGATGGGAGGGGTGGGGAAGGAACATTCTGGGCAGAGAGAGTAGGAAATGGGAAGACATGGAGGTAATAATTAGCTGTGATGGATTCATGAGCAGAGGAAATGTCCTGCTTAATGCCAGGTTTTCCCAGAATCTGTTTTTAGGATCGGGGAGCTTTTCCATGGTGAATTAAAAACAAAACAAAACAAAACAAAACAAAACCCACGTGTGAGTGGTGGAAACCTGCCTTGAATATACTAGTAAAGTAGTTTGTTTCAGGTTGTGCTTTGGGGTATTTTTACCCTGGGTTTTGCTGTGTTTCACCATGAAACAACTGCCTGGGGACTTAATGTCATCCATTTCCATCTGATGAACCATCAAGTGTAGAGTGGATGAAAGTATTTCATACGTATTTTTTGATGCCGCCAACCTGATAATGAGGTGAATGCTCTGGTTTCATGCCGCACAGAGGCTGTGCTATGAAACACCGTTTATAGATGTTTTGGTCTTATCTGTGACACGACCTTTGACATAAGGCATCACAAGGCAATTCATTAAAAAGCTGCTGGTGATAGCAAATTAAGGTCTCGTGTTCACACTGGAAGCCGGGCAGACTACGAGCATGACCCTAAATAATGCCAGTTTCTTTGATCTGCCAAACAATATGTGGCTTATGTGTTTTCTGGAACAGATAATATAGCACAGTGGGAAGAGCATTCCTATCTTAGGTTCTTCATTTTACTTCTCTGTGCATAAGTTTCATCATCATGAAAGCAGGACAAGGTACTAGGTGGTCTTTCAGATCCCTTCCAGGGTTCAAAGCCGGAATCTTGTGACTTGCTATTACAGCAGCAGCAACCAGTGACTGCTTTCAACTCTGGCCTCCCTGTGGAAAATTTCCATCAAGTAGGAATCGTTTCTCTGGTGCAGGCCGGTACATGACTCTGATTCTGTTCAAGCTGTCTATGGATCCAAAAACTCTGCGGAGTCTGCAAAACTACCCGTAACCCATGAGGGTGGTATGTGCTGGCTTCCCACACACAGTTACTGCATCCAGTGGTTTGCAAATGACACCCTCGAGGATTCTGCATGGCTTGCAGGGGACCGAGGTTTAAATTCCTCCAAAAGGATTGGAGGCAGACCAAATACGGCATCCAGGGTCCCTGTTGTTTGGCATCTCCAAAAGGTATTTAAGTGCCCAAATATGAATAAATTCTGTAACAGTGCTAAAGGAGAGCATGACTCCTATCCTCTGGGAATAGCATCCATTTTCAAAAATACAGGGGCGCCTGGGTGGCTCAGTCGGTTAAACATCCGACTGTTGATTTTGGCTCAGGTCATGATATCATGGTTCATGTGTTCGAGCCCCACATCGGGCTTTGTACTGACACTGTGGAGCCTGCTTGGGATTCTATCTCTTCCTTTCTCTCTTTGCCCCTCCTCTGCGCACACTCTCTCTCTTTCTCTCTCTCTCAAAATAAATAAATAAACTTAAAAAAAATACAATTTGGGGTAGCTTTGGAAGTGTCAGACAGCTGTGTAAATACCAAAAAAACCCACCTTCTGTTGCTGAGGGGCGTGAGGCACCATCCATACTCTAAATCAATATCCTGTCATGAAATACCATAGATACGGGATGCCAGGAAACTTCTCTAGACAGCCAGATTTGCAGGGCAACTGCCGGAGTACTGAAATAGCATATGGGAAAGTGCTTTGCAAACTGTAAAGTGTTCTACAAATAGAAGTTATTATATAATCTCCTGGCAATATGTTATTTACTGATAAGTTCTGATAAAGGTGGTGAGGAAGCTCTTTGCCATTCTCAAGAGTTGTCACCAGTCAGGTAGCCACTGGTGGAAAGAGGGGGGACCAGAGAATCAGAAACCAAGGGTTTGAATTCTGGCAGTGACTTCTACCCACTCTCTTCCAAGGACTGCAAAAATCCCAAGTGGCAGAAATAAAAATGATTCTCTCTGTGTTGTAGCCAAGCCAGTTGCCTCTGGGTGGGTGAGTCACATGCTAGTGGGTCCGGGAGAGGTACATTCACATCCCCTTACATTCCCATCTTCCCACTCCAACCTCCATGGCCCTGCTTTGGCTCTTGTCCCTACTATGACATTGTAACTCCAGGAACACATGACAGAAAACTGGCCCAAGGAACCACAGCTAAGTTTCTGTTGGGGAAGGCAGTGGTCGGCATGGGTAGCTGTGGTTCTTATTGGTGAAGCCAGTCACCTGGTGGGGTATCTTGGTATCTGTATCTTGGTGCAGATCACAACCTCCCCAACACCTGAGGCTGTCGGTGGGCATCCTCACAGACACATTTACTGTCCTTTGTGCTTGATTCTCCCTGTGTCATAAGGCCCTGGAGTCTGAAAGGTTTGTAATTATAGGCTGCCTAGAAGACCAAACCACATTTGTGTTGGCAGCATTGAGGCTGCTGCTCTAGTCTGCAAAGAGGCACATTAGCGAAATTGGATGAACTATTCTGAGAGGTAGCCTGCTTTTTAAGTTCATGTCATATTTTACAGATTTCCAAGGCTAACAGCTGTGGCCTCCTCTGGCCTGGTGTGGCGGGTTGGGTAGTGGTCCCTGAAAAGAGAAATCCACATCCTAATTCCCAGACTCTGAGAATGTTATCTAGAGAAAGGATCTTTGTAGATGTATTTAAGTGTCTAAAGATGAAGAGATCTTCCTGGATTATCCCAGTAGATCTTAGATCCAGTGCCAAATGTCCTTATAAGAGTGAGGCAGAGGTATTACAACATTGTGTGTCAACTATACTTCAATTAGAAACAGCAACAACAGGGGCTGTGTGGCTCAGCTGGCTGAGTGTCCGAGTCATGATCCCAGAGTCGTGGGATTGAGCCCTGTGTTGGGTTCTGTGCTAAGCATGGAGCCTGCTTAAGATTCTCTCTCTCCCTCCTTCCCCCCTCCCCCTCTGCTTCTCTCCCCCACTCATGCATGGTCTCTCCTCTCTCTCTCAAATAATTAAAAACAAAAAAAACCCACAGCAACAACAACAAACCAGAGCATAATATGTTGAGTTGTGGAATCGCTGTGTTGTACACCTGAGACTAATGTAACATTGTTTGTCAACTATAATTTAATACAAATAAAAAGAATCAAAAATAAAAACAGTGAGGGGTGCCTGGGTGGCTCAGTTGGTTAGGCGTTGAACTCTTGGCTTCACACAGGTCATGATCTCATAGTTGGTGAGTTTGAGCCCCACATCAGCCTCTGTGCTCTCAGTGCAGATCCTCTGTCTCCCTCTCTCTCTGTCCCTCCCTTCACTTGTACTCTCTCTTTCTCTCTCTCTCAAAAATAAATAATAAAACATTTATAAATAAATAAATAAAAATAAAAACAGTGAGGCAGAGGGGGAATGAGACACAGACAGAGAGACAAACACACAGAGAAGACCATGTGAAGACAGAGGCAGAGATTGGAGTGATGCAGCTATATGCCAAAGACCGCCAGATTGCCGGCAGCCACCAGAAGCTAGGAGAAGGGCAAGTGAAGAGAGATTCTCCACCCCCTCCTTCCCATCCATCCCCCACCCCGTACTCCCCGAGCCTGGGGAGGGAGCATGACCCTGCTGATGCTTTGATTTTGGATTTCTGGCCTCCAGAACTATAAGAGAAGAAATTTCTGTTGTTTTAAGCCACCTGGTGTGTGGTACTTGGTTAGCTGTAGGAAACTAACATACCCAGACTCTGCTGTGGGTGCTCAGCATCGCCAAGTGGGAGAATGGCTCACTGGAGGTGGGGTTAGACAGCTCTCACACTCTCACTTCTTTGCTGTGTCTTTGAGAAATCTTAGCACCTCTCTGAGTCTTCCCCTTTGTAAACTGGGAAGAATTAGGCCTCCTGGATAGGGTTGTTGTGAGGCTCAGGTGCCGAAGTGCCAAACAAAATGCGCGCCTGTGCCAAGCCACAGACACTCCGTGCGCGTGTGCCCCCATGTTCTCCTTCACTGCTATGGCCCGCCTCACCTCAGGCACAGAGCCCCCAGTCCGAGGTTGACCTACATGGGTTCTGTCCCTTTCCCTGGTTCATGGGTGATGTCCGGAATAATGCCTGGCCCCGCCTTCCTGACATACCCATCTGTACACCTCAGCCTACTGTATCCAAAAGCGAAGTCTAGATTTTCTGCTCTTCCCCTGCCTCTTTCACATTTCTGCTGCTTTGGGAAATGGCATTTCTGCCTCGGGACTCAAGGTAAACACCTGCAAGTCATTTTTATTTGTTTTATGTTTAAACTTTTCACTTTGACAGAATTTCAGGCTTAACAAAGAGTGGCGAAAAGTTTACAAAGAATTCCATATACTCTTCCCTAATATCCTGAATGTAACATCAGACATAACTGCAATACAATGATCAAGATGAGAAACTTATGGGGTGCCTGACTGGCTCAGTTGATGGAGCATGTGATCTCAGGGGTTGTGAGTTCAAGCCCCACGTTGGGCATAGAGCTTACTTTAAAAAGAGAGAGAGAGAGAGAGAGAGAAAATGAGTACTAATGACCCTTATCTAATCTATAAACTTTATTCAAATTTTGCCAAGTGCCTCACTAATGTCCTACCCCAGTCCAGAATCCAATCCAAGATCACAGGTTGGGATTCATTTTGAAATGTACCCCTCCCTTACCATCCACATTTAACCCCTCAGCAAGTTCAATCGATTCCGTCCCCTGAATACTTTTTCAATCCATGCACTGAGCACAACTTCTACCACCCTAGACCCAGTCCCTATCCCCAGTACCTGGATGACCGAAGCAACCTCCTAATTGGTCTCCCTCTTTTAGTTTCCCTCAAACAAAAACTACATAGTTTTTGTGTAAAGGGCTCGATAGTAAATATTTTAGGTTTTTCTGGCCATGCAATCCCCATTGCAACTATTCAACTCCACCATTGCAATGAGGAAGCAGTCATAGACCATCTGTAAACAAGTGAGTGTGGCTGTGTTCCAGTAAAACTTTATGGACGCTGATGGGGCGCCTGGGTGGCTCAGTGGTTTAAGTGACTGACTTCAGCTCAGGTCATGATCTCACAGTTTGTGGATTCAACCCCTACGATGTGCCTTGTGCTAACAGCTCAGAGCCTGGAGCCTGCTTTGGATTCTGTCTCCCTCTCTCTCTGCCCCTCCCCCACTCATGCTCTCTCTCTCTCTCTCTCTCTCTCTCTCTCTCTCTCTCTGTCTCTCTCTCTAAAATAAATAAACATTAAAAAAATCTTTATGGACACTGAAATTTGAATTCCTTATAACCTTCACATACCATAAAATATACCTCTGTTGATTCTTTTCAACCATTTAAATTATTTTAACGTTTATTCGTTTTTTGAGAGACGGAGACAAGAGCACGAGCCAGGGAGGGGCAGAGAGAGAGGGAGACACAGAATCTGAAACAGCCTCCAGGCTTTGAGCTGTCAGCACAGAGCCTGAGGTGGGGCTCGAACCCACGAACCGTGAGATCATGACCTGAGCTCAAGTCGGTCGCTTAACTGACTGAGCCACCCAGGTGCCCCTCAACCATTTAAACACGTAAAAACCATTCTTCGCTCGTGCGCCATCCAGGCTACGGTTTCCTGGGGCCCTGTTCTATATCGATTCCTTACATAACATGCAGAAAGACAGTCCGTCACTCTTCTGCTTAAATTCTGCACTCAGAATAAGACAAAGCCTGCAGTGTTTGGGTGCTGCCTGACTCTCTTACCTCACCCTGGACTTCTCACTCTCTCATTCACCATGTCCTACCCACCCTACCTTCTTTCCCAGAAGGTCAAGTTCCCATTTCAGGGCCTTTGCACCCATTAGTCCTTTAGCATAGAATGCTCTCTCCTCGGTGGTTCTCTCATTACCTAGCTCACTTCCATTTGTCTTTGGGGTCTTTGGGACCTTTTTTGGGTAGAGAAACTGAAACTTCCTGAAAGAAGTCTTCTCTGTCCGTCCCCTAATTGAATTTATGTTTCCCCTGTTATTCTCTCATAGCACTGTATCTTAAATGTTTTTTTCCTTTAATGTTTTAAAAAACGTTTATTTATTTGAGAAGGAGAGAGAAGAGAGGGAGAGAATCCCAAGCAGGCTCTGCCATGTCAGCACAGAGCCTGATGTGGGGCTCGAACCTACAAACTGGGGGATCATGACCTGAGCTGAAATCAAGAGTCGGATGCTTAACCGACTGAGCCACCCAAGCACCCCAAATGTTTTTTGCCTTTCGAACACTTATCATGATTTGTAATTATGTATATAGGTGGGGATTATCTGGTTTTAGTGGAAAACCCCATGAAGTCAGGGAGCATGCCTGCTTTACTTGCATTGTGGACCAAGCACCCAGCCTGGTGTCTGGCATACTGGGTGTTCCTTGAAAGCCAGCTAAATCAATGCATCCTCCACTAGAATTTCTCTTTGACCAATAAGGAGGCCCCCAGTGGTCTTCAGAGAATGGCCGGAATGAACCAGGGCAGCCTTCCTGAGCAGAGCCATCTGCCTACTGAGCTGAAAACCTGGACTGGGTGTTGTGGCAGCTCCTAGTACCTTCCAAAGAATCCGCCCCAAGCAAATTCCTGACCCTGGAGAAGCTTTCTCTACAGGCCCCACTGAAGCCTGCTATGCATTCTTACACTAATACCATCCATCTGCTGTCCTTCCTGCCCACAACAGCTTCCCCCACGGAGGTTAACCCCTCTTGATAACTCCAACCAGTTTTTCTACCTGGGGTTGCCGGAGGTCTTTAAAAACATAGCTGTTGAACCAGAATACTTTACTCAGCTGCCCGTCAGGAATGTTGGGGCAATGTCCAGAGGCCACGAAGAGAAACACAGCAGCCTTCTGAAAAGACAAAGCCTGCCAGCAACCCTTCCCTGCCTGCTCTCCTCTCCCTTCTTGGGGCTGCCTGCCAGAGTTCTTTGGATAAATTTCATCTAGCCCCTCACGCACACACTTCCCACTGCCTGTAGGATAAAGTCTGACCTCCTTAGAACCACCTTGCTGCTCTTCACTATTCGATCTCAACTCATTTTCCAGCTTCATCTTCCATCTGCCTGCACCCCACCCTGAACTCAATATTCTAGATATTCTAGACCAGAACTGTCCAATAGAGTTGCCACTAGCCACACTGTAGTTAATTAAAATTAAATTAACTTAAAAATTCAGTTCCTGGGGCGCCTGGAGCTGGGTGGCTCAGTGGGTTAAGCATCCGACTTCAGCTCAGGTCATGATCTCATGGTCGTGATTTCGAGCCCCGAGTCGAGTCGCTTGCTTCAGGTTCTGTGCCTCCCTCGCTGCCCCTCCCCCGCCTGCACTCTGTCTCTCTCTCTCAAAAATAAATAAACATTTAAAAATTTAAAAAAAAATTCAGTTCCTAATGACAAGTGCAAAATAGCTACAAATGGTGAGTGGTTACGTATTGGACGGTGTGACTGTCCAATGATGGAATATTTCCATCGTTGCAGAAAATTCTATTCGGATAGCCCTGTTTTAGACAATAAGACCCGCTCATGATTTCCTAAAAACTCTTTATTTTAATTATACAACTGACACATAAGTATATTCTCATTGCCAACTTTCTAACATTACAAAACTCTCTTTTGTCAATTTCTAGAACTCTCCATAGAGATAGCCATCAAAGTCAGTTTGCTATATATTCTCTCTGAATAGTTTGTCTTTTTCATTTAACAGTGTCTCGGAGATCTTTATATAAGAACACATCTCTGGGGCACCTGGCTGGCTCAGTAAGTAGAGCATCCTACTCAGGAGAGCATAATCTCAGGATTATGAGTTCAAGCCCCATGTTGGGCTTGGAGCCTACCTCAAAACAAAACAAAACAAACAAACAAACAAACAATCTCTATCTACCTTGTGCTTCAAGCTATAACATGAATGCACTCTATGTTATTCAACCTTTTTTTCTCTCTCTTGCTGGGCATTTATTGTTATTTCCAGATCTCTGGTGTATATACAGGATGATAATAAAGGGCACTGTTGAAATTTTTTAAGTGGCTGACATGGCCAGTGTGCCACTCTGAATGGCAGGGCCTGGGCCTGACTACCCTGTCCCCAGAGGGAGTCTGTGGGCCAGGGCCTCTTGGCACTGTTTGGCCGATGCACCTTGGTGACCTGCTGACCAACACCCTCTTGATGGAAATTTGTTTCCAGTTTTCCCTCACTGCAAACAATACGGCATGCAAACATCCTTGTACCTTTTTTGTACTTCTATGCATATTTGTCTAGGGTAGATTCCAAAAAATGAAGTTGTCGGATCACCAAGTCATATGCTAACACCTCTGGGGCTTGGCACACCCTGGTGCTCCCTCTGAGAATGCCTCTGCACGTGACTAATTCCTGCTCACCAAGACCAATCGAGTGTCTGGCAAAAGGTGGTCTCTTCTGACTGTTTTCCCAAAGTACTTCCTACCCACACTGTATCATTATCATACACTTAAGGCTCTGCCTTATTTATCTCATATTCTCAATATCTAACATAGGGCTTAACATAGAACAAAAATTCAAATGATTTCTTGGCTGGATGACTGAATAAATAAATAAACAAATAAAGGTACAGTGGTTAGGACATTCCAGAAACTCAAGGTGAGTGAGTCTGCGAATGTTGTGAGCTTGGGCTTTGGACCAATCTGCACTCCCTATGCCCCCACCCCTGGTGCCCTGAGCCAAGCTACCTCTCTAGGTTTCTGTTTGACCTCGAGCATCTCATCTTTTTTTTTTTTTTTAAAGTTTATCTATTTTTATTTTGAGAGAGAGACAGCATGAATGGGGGAGGGGCAAAAGGGGAGGGGAGGGGAGGGGAGATGGAGATGGAGAATCCCAAGCAGGCACCGCCTGTCAGCACCCAGCCCAGCGTGGGGCTCAAACTCACAAACCCGTGAGATCATGACCTGAGCCGAAACCAAGAGCTGTACACTTAACCGACTGAGCCACCCAGGTGCCCCTAGGGCATTTCGTTTTGAACTCTGTTCAAGTCAGGTATTGAGCTGATAGCCACGTGAGCGCGCTGGGGCTCTCTGGCTACATAGCTTAGAAATCTGAGCCCTGGGGGCAGCACTAGCAGGGGGCTGGCTTTCCTAAGGCAGCTCTGTCTCTTCACCTTTGAAGCAGCTCAGTATGCTCTGAGTTTTGGTTTATTTTTTCTCCCTGCAGTACCTTAGGGGCAATTAAAATCAGCTGCAACATTTCTGCTTTCTGCTTCCAGATTGGAATCTAAGGGAACCCAGATGCTTTCCACTCCATATCCCCTTCTCCTTGTGATCTGACAAACATTCCTGTTCTCGGAGTCTGTCTGTGGCCTGGCTTCCCCAGATGCCAGTCTGGCTTGCAGCCTTTATTTTTAACAGGGTTTTAATAGGCGGTTCCTGTAATTAATTTCATTCTTGTGTTTTCACACTTTCTGTCTAGGTGCCTAAAGGCCCCCAGGCACTAGGTGGGATGTTAACTGATTTAAAATAGTGCAGAACACTATAGCTGTCATTATATATTACCCCAGTTCCTCTCATTTACAGCTTTTACAATCATTAATTAGCTAGGGCACATGGCCCATTTGGGAGGTCAGCCGGGCCACACGTCATGTTTCATTGAGGTAGAAACAGAAATATAGAGAAAAGTGACTTTTTCATGCCCCAACAGAGACTGGGTGTTGTAACTTGGTTCAGAAGCCACAGCCTGCTGGGTACACACCCTGTGAGCGCCGAGGCCAGGATCCACTACTCAGGTAGGATTTGGCACGTGGTGCCTCCTGCATGCCCATTTTCGCCCTCCCGCCAGGACTGAGGAGGGACTCAGTCCTCAGCCGCCAGTAGGACCACCTGAAATTACCCTCATTCATTCTCTTCAGGGCCCTTTTCCATTTTATGAGCATATTTATCTGCGTAAAGAAGGCGTAAGTGACTCCTCTCGGATTCAGAAACAACATACTTTTGCTATTTTTAAAAGCTGCAGTTTAAAAATCCGCGCACACGCACTCACGCTCTTCAGGGAGTGGTGGAGGGGCGTGGAGTGGGGGCGAAGAGTACGTGCTGGAGAGAGAACAGCCTGGCCTTTGGCTTTCCAGAGCACTGCACCGTCCCCCTGGGGGCGCACTCCTTGGAGCAGGCGGCGGCTTTCCATTCCCGAGCGATTTTGCACCTTCCGGACCCCTCTGAGCGCCCGGGGCCTCGGACCCTGCTGAGCGGCAGGACCCTCTCCTGCCAGGCGGAGGGCTCGGTTGCCGGGTCTCCGGCCCAGAAGGGATCGGGGCGGGGGGTGGGGTGGTGGAGACCGGGAGGTCAAGCAGGTGGCGATTAGGTCAGCCTCGGAACATTCTTGGACCGCTCCAGTGGATATAAATAACAGACGGGCTGGCTGCGAAAAACCCCGGGGTGGGGGCTAAGGGGGTGAGGAAGAAGGGACTTATTAAGAGTCGGGTGGCATCGTGGCGATCTGGAAAAATCTACCAAAGCTGGTGACTGACAAAGGGAGTGGAGGGGCTAAGGGATTTAAAAATGAATCTTGGTACAAAATCTGGGAATAAGAACACGGAGGGGAGGAGCTCATGCCTTTTTGCCCCACCCCCATCGCGTGTCCGACCCAGTCCACAGAATTCGCCTCCAGATTGGCCATAGGGCTGTGCATGGAAAGGGCACCGGTTTGGAGTTCAGGGTCTCGCCCGACTACGGATCTTTTGCAAGCTGAGGAAGCTCTCTGAGCCTCAGTTTCCGTATCTGTACAATGGGAATCCTAACGCTTAAAAGAGGGTGCTTGTGAGCCTCGCTGAAACTAACTTTATCTAAGCAAGCTATGCTCAGCAAATAAAATGTAAGGCAGTGTAGCCCCCAGGCCTCCCTCCAAGGGGCAGGCCCGATCCCTTCCGGCTTCCACGCGTGTCCCAGGCTCTGCAAAGGCCAGGAAGGGCAAAGCTGAAATCATTCCCTATAGAGGCGCGGCGCCACCCTGGGGAACGGGGCCTGGCGCTTCTCCTGTTGGGAGCCGATACCCACGGCCCGCGCTCGGGGAGCAGCCGGTGGCCGCGACGCCTGCAGCCCCTGCGCCCCAGCCTCTGGCGGGTGGGGTTGGGGCCGCGGCGGCGAGGAGAGGGCGGGGCCGGGGGCCGGGCTTCCCGGGGGAGGGCCGGGCGCGCTCCGGGAGGCGGCGGCCCCGGCCCGAGAGCCGCAGGACTCCGGTCGGAGCGTGGCCGGACCCCCACCCGCCGAGACGCCCAGGGAGGACACGGTGAGTGCTGCCCAGGCGGGAACCGCGGGGAGGCAGCGGCGGGAGAGCCCGCCCTCTCCTCCCGCTCCTAAAGTTTGCAATGGGACCGACTCCCGCTCTGGGAACCCGCGGCTACTCCACTCCGCGCGAGCACAGGAATAGGTGCCGCCGAGTGGAGGGGGTGTCTCATTTGCGGCGCCGCGCACCCCGCAATTTCCCAGGCCGGCCGTGGAGAGGGGGGCGTCGGGGGTGGGGGCCACACTATCTCCTGGGGCTCTTCAAAGGCCCCCAGATGCCCCCCGCTGCCCGGGGACCCCTCGCTCTCTGCAAAGAGCCCTAATTCCTGGGCCGCTGTCCCGGGTCACCTTCTGGAGTCCACGATGGGGCTGGCCCGGCAGGGTGCGCCCCCTCCCCTCCGCGGTGATCGGCTGGCCCCACCCCCGCCGAGACCAAGTTCAACAAGTTTGGCCAAGAAATCCTAAAGCCTCCATGGTTAGGCCTGGCCTGGCCGCTCCGCGTGTGCTCCACCGGTTCCGAGTCGTGCAGCTCCAGACCTGCAAGAGGGCCGCTCGAAGGGCACCGTCCATAAGGGTCGAGGCCAGAGACGGGCAGCCCCTGGGCTGCGAGGTCTGGTGTGGAGGCTCCGGGTTTGGAATGCGTCATCAGGGAGCAGGCACCTCAGGCTGCAGGTCGGGTTTCCGAAAGTGCCCCTTTGTTATGCCCCTCCCTGGCCCTGCCTCCTCCCCTTTGCCTGCGCCACCCCTTCCCCCACCCTCTCGGAAGGCTCTGGCTGCTAGTTCCAGCCGCTCTAGCCTAGGCACCACTCTCTGGACCAACTGGCCGCCCACTCCTGAGCCTTCACATCTTAGGTTTTCGGGAGGGCGGGGAGGGGCTGCTGGGAGAAGAAACCCTTGGGCGCAGCCTGTGACTCAGGAGGATGGGCAGGGCAGGATGGCAGTGCTCCCTCCCAGTGGCATGCCCCCAGCTTCTGGGAAGGGTGGGGGCTGATCTGCGCGCCGGCGGCGGCGGGGGTGCCGAGGGGAGGTACCTACCTGCCTTAGGGAGAGTGGGTTCTTCCCTGAGTCTCAGGACTCCCTTACCTTGGCCCAGGCAGCTATGAGGAGACCCTGCCAAGCCCCAGCAGACTTCTGCAGGCCCAGTAGGTACTGGCTACCTGGGCTGGGAAGCGTTTATTATTTGCTTTCTGAGCTCTTGCCAGTGGTAGAGTGTGTTCTGGGGACCAATCTGGGTCTCTGCTGAAGTCAGGATGCACAGGGTGCTGGTGCTCCTCAACAGGGGCCATGGTTCACACCGCGCACCCCCACCGCTAGATTTAGCCAGGGCTGTGGGGCCTGGCTGTGCCTGGGACTCTGGGCTTGTGTTTGCTCTGGGAGGCCGGAGGGAGCAGTGCCAGCCCTGCACACACAGCTCTCTCTGTTCTGGGGCCAGAGAGAGAGAGCGGGTGGGGGGCAGCTCTCTCAGGAGCCAGAGCCTGGAGGCTGGAGGAGGCAGGGGGCAGGGGCCCCTGGAAGCCTCACTGAGAGGCTAGGAAGGCCCTGTGATTTACAGCTGCGGCTCTGTTTCTCTCCATCTGGTTGGCAAGTCCTTTCTGGGTAAATGGGGCAGACTCAAGAGGAAGCAAGGTGAAGTGCTGAGGACCCTTGCGGACCAGCTGCTCCGTCCCTCTCCTGCTCTGTACCCAGACACCTCCATCCACTGCAGGCCTCAGCTCTCTCTCCCGGAAGCTATTCTCACAATAGCTTTCTCACAGCTGCTGTAGCCTGCAGGTTCCCTGGTCTTTAGGTGGATGTCATTTGTTTCTTCATTCAACTACTAACTCCAATGCCTGAACAAACACAAATCGGGCCCCCTCTGCCAATGACTGGGGACAGATTCTGCCCTGTCAGTCACTGCCCAATAGAATATATCGTATATAACCTGACTGAGGGCTCACAAGGGGCTGTGTAAAGGGAGGTGGGTCGTGGGGTGGGGGAGACTGTGAGGAGACCTCAGATTGAGTTTTGAAGGATGGATAGTGGTTTGTCAGTGTGGAGGGGAGCAGGGTGATAGAGTCCTGCTTTGGGGGCAGAGGGCACATACTGTGTCCTGGGCCTGGCGATGTCCCTTGGGCCTGCTCAGAGGAGGAAGCAGTTTCCTTCTAGGGGCTTGAGTCAGTGCTAGGGACAGCTGAGACCCTGCCAAGAGGCAGGAGGGGAGTGGCCGTGTGCCACTGTGTCCTCTAACCTCTGGGTGGTGGCTCTGGGGTTGGAATCCGCCTTGCTCTCCTCCCACAATTCTGGAGCACACTCTTACAAGTGCCTGGTCACCTGTCTGACT
The DNA here is from genome assembly GCA_028646485.1 of Cryptoprocta ferox. Classification (NCBI taxonomy): domain Eukaryota; kingdom Metazoa; phylum Chordata; class Mammalia; order Carnivora; family Eupleridae; genus Cryptoprocta; species Cryptoprocta ferox. Next base: position 14,855,268 of record CM053575.1, read on the forward strand.
CCCTCCATTCTGCCCCAGACTCTGGGCTTTTAAGGGCGGGGCTGAATTACTCATTACTCATGGAGGCTTGTGGGACGTCAGTGGATGCTGTGGAACAGGATGAATGTCCCTTGTGACTGTCAGACCCCTTGTATTTCTTGCTCATTGCCTGGTTTGAGTCTTTTTTTAAATTTAAATTAATTAATTTATTTTGAGAGAGAGAGAGAGAGAGCAAGAGAGCTCATAGGAAGGCCAGAAAGAGGGAGAGAGAGAAAATCCCAAGCAGGCTCCGCACCGTCAGCGCAGAGTCCGATGCGGGGCTCGAACCTTGAGATCATGACCTGAACCAAAATCACTAACTGCCTGAGCCACCCAGGCGCCCCTCCTGGTTTGAGTCTTAAACCAGCCCTGGCACAGAAGACCAGGAGGCAAAATTTCCATCTTAGGAGGGAGCCAAGTCTTCCTTAGGAGGACAGTGAAATGCATTTGTTCAAGCTTCTTGGCCGAGATAGGATTCGGGCCTCCTGGCCCCCAGTCTGCTCTTGCTGGCAAAGGGAGCTACTGGAGTGTGGCTGGGACCCTCTGACTTGGCCTCATCTGGTAAAGGGTCGCCTTGTTGTTCAAAGAAAGGTGATGGCGCCTGGCTTGGGCAGGTAACCTCTTCTCTCAACTGTAGTTGGTTGGGGGGAGCAGCGGGGCCCTCTGCCCACCACCCACCCCCGCCTGCCACCTAATCCCCTACTGGATCGTGTGACCCGCCTGGCATTCTCCTGGCTGGAATCTGGCGCTTCTGACAGCAGTTGCTATATCGGGGGAGCCGGGCACCGCCCTGGACACTCTGGGTCCCTGCCCTCACCCTCTGCTTTGCTTTTGTCAGCTTTGAGGCAGAATCACAGTTGAAGCTTTAAGAGTTGGACACCTAGGACCCAGAAGTGATCTGCAGGCCCCCGGTAGGTGGAATGAGGCTGGGTGGAGGAGGGTGGGCAGACTCAGAGCATGAGGAGATTTGAAGTGGCTATCCTTTCCCCTATCCTAGCCCCTCCTGGGGCCTTCCAGATCTCTACCTGCAAAGTCCTAGCTCTGACAGTTCCTTAGATGGTGGGGATAGCAGTGGGGACAAAGCCCAGGGATAGGAGAGGATCTTTTTCTCTCCCCAGAAGTGTATATCCAGCTTCCCTGCTTACCCTTCTGCTCTCCACAGCCCCGGTCCGCCACCATTCCGTGCTGCAGGGACACCATGGCTCCAGAAGAAGACACTGGAGGGGAGGCCCCAGAGGGCAGTTTCTGGGAGGTGAGCAGCTGGGTCCTAGGTTCGGGGGTGCCCACCCCGCCCTGGGCCCAGCCACCTGTCCAGGGAGGAGGCTAGCTGTCAGCCCCAGCCCTGGCGGGGGCTTCTCCCTGGCAACACCACCTTTCTCCTGTCTGTCCCAGGCTGGCAACTACAGGAGGACCGTGCAGCGGGTAGAGGACGGGCATCGGCTCTGTGGGGATCTGGTCAGCTGCTTCCAGGAGCGTGCCCGCATCGAGAAGGCCTACGCCCAGCAGCTGGCTGATTGGGCCCGCAAGTGGAGGGGCACCGTGGAAAAGGGTGAGGCTGCGCTCGGGCCTCGGCGGGAGCTGAGGGCCGCCAAGGGTGGGGAGATCAGGCAAGGCAGATTCTTTTTTGCACCTCTCCTGGAAGGTTTGAGGTTTGAGGTTTTCATGTCTGCCTTCCCTTTGAAGAGGGAAGAGCCTCCTGGTTATTCTTACAGTTGTGCTGTTAAGAGTTTGCAAAGTATGGTCATCAGTTATTTTGATATTTAACAGCCCTATGATGGAGATGGTCCTGTTCTATCCATTGTCTAGAGGGGAATCCAGAATTTCAGAGACGCTAAGTGACTTGCCTGAGTTCACACAGCTAGGAAGAGCTAAAGCGTGAACCTGGGCCTTCTGACTCAGGAGCTTGGGATCTTTCCATCCTAACAAGCTGCCCTCCCTGAAGGCGGAGGCTAATTCTTCCCTTTGGGGCAATAAAGTATAGTGCTTGATGCCACAGATTTGGGTTTGAATCTCAGCTCGGACTTGTAGCTGTAATGCTTTGTGCGGTTAACTTCACTTTTCTGGGCTGCTGTTTGTTGTCTGTTAAATGTTGATCATGACACTGTCTTCATGGGAGTGGATTAAAGATTCGGTGAGATCTCCTATATCAAGGCACAGAGAAGCTGTCGATAGGCAGCCGCTGACAGCTTTGTTGTTCATCTCTGCATTCCCTCTGTGCCTGGCACCCAGCGAGAAGGGGTGGGCTGGTTTCTGGTGGTGTCCCTGGCCTGGCCCAAGCCCATGCCTCCCCACAGGCCCCCAGTACGGCACGCTGGAGAAGGCCTGGCACGCCTTCTTCACGGCAGCTGAGAGGCTGAGCGCGCTGCACCTGGAGGTGCGGGAGAAGCTTCAGGGGCAGGACAGCGAGCGGGTGCGCTCCTGGCAGCGGGGGGCCTTCCACCGGCCAGTGCTGGGTGGCTTCCGCGAGAGCCGGGCTGCCGAGGACGGCTTCCGCAAGGCCCAGAAGCCCTGGCTAAAGAGGCTGAAGGAGGTGAGCCTGGTGGGGGGGAGCGGGGGGGGGGAGGGGAGATGATTCCCTTCCTGAATCTGCCCCGGGCCACCCGGGGCCAGGGCTTGGCGTGCAGAGTCCGGACTTGTCCCCGTGTATGCCAGGTTGAGGCATCCAAGAAGAGCTACCATGCGGCCCGGAAGGAGGAGAAGACAGCCCAGACTCGGGAGAGCCACGCAAAGGCAGACAGCGCCGTCTCCCAGGAGCAGCTGCGCAAGCTGCAGGAACGGGTGGAACGCTGCACCAAGGAAGCTGAGAAGGTACCAGGCGGCCTTTCCCAGCCCTCATCCTCACCTGCCATCTACTCTACAGATCATCATTTAAAAGAGGAACCAAAGAAAAGATGATGCTTTACTCAGGGAAAGAAGCTGTGCGGTTTCAGGCGTTCGGAGGAGCTTAGCAGTTGAGGAGACCTTCCAGCTCCTTCCACTGCATCCTGCCTGAGACAGGCTCTCATGTGGCCTGCCCCACCAAAGCACCCTTTCCTCCAGCTCTGAGTATCTGCTGCTCCGTTTCTACCTCCTCCATGAAGCCTTTCCCCATTTCTCCCACCGCCCCCTATAGCTTGACCTCACCTCATTATCCATCTTCACTCACCAGACTCTCAAAGCTGCTGTGCCCAAGTGTCACCTCCCTTGTTAGGCTGCAAGGGTCTTAGAGGGCAAGAGCTGGCTCTGCAGACTGATTGGTGCTGGTGCCTGGCCCAGGGTCTCACCCCTGGTGGCACTCAGTAAACACGGGTGGGGTCCTGAGTGGAAGGAGGTCTTGTCCTCACCGGGCCCCTCCTCTCCCACTCAGATGAAAACCCAGTATGAGCAGACACTGGCGGAGCTGCATCGCTACACCCCACGCTACATGGAAGACATGGAGCAGGCCTTTGAGACCTGCCAGGCCGCGGAGCGCCAGCGGCTTCTCTTCTTCAAGGATATGCTGCTTACCATACACCAGCACCTCGACCTCTCCAGCAGCGAGAGGTATGGCCTGCGAGGTGGGCCTGGAGGTCTGGGGCAATGCTGGGTCTCCTCCATCCCCCCCAGGCTCTGGCCAGGGGAAATGAGTTTGGGGGCGGTGCCGGGGCTCGGGGCTCCCCGGTCTGAGGTTGTGCCTCGGGCTGCAGGTTCCAGGAACTCCACCGAGACCTGCATCAGGGCATCGAGGCAGCCAGTGACGAGGAGGATCTGCGCTGGTGGCGCAGCACCCACGGGCCGGGCATGGCCATGAACTGGCCACAGTTTGAGGTATGTGTTCTGGGCTGGCTGGGGCTGGGAGGGGTGGGGGGGCTCAGCCTGGACCTGAGGAGGGAGGCTAAGGCTTGAGGTGAAGTAGGTGAAGGTCTGAATGGCTCGGGCTGATTCTAAGCACTATCTCCACAGGAATGGTCCTTGGATACACAGAGGACGATCAGCAGGAAGGAGAAGGGTGGCCGGAGCCCTGATGAGGTTACTCTGACCAGCATCGTGCCCACGAGAGATGGCGCTGCACCCCCACCCCAGTCCCTGGGGTCCCCAGGGTAAGAGCCAGAAACCTGGCTGTGGGAAGGAAATATCTCTGCCCCTTGCCCTGCCTCTGCTCCTTCCCTTCATTCCTCTCATGCCCAAAGTGGACTGAAAATTGGTGCTGGGAACTCTAAGACCTACTTAGTAGTTATAAGGATGCCGGTGTTCATGGTGGTTTTGATTTGCCAGGCGTTTCCCATGTTCCCTCTCATCTATTGCTCACATCAGCCCTGTGTGGCAGGAAATGCGCCAAGCTCACAGGCATGTGTGGCAGAACTCAGACTGGGATTTTTCAGTTTCTCCCCACCTGCCTCCCCTGGGGTTCTTCCAGAGGGTGAGCCCTTGGCCCTGAGTCCTAAGCTCGCTTGCTCAAGGTGATCCTCGTGCCCTGAGCCTGTCGCCTTCTGTCTCCCTCTCTAGCGGTGGGCAGGATGAGGAGTGGTCAGATGAGGAGAATACCCGGAAGGCTGCCACGGGGGTGCGGGTGCGGGCACTCTATGACTACGCTGGCCAGGAAGCTGATGAGCTGAGCTTCCGAGCAGGTACCCAGAGACCCCTTTCCTGTTCCTTTCCAGGCTTTAGCTTCCCCCTCCCTTCCTTTATAACTTGAGCAGGGGTGTGGGAAAGGAAAGCCTGCTGTCTACTTCCCAAGGGCCAGTTCTCTGATTCTCTCTCTCTCTTTCTTTTTTAATGTTTATTAATTTTGGGGGTTGGGGAGGAGCAGAGAGAGAGGGAGAGAATCTCAAGCAGGCTTTACGCTACTAGTACAGAGCCTGACATGGGGCTTGAACTCACAAACCATGAGATCATGATCTGAGCTGAAACCAAGTCGGACGGTTAACCAACTGAGCCACCCAGGCGCCACCCCCCCTCCCCGCCCTGGTCTCTGATTCTTAAGGCTACTCTGGGTCCAGCCCCCAGGAGTCAGAGTGTCTGCTCTGAGCCCTCACCTGCCTCTCCAAGTCACCAGCTGGGGCCTGCTTGATACATTTAGGGTCTGGGGTGGAGTGGCTTACTGACTGACCTCCCTTTGCCTGAGCCAGGTCTCTTCTAGCTGGGTTCTCGTACTACCCCCTCTCCCTCAGTCCTTGACCCAATTGCAGGAGCGGAGCTGGGCCAGGGCAATTGGCAGTGACTAATCCCCTTTCCCCCAGGGGAGGAGCTGCTGAAGATGAGCGAGGAGGATGAGCAGGGCTGGTGCCAGGGCCAGTTGCAGAGTGGCCGCATTGGTCTGTACCCTGCCAATTACGTGGAGTGTGTGGGGGCCTGATCTGCCCTGACAACCGTTCTGCAGCGTTTCTCCACCCTGCGTCAGAGCCCAGCTTCTCTTGGACAGCTGGGCCTGAGGGCCCTGGACCATGGTGCCCCCTGCTGCCCTTCTGTCGCTTGAGGAGGAAGGAAGTCCTGAGACCCAGGAAGGGGAGCGGCCTGCATCTAGGAAGGGACTGGTAGGGAATGGCCAACGGAGTGTAGCCAGAGAGGAAGATGGGGAGGTCAGGAGGTGACAGAGGGCTCAGGGGTGCCTGGGCCTCTCCAGGAATGCATGGGTCTCCCCAGGAGCCGTGGACCCAGTTCCTGGTCTCAGTGTTTTGGGATTCCTGGGGTGGTCTTGGGGTGGTGAGTGTAGTTCTGGGCTAGCAGCACTCTCCTGTGACTTGTTTTAGTGTGTATTAAAGTTGGAGAAAAAAAAAAAAAAGCACTGTTAGGTGTGTGTGCATCTTTTCTGATACTCCACCCTTGCCAGACTGCAGAGGGCATCTGGAGAGAGACACTGACTGGGTGGGGAGGTCTGTGGGCCAAGAGTATGTCATGGAAAAAGGTTCGCCAGCTTGGTATCTGCTCTGGAACTTCGGGACCCTAATCTGGGGTGGGAGGTACTCAAGATTGGGCTTGGTGTGCGCCCACCAAGGCTGGAGGCTGAGTAGAGTTCTGGGCTGTACGGGAGCCTAGTCAGTCTGTGTTCCCGTTCAGGCCGGTGGGACCATGAGTGCTTGGTAGGACTGTTAATCATCACCCATCCACCGGGAACTGGCCCCATCTGAGACCCCGGGCCACCGGCCCCCAGCCTCGCAGCCCTCGCCTTCTAGGGGGTCGCACCACGTGCCGGGGGATGGCGGGGCGTCCCGGTTGCGCTCCGGCAAGGTTTGGACCAGCTCTCGAGCGGTCGCTCCGCCCTGGCTGCGGATTGGCCCCTGGGGTGGCGCGGCGTGGGTCCCGCGACCTTTGTAGAGCCCGGGGCTGCTGCGGCCTCCGCTCGGGTTCCGCCGGCCGCTCATTGGTCCAGATCCGGACAAATCGCTCCACCCCCGGCTGATGGGGGGCAGGGCTGGAGCCGACCCGGGGCCCCGCCTTCCCGGCCGCGGATTGGCCCGCGACAGGACCCGTCGGTCGCGCTGGTGTCTGGGAAGGAGAGAAAATGGCGGCGGAACCGAGCAAGACCGAAATCCAGACTCTTTTTAAGCGGCTTCGCGGGATTCCGACCAACAAGGTGCGCGAGCGGGAGCCGTGCGGGGTCCGGCGCCGGCGGAGACGGACTCTCCCGTCTCTCCTGGGGCCTGAGGGAGGGAGAGGGGCGTACGTGGGCTGTTTCCCTGGCGTGTCAGCGCCCGGCCTCGACTCGGGGCCCCTGACCATTGGCTCATCGCCTCCTCCACCCAGGCCTGCTTCGACTGTGGCGCCAAGAATCCGAGTTGGGCCAGCATCACATATGGTGTTTTCTTATGCATTGACTGCTCCGGGGTTCACCGCTCCCTGGGCGTTCATCTCAGCTTCATCAGGTGGGGTCTTCTTTGCGGCTGCTGTGCTTCTGCCCTGCCAGGGCTGTGTGCTCAGCAGGGGAGAGTGGCTGCCTCCACTGGGCTGCCCGGCCAGGGAGGGGTCCGGTGGCCCGGCACCGGAGGGAACCGCCTGTGTGGGCCCTTTGCCACATAGGCAGTTTGTCTCCGTGTCTGGGTTAAAATATCCTTCTTTTCTGTTGGTTAAACTTGACACTCAGAGTATTAGTTTCGGGGGGGAAAGTTAGCTGCATTGACCTTGTTGCTGAATGTTGGTCGAGCATGTCTGAAGTGAGACTATGGACCATCCTTAAGGGGAAAGCCAAGTCCAAGCTTGAGTGCCTGAGAAGTCGACCTCCTTTCGGATCTGGACAGTAATTAGGACTCTTGACTAGACAGCTGAAGAGCAAACTTAGAGTGGAGGGTGGTGGTTGATTAATGTTTCTTGGGCGCCTACAGAAGCCCCAGGCCAAATGACAGGTACGGGTCTGCCAGGGGAGCGTCTCCTGATTACCTGCTGGTGGGTGACATGCAGCCCTCGCACACAGGTCCACAGAGTTGGATTCCAACTGGAACTGGTTCCAGCTGAGGTGTATGCAGGTCGGCGGGAATGCCAATGCGGTAAAGCTCCTTACCATCCTCCCCACCCCCGTTCTTCTGCTTGGGTACTAACTTTACAGTGTCTTCCTAGGGGGGGCCCTGTCAGTATCTCTTTTCAGAGGATTTTCTGGTCTCAAGCAACACTGTACACTATTCTCTAAACTTGGAAATTGGTCATTGTTCTTCTGAAACAGGCTTTGGATTCAAACCAAACTGGACAGATGTTCTTGGGGGAAAGGCTAAGGGAGTTGGGGCCTCCACAGTCATCCAGATCTTGTGAGGCTGGATGAAGGATGGGCACAGTGGGTATAGCATGCTGTCCTCAGGTAGGGTTGAGCGAGGCCTGAGGTTCAGTCAGTCATCTCCAAGGACGGGAGGTTGTTTTTCTGCCGGAATTTCTGGGCAATTTACCTCTGTGAAAAACTGCTGGTGTCAGTAGGGTGTATTATCATGTATAAATAATAATTGGGCTGTTACAAGGGGGTGCCTTTTTTGCTCTGGGGGAATCACTTGTAGCACACTCTCCTCTCTTTGCTCTCCAGACAGCTTTCTTCCGCCAACATGGATGTACAGCCAGTGATGCCAACACCAAATATAATAGCCGAGCTGCCCAGATGTATCGAGAAAAGATCCGGCAACTGGGGAGTGCGGCCCTGGCTAGGCATGGCACTGATGTAAGTGCCTCTTCCCTGGGGCTAGGGTTGTGGGGTGAGTGGGAATATTCAGGGTCCTGTGTCTCAAGGGTGTCTTCTTCCCTCTAGCTTTGGATAGACAATATGAGTAGTGCTCCCAGTCACTCCCCAGAGAAGAAGGACTCTGATTTCTTCACGGAACACACTCAAGTGAGTGCCCCCACAAGGAATGTTTCTCACGATGTTGGCAGGTGGTTTACTTACCAAGGCCAAGGCCTTCTGTGATCGTGGGCATGGAGTCCATTCACCTTGGTGTAATACTTCAGACAGAGAATATCTGGGGCCCACTGCTTGGTAGGTCCAGATGTTTCTTCCTCTCATGAGTAGGCGTACAGTATGGCCCTCCCAAGGAATGGACCCCTATAGACTGGAATAATAGCGGGGAGGACCAGCTTCTTAAAGGCTCAAAAGATGTCAGGAGCTCCAGACAACTTTTCCTGGATTCTTTCCCCATAAGAAAGGTACTGCAGTTGGGTGGACAAGGAAAGGATTCCCTCACCAGCAACCCACCCCTGGGAGGAAGCTTCCCATCTACTGGCACTGGGTGCTGAAGTCAGACTCTCTTAGTTTGAATTCCTGCTCCTCTCTTTAGCATTTCTAGGATGGTGGTTAAGTCACTTTACCTGTCAAAACGTGTCTCTAACAGAGATGTATCTACCTCCTAGGGTTTGTTGTGATCATTACATGTATTTATATGTGAAAAAACCTTAGGCTTGTGCTTGGCATGTGATAAGTGCCTGGTAGTTGTTAGTTGTAAAATTAGGGGAACGGGCTCTGGCTCTGAAGAGTGGAGGGGTGGAGGTGACTGCTAATTTCCTGTTTCTTCTGTAGTCAATAGCAGCTATACTTTTACTCACTAAATTCCAGTCTCCTTTTCTCATGGGCTTGGAGGAGGGCCTTATACCCACAAGGTACCTGTAGATTCTGGACACTCCTTGCCAGCAGGAACAGCTCATCAAAGCTTCTGTGATCTGGCCTCTTTTTCAGCCCCCTGCCTGGAAAGGACCAGCTCCCGACCTAGCAGAGACCCAGGAGCTAGCCCCTTCTACAGAGATCAGTAGCCTGGCACGTGAGTTCAGTATGCATTTCACCTAAGTGCCCTGGTCTTGGCAAAGGACTTGGCCAGGGGACACCTGGCCAAGGGGATAAGAGTATCTGTATGTGCGTGTGTGTGTGTGTGTGTGTGTGTGTGTGGAGGGGGGGTCCTGTATTTCTTAGTGGGCTAGGATTCATTTCAATCCCTTAGAGGAAGTGGTAGGCATTCCTTTTATCTTTTGGTGGCCTCAGCCAGCTGAGGAAAGCCAGTCTTCCCTATTCTTGTCCCATCACTGCCCTTAACGGGAAGTCACTGCAAGCTTTATGCCTTAGACCTAACTCCCACCATTGCATCCACAGAGCCGGAGCACGGCCCCAACATGGACCTGCTTGGCACCTCACCCAAAGCCTGTCTAGGTCAGTATGCCACCTGGCAGGTGTGGGGTGACTGGGAGAGGGTGGGCCTCTAGGGCTCTTTTCAGATCTGCTGCTGCCTGGTCATGTGGACGGAGGCCCCAGGAGACCGAGTGTCTGACATCTCAGGAGTGGGGACCGGGATCGGATTAGTGGCTGCGGCATCTCCTGCAAGGACTTTAGCACCAGGCTCTTTGAATTGATGAACCTGGAAGCTGGTGTACAGGCCTGGGGTCTGCCTCTGGATGTAGAGCTGGGTCTTGCCAAAGTGTGGGGAACCGGAGACTGGATACCTAACCCTGGGTCTGAGGCAGGATTGGCCTGTCTGATCCATTTCATGGGACAGGAGTGTAGCTCTCACAGCTGGAGGCAACACTGTCCTTTCTCAGCCTGTCCCTGGCCTTTCAGCTCTTTTTTACTTTCCTTCGTGTTCTTCAGTCTTGGTTCAGGGTTGGACGTACTATTTGCTGACCTCACTTGTTCTGTTGACCCTTGGGGGTTGGGCAGGAAGCTAACAGGATGACGGTAAAACTGACCCCATGAGACGGCTAGCTTGGCTTGGTCTAAAGTGAGATGCTAGAGCCCTGTGGGAAGAACTCTGGCCTCTGGCCTTGGGAGCTATACAGAGGCTCTGGGGTGGGCCCCTTGTTACTCGCAAGTCTTTTTCTCTAGAGTCCATGTGTCTGTCACCTAAAGGGGCCCTTCCTGCCAGAGGTAACCAACAGCTGTTTTGGGGATCTCGGCCCCTTGCATGTCAGCTCCCTGCTGTAGGAGCTGAGGCTGGCCTTTAACATCTGCTCCCTGCCTAGTAGTCTTTGTGTTGGTTCAGGGACTGTGACTGTCTCTGGTGCTTTGGGTCTAGGTTAACTTTGTCTGTCTGTCTTTGGTTTAGACTATCCTGGTGGGTGGCAGCTTTGCCTTCCTCCGCCTGAAGCTGTTCTTTGTAGAAGCTCTTGCCAAGAAGTTGCATGGTTTGGGTTGAGCTGCTGTCTCTGACCTCCCTTTGTGTTCACTCATGCTCCATCTTCTTTCTCACACAGAACCAAGAACCTCCCTCATTGGCAAGAAAAAGCCAGCAGCAGCTAAGAAAGGGGTAGGTGGAGAGAGGCAGTACGGGCATGGTTAGTAGCTGGCATCAAATAGCCTGGATTCACCCCTTGACCCTGCCACTTACTGGCTGTATGACTTTAGCAAAGGTGCTTTTCTGAACTTTATGAGAGGGCTGTCAAGATGCCTGTCTTCAAGGGGCTCCTGGGAAGAGTCAGGGAGATTATGCACACAGAGTGCCTGGCCCAGATGAGCCCTGGAGCTTCTGCTATTGTGTGAACCTCCTCGTGCCCAGCTCCAGCAGAACCGCTGTTGTCCCTCTTGACCATGCTGGCTGGGCTCCTGGTTTTTACCTAAACTTGAAGAAGGAATGCTTTCTTTGTGGGTGTGGCTAGAGGAGCCATGCATGGGAGGAAACCAAAGACATTTTGGTTGGCGAGGTCCACATCCCATGATTCTCCTCCTAGCTGGGTGCCAAGAAAGGCCTCGGGGCCCAGAAGGTGAGCAGCCAGAGCTTCAGTGAGATTGAGCGGCAGGCCCAGGTGGCAGAGAAGCTCCGTGAGCAGCAGGCAGCTGATGCCAAGAAGCAGGCCGAGGAGTCCATGTGAGTGTTTGCCAGAGGGGCCTCAGCTCCTGTGGGGGTGGGGGGGCAGCCGGTAGGACAGGTCAGGATGGGTGTCTGCCTCTGACATGTTTGTTCCCTCCAAGGGTTGCCTCTATGCGCCTGGCCTACCAGGAGCTCCAGATTGACCGTAAGAAGGAGGAAAAGAAGCTACAGAATCTGGAAGGGAAGAAGCGAGAACAGGCAGAGAGGTTGGGCATGGGCTTGGTGTCCCGCAGGTGAGGCTCAGTGCTGCGGTGTGGCAGGGAAATGCCACTGTTCTGGGAGCCGCCACAGATTCTTCCCAGCAGTTTGGGTTTCTAGGCTCAGTCTTCCTCCCGAGGCTGAACAGATAGATGGTTTTGCTTATTGTCTTAAAGTGCCTAGTACAGTGTTTGTCGCAGGGCAGGTATGTGCTCAGTTAGTGTTTGTTAAATGAAAGAAACACAGGATCAGATTTTTTTTTTTTTTTTTTTTTTTGATATCCAAGAGGGTAGGGTGTGTTGCCTAATGGGGGTGCTAATGGCACTTTTGGTGGAATATTTCTTTATTTTTCAAGAACTCCCGAAGAATTACAGGGCTTTTAGCATCCCTAATCCCTGTCCGCTAAATGCCATTGCTGCCAGACACACTCATGTCTGGAAATACCCGCAGACAGTGCCCTTTGGCATTGACAATATCCTTCCTGTTTCAGGACCACTGGGTTTGTGTTGCTGAGGTTTCTTCAAAGCAGAACAGAGACTGCAAACCAGTTCTATTATACATTTTGTTTGCTCTACACTAAGAACTCACGTTTAGAGATTTCCCTAACACTAGACTTTGGATCTCTCTTAAACATTGGCATATCGGACAGCACTGGGGCCAGCAGTCCTGGCTGCAGTGGGCTTGTGCTAAGTGGTGGCTCTTCCTTTCGAGGGGGTGTGAGCTCTGCCATTGGCCTTGGTTACTTGAATACAACAATCCTGTGCAGGAGGTATTATTCTCTCTTTTTCCAGGTGAGAAGATTGACTTAGAGCAATTAAAAAACTTACCTGAAGCCCATGAATCTAGTAATTGGAACAACTAGAATTTGAACATAGAACTACTGATTGCAAATTCAGTATTTGGGGGCTTTATACTCCACTTCTCTGAAAGAAGATAAGGCTGGCTATTTCCGCATAATCTTTCAGAACTTGTACTCGTTAGATTTAGGTTATTCCGTTTCAGTCTTGTGTGCTACTTGTCTAATCCACAGCTAATCAGGGAAACATAAAATTTTAATCCCAGAAAGGACTTTAGGTCTCCTCCCCTTCCCTGTTTCGGTCACAGGAATTACTGGGTTAAAGGGTATGAACAGTTTTTTTCAGCTTTTTTTTTTCTTTTTTTGTGGTGCAATAGATCTTTATTTAAACCCTGCCAACTCTGTTTAAAGCCTTATTGTAAAATACTCACTCTTTGGGGTTCTGCCAGCTAAAAGGTGTAGATTTTTCTTTTTCTGTAGATATTTTTTAATGGGTTTATTTAAGTGAAATTAATCCTTAAAATGCCTCTGTGGAGCATGACACAGGACGGAAGCGAGGCGTGAAGAGTTAGTGCTGCCTGCCCAGCCCACTGCCTCTTCTCACTGGGGTACCGCAGCCCCAGGGCTGAGTGCATACAGCAGGTGCTGTACTTTGAAATACTTTCATCTTAAAAAAAAAAAAAAAGCGGGGTGGGGTAGGATAATTAAGGAGTCATTCTTTGATGCCGTCAGATTCCTTTCTCTGTTTCTGGGGCAGTTTTCATCTTTTCCATGTGTATGTGTCCATCTGGGTGAAGGATACGGCTCATGATGCAGCAAGTCTGTTGAGTTGTTTCTAAGAGCAAAAGAACGCTCATTTGGTGCACATCCTTATCAAAATTGTAATAGGCAAACGGTACGTAGTGAGGGAATCCTTCCTTTGAGAAGACAAAGCTGACATGTGGACCATCCATCGAGGGTGTGCTCCAGCTCAGCAGGGTTCCTGGCACTCCCTGCGGGGTCTGGCCCTGGCCCTGTGCTGGGGCCAGGGGGGAGAAGGCTCTGGGTGATGCCCAGTGAAAGAGAGCCCAGGGTTCCTGGCACTCCCTGTGGGGTCTGGCCCTGGCCCTGTGCTGGGGCCTGGGGGGAGAAGGCTCTGGGTGATGCCCAGTGAAAGAGAGCCCAGGTTTCTGCCAGCAGCTGGGCAGAAGCTGTGTAGTGACACTTCTCTTGTGTAGTGACACTGCTGCTCACACCTGCTCTTGGGCCTGGCTCTGCTTGTCTCCACAGCTCTGTCTCCCACTCGGTGCTGTCTGAGATGCAGGTGATCGAGCAGGAAACCCCAGTGAGTGCAAAATCCTCCCGATCGCAGCTGGACTTGTTTGATGATGTTGGTACTTTCGCCTCTGGACCTCCAAAGTAAGGCTATTGTCGGGGTGCAGACTTGGCCACCATGTTCCTCATCAGGCTTCTCTGAGCTACTCTACTGTCTCACTAGGTACAAGGACAACCCCTTTTCCTTGGGGGAAAGTTTCAGTTCCCGCTGGGATACAGATACCGCCTGGGGTGTGGACAGGATGGAGGAGAAGGAGCCAGAAGTGACCATCTCAAGCATCCGGCCTATTTCAGAAAGGTGGAGTGGGCAGGGGCAACACTGTCCAGGAGGGTTTTCTGTGATGAGGGGAACTCTGCACCTGCACTGACTGGTGTGGTGACCACTAAGCACGTGCCTACTGAGCTCTTCAGATGTGGCTGTTGTAACTGAAGAACTGAACATGTTACTTGAATTTTAATAAATTTAAGTAGCCATGTGGCGAGTGGCTACCAGATTAGGTAGTGCAGGAATCAGGCTTTGGTTTGAGTTTTGCTTTATCATCACACAAAGCCTAGCAGCTTATTTTGTTCAAGATGTGTTTCTCTGGCAAGAGGAGCCTGATTTTATGCTTCAGTCCTGACCACTCAGGGGTATGTGTCTCTGGCCACCATGTTACTTGTTTTTTTTAAAGCCTGTTTTATGTCAGTCTGGGCAGTGCTTAACTGACAAATTACCTGCGAATCATTTGTAAAATGGGGGACATAAGTAATGACCTCACAGGGCTGTTGGAAGGATTGAAAGTCATGACACTTATAAAACACCTAGGCCAGTGTCTCCTTGTCAGTGGTAGAGAGGAGTGACCATACACTTTTCCATCCACGCTGGGATGAGTTTGAGAGTGAAAAGGCCAGAAGAGTAGGTGTAAACTCAGGCCGACTGAGACATACGGTCACTCTAGCGTTAGGCCACTTGTAACTAGGAGTAGACTGGCAGTAGTGATACCAGGACAGCCCAGACTTTGATGAAGCTCAAGTGATTTGGGGCAGAAGCCTAGTCCTCTCTAAACTATTTCCATGCCACCTGGGAGAGTGAACGTAAGCTCTCCATGCCTTGGCCTCGGTGTGGAGAAGACAGGGGCCTTGTCAGGGGAGAGGGCCCAAGAGTCCGAGAGCCATAGGCAGATGGGCATCATCAGCATCCCCAGAAGGCCAGTGGTGCTTCTTCTGGCCTCTTTAGTAATGGGATTAGTAATACGAGGCTCTGACAGTAATGGGAAGGATCAGAGCTGTCCCACATCCACCCCTCAGAGTCACAAACAGAAGGGAAGTGGAAAGCCGGAGCTCAGGCCTCGAGTCCAGTGAAGCACGTCAGAAATTTGCAGGAGCCAAAGCCATCTCATCGGACATGTTCTTTGGGCGGGAGGTGGATGCGGAGGTAAGTGGGGTCGTCCACCCTGAGCCTGGTGGCAGCAGGTGGAGTAAGAGCTTCCTCCTTGCCACTGCTTTGGGCTTTAGCACCAGGCTGCCTCGGCCGATAAGGAGTTCTCGACTCCTCGGCCAAAAGATCTCCAGGCCTTTCCCTTTCTTCACCACAGCATGAAGCCAGGTCTCGACTCCAGCAGCTCTCGGGTAGTAGTGCCATCAGCTCTTCTGACCTCTTTGGGGACATGGATGGAGCTCATGGAGCAGGTAGGGCCCCAGTGGTAAGGTGCACGCCAGGCAAGGCCCGTGGGCAGAGCCGGAGGGCTCTGGGGGCTGGGAAGGGCTTCCTGCAGGGCTTCCGGCCCACCCTTTCCCTTGCTTTTACAGGTAGCGTATCTCTGGGCAACGTGCTCCCCACAGCTGACATTGCCCAGTTTAAGCAGGGTGTCAAGTCTGTGGCCGGGAAGATGGCTGTACTGGCCAATGGCGTGATGAATTCTTTGCAGGTGAGCCTGGGGCTGCTTGAGCCGGGGCGGGAAGGGAAAGCGCTAGAGAGTAGTGCTTGGAGGTTGGCCGCCTCCACCCCCTCCAGACAGTGCTGCTGGGTAGCTCCTGGGCCCCACAGAGAGCTTTCTCTTTTCCCAGACGGGCAGCTTCCTTCCTCTGAGCTTGGTACCAGGGCTCGGTCACTCCCTCAGATGCTGCCATGTCTGCACGGATTTTCGCAGCCTTGTCACCACCTTACCTCTCTCTCCCCTCCCTCCCCAGCTTCGAGATCAGGCAGGATTTTCCCCTTGGGATCTGGTCACAACCCCTTTCCCGAGTTACAATAAAATAAAAGTCTCTGCCATAGTGAGATTGGTGCCCGATTCCCCTGAGTACCCTCGTCATGCAGGGGCGTGTCTCGGGAAGCTGCAGGTGAGAGCCTGACTTTTGTTTTTTCCTCCCCCATCCCCAGGATCGCTATGGTTCCTACTGACCCAGGTGCCACGGCTCAGGCATATGGTGGTGACAACAGCAAAACCCCCATGATTCCAAGGCCAGGGGTGCTTGCCTTGTGGAAGCTGGGGAGGAATTGTTACTTTATATGTGTTGTGTGTGAGTGGGGAGGCCTTTGAGGATCTCGGGTGAGGGGGATGGGTGGTTCCAGCCTTGACCTCAGCCTGTAGACTGAGCCCTTTCATTCTCCTCCCCTCACACCCTCTCCCCTGTGTGCTAGATTACTGTCCTCTGGTCCTGCCCCCCAAGCTGCTGCTCACTTGTCCTGCCACACTGGGAGCGAGGGGAGGAGTTTCCTCCGGAGGGTTTATTCTGGGTCCAGCCCTTCCCCAAGGAGGGAGAGTGAGAGGTGTAAGGCTTTTTTGCCAGCTCTAGGATCCTTCCAGGTCGTCTGGGGTTTGGCCCCCGTCCTCTGGAACCAGTGGGCAGGTCGAGAAAGAGTTCTGCTATAGACCAGCCCCAGGGGAGGGAGGCTGCTCCAGTGGCCTCTTCTGGGCGCCAGGGGAGGGCAGGGGTGGGGAAGGACCTTCGTCTGGGCCTTCTTAAGGGCTAGAAACTTTACCCGGTACCGAAAGGTTTCATTTGGAATCAGACTGGAGGCCCGAGTGATCTTCTCCTGTCTCACCACCCCTTTTTACAGTGATCACTTGCGGGATACTTCTCCTGGGTGTCTCGGAGTCCTTCCATACCATCCATTGTGGAGCACAGGACCCTCTGTCCCTTCTTCCCCTGCTTGGTGTGGCCATGGTGGGTCTCATCTGCCCTGTGCCCTGCTCTGGATGCTGTGAGCGTAATGCTGGCCAAGGAAGCAGAGGACATGAGGGACAGAAACAGGCTCTTGGGGCTCAACTTTCTTCTGTGTCATCCTGGTCTTAGGGGGGCCTGGACAGCACCCCACCACCGAGAGCTTGAGGCACCTGCAGAGCTGCACGCCTCGCCCCTGGCCACTGGGCCATGCACTGTGTCATCCTTGGTGCCATCTTCCCCTGCTGTGCTGACAGTCTGGGCCCACCCTGCCCCCTGTGGCTTCGGGGTTGGGCTCCCAAGCAACACAGACCATTCTTCCCTCCCCTCTCCCCCAAAGGGACTTGACTTTCTTTCTGGACTGTTTGTATTGAAACAGAGTGGTGTCAAATAAAGCCTGGACAGGGCCCAGGGCTGCTGTTGATCTGAGTCAAGTAGTGTCCTCTCTGGATCCTTGCCTCCCTGCCCAGCGCAGGCCCCTGGCCTCACTCTCTGGGCTCCCACCGATATGGGTAGGGCGTCGGTGCTGAAGCTGAGGGCACTCTCTCCGGGGCCTCCAGCTTGTCTCTTCTCTGAAAGCCAAAGGCCCCTGGCTCCTCGGCCCTGTGCTGCCGCGAGGTCCGGTGCAGCCTCGACCTCACCACCCTGTTGCACGTGGAGGAAAGAGCTGGTATTAGTTGGCCCTTTAACTCATCCACTGAGCCATACTGCTGTGGGCAGGTGAGCAGCCCAGCAGCTTGGGACCTCATCCTGGCAGTAGGCTTGACTGGGGTGTGTTTCTCAGTGGAGTTTAAAGACAAATGAAATATACAGCCTTAATGGAACCCTTTTAAATCTGGGAAGAAAGGGTGTGTGTATGACCCCCTGGCTTGGCAACTCTTTTCCCTGTAGGGACTCCTGGAATATATCTGGCCCCTGAGGGGTCCTCGGGGTCAGGTGCAAACCACTGGTCTGGGAGATGGATGATTAGAAAGGATGGGCAGAGGGGGCCCGGGGTTTTAGCTATTGATTTCCGAAGTGTGGGTCTGGGCCTTCCAGCTCTGGAGTGTTCATAATCCAGATTTCTGTGCCCCACTCCAGGCTGGAGCTTGGTTAACTTGCATCGTAAACAAGCTCCCCTTGTGATTCCGATGCACATCGGGATTTCTGAGCTGTCAGCCAGAGGCTGGAGATGGGGATGGGCCTGGAGAAGTCACGTGGCTTGGAGCTTCTGTAGGACCGGAACTTCCAGCCCTGGCCTGGCACTCCAGGGCTTTGGGAGCCAGTTCCTGAAGTTATCGGGGGTGGGGGGTGGGTGGGAGTGGGTTGTCTGGGCAAGGATGAGCCCAGGATAAGGTGTGTGCCCAGTGCGGCGACTCCCAGCTTAGGAGGCAGCCTGCTCTGCTTGGGTTCCTGGGTGGCTTTTACTTTCTGGACAACTGCCCGATTCAAGGAACTTGAAGACCACCTGTCTTACCTTCCTCCAGTCTTGGCTGGAAGCTTGTCTTCCTCAGGCCTGTCCCCAGCTCCATCCCCACTGCCCCAATCCTGAGCAGCTGCTTAGCAAATATTTAAGGAGACTCTGGCTAGAAGACTCTGCAGTGCTAATCCTTTGGGACCAGGGTCTTTAGAGTTCTGGAACCTGGCCTTGAACCCTCTGAGCTTATTTTCTGAAGGCCCATTCCAGCTGTGAGCATCTTTCCTTTGAAAGGCTGCTGTCCTGTGCCCGAGTTGAGGCCCTCTTGGCTCATCTGAGGCTGGTCTCCAGGCTTGAGTGGTCCTCTGGCCCCCACCTCCCAGTCCTGCTAGGAAAGCTGGGACTCAGCACCCAAAACCCAAACTCGCCCCTTCCCTTCAACCCCTCTTCAGTGTAGTGGCTTTAGACTCACCACTTACTGGATTACAAGGGACTTTATTCATTTAACATATTTAACTGTTAGACACAGAGGAGACTTGAAGCAGTTTTTGAAAGTGGAATTGTCTTCTTGCCTACCCTTCATCCTATCATAGTAGTGGCTCTTCCTCCAGGAGAAGACCACCATGTTTATGTCCACCCCATACTTGCATCACGGGTGTTGCCCTTGACCATGCAGTGCCCTGCATGGTTATTCATGGTCTCTCCCCTTCCTGGTGTTGCTGTGAGGAGACTACCCTTACTTGGGGACTGTCAGCAAAAGACTAAAGCCAAGTCACCTTCCTGGTGGCCTCTGTTCAGTCTGCTGTCAGCCTGGGGCCTGACTAAAGCACAGAGGCTGACAGGGCCAAGGAGAGTAGGCTGTTACTCTTCAGGGTCACTGCTTGGCTTGGCTGATACCAGAACCCCTCTGGCTGGTCTTTGGGCTTGGGCTGTTATTCAGGCTTTTCACCAGCAGAGGGCAGCATGGCACAGGAGTGGGAGAGGAGGTTGGCTGGGAGTCCCAAGGGCTACGTGGGGAGCTGGATACAGGCGTTGTGGACGGGACCCTTCAGACTCAAGTCTCGGACTCATCCGTCTCTTCGGTGGAGCCATCGCTCTCTGCATCCATCTTGCGGGCATGATGGAGGGGTCTCCAGGGAGAGCCAACCCGGGGAGGGGTCCGGGAAGGCAGGCAGCTGGCCTCCGGATTGGCAGTGGCCGAGTTGACCAGGCCTGGGATCTGGGCCAGCCTGAAGGAGGGAAGAAGCCCAGAGGGCAGCCAGGTGCTTCCTCTCTAGAGACCAGGACCTCCATGCTCACTCTTGCGTCAGGTGAAACCATGGGCTGTATTCCCAAAGGACTCAAAGAGAGGCTACCTCAGGCCTCTGCTGGCGCCCAAACCCTTCCCTGACTGATGGGGATGTTGCGGACAAGCACTGTCACCCACAATAGGACACTACCAGGTCCGACTGAGGTATCGCCTCCCCACAAGGGGGCGACATCCATCTTCCCACCCGACACTTACAGTCGTTCCAGCTCCTCATCCATGGCTGGGTCGTGCATCAGGTCTCCTTTGTCAGGCAAAGCTCCTAGGACATAATCGGGGGGCACAAAACTTACTCTGAGTGTCTTTCAGGCAGGCTCCAGTCTGACAGCTGCATTCGCAGCAGGTGCCTCCATGCCCCTCACCTGCCTGTCTACCTACTCTGCTGACCCTGGGAGGGCAGATCTAAAAGATTTAAGAAAGAGCTCTTTCTAAAAAAAAAAAATTTTTTTTTTTTGAAGTAGGCTCCACGCCCAGCATGGAGCCCAACTCAGGGCTCGAACTCACGACCCTGAGATCAGGACCTGAGCTGAGATCAAGAGTTGGACACAACCGACTGAGCCAACTGCCCCTAAAAATAAAAATTACTTCTTAAGTAGAGTTGACACCCACTGTTAGGTTAGTTTCAGGTGTACGACATAGTGGCTTGCCATCTCTCTGTGTTGTGCCGCAGTCACCACAAGTGTAGCTACCATCCGCCACCACCCGTCACTACTACCGTACCACTGACTGCATTCCCTGTGCCGTATCTTTTATTTCCATGACTTGTTCATGGGGAAGAGCTCTTAAGAAACGTTAAAGAGAACCGCCGTGGGGGCAGGAAGTTGGGGCTACTTCCAGATCAGTTCAGTGAACCTGTGCCTACCCTCTCCAACTCTGGACAAGAACCACAGCTATGAGACATCCCCAAGCCTCAAGGTCACTGCACAAACAGGGCAATCCCCTTCCAAGACTAGGCGGTGGGTTGTGAGCTGTGTAGGGGGCTCAGTTCCTTCCTTGAGGTGCCAGGTACTGGGCTGAAAAGGAGCCAGAGATACAGAGTATGGTCCAGCTAGTCCCCCAAACCAGAAATTATCTAGTTTTGTGCCCCCGAATCAGAGTGACCTCACTTTGGAGACAGAATGGTTAATATTGCTGCCTCAGCTCCTCAGACATGGTCTTGGGGGTGAGAAGCAAAGGCTGGGTCAGAATCAGACCAAACTCTTTGCATGACCGGGAGCTGCCGTGTTGGCGGGGGTGGGGGGTGGGGGGAGATCTGCCTCATCTCTGCTCTGCCGCAAATCTCTCAGAGCTGGTTCCCTCAGCTACAAACCAAAGGAAGTAATGCTTTGATGCCGGGGAGTGGCGAGAGGAGACAGTCTTGGATATTCCCTGGAGCAGTTAACAGTGGAACGAAGGGGGAGCCGAAGTCTGCAGAGAGAAAGATTCTCGCCAGCCAACTGTTGAGGGGAAAAGCCCACTGGTGGTCAGGACATAGATTTGGCAGTTAACAACGCTGGTGTCCCCAGAAAGCCACAATCTTAAACTTATCAACTGGCTCCAGTCCAATTCCCTCCTTTTCCAGAGCTTTTTCAGATGATGCCTCCTGGCCCCTTTTGCTCTCACTTAGTGGTTTTCAAACTGTGTCCCTCAGAGCCCTCTCATTTTGTGTGCATGGACGTGGGTGGGGGTGCCTTGAGGACCAAGGGAACAGGACAGCCCCTCTCCACAGCTGGCTCCGCCCTGAGGATCTCCAGATCTCTAGTTCATACGCTAGAGATGCAGGTGAGGGCGTATGCTTCTCTCCATCTCCCACTCAACCCAGCCCAGCATTAGCATTGGTAAAAGCGGTTGACTGAGTGATTGCCCTTTTTAAAGGTCCTAGAAGAAGCGAGGGCGTGGGGTTAGTCTGGGCTGCGATCTTATGCTAGTTAGCTTTCCCCTTCCCTTCCTGCGGGCTGACTGGTGGAAAGGAAAGAGGGCGGTCAGTTACCCAGGTGTGTGAAAGAAAACCTAAGCCAACCCCACCTGCCGCCCCCTTACTCTTGGCTTCTGACTCCTATTTGCCTTTCTACTCTGGGCCAGCCAGTGATCTTGGCGACAACGTCACTTAGTTGGGGGGTCCGTAGGCTTATGCACACCCCAAGCATCAATTCAGAATAACTAGACTGCTAGGTGACATCGTGCCCCAGTGAGCCCTCCGTCAGTCCTGCTGAGGCTTGCGCTCCTGTGTGCACCCCCAGCAGGCTTTACACGTTAAGACCTAAAGCAACCAGCTTGTACTTGGCCCACTATGGCTGGCATTTAAAGAACTCCTTTCCCTTGACCCGATTCCCTCAGCTGGCTGAAGGAAGGGGAAGTTATGTATTCTTTGAGACTCAGGAACCTGGGGCCTCAAACACACCTGGATACGTCTTGAGGAGCGAGACAAATAACAATCCCTCCAGCTCTGGTGGCTGGTGGCCTGGTGGCTCTTCCCTTGGGAGAGCAGCAGGTGTGAGAGGGAGAAGAACGGGGTGGGGGGAGAAGGCCAACCAGTGAGAATAGACGATAGACAGGAAAAACTAGGACAGTGCAGTCCTCTCCCCGTTTTTTTTGCTCCCTTTCAGATTAATCAGGTTTTTTTTTTTGTTTTTTTTTTTTTCTTTCCAGCTGGGTAAAAAGGCCTCCCCAGACACACCTTTGCCCTGCTTACAAATGGGATTCAGGTCTCTTTGATATATAATCTCCAAAGCCACCGAGTAAATAGGCCTGTGTCTGCCCAGCCTGCAGGCCACTCCCCAGAGCAGAGCTGGGGATTCTCTGGGGAGGTCTGGGCACACCTCTGCCATGGAGAGGCTGCTTCATGCTGGGGCAGGGCCTTGGGCGGGGAGGGCTGTCCCTACCATGGGAGTGTGAGAGGCCTAAGAGGGCACAGTCTTTCTTGTGCATGTTCTGGTTCCCTAGGCCTCAGAGTCTGGCCCTGAGAAGTCACGGTGGAGACGGTGATGTCCCCTCTTTCATGGGTTGTGTCGTCTGCCAATAGCAGTCGGCTCCTACATGGCTTAGAGTCGGGGGAGCAGGACAGGCTAGCCATAGCTAGCTCTGGCTTACCTAGGGCTTGGTTGATTCCATGATGCTTTGAAAGAGCCACAAGGAATCCATAGAAGGTCAGTCTCTGAACGTTGCTCAGTACCTCTTTGACAAGTGCTGGGGGCGGACAGCTAGAAGGGGGAATACAGATACCAGATTCAAAGACTAGCAAGTCTGTGATCTTTTCATCCATACCTTAAGGCTTAGGAGGATGCCCGAAGCTGGGACTGAGGGACCATGTCTGCCCTCGGGGTCCTAAAACCCTGGGGGAACATGGCAGGTCTCCAGAAGCAAGGCCTTGACTGTGGACAGAAAGGGCTGGCATGTTCCCTAACTGGTGCTTTCACTAGGGGAGTGGGAGTGAGGGAATGGGGAAGAGGCAACAGATGGCAGCCACATCTTGGAGGGGACCACAACTGGCTGCTCTGTCTCTAAGGACACTTCGTGCCACACAGGACAGCTTAACCCTCCCTCTCTGTAGAGCGAATTCTTCGTACAGGGAATGTTTTCCCCTTCTCTCTGAAAAGCTAAGGCCAATCTATCTCCTGGCAAGGAGAAGGGGGCCAAGCTGGTCATCGCAGCCGATCTTACCCACGTGGAAGTGATCTTCCCTAAGTGAGCCACCTGGGATGCCGTTCAGTCAACAGCCTGGTCTAGGGTGGATGGCACTGTTCTAATTTATATACGACCATCAGGGGCTCTAGACATGCTGGATCAATCAGAGCATCTGCTAGAGATCTGTTCCAGAGCCAGCAGCCCACAGTCCCTGGGGTCTACTACGTGCCCATCTCCTACCTATGGGGTCTACGTGCCCATCTCCTACCTGTACTTGTGCCGGTCACACAAGTTCTCCAGGCACTGGTAGAACAGCGATGCCTCCACTCCCTCCAACACACTAGTCTCGCCCAAGGTAGGCCGCTGGCGGTGTTGCCCACTGGATGACGTTGGCACAATCACTGTGTTGGGGTTCTTGCCTGCCAGCAGGTCCTGATAGATGGCAGCCACACTCTCCAGGAATTCTGAGTACCAGAATTGGGGTGGGCAGGGGGAGACAGGTCAGGCAAGGAAGACACACGTCATCCCTTCACTGGATCCTTCCTCTCCTGTTAACTCAGCTCCTCCCCAGCCTCGGTGCTCAGTGCTTGGTGGCCTGGCAGCAGGGGCCCTCAACCTCGTGTGACCACCACACTCATGAGCGATGACACGACCATGTGTTTCAGCTCAGTGTCCCCTCCTCTAGGGAGTTGTTCCTAGACGAAGTAGAGGCCCTATTATATCCTTTCAGAGCACCCTGTGCTTCTTTGTAGCGCTTTTCCAACAATGAATTTTCTGAGTAATTTGTTTGCTCTGCCTTCTGGCTGGAGTGGAAGGTGGTGTATAAAGGCAGGGATCATGCCTTGTCAGCCTTCCTGCCCCAGCACCTAGCACAGTGCTGGGCACATGTTAAATGCTACGCATACTTTAAAAAAAAATGTTTCTTTATTTTTGAGAGAGAGCAAGCGAGCAAGCATGAGCGGGGGGAGGGGCAGGGAGAGAGGGAGACACAGAATCCGAAGCAGGCTCCAGGCTCTGAGCTGTCAGCACAGAGCCCGACATGGGGCTTGAACTCACGAGAGTGAGATCATGACCTGAGCTGAAGTCAGAAGCTCAACCGACTGAGCCACGCAGGCGCCCTATACATATTTTTTAAAGAGCGAACGTGTGCGCACTTACACTGGTAAGCCCCACCTTCCTTGTGAGGCCACCTGCCCCTCTGACTCCAGAAAGCATGGCGGAATGCCAGTGTGGAAGAGAGCGCCACAAGCTGCTTGGTTGTTGCACATTTGGAAGTGTTTGCAAATGTGAGGAGTCCTGCCAGCGTTAGTAACCAGTGACCTGTGGCCTGTCTCCCCGCTGACTGGCACACACTGCTGCGGGCCGGTCCTGGCCATTGCGAGAAGGCCCGGAAGGATCTCCCAGACATGGCTGCTCCTTCTCCAGGGCCCGGGAGCTTCAGGGAACTGGGAAATAGAGGCCTGCGGTTGTTAAGAGCAGGTGGCGAGACCCCAGGCTCCAGCCCCTGCCGGACCAGGCTGCCGTCAAGAACACAGAATGTGGCGCCTGAGAGAGGCCAGGGCTGGCTGGGGCCACCAGTTGGCAGGGAGGCCATGTCCAGGCTCCAAGGACAGCCTTCTGTTTGCTGGAAGAGCCCGTTTTAAACAAGTTTGTTTACAGACACAGTCAGCAATTTCTGAACCCGACAGTCCATTTGAGGTTGTTCTGTGCTCTGTGGGAGCTGGTGTGCCTTTGTATTTATCCGTCTATTTCTAGTACACCTGATTCCAGGAGGGACTGAAGGACACAGCTGGTGTGTATGGGGAGCAGAACGGGCGTGTGAGATAGGACTGGTGTCTGCTTACTACACGTTGTGTGGGTGGGAGCGTGCAAGCCCACACGCAGGAGCCGGGGCCGAGGGAGACCCTGCCCTCTGATGGCAGGGCTACAGCACAGTGGCTAAGGGCACTGGCTCTGGAAGGAGCCCTCTGTTCAGGTCTGGGCTCCACCACTTACTAGCTCTGAGACTTTGGCTCGTCACCGCCAAGCTTATGTCTGAGAGGACCCATCTCTTGGGGCTGTCCTAGGGATTAAAGTCAGTGCTATGCCGGGCACATAGTAAGTTCTTGAAAAATCATGAATTTGTTGTGTGCTGTTACAGTAGTGTGCATTTTTCTAGTCATTGTCATTGTCACCCAGATGGATTCGCTGCAAACACTGCAGTTTTCGGTCACTTGAGGAGGCTGAGGGGGCAGGCTCCGCAGACCGAATCTTGTGACCACTGATGGGAACTAGACGTCCTACCCGTGACCTGTGGTGAAGCACGCCACCGCGTGGGGTGGGGGAGGGAAATGTGTGTGCCAGGCACCAGATGGAAAGGGTACCAGGGTAGGACAGGCAGATATGGCCCTGACGGAGGCCACATGGAACCCCGGAAAGCTCTCACCTGAGTAGTAAAACTGGATCTGGAAGGCAAAAAGGAAATCTGAAAAAGACATCAAGCAGTCCATGGCGTCATCCATGAGCACAATCCTGAGGGGGGAAGAGACAGAAAATGTGAGAGAATGGGTATGGGGGTGGGGATGGGGAGCATGTCAGTGAGCTGTTTCTGGGGCCCCACTCTTCCTTGGGGCAGCAAGACACTCGGGAAAGCAAGCCCCAGGGCCAGCTCCTCCCAGTCACCTCACTTGTCCGTCACTTGGGCTCTGCCACCAAGCTGAACTGACCACACGACCAAGGACAGGCTCCCAGTTCAGTCTCTGCGGCACCAGCTAGTGGATGGAGCATGAGGCGGAAGGAGGCGGGGGCAGCAGGGAGAGGGTGCAACTGTAGTACAGCCAAGATTTCTTTTCATATACTTAAGCAGCAAATCCTTTCATCCTGCAGTGAGGACCATTTAGTTCAGAATAAGTACAGCTGAGCAGAAAAGGCAAAAAGAACAGCCGGGAAGCTTAAAGGGGTCTTGGCAAGTGGCACTGAGATTTAATAAGCTACCGAGGGCCTAAACAACTACAGGCACCTCCATCCTGGGACACAGATGGCAGACAAGGGAAGAGGGTCGCATCTTGCGACGCCATGGCGGCCATGCCCCCTCTTGCTCTCTGCTCCCACAAGTGGACCACCCCCTGGGTTCTCTATAGTCCCTCCCACCTCATAGGAAGAAAACCATCTGACTACTAACTGATCAGACCAAGGTCATGTTCACACCCTGCTCAGGGCCTCATCCAAGAGGGCACAGGAAGGGAAGGAAATTAGCACTTGCTGGTCTCTATCCATGTGCCAGGCAGGGTGCCAAAGCTATCTGCTGAAGGGGAGCAGGGCCCCCAATCTGTTTCTGACTGGCCGGACTGGCTTTATCTTTCCTTTTTTACAAAACTGTTTTATTCTGCTCTCTTGTGTATTTTTCTCAATCTCTACCTCCTTGTGTCAGAGGAGCCCCAAACTGGCACCTGGATCAGCTCCAGAGACAGCCAGCCAGCACTGCTCACTTCTGGGGGAGGGGCTTTAGAGAGAAAATAACGTAAGGCGCCCCTGCAACTGGGCAAGGAAGCTGGCCCTGGTTTCAGATCTCCACGGAGAGAGAAAAATGCTCCTATATCTAGTCTGTCTGTCTGTCTGTCTGTATTAATTAATTATTAAGGTAGGCTCCACGCCCAGCATGGGGCTTGAACTCACGACTTTGAGATCAAGACCTGCTCTGAGATCAAGAGTTGGATGCTTAACCAACTGAGCCACCCAGATGCCCCTCTAGTCTTTAGTTCTAATAATTACAACAATAGGAAATAGTGTGTACTGAATACCTACCTCATAGCAGACAACTGTGGAAGGTATTTTAACTACATTAAATTCTCTCCCACAACATTCCTATGAGATAGGCCTTGCAATTATGCACATTTTACAGGTGAAGGGACTAAGTCTCAGAGAGGTCACCTTTCTGAGACCACATAGCTGGTGAGTTTGCTCAACTCCGCAGGCCATGGGACTTTCCATTAGGTCACACTGCTTCTTTTAAAATAAAGGTACAGAATATAAACACTAACATTTTATTCCTTAATTTATGTGGCTAATTCGTCTTCTTTCTTTTTACCTATATTTTAAGGCCTTAATATTTCTTATATATCTCCTGGGGAAGAAAAAGGCTGCCCCAACTACTGGAGTTGAACTTTCAAATTCTAGCTGGAAAAAATTCAAGGCCAGAGGGCGGGAAGAAGCAATACCGCTGATGGTCACAGGAGGGCGCCCTGGTCCCTCCATCAGCGGCTCTTTGCAAAGGCTGAGTTATAGGCCAGGTAGTTGGCCCCATTTCTTCTAACCCATGAGAACCCAGGCAGGCAAAAAGGAAGAGAGAGGGCACAGAGCCCAGATTCGGATATCTGGATGGGGAGGGAGAGGCGATAGAGGGCAGAGAGAAGGGGGGTAGGGCAGACCGGGGTTAGCAAAGACACCCAAACTTCAGAGGAAAAGCAAGCGCCCCTAGAGCACTCAGGCGGGTAGAGCCACCCCAAAGCTTTTCCGTCCAGGCTCAGCAGAGAAGAAAAAGGTCCCTGAGGAGGGAAGCCAGTGACCTTTCCTTCCCCTACTCACAGGACAGCTAAGAACCCGAATGGCCTGAAGTTAATTACTATGGAAGAGCAATGGGCTGAGAACGTCCCCAAGCAGGAAACCACAAAGGGGAGCCAAAGCCTTTGAAGATGTTACTTGGCTTCTCTTCCTTATCATCAACCTGGACCCAGTGCTCCTGTTTATAGCAATTACCTCCATGTACTATTTCTTTCTTTATCTATTTCTTCATTTATACTGAGATACAATTCAAGTACCATAAAATTCTCCCTTTAAAAGTGTACAGTGTGTTTTAGTATATTCACAAAGTTGTGCAACCACCACCACTGTCTAATTCCAGAAGTTGTAATTCTTGCTGATCAGCATGCTCCCGAGACAGGCCCTGCCACCCCAGGACTTTGAAGCCACTTGCTTTAAGCATCTTCCTCTCTCAGCCACAGAGAGGACGAGAAGCGGCAAACAGGCCCGCCCTTCTAGCTTCAGAACTGGCCTGCAGCCTTCCATGCATGGCCATTCTGAACTATGAACATTAGCAGCCTCTTCCAAGACGGGCAGCTGGGGAGGAGGGAGAGCACAGTCATCAGAGGGCAGGGGATCCACGTGTGAGCGTGGCCGGCTCAGCCCTGTGTGAGCTCTGGTCTCAACCCTGGCTCTTCAGTGGGCTGAAATTGACACTGGTCACGAGGCACCAGCAGGGTGGCTGGGGGAGGCAGACAGTGGCAGGGGCTCTCTTTCTGAGCGACATGTGGTTGGATCCCAGCAGCATGTGTGCAGAGGACAGAGGGGTTTTCTTGACTGCAGGCAGAGCGACTGACTGCCAAAAAAGCCAACAGGATCTCAGCTTTCATGAACAGCAAAACCATCCCCCCCACTCCCAGCCAGAGACCTGGGGGTCCCCCGGACTTCCTGGAAACTGCCTCCCTTGCCTGCCCCACAGCAATCAGTCACCAGGTCCTAGCAATCCCACCCTAACGTGTCTCTTGAATCTGCTGACTGCTCCCCACCTCCACAGCCACCGCCGATGCCCACGTCCGTGTCTTTCTCGTGGGCCACTGGACGACCTTCTGCCTGGCTTCCTGCAACTACCCTTACCTCCTTCTACTTAAGTATCCGCACAGTGATCCCCAAAACATTTTTTTTAATGTGAATTCGACCACTTTACAACTCGGTTTGAAGCCCTTCATGGACTTCCCATTGACCTGAGAACAAGATCTGCCACTCTTATCCTGGCTTATGAGTCCACGTGATCTGCTCCCTGTCTCCCCTCGCCCCTCACCCCTCTAGATGCACTGGAGGCTGCAGGCAGCCTCCCTCACTGTATTCCAGTCACACCGACCCTTACATTCTCCCCAGTGCTCCCTCCTTCCTCACGCCCTTCAGACCAGCCGGTCCTCCTACCTGTAACGCTCTGGGCCCTGCATGCCACCCTCTCCACCTACCTGATGCCCCTCGTTCTTCACATCACAGCCTATAGAGCACCTCTCTGGGAAGCGTTCTCCACTCCAGACTAGGTAGAAGTTGGCCTCCCTGCTACCAGCTTCTGCGGATCTCTGTGACCTCCTCACACTATTCATGTTTGTCTTTGCCCCCAGACTCTAAGAACCCCAGGTGATACCTCTGTTTCTCAGCTTGTTGCCTCATTCCAGGGTCTGGCATGTGCAGGGTCCATAGTAGGCACTTGGTAAAAATGTGGATAAATGGAGAAGTGGGGCCACAGTACTCTTTTCTTTTCCCCTCACCAGGAGACACCTGGAGACTACATTCAGTTCTGGACAGTCCATTTAAGGGGAATAAACTAGAGGCATGGAAGAGGGGTAAGTCTATAAACCATGATATCAGACAAATGACTGCATTTTGCTCCTTCAGCTTAGAAGAGAACGAAGCAGGAAGCGCAGGCTGAGACCTGACTCTTGAAGGCCTGCCTCTGAGGCAGATGTCACAGGGATCGAAAGCTTGGTTCTAGAAGACCTCCAAACTGCTCAGCTCTGGGATTATGGCTGCTTTGTGAAGGAGTGAGCTGCCTGTTGCTAGATATATTCAAGCAGAAGCCTGAAGGCCTGTACTTCCCAAAAGTATGAGAGCGCTTCCTCCAGCTCTGACAGATTGTGTCGTCCCTAGGGTGGACAGAACTAACAGCCTTTCCGTTAGTGCTGGTTCTGAAGTTCGCTGTTCGGAGGACTGCAGCTGCAGAAAAGTCTGAAAGACTTATAGAAAAATGCTCTTAGAAGCATCATGTGTTGCAGTGTCCATCTCCAAACTAATGCTCTGACCCAGGAAAATTCTGGGTACCTGGCCCTGGAATCTTGGAAGAACTGTGAAGAGGCAGGCAGGAGGCTACGGGTCTGTCTTTGCCTTTGGTGACAGGGACAACCCCATCCCATAGGCAGCTCCTTCATCCTGAACTCAAACTTGTCAACACTCCCAGAGGGCTCACGAACGAAGCTCTTGGAAACGAGGTCATCCACATGTGCTGCTTTCCAGTTGATGGCAGTTGGCTCAACACCCTTTCCTGCCAGAGGCCTCCTGCTAACGTGCCAGCTGCTTCTGACACCTGGAGGAGCCGGGCGGCCACTGCTTTGAGGTGGAGCCAACAGGGCGCTGTTGCCAACGAGAGTCTGTACAAATCTATTGGATCATGGAAGGATCCTTGCAGGCCATGCCTTAGGACTAGTGAGAGGGACTGTGGGAGAGAAGTGAAGGCAGCCCAGTTCAGGTTGGCTCTGAGCAGAACCATGTGAAGGGTGGAGTTCAGGGCAGCCAACTGGAATGAGGCGAGAGCACTTGGCAGGGTCGGAGCTAATCCCGAGGGGGCTGGCCCTTCTCTCCCTCTCTTGCTGACTTCCAACAGCTGGGACGGGCAGGCTGGAGGGGAGTTAAGTGGGTGCCAGGGAAGCAATAGCTTCCACTCTGAATCTACCGACTTGCCAACTTTCTATTCACCTCCTGGGTCAGTGTCCCTGGGCTAATGACACGGGCTGCACCCGTTTACCTACAGTTCTGGGTCAGCAGCCCTGGGATCAAATCCCAGCTCCACCACGCGCTGGCCCCCGTTATCTTTTCTCTCTGAGCTTCAGTGTCCTTGTCTGAAAAGAGGAGATAATCATAGTTCCTATTTTATGGGATTCTTGTGAAAAGTCCCTATGATGATGTCCTGGGCTCAGTGTATGACAAACACTCATAACAAGGGTTAGTTGCTATCAATAAGTGTATTCTAGTTGGCTTGAGGTGCTGGAAGAACTCAAAATAGCAAGTAAAAATATAGCTCAGAGGAAGTAAGTGCTACCATCACCCAACCACGCAGAGGCTCTCGGGCGGAAGCCAGCTATCTAGTTTCGAGTCCACTTTGGGGGGAAGCCAGCCCTCAGCCAGGGCCAGAAAGAACAGCCACCTTCCATGGCCGCATTTCTTTTAGGAGGTCACATGACCAGGGTCTCTCAGGGGTGAAGTGAGTCCCGAAGCCTGTTGGGCTCCCAGTGCACCTTGGGGGGCTGTCCTTTTGTATCCGGCCGTGAGTGAGGTTGAAGCCACATGCTGGCCACCTTCCACAGGTGGGGGGAAGAAGCTGCTGCCAAGGTTTCCTGGGACACTTCCTTAGGCTTGCGACACTTCCTCTTCTGGACTGTGTGGGATGCACCCCCATGCTGCACGAGCTACGGCAGGTCCAGGCCAGCAGAGCAGCTTGGGAATCTGGGTCATTCCTCTCCCCTGGCTCCAGCCTGGGCTACCCCAAACCCCACCTGCCCTGTAGGGCCTAAGAAGCTTGGTCCAGGGAGTGCAGACAATAAAACAACAACAACGGTAGGGCGCCTGGGTAGCACAGTTGGTTAAGCCTCTGACTCTCGGTTTCGGCTCAGGTCATGATCTTGCAGTTCGTGAGTTCGAGCCCGACGTCGGACTTTGTGCTGACAGCTCAGAGCCCGGAGCCTGCTTTGGATTCTGTGTCTCCCTCTCTCTCTGCCCTTCCCCTGCTCGTGCTCTGTCTCTATCTCTCAAGAATAAATAAACATTAAAAAAAATTTTTAAAAACCCCCCAAAACAACAGTTAATATTCATTAGGGGTTTACTATGTCAGCAATATATAGCCATCATTTCATTTCCTTCTCATATTAATCCTATGAGGTAAGCTCAATGACTATCTTACTGAGAACACAGAGGTTCAGAAAGATTCAGAAACTTGGCCAAGGTTGCAGGTACAAGTGCAAGAGCTGTCATTCAAACAGGTCTTTCTGGCTCTAATCACAGATGCAGCTGGAAAGAAAATGTAGGCTCTGTGCTCTAGAGCGGCAGTAACACCTGCCTGCGGGTGGCGCTGTCCCTTCTCACACTCCTGGAGTTTGTTAGCAGAACACAGCAACTGCCCCCAGGAGTGCTGGAAGCTGAGGCCCCCTGGCCCTTGCCCCTGCAGAAAGCTGGACGGCCAAGCACAGCCATTCAAACCCCATTATCCCAGCCCCTCCCAAGAAGCCTTATAGTTAGGGGAGACTGTTTCTCGCTCTCAGGATAAAGACCAAATCCAGTGCATGGCCTTGTGAGGCCCTCATTCCCCCTTCTGGTCCCCAAACTCCTTAAACTCCAGAACCACTGGCCTCTCTAAGCTCCTCTGGGTCATCACTGGTGAGAGCCTGCTTCTTTTCCAGGCTGCCTATTTCCCTTAGACTGCTTTTTCACCTGCCACTCATCGCTCCCTACCTCAGTGCGACCTGTGTCTTTTGTTTTAAACGAAATATTTAAAGCTGCAGAAAATTACACAGAACGTAACAAACACCCGTGTACTCCTAGCCAACTTCATCAAATCTTAACATTTTGCTATCCTTGGTTCAATTTTTAAAAGCTTTGTAAAATATTACACAGACCATTCAAGTCACCTGTGTGCCCTCCCTCATCCCATCCCTTCTACCCTCTTCCTCTGAAATCACCACTAAAACTTGGCGGGTTAGCATCCCTCTGCATGTTTTTTAATACTATATGAGCTCAAACAAATGCCTATATTCTTAAAACAGGATCTAGCTTTGTTTTGCTTGTTTTCAAGCTCTATGTAGCATTCTGGAACTGGGCGTTTTGAGATACATCAGTGTTGGTGCATGATTTCTTTATTTTTTATTTTTATTTCTTTATTTAATATTTATTTATATTTATGATTTATTTTTTTAATGTTTATTCATTTTTGAGAGAGAGAAAGAGAGACAGAGCACGAGTGGGGAAGGGGCAGAGAGGGAGGGAGACACAGAATCTGAAGCAGGCTCCAGGCTCTGAGCTGTCAGCACAGAGCCTGATGCGGGGCTCGAACCCACAAACCGTGAGATCACGACCTGAGCCAAAGTCGGACGCTTAACCAACTGAGCCACCCAGGTGCCCCTAGATTTCTACCTGTATCCATTCCAGCTGCTGTGTAGCATTCCATGAATGGCGTGAAGATACCATACTTATCCTTTCCTCTGCAGAGGGACTTGCAGAGCGTTCCAATGGGAGCTATTACAAATAATACTGCATATTTCCTTATAACCAGGGACACCTGTGAACTTTTTTAGATTTGCCTAAATTGCCTGAAAGGGATGGGACCAATTTATACTGCTACTGGCACTTCATGAGAGTTCCACATCCTCACCAATGCTTATGTTACCAGACTTTAAAATTTTTGTCATTTAATGTGAAGTGGCATCTCAATTTCATTGGCATTTCCCTGGGTACTAGTGAGTTTGGGCATGAAAATATGCCCATATGTTTATGAGCCGTTAGAGTTCTCTGTGCATTGCCTGCTCATATCCTTGGGCTATTTTTCTACTGAGGTTCTTCATCTTTTCCTCATTAATTTGTAGGAGTTCTTTATAAAACTCTTTTTTGGAAGAAAAAATTCTGCAGACCAATCTATTGTTAGATATACACATAAATCTCCTCTTCTGATTTCTCACTTGTCTTTCAATTTTGTTTGTGCTATCTTTGGTTGAACCGCAAATTTTAATTCTTTTTTTAAAATTTATTTTTAAAAGTTTTTAATGTTTATTTTTGAGAGAGAGAGCACGTGTGCAAGTGGGGGAGGGGCAGAGCAAGAGGGAGACAGAGAATCCAAAGCAGGCTCCATGCTGTCAGCACAAAGCCTGATGTGGGGCTTGAACCCATAGACTGTAAGATCATGACCTGAGCTGAAGTTGGACACTCAACTGACTGAGCCACTCAGGCACCCCTAAAGTTTATTTATTTATTTTGAGAGAGAGAGAGGGAGGGAGGGCAGAGAGAAAGGGAGAGAGAATCCCAAGCAGGTTCCACATTGTCATGCAGAGCCCGATGCAGAACTTGAACCCACAAACTGGGAGATCATGACCTGAGCTGAAACCAAAAGTCAGATACTTAACCGACTGAGCCACCCAGGCACCCCCTGAAAATTTTAATTCTTAACTTCCTGGTAGTCCTGCGGTTTAGGGACAGCAGTGGCTGGGGCTCAGTTTGCCATCAGGCAATTCTTGCTTTCCATCTGATAATTCTCCTCACTCTAGAAAGTCAGCTCCACAGGGGGGAAGGACTGTATTTATTCACTGCTCTGTTCTGAGCACCCAGAAGGCACCTGCAATGAATGCTGACTCAATGAATAAATGTGTGCAATTTTGTTTGCGGGTAAGTTGATCAATCTCCATCACTGGGCTTGGGCTTTTTGTATCTTAAGAATTCTTTTACTACCTGTTGGCCATAAATATATTTTCCTCTACTCTCTTTTAAGAGTATATTAGTTTTGCATTTCATATTTAGGCCTGTCATCTACATGAGATTGACTTCTGAATATGAAATTGACTTCTGAATATGATACAAAGTAGGAATCTAGCTTGATTTTTCCCTATGTGAATAACCAACTGCCTCATCGATGCTTCTTGAATCACCACTTTCCCTACAGCTCTGCAATAGTACTTCTTCATAGATAAGTTTTTATAAATGTGTGGGTCTGTTCTGGCCTGTCTGCTATGATGCATCTGTTTATCCTCACTCTAGTACCATACTGTCTTAGCTGTGGGAGCCTCACAACTAAGTCTTGATAGTTGTTAGGGCAAGTTCATCTCTTACTGATCCTTCAGGCCCCACACTCAACATCTCTTCCCCATGGAAAAGCCTTTCAGGATTCCCCAGGTTAGGTCTAGTCTCCTGTTCATGTGTTCCTCTAGCACTTGGCACTTTCATTTAGTTCATGTCTGTTGCTCTATCAGTTTGTAAGTTCCTTGGGGTGGGGGGGGGGATGACCTCTATTTCGCTCACTGTCAGCCTCTCCACAGCATAATGACCAGCACATAACAGGCACTTGATAAATAATTGGTGAATAAAAGAATGGAGAAGGAAAGGATGGTCTGTCTTGGCAAAAGACCGTTTTGGGGCAAGAGTGATACTGTTAGATGGCAAGTCAGAGCTGGGGAAGATATCCAGGCAGAAAGCTATTGCAGGGGAGAGGCACAAAGAAAGAAAGACACCAAGAACGCATAAAGCTGTATCCTCATGCATGGCATGAAGTCTGGCAGATAGTAGATGCTTAGGAAACAGTTGAAAAATGAATACAGGAATCAATCCCCATTTACTAGTTATACTTTTTAAAAAATAGGCAATATTTTTTGAGGGCTGTGTGACAGCCATTTTATATGTATTATCTCAGTAAATCCTCTAAACAATTTTATGAGGCAGGTTTTATCATTATTTACATTTTATAGATGAAGAAATTGAGGCTTAGAGAGATTGCTCACTGTCATAAGCCAGTAAGTGAAGGAATTTGGGATTTGAATCCAGGGCTGTCTGGCTCCAGCACCTGAGTCCTGCCTTTATTACACAGGGACCAGCTGAAAAGTGACCCTTTTAAATGGGGATGAGTTGCTAGGTCTAAAACTAGATTCCTTACAAGTTTGTGTGTTTTCCAGGCATTGTCTGTATTTAGCACATATTATTGCTCACTAGAAATCTGGCCTTCAGGGAGGGAGAAGTGAGTTAAATTGTGTTTTAGAATGACAAGAGAGAGAATGAAATGTAAATCCTTTTGATGGGATCAATTCTAAAATGCCAGAATGAGACTGGCTTGCAATGCTCTGAACCAGTGCTTCTCAAAGTGGAGGACCATCGGCATCACCTGGCAAGTTTTTGGAGCTATGAGTTTCGGAGCCCCACCTCAGATCCATGAACTCTGGGGATGGAGTCTGCCATCTGTGGTTTAATACCCTGCAGGTGACCCCGTGTCACTTGCACCCTGAGCAGGTTACAGGTGTGAGGATCCTCTTGGCCCAGCAGGGAGGAGGCCAGAGTCTGCACGCTAATCACAGGCAGTCAAAGTCATCTTTACTGACTTTTTGTTATGTATGTATTATAATCTGAGTGTTCTGAAGTGAAAACAGGCCAGAAATAACTGCCTTAGGGGGCTGCGAAACTTGTTTATTTTTTAAAAATCTGGTAATAATAATAATGCCTACATTATTTTAACAGCAAGAAACTATTACTATTGGATGTCTACAATGTGCTAATACATATATTTATAAATTTATATTTCTAAATTTATAAAATCTATATTATTTATAAAATTATACTAAATATATATTTATAAATACTTACATTTATAAATATATATTTGCAAGATATGTATATTTCCTTGTTGTTGTTGAAAGTTACATTACCTTCTGAGTTAGTATTAGTCCCCATTTTACAGATATGGACACAAGGCTTAGAGAAGTTATGAGAAATCCTCAAGGTCATCTAGTTAATAGGGCTCCGGTGGCACATACATCCAGGTCTTTCCAATGCTATGATGCCTGTGCTTTTATAGGTCAGGGATATTAACCCTGACCTATAAAACTTCTAACTTCTAACACTGAAAGTTTACTCTGTGTCAGGCATTGTTTTAAGCACATTATGTACTTCTTCGATTATTCCAACTATTATTTCCATTTGATAAATGAGGAGAATGAGGCTCAAAAAATAACTTTCCCAGGGGCACAAGCTGGTGAACTGTGAAACCAGGATTTGAACTCAAGAAGTCTGGCTCCAATGGCCAGACACAGCAGTGCCCCTCAACTTCAGGAAAGCCTCCCAGTCCATGGAGGATGGAGACAGAGATGCTGTGGTGATCATTTAAGGATGAAACCTTTTGATGACCCCACCGCTGCATGAGTGTGTGAGGTGGAGGGCATCTGGGGCTAGGCCTGTCGTGCAGCCCATCTGCCGGCTTTCTGGTCCTGCGCTTCCGGCTCACACCTGCTGCCCCAGGCCTGGCCGCGGTGCTTGCAGCCCATGAGTCAGGCACACGTGGAGATGCCATGCCCCCGAACAGGCTCTGCTGTGCAGCTGCGTGTGGATTACATTCTTCCATGCACACATCATCACAGCCTGGAGCCTCCTTCTGTGGCCTCAGGACCTCCCCAGACCTCAGGGCCCTGAGTGAAGTAAACCCAGCCATGAGACAGGAGAGCGCGAGCCCTCTTCTACAACAGTAACTGCGTTGGAGGCCTAACCGTCCCCATTTGTGATTTTGATCGGAAGCCTGGCCTTGTGTGTGAGGAAGCTGGGATTTCGATCTTCGGGACAAAATAAGAATAGCTTAAACCATCAGAGAATGCTTTCTGGGATATAGACAAGTTTTGTACCCACACACCAGCTGGAGTGGAGTGGGCAAAGAATGGCACTGGGGAGGCAGGGTTGACACAAAGCCTCATACACAGGGAGCAAACTAATTTCCCTAGGTTCTGAATTCACCTCTAATTTCATTGCCAGTATCCTGAAGATTGCCCTAGGCCCTTCTGTTGTTTCTACCTGCATTCCCATAATCCCCTCACACTGCTACCGGCATGGACTGGCCACAGTGCTTCCTCCTCATATGGAAAGGTCTGAATTTTCTATCAAACAATAGGCTTCCTGGTGAGGAGGGGATAAGCTTTGCTTCCAGCCACAGCCAGGGGAATACCACTCCCGAAGTCTGTTGGTATCAAAAATTGTAAGAATCCATGCATTTTAGATAACTGTGTTACTTCTATTTTTAAAAAAAATTTAAATTTATATCCAAGTTAGCATATAGTGCAATAATGATTTCAGGAGTAGATTCCAGTGATTCATCCCCTATGTCTAATACCCAGGGCTCATCCCAATAAGTGTCTTCCTTAATGCCCCTTACCCATTTAGCCCATTCCCCTCACAACTCCTCCAGCAACCCTCAGTTTGTTCTCTGTATTTGTCTATGTTTTGCCCTCCTCCTTTTTTTATATTATTTTTGCTTCCCTTCCCTTATGTTCATCTATTTTGTATCTTAAATTCCACATATGAGTGAAGTCATATGATATTTGTCTTTCTCTGACTAATTTTGCTTAGCATAATACCCTCTGGTTCCATCCATGTAGTTGCAAATTGCAAGATTTCATTCTTTTTGATTGCCAAGTAATACTCCATTGTGTGTGTGTGTGTGTATATATATATATATATATATATATATATATATATCACATCTTCTTTATCCATTCATCCATCGAGGGACATTTGGGATCTTTCCATACTTTGGTTATTGTCAATAGTGCTGCTATAAATATTGGGGTGCGTGTGCTCCTTCGAAACAGCACACCTGTATCCCCTGGATAAATACCTACTAGTGCAATTGCTGGGTCGTAGGGTAGTTCTATTTTTAATTTTTTTGAGGAACCTCCATACTGTTTTCCAGAGTGGCTGCACTAGTTTACATTCCCACCAGCAGTGCAAAAGAGATCCTCTTTTTCCGCATCCTCGCCAACATCTGTTGTTGCCTGAGTTAATGGTAGCCATTCTGACTGGTGTGAGGTGGTATCTCATTGTGGTTTTGATTTGTATTTCCCTGATTATGAGTGATATTGAACATTTTTTTATTGTGTCTGTTACCCAGCTGGACATCTTCTTTGGAGAAGTGTCTATTCATGTCTTTTGCCCATTTCTTCACTGGATTATTCATTTTTTGGGTGTTAAGTTTGATAAATTCTTTACAGATTTTGGATACTAACTCTTTATCTGATATATCATTTGCCTTTTAGTTTTGCTGATTGTTTCCTTCACTTTGCAGAAGCTTTTTATATTGACGAGGTCCCAATAGTTTATTCTTGGTGTTACTTCTAATCTTGAGTGCTTACACACATCAGATTGTTTAGAAGGGTCTGGAAGTTGGGTGAGGCAAGTGCAAAGCTGTGGCTGCTAGGGGTTGATAATCCATAGAAGGTCACCCTCATTAACTTTCCACCTACCTTTCAGGGAAGGAGGACAGTAGCTGTTCTAGAGTGACAGAAACCAAGGGGAGATGTCACAGAGTGGTGGCAGACAGTGACTGGGGCCCAAGGGATCCTCTTCTAAACCCAATGTTAAGTTCCTTGAGGCAAAGGAATGATATCTATTCATCACTGTATCCATACTGTGCATAATTGCTCCTGGCATTCAAGAAATACTTGATGGAATGAAGTACTGACCCCTGCTACAACACAGGTGAGCCGTAAAAACACTGTGCCAAGTGAAAGAAGATACACTTTCACATACTATATGATTCCATTCATTTTAAATATCTAGAATAGGCAAATTTATAGAGACAGAAAGTAGATTAGTGGTTTCCCAGGGCTGGGGAGGAGGGGGGAATTAGGGAGTAGTGGCTAAGGAGCGCAGGATTTCTTTTGGGGGTAATTAAAATGTTCTAAAATTGGTTGTGCTGATGGATATGAATATACTCTGTGAATATACTAAAAGCCATTGAATTTTTTTTAAAGTAGGCTTCAGGCCCAGCACAGAGCCCAATGCAGAGCCCAATGCAGGGCTTGAACTCACGACCCTGAGATCAAGACCTGAGCTGAGATCAAGAGTTGGATGCTTAACCAAGTGAGCCACCCAAGTGCCCCAAAGCCATTAAATTTTATTTATTTATTTATTTTTTTCTTATTTTTAGGGAGAGAGAATGTGAGCAGGGAAGAAGGGCGGAGGCAGAGAGAGAGAAAAGATCTTAGGCAATATGGAGCCTGATGCAGAGCTCGATCCCACAACCGTGGGATTATGACCTGAGCTGAAATCAAGAGTCAGATACTCAACTGGCTGGGCCAACCCAGGCTCCCCAAGCCATTGAATTTTATACTCTAAAATGGGTGAATTACATGGTATGTGAATTGTTTCCCAAAAAGCTGTTAAAATTTTTTTTCTCAAGTAGGCTCTGCACTCAGCATGACCCTGAGGTCAAGACCTGAGCTGAGATCAAGAGTTGAGACACTTAACAGATTGAGCCACCCAGGCACTCCAAGCTGTTAAAAATTTTTGATGAATATATAAATGAATGAACAAATGGATATAGGATAGAGTCGCTGATTTTTGTTCTTAGAGTTACTGAGAATCATGGACTATTTATTAGAACCATGTAAAATGCCTGACCCGGGATGTCATTCGTATGTTCATTCAATCGGGAGACAATGAGTGTGTAGCACGTTATCTAGGTACTGGTCTGAGCCACAGTGACCCAGCAGCAAACAAGACTGGCATAGATCCTGCCTGCCTTCATGGAGCGCATATACTTACACTTAGGGTTCCTTTTCTCCAGGAATTCTTTAGTTAGAGATCACAGCTGATTTTTATTATTCAGCTATGTAGAAATCATAGTACAGTCTTTAAGAGTTTTTCCCCCCAAATTTTGGGGCTGAATCTTTCTTAAAATGATCTGACCCCAAGGGGCACTATCATTGGAAATCTGAAGGTAACTCCAGGTAGCTGCTTTTAAATGACAAGAGATAATCTCCCACGTTTTATTTTCAACTATGGGGAAAAAAAAATCTAAATCTCCTTTGGGTAGCAGATAAGTTAAAATGACAAAACCCGAACTGCTGCTTTTACCAGGGGCCAAGTGTCACTGGCAAAGGTAAGTATCCACTGGACAATGTGGGGAAGATTTTGGTTGCATGATCACTAAACAAGTTTTGCACATGATCAGCAAAACCAGAGCACAAGCTGTGAACTGCCGAACAGCCTGGCCGGGTGTGAGGCTGGTGTCTGTTGCTGGCACAGAGGGGCTGCTTGGCTCACTTCAGGACTGACGTGGCTCCTGGTGCAGTGTGGCCAGTGCAGCTGTTGTGCCAGTGGGTCAAACCCCCACACAGAAAAGATTTCACAAAATGAGCAGGTAGGAGTGTGAGGAGGTTAAGAGAAAAGTGTCCGGACTCAGGCAGCCCTGGGTTCAGGTCATGCCTCTGCTACTCACAAGCTATCAGTAAATTTAGGTAACACACTTGATCTCTTTGAGCTTTAGTTTCCTCTTTTTTTTTTTTTTTTGGAATTTAAAAAAATTTTATTTATTTTTTTAACTTACATCCAAGTTAGCATATAGTGCAACAATGATTTCAGGAGTAGATTCCTTAATTCCCCTTATCTATTTAGCCCATCCCCCATCTCACAACCCCCTCCTTAAATTGAGGTATATCAGTTTCCTCTTGAGTAAAATAGGAAGGTAACAGATTTTATAAGGATTAAGTGAGGTAATTAAGGTAAATGAATTTAAATGAAACAATGAAGGTAAATGCATACATTATGATTGAGGTAAGATGGACATTAAAAGCATATTATGAAGACTTTACTTTTGGGGCACCTTGGTGGCTCAGTTGGTTGGGCATCGGACTTTGGCTCAGGTCATGATCTCACGGTCCATGAGTTTGAGCCCCACATTGGGCTCAGCACTGACAGCTCAGAGCCTGGAGCCTGCTTTGGATTCTGTGTCTCCCTCTCTCTCTGCCCCCCGACACCCCCCACACCACTCCTGCTCATTCTCTATCTCTCTCCCTAAAAAATAAATAAACATTAAAAAAATTAAAAAAGAAACGAGACTTTACTTTTTAGAGCAGTTTTAGGTTCACAGCAAAATGGAGGGGGAGGTGTGGAGATTTACCACATGCTCCCTGCTCCCACTCTCGCATAGCTTCCTCCATATCACCTCCCTGCACTGCACCCAAGTGGAACGTTTGTTTCGATCGATGAAGCTACATTGACACAGCATGACCACCCAGAGTCCATACTTTACATTACCCTTCATGTGTATTTTTGGGACAGTTGTACAATGACATGTATCCATCAGGTATAGTATAATACAGAGTCTTTTCCTAAAAATCCTCTTTTCTGGCAATTTCAGACAACACAATTTTTGAAATTCTTCCATTTGCCACCTTAGCTCAAATTTTGGGTCAAATAAAAGGTAACTGAGGCATAGTCCAACTACCCCATTTGGTTAAAAATGGAAATGATCAAACACAGAAATAAGGGGGTTCTAAACTATTTCTGCCAAGTCTTCCTGGTTCTGGACTAATCTTGAAAATCTTCTTTTAGCATAAATAATATCATTTATCCTTCTCTCAATTGGACTTTATCACCTCCATACCTTTCCAGTCTCCAACCTCAATCTACGCCTTCACTCACTGGTCACTGCCAACTCTTGTCCCTTCTTTTCTCAGAATATCCTCTAGAGATTTCTGTGTGTGTGTGTGTGTGTGTGTGTGTGTGTTTTCATCTCACCCCCCCCCAACTCCATCTGCAGACCCTAAGCCCCCCCACAGAAACCACAATGGATCATTTGGCTTCCCTTTGGAAAGGCAGAAAGTGAGTATTACATTTTTGGGCAAATCCCAAATAGACCCCTCTCCAAATGCCAGTTTCTCTCTAGAGGTTTTGTATTCTTCCTAATGGTTTGCTTGTTTGTTTGTATACATTTCAGGTTCCTCTAAGAAGCCCTAGCCCCCAGAGGGCTGGGTTGGCTTCTAGAGCCCAGGGGACCTACCTGGCTGCTTTCTGAGTCAGCTCCAGTGGGAAATCCGGGCACAGCAGTTGCAGCAAACAGTGATATTCTCTCATGGTCAGCAAATCTGAAGTTGAAATGGAGAGGAACACATTAGGTCTCTGCATGTGAAGTCACTGCTCTTTGTTTGGCCATTTCACGGGTTTCAGACCTAGTCTCAGTAGAGCTGCTCTTGTAAAGGTGAGTTAGTGTTCTGGGTGTGCTAGCCACTAACCTCTGGTAATGAGATTCCAAGATCAATGTTTCTACAAAGTTTTTCCGGTGTGGAAGGTACCCAGCTACAACATTTTGGCTACAGGAGCTTCCCTAGTTTGAAAAATGGTCGGGTGAGAAGGGAACAAGAGGGATACCTTGATCCACCTTCTTAGTTTGGTTTTCCTTGTGTATGAAAATCTACAAAAACGAGTCATTTCAAAGCTGGTTAAATCTGCCGAAATTCTCTGGCATGGTAACATTCACCACAAAATGCCCAAAGACCATCCACAGATATCTGGAAGCGCTACTAAGGCAAACTCAATCTTGCAATATATGGAGAAGAATACATCATAGCAACCCACAGACCTTATTACTCTGTCATCCGGTATTGCACAGGCTGGCCTCTTTTGGATGCCTGCACAAAAATCTGGTCATCCTATTATAGGAAGCCAAGACAAATGTTCAAGATATACGATCAAGGCAATCAAATGATTCTTGATATACAGAATCAGTGCCCTGGGAAAGATGAGCCAGGATGAGGCTCTGTAGCCCAGCAGAAAACTCAGAGACACAAATCTCAGAGAGGTCTCTAGGCTCCCAAGGGAGAAGAAATACACTGATGTGTAAAGGTTGTCTTGTTATTGCTTGTACCAAAGCAAAAGATTTTAGGTCAGCCAGGCAGTGGCAATCCGCAAGTATTCTGTATACCAAAGCATTTCAAATATGGAAGGACAAGCTAATGGTAAAGCAAGAGCAGGCAACCTGGAAGCCATCCTAACTGGGAGAATGAGTGAGAGAAGGGAATCCAGAGGGCATGGCCACATTTGGGGAATGAAGATGATGATGATAGGCACTTGGTTTCTTTGGACCCAAGTTAGCCCAAGCCACAGGAATCCATATCTCCTGCCCTGCTAGTTTGGTTGATGCTTTTCCAAGATAAAAACCCCAAATCTCCAGGGACAGGCCTGGGTTCCTACTACTTTTTCATCAAAGCTCAATTCAAGGTGGGGGCAGAGAGTTAAACTAACCACACTGCCAAAGTCAGGGTCACCAAAGCAACAGGCTCAGTGCCAGTGTAGGTCAAAGGACCAAGATGGCTTTTGTGGTCTTCGTCTTGGCCACAGTGGGGTGTGCACTTTCCTCTCCTCACTCGCCTGACCTCGGGCACAGCCGGGTAGGAGGTTTTGCTCTTCAAGGGATGGAGTAATAGCCACTCATCATCTCATAGATTTAAGGTAAGGGGCAGGAAAGGTGAAGAAAGGGGAGAAAAGCTATTGAATCTAATGGATTCCCACATTATTCTCACTCTAGAATTCCCTGTACAAAGAGGAGTGATTTCTGGCAGGAAGTAAATACAGGCATACCTTGGAGATACTGTGGGTTTGGTTCAGATTACCACAATAAAGCAAGTATCTCAACAAAGTGAATCAAATGAATTTTTTGGTTTTCCAGTGCATGTAAAAGTTATGGTTACACTAAGCTGCAATCTATTAAGTGTGTAATAGCATTATATCTAAAAAAAAGTACATGCCTTAGTTTAAAAATACTTTATTGCTAAAAAATGCTAACCATCATCTGAGCTTTCAGCAAGTTGTAATCACTGATTACAGATCACCACAACAATAATGAAAAGGTTTGAAATATTGTGAGAATTACCAAAACATGACACACAGACATAAAGTGAGCAAATGCTATCGGAAACATGGTGCCAATCGACTTACTCAATGCAGGGTTGCGACAAACCTTCAATTTCTAAAAAATGCAATGTCAGCGAAGCACAAATATGCCTATGAAAGAAAAGGCTATCTCTGAATCATCATTGCTTTCCTAGGCTAATTGGTATATGTATCTGGTATCATTCTTGGGGGGTCAAAGTGTTTCACAGAAATTCACATTTGTCCCCCAAAGTTAC
The DNA here is from genome assembly GCA_028646485.1 of Cryptoprocta ferox. NCBI lineage: Eukaryota > Metazoa > Chordata > Mammalia > Carnivora > Eupleridae > Cryptoprocta > Cryptoprocta ferox. The sequence continues at coordinate 14,899,669 of CM053575.1, forward strand.
CTACAAGATATCCTTGGGAAGATAAATAAGGTGAAGGAAAATGAGAAGCTTAGAGAACTGTGTAACTCCCATCCTGAGTCAAGAAAGACAAGGCTGGGTATCAATCTCAGCCTCCTAGTTTTCAGACCCTCAGCTCTCTTTATGTTCTTGATGACATTCTAACTCATATACTTCAAATAGTTGCTACCAAAGACAGAAGGATGATTTACAAAAATCATTTTGTATTTCCCTAATGCAACAACAGCTCTTGGAAATACTAAATACATCGGAATAACAGAATACAGCTTGTTCACCACTTTTGGAACTTGACTTTCCCAAATGGAAAATGAGGAAGATAGTCAGAAAAAGAGATGAATGAAAATCTAGGCAAATAGAGAACCTTTGTCACTTTAATTGTGGAAGACAGCAGTTCTACTTCTATTAATGTAGTGGCTGGATAATATCAAAGCCAGATGATTTTGCGAGAGAGGCATCTGCTACTTGAAGATACTCCTCAGTTGAGTAGTGGGTATTTGGGAGAACAGCGAGTGGTCAAACTTGTTCCAAAATCAGAACACTGATGAGCAAATAGGAGCTGTCCCCTTCCTGTCTCTCAGGCTAGGGTTCAACCCTTAGCTCTGTAATTTACCAGTTGTGCAACCTTGGGCAAATTGTGCAATCTCTCTAAATCTCAGTTTCTCTTCTATAAAATGGGAATGATGACACTTACCTTTCAGGGTTGAAGTCAAGATTAAAAGAGATGATGTCTATAAAGTACTTAGTAGAATGTCTAGAACATATAGTAATGCCAAATAATGGGTGATATTTTAGTTTTGTTTTTAAATCCTGGGGGCAAAGATAGGAGAGAAGAGGAAGGTGTTTCCTGCTGAGTTTAAATGCTTAGGGGCGCCTTGGTGGCTCAGTCGGTTAAGCATCTGACTTCGGCTCAGGTCATGATCTCATGGCTCGTGGGTTCGGGCCCCGCATCAGGTTCTATGCTGACCTCTAGCTCAGAGCATGGAGACTGTCTTCAGATTCTGTGTCTCCTTCTCTCTCTGCCCCTCCCCCACTCGTGCTCTGTCTCTCTCTGTCTCAAAAATAAACTATAAAAAAATTTTTTTTAATGCTTAAACACCTGTGGTCTGCCTTGAACTTCTCTGTCAGGTTGCCTGAACCAAACATGTTTTTAAATATTCTTTTGCAGTATTCCTTCATTTTGCATTACCATGGGCCTCCTCAGTTCCAGGTACGGTGTTACAGCAATGAACAAGCCAGCAGCCTTCTTAGCTCCCGAGGCTTACACTCAGGCACTAGTTAACCCTAAATGCCTACTTTGGGCCCTCTAAGAGCTCTCCAAGATCTTAAAGGCCCTTTCAGGCAACCCTTTGTGCCTCAGGAATAACAGGAACGAGACTGAATAGTCACTGAGCCTTGAATTAGCTCACTTAACCTTCACAACAACCTTATGAAGTAGACTCCATTATTCCCAGTCCCACTTCACAGATAAGGACATGGAGGCTTAGGGAGGTGAAGTACAGTTGACCCTTGAACAATGTGGGGTTAGGGGTGTGTATAACTTTGGCTCCTCAAAAACTTAACTATTAATATCCCATGGTTGACTAGAAAGCCTTACTGATAACATAGTCAATTAACTTATATTCTGTGTGTTATATGTATTTATATGCTATATTCTTATAATAAGGTAAGTTAGAGAAAATAAAATGATATTAAAAACATAAAGAGAGGGACTCCTGGGTGGCTCAGTCGGTTGAGCGTCCGGCTTCGGCTCAGGTCATGATCTCGCGGTTCGTGGGTTCGAGCCCCACGTCAGGCTCTGTGCTGACAGCTCAGAGCCTGGAGCCTGTCTTCAGATTCTGTGTCTCCCTCTCTCTGACCCTCCCTGCTCACGCCATCTCTCTCTCTCTCAAAAATAAATAAAACATTAAAAAAATAAAAACATAAAGAGAAAATACATTTATAGTATTGTATTGGAAAAAACCAAAACAAAACAAAACATGTATAAAGGGACCTGTGCAGTTCAAACCCACGTTGTTTAAGGGTCGACTGTCATCTGGTGAGTGACAAAAGAAGGGTCTGGGGGGACAGGAAGGGAACATGGCTTCCCAGAATAAAATCTGAGGCTGGGAGGGAAAGATGGGGGTCTGAAGGCTGGGTGGGGTTAATAATAATATTAACAGCCTACATTTATCGAGCACTTAACTATGGGCCGGGCACTGTTCTTGCAAGGGCTTTTCCTATGTCATCTCATTTAATCTTCATTATGGCTATCCCCATTTCACGGACACAAAAACTCAGATCACGCATGCGTAAGAGGTAGACCTGGAATTCAGACTCAGGCAGTCTGGCTCCAGCGTTTACCTAACTAACATTTTCAGCACCTTGATCTTATCAACCGTAATGTGTGAAGGCTTAAGAGCTTGTTTTTCCCTCCAAACAAACTGCGGGAACTAAATAGCTCCAGGTGAACTGGATCAAGGAGACAATTCCAGTGAATTGGGATTTTTTTCATGTAAGAAATGTAGCCTGAAAGGTCTAATTACTGTCAACAGGAAAGACTGCAGCTCCAGCAGCACAGCCTGTGCTGGGCCACCGGCCACGGGAGGCTGGGGGATGAGTGCACCTGTGCTCCCGGCCGCCCTGCCATTTCTCGTCCCCGCCCACCAGCCAGCCGCTCTTCGCCCCGGCAGGTGCAGGGAAGGTAAGTGGTGTGTACCGACAGACTGCCTTCTCTAAAGGAACCCCACACCCCTACCTAGGAAAGCATCAGCCAGCAGGTCCTGAAAGTTGAAAGGCAAAGGCACAATGTTGGTATAAAATCAACGTTAGAACGTTCTCCACAGACCGGTGCTTCTCTTTTTGAGGGTGGTCAGAGCTGTTAAACATTCTTATTCTCAACACTGTAACAGTCCCATTGACTGTGTGTCTGGCTCTGGATCACAGGCTTTTATATCCTTGGTCCTCTCCTCTCCCGAGGAACACAATGCAGTACCGTGGCTTGTAGCATAGACTTCAGAGTTGTCCTGCCTGGGTCAAAAATCCCAACTTTGCCACTGATTTCAAATTCCTTGACCATTAAGCTCTCTGTGCCTCAGTTTCCCCATCTATAACATGAGGATAATGACAGTATCACTATCATACAGTTGTTGTGAGTTAATGTAAAGGGCTTCGAACAATGGCTCATCAAAAGTGCTCCGTTAGTATTTGGCATTATTATTGTAGAAATGAAGAAACTAGGGTTTCTTTAAAGGTTAATTACCTTCTCAAGGAAGCAGAGACACTTAGAGGAGGGAGTACAGTGATTTGGAGCTTGTCTAGCTCCAAAGGTCCTGCGAGTTCTACCAGCTGGTGAGATCCGGCTGGTTTATGGAGGACTTGACTTCCGATGGTAGGATTGTTCACACCAGGTGACTGACAGGCTTTCTCTCGAAGTGAAACAAACAGATACCCTGCAGGCGGGCCACATTACACTGGGCAGGGCAGTTGTATTAGTGCAGAGCCCAGACTTTGTAATCAGACGACCTTGCTTCAAAGCCTGGCTCCACTATTCAACCACCAGTATAATTTGGACAAGTTACATAACTTCTCTGAACTTTGGTTTCGTCTTCTTAGAAATGTGAATGACCACAGTCCCTACCTAGTGGGATTGTTGTAAAAACCAAATGAGGCAACTTACATATAAGGCACTTTTCTGAAAAATTATCGAAGTGCCCAATTAGTGGTAGGATTATTTGATAATTATTAACTGATTAAAACTTAAAGTCCTGAAATGAAGAAATCTTTAGACTTAAAGCCCTTAGCACAATGCCTGGCACACAGAAGTAAATATTTGTTGAAGGAATGAATGAATAAAAATATGCATCACATAGAGCCCCAGAGGAAAATTCAGAGGGAGAGATTTCTGGTCACTGTGTGAACACACAGCTGGAGACTCCCCAGGCCCAGGAGGTATGTCTACAAATGTAGGGGGACGTCGGGGGATGCTAGGAGCTGTAAAGTGCTGAAAATGGAAAATGTCCTGATAGGTCGGTACCACAACTCTCAGCAAACACAATATGTCCTGGCAGGTGGACTCCACTCCACATGCTTGTTGACTCCTAGCACCTTCTTATCAATGTTAAATCCAGTCAGCTTGGATATTTGTTTTCATAGGAATATATCACCAATTTTACCATGAAAACCAGAGGAAGCCTAAGGTTTACTTCATAATAACTCACTTTACCACTGTTACAACTCTAGCATGAATACTGTAGTTTTCAAGATAACCAGGCCCTGGCTTAGAATATTCTTTTGTTGGTTATCTCCACTCTAATCCTAGAGGGTGATAGGTGAGGTTATTTTCACTAAGAAAATTAATCTAATCAGAAATTGCTGATGCCCAATTATCAAGGGCTAACTTGTTCTCACCTCCTTCTTTCTTGGAAAAGAAGGATGAAGATCTTCTCTTGTCTTTTCTCCAGCTGGTCTGCCTTCTTGCTGTGGAAATTCCTGTCTCTGAAGCTCTGCGGGGGCAGCTTAGTCATCTCTACATCCTCAAAGATCACCCTGTGTGCCCACACATTTGCTCAGGAAGAACTGTGGTGGTGTGTGGTTGTAGACTCAGATGCCTCTGCTCCTCCTGGGAAATGGTGCCTTTTCCAGGATCAGAGTGGTGTTAATAAAGGAGACCAGTGGTAGGCGCCTGGGTGGCTTAGTTGGTTAAGTGTCCTGACTTTGGCTCAGGTCATGATCTCAGAGTTTGTGGATTCGAGCCCCATATTGGGCTCTGTGCTTACAGCTCAGAGCCTGGAGCCTGCTTTGGATTCTGTGTCTCCCTCTCTCTCTGCCCTCCCCTGCTTGTTCTCTCTCTCTCTCTCTCTCTCTCTCTCTCTCAAAAATAAATAAATAAACATTAAAAAAAAATAAAGGAGACCAGTGGAGGAGTGCCAGAGAGAAGGAACTAGCACCATATCTTTGTCCCTCCCTTAGAGAAAGCCTTCCTCAAAGCCAAAATCAAGCGTTTTTAGCTCCAAAAGGATGGAGGATGAAATGGGGTTTAGTCTGAATTTGTGTCTGTGAGTGCCGACAAATGTTGATGGCTGGGTGAGCTAGTGCTAGGACCAGAGCTACAGATAATGAAATGTTCCTGAGCCTCAGGGGAATCCCAGTGGACTGAACAACCTCTAGTTGGTGGGCTGCATAATCTCAATAGGAGGCCACAGAGGCCAGAGAACACCACAGCCCATGAGTGGACTCTCCAATTTTCAGTTGCAATTGTTTTTATGTTCTGTTCTGCAGGGCTTGTGAATGCTCATTCTAAATGACACTCACCCTCAGCCAGCCTGCTCTGCCAAGAGATGCTCGGAAGGACATGGATAGTTTGGGGCACGACCACACCGCCCCTTCCTAACCCCCAGTGCTCTGAGGCTTTGGTACCAGTCCGCAGCTGAGTAAATACTACTCAGGGCTAGTCTGCAGGCCCTGGGAGGGCAGGGTATGGGAGTGAAGGAGAGTGGGGAGGAGAGAAGAGGAAGGAGCAAGACATCTGACAGCCTCACTCCCCACGTAGCATGTGGTCCCACAAGTCACAGGAAGATTGCTAACATCCTAGAGCTATGTTCCTGTCAAGCAAACCCCAGAAGGAGAGCAGGCTGTGTTCTTAAATTTTATCTCTTTTGAGAGCACTGTGTTTTATATGACAAATGGAGGGAAATCATAATTAGTTTACTGAAAAGGAAATGATTTCACAAAAGGAATGAGAAGCACTGTTTTCCATTGACACCTGTGGGGTAAAGTAGCTGGGCCATTATTATTAACACCATCCTTTGCGGGCTCAGTATTCCCCAGAGCATGTTCAGTGTATTTAAACAGGGGCTGAAAGCCAGACTCTCTCTCTTTCTTTATTTCATTATGACTGAGCCCAACATCAAATGATTATTTCTGTTTGACCAGTATATGCGTTTTAGCTGAAGTATTAAATCAGACATGGTAACAATTGCATGGCATTTGTAGAATGAATAAGAGAAACTCCCCAGGAATTGTTCGTATTATCAAAGATTTGAAGAAATGTGAGGATTTCTAATCAGGGTCTGAAAATTCTGCGGGGATGTGTCTGGCACATGATGGCAATCTGGTCCAGTGTTTAGGCTAACCATGGCTGTCCCTAGTTCCCACAGTGGCACTGAACCAGAGGCCTGGTCTTACATGCCAAGGACCCCACATACCACGGTAGACTGTTTTTTCTGTCCATCATGATGGAGCTGTTGGGATTTCAACAACCAAGGCAAAGCTTGGTTCTGGGGGAGGACACTGTCTTAGCTTTGATGACACGAACCACAGGAGGCCGCACATGCCCAGGACGGGCAGCCATACGGCATTGTGGAAGGAGGCACCAGTGCCAGAAGAAAAGAAAGCCTCCCTCCAGTAGCAACAGGGCCAGCTATTCTGGCACGAGCACAGTCTCCTGACAATTTATTGAGGAAATGGGAGGCAGCTTTGGACACCAAAATGTGGAGCAGGATCTTGGCACCATAAGCTCTCAGAGAGCCCAGCAGCTCATCAGGGAAGTTATTTCAAGCTTAGTATCTGAACCCATTCACATTTAATTCAGAGACCAATGTCCAGCTCTACCAGGTATTGCTACTTTTTTACTTTTTTAAATGTTTGTTTATTTTTGAAAGAGAGAGAGAGACAGAGTGCAAGTGGGAGGAAGGGCAGAGAGAGAGGGAAACACAGAATCTGAAGCAGGCTCCAGACTCTGGGCTGTCAGCACAGAGCCAGACATGGGGCTCAAACCCACAGACTGTGAGATCACGACCTGAGCCGAAGTCAGTCACTTAACCGACTGAGCCACCAAGGCTCCCCCAGGTGTTGCCACTTTATACTTTTGTTTGGAAAGAGGGGGATAGGAAGTGCTCTTTGATATAGAGACTTTAGAGCCAACGTGTAATTCTTATCCAGGAAGAAACAAGAGCTATCTCAAATGCCTGTGACCCAAACCTGTTCTTAACTAGACAGAAATGGTTAAAGAGGCATAAGAGCTTCGGTCGAGATGGAACTTCAGGCCCTCCTCGTGGTAACTGGAAGTTAGAGGAAACACCCTGCCTTCTCGGTGGTGGTATATCTGGAAAATGTCACTCAACCTTTGAAAAAAAGGCAGATTTAAAACTTTCTCACATGGGTTTTTATGACCAGAATGAGGGTTTTCATTCTGGAGGAAGGAAAGGTCTGTTCTTCCACAGAGGCAGGTTATAATATAGAGAAGAAAACTCAGCTGAGTTCTTTAAAGAACTAACCACATTATTCTGGGCACAACTCTTCTGGGCCTCCATGTTGTCACCTTTAAATAAGAAAGATGTGGTATGCGAGGGTTAAAAAATTTTTTTTAAAACAGATATACTTTTTTCAATGGAAATCTTATAAGGAACCTCAATGTGTAACATAGATAAAAGCAAAGCCTTTCTTACCCGACTTTCTCCTCAGTAGCCCTCACCTTAGCTAGAGGTGACAGGGACAAAGTGACTAGGAGAGAAGGCCTGAGGCATTGCTTTAAAATTCTAGGGCTCTACTGAGGATGGTTTGAAATGCCCTGGCTCTAGGGATCCAAATCCCGGTTCTTCAGCTAACTAGCCACTTAGAAATGCGAGTGAACATTAATACTAATACTAATGATAATAAAAGTAGGAACAATACTGCTATGAATCAGGAAGAGTCTTTGAGAGGATTAAAGTAGAGATGATTTAAAAAAGAGAGAGACAGATTGGTTGCTGCCGAGCATTACATAACAAATACAGATGTTGAGTCACTACACTGTACTCCTGAAGCTCTGAAACTAATGTCACATTGCGTGTCAACCATATGCAAATAAGCAAGTAAAAATAAAAACATAAAAAGCAGAGATAGTAAATTTAAAGTGCTAGTATTCGGCCCTGGGTTAGTATTCAATAAACGGTACCTGCTCTAGTTACCTCGCTCCTGCTTTTGAGGCACACAGGTGGGATGGCACCTGCATAACAAAAGGCACAATTCATCCAAGTTCAAGCTCGAGCCAGTGGGTGGCTAAAACAATCTTAGTCCTTATCTCATGATTATTTTATCTTGCCTTTGTTCTTATTGATGGGAGAATAACAGACTTCCTGCCCCAAGGCAGGTGCACACCACTTTCCTTGAGAGCCAGTGTGCTGCCAATCCTCTATCATCTCACTACTGAAAGTACTGATGAGTCATATTTATAAAGAGACTGTATAATCATGCAAACCATTTTCATACGCATTATCACTTTTGATCCCCCATAAGAACCTTGACAGGCGGGGAGAGGAAAATGGTATTATTCCCGTTTTTATAAACAAGGAAGATGAACCTCAGTAAGGGACAAAATCACCAGGCAAATGGTAGAGCCACGATCTGATCAAGTCTTCTCTTGCCAGGTCAGGGCCTCTTTCCACCACACAAGCCAGTTCCTTATGATGTCCTTTCTTTCTTGCTATATGGTCCCTGGGACTTCAGCCTGCTTTTCTTTCTTCTATGGATGAAAAACACCTGGTATAGTGAATTCCATAATGAGAGTGCAGTAAATGTTAGCTGCAACTGCTGTCATTGTTATTGTTACTGTTAATATTTAAAACAGCTACCAGCTAGCTCATCTCTTTCTATCCTCCTTCTCCTAGGCTGGCTCCAGGGTCAGAGGTGGTCCCCTGGCTCCCAGTTTCCCTGCTGCCCCTAAAACAAACGGACAGACCCTTTCTAGTTTAGGTGACTTGTTGTTAACCTCTATAAGAAAACAGAGAAGGAACAACAAAAATAAACATTTTAAGCCATTATAGGCCTGTGTTTGCAATTTTAATAGGACTGAACACAGATTAGCAAAAGTATATTTAATGTACACACAAAAAATACTTCCAACTACCTTTATCCTTTCCACTTTAAAATCAGGCTGACAGTTGGGATGGACTTTTATTATTATTTATTTTTATTATTAAAAAAATTTTTTTTTAGGTAACCTCTATGCCCAACTTGGGGCATGAACTCACAACCCTGAGATCAAGAGTCATATGCTCTGCTGACTGAGCCAGCCAGGTGCCCCTGGGATGGAATTTAAAAAAGCGATCAGCAAAACTGATGACTTGTCTGAGAAAGCAAGCCACAGAAAACAAAAACCAACAGAAAGCATTTCTCTGGGCTTTCCACTGTCCAAAGGAGCCATAGAATAAATAGGAAGTGGAACAGATTATGCATTTGATTTGCTTAAAATGCATTTTCCTTCTCTTCTAAATAAATATAAAAAGAAGCAGTGGCTAACAGAGTTACTCACTAAGAGTGAGCTGAACCAAGACAGACTAGAAATAAAAAAAACAATCTAAGTCCCCGGTTCTCGATGATTGTGTGACTAGAGGAAGGCCGTTGCCAGCATGTAGGCGTGTTTATAAAGACCACAGCCTGTTCTCTCGTCAGAATCCACTAACTTCCACCAATGATGACGGATTTATGGCTACCCATCAACTAAAAAAACAGACTTAAGAAACAAAAACAGCAAGAACCAGAAAGAAGGGTGGATATAGATAAACACATACATCTCTTCAGATGAATCCACCTTTGTCTTTCCTGCTGCTTTCTGTCTTTTGTGGGCATATATAATGTACCCTATCTATAATTATATGTATATATATGTGGGTAAGAGAAAGAGACAGCTAGAGACAGAAGAGTGGTTGACTTTTTTTGGGACTGGAAATGGGATGGGAAAGGAAATTGACGTTAGCAGTTACTGTTCCTTAAAGCCATCAGCTTTGTTTTTCAAAGTATGGTTTTCCTGTTAAAAGATTCTTTGCCTGTAATGTGAGTGAATCACTCATCTAATTTTAATAAAAATGTGAATCAAATGATAGTAGCTCTGCGTCCTGGGAAATGACACAATGGCTAGGCTTTCTGGACCCTGATCCTTATCTTTCAGTGGGCCTGGCAGGCGTACAAAAAGAAAGGAAAAAGATGAAAAATATCCCAGTGGCATCAAAGGATGAACCCACCCAATTTCTTTCATGCACCAGTATTCTAAAAAATGAAGTCTGATCTTACTCACTGGGGTTTGGACAAGGTACCTGGTTGCCTCATTGATGGGTGGCCTTCAATCAGACACCCGCTCTTTCTGTCTCAGTTTCCTCTTCTGTCATGCCTCACGTCTAAATGATCAGGGTGGATTAGATGAAGTTAAATCTACTTTAAAGGATGTAAGCTTGCGCGCCCTTTTGAGCTTTTGAATTTTGTCACCCTCGTGTATATAACCCACTTGAAAAATTAAGAAAACAAAAGTATAAGCTCCAGGAAGACATCAAAGAATCTTTAAAAAAAACAAAAAACAGCATGCCCATCCAGAATTATATATATTAAAAAAAATGTGCAAACATTTGTCTCAGTAATCCTTAGCGTTCTATTTGGGTCTAAAAGTCTAGGATTCTTTCATTGTAATTCTCTGTGACTGGGGCAGGAGCACAAAGTACAGGTAGGACATGATTTGAATGCAGGTAGCATGGAACTTGCTAGAAAGGTGGGAATGTTACACAATCCACATTACTGCATTCTAGCATGGCAAACATAGTAGCTAAGAACATGAGATTTGGAATTAAGACAGGCCCAGATTCAAGACGCCTCTGTTATTTCCTAGCTAGGGGGCATGGGCAAAATTCTTTGAGCTTCAGTTTTCCCGTCTATAAAATTGGATTATACTTTTTTCTCGGACTCTACACAGTGGGGACCCTTGCTATTGCTCTAACTGCATCTCCGTCTACTCATTCCTTGCTCAAATCATTTCAGCCACAATGGCTTTCCAGTCCTTGAATATGTCAAGCATGTTCTTGTCTCGGGCTTTTGTATCTGCTCCCTTCTTTCTCCCTCAATCCCTACATAGCTCTTTCCTCCTTCAGGTCTTTGCTTAAATGCCATTATACAGTAAGGCCACCCCTGGCCATGGTATTTAAAACAGCAATGCTCCCCCTACTTCCTGCTTGGTTTTTCTCCATAGAACTTATCATTATATGACCTACTATATATTTTTCAACTGTATTACTTGTCTCCTTACTAGAATGTAAGCTCTAAGAGGTCAGAGATTTTGCCTCCTTTATTCAGTGTTGGTTCTCAATAACTGTTAAAGGAGCCAGACCGCTGTGATAATTAAGTGATCATATGAAGCTCTTCACATTCACCATCTGAGACAGAATGTCTGGCAGACAGGTTTTGATTGGTTCAAACTGTATTTTTTTTTAATTTGGGGCTAAAACATTAGAAAAGTCAAGACATTTCCTACAATACAATCTAGATTCCAGATACCTCTTTTCTAAAAAAAATCAGAGGACCTAAAGTCTCGGACCATCACTCCTGGACAATCAATCAGCTGGGGCTGAGGCAGAGGCTACCTGTGTAAGACAGCCGTGGCCCTCCTTGTCATTCACTGAATGACACCTGTGCTCCTTACATTACCTGTCTGGTCATTGCAGGCACTTGAGTTTTCAACCACAGCTGCAGAATTTCTCTCAAGAAGAATTTACAATAAAGATTTAATTCATGTGACTAAATGAATTTTGAATGAAAATACACAAATTTAGGTGACCTCATAATGCTAAGGGGAAAGAACAAAACAGAAATTGCTGTGTACAGTATTATCCGATCTTTGCTTTCAAGAAAACAGAATGGAATATACCAAAGTGTTAATAATGGTGGTCAACTCTGCATTTGGGGATTATGCTTTGTGTTTTCTTACAATGGGAAGAATAAACAAATAAATAGTCACCTAGATTTATGGTGTGAAAATTATATCTCAATACAGTGGCGGAAGGAAGGAAGGAAGGAAGGAGGAAGGGAAGGAAGGAAGGAAGAAAGGAAATAAGTCACCTACAGAAATGGTCAACTTGGCTCCTTCCTTCAAAAATCAATTTCCAGGGGGCGCCTAGCTGGCTTAATTGAAAGAGCATGTGACTCTTGATCTCAGGGTTGTGAGTTCAAGCCCCACATTGGGTATAGAGAGTATAAATAAATAAATTAATTAATTAATTAAAAAATCGATTTCCGTGTCCCCATTCTCAGTGGCTCTGTGTTCCCCCTCAAAATCACCTTGTTTTGTCTATGATGAAAAGAGGGTACAAAGCTGATCATATTTTATAATCCTTTATATGCTTCTGGAACTTATAATGCCCTTGGTCCTTCTTTGTATGTGCTCACAGTTCAGGCTTACTGGCGGCAGAGTCAGGTTATATGTCCCTTCAAATGAGGATGGGGTGGGAGGAAAAACACTGATCAAAGTCAAGGCTAAAACTGATTAGTTACAATACTAACAAGATTTCGTTTTTCTGATTTTTAAAAAAATGTTTAATTTTTAGAGAGAGAGAGAGTGTATATGTGTATGTGTGCATGTGCTTGAGCAGGGGAGAGGCAGAGAGAGGAACAGAGGATCCAAAGCGGGCTCTGCACTGACAGCTGAGAGCCTGATGTGGGGCTCAAACTCATGAACCATGAGATCATGACCTGAGCTGAAGTCGGACACTTAACTGACTGAGCCACCCAGGCGCCCTGGTTTTCTGATTTTTGTGTGATATTTATAAATGGTTTTCCTTCCTTTCCATAGCCCAAGGTGATTCTCTGTTTCTTCCTGGGAACAGTGTGGCTGAGCAGAAGGGAAGTCTCAGAAGCCTCGGAATCCTGCCTTGGCTCTGCTGGACTACCTCACCAGAGCAAGCTACTTACTCGTTAGACCTTAGTTTCTTCTGTAAGATGGGGATAACCATCAATTGTCTACTTGAGAGCAAAAAGGCCAGATCTATGATCCTGTGATTCCCAAGGCTCTTTGAAGTTTTGGAGCCACAGAATGGACAAACTTCCAACGCTGAGAACGATGAAAATGGTTTCTCCAGGCGTCTGGCCCGCACGATAATACCTAACGTATTTAAAACTTAACTAATAGGCAGTCTCAAATATTTAAATGCCAATAAGTCTCTAAGTAGACAAAACAGATGTCACAAAGTTCACACACTAAAACTTATGTGGTTAACTTACAGGCCTCTGAGGTAAGCTCTGATTAGACTCACAGTTTTAATGCACTTGGCTGTCTATTTTCTAAGCTCAACACTGACCAGACACAGTAAACTGAGAGAGGAAAAGGAACTATAAAAGGCAGGCGCAAGGATAGCAGTGAGAAATTAGGCATTAACAGCACTGATAGGAACACAGAAGCAGGGAAAAAATATTTAAAATGCAATCTGGAAGCATTTAGGGTACACTTCAACAAACTCTTGAAGGCAATGGTGTTGTCCAGCATAATGAAATAATTTATGTTTGTAAAGATGATACTTAGATGCTAAGATGAATTATATTTAAGAATGCAGGGAAGGGTAGGGATGCCTGGGTTGGCTCAGTCAGTTGAGCATCCAACTCTTTATTTCAGCTCAGGTCATGATCCCAGGGTCATGGGATTGAGCCCTGTGTTCAGCTCCGTGATGAGCATGGAGCCTGCCTGGGATTCTGTCTCTCTCTCCTTCTGCCCCTCTCCCAGGCTTGTGCGCATTCTCTCTCTCTCTCTCTCTCTCTCTCTCTCTCAGTCTCTCTTTAAAATAAAAAAATAAAAAAAAATAGAATGCAGAGAAGGGTATTATATGTATATTTAAATATATTTTAAAAATATTTTGATATAAATTATATCAAAAACAACAACAAAAATTGGTGCCCAAACTGTAATTGTAAAACAGTAGGCTATAAAACTGGAAAACTTTTCCGAGTTTTCTATATTTACTGTCTCTAAGGCATTTATTTATCATCTCTTATACACTAGAAGCTGCCTCCTGGTGTTGGTTATGTGTTGCTAAGCTACCTTCCTGAGTGCTGTATGCCCTTTATCTCATTTAAGTCCACCTGACAGTCCTATTGGGTAAATACTGTTGTTCTCATTTACTTGCAGACACAGGGAGGTTAGGTCACTTACCCAGTTACATAACTAGTGGTGGTAGCACGTTCAGGCTTTGAACCATGGGTGTGCCTGAATCTAAAGAGTGTGGTTATAACCATTCTGTGATTTATCAATGGCCTCATTTTGATAAATATGTCTGTACCTTCATCACCAACACACCAAGTCTTGAAAGTAAGGACTTCATCTTACTTGCTTTTCTATGACTGGTACATAGTGGCAATCTAAAAATGTTCAATGGATTTTATCTTTATGCTACCCTATGTAGATTCCAAACCTTAAAGGAAATGGAGTATATCCTAATGTTTCACCAAGTATGAATCCTGGATCATCTGTATTCCAGGCCTACAGAATCAAATCAGAATTCTCAGGGTCAAGGTATGCAAATGCATATTTAAACCAATAACCCTGGTGACTCTTAAAGTTGGAGAACTATTGACCTAGCACTTGAAAGTAAATTCTTTGGAGTTAGTCAATTCCAGCTCCGCTACTTCCTAGCTGAATGATCTGGGACAAGTTAGTTATTTCAATTCTTTGAGCTTCAATTCCATCATCTTTAAAATGGAGATAACATAGGGACACCTGGCTGGCTCAGTCAGTTAAATGTCTGACTCTTGATTTCAACTCAGGTCATCATCCCAGAGTCATGGGATCGAGCCCTGCATTGGCTCTGCACTGAGCCTGAAGCCTGCTTGAGATTCTCTCTCTCTTCCTCTGCCCTTCTCCGCCACTTGCTCTCTTTCTCTCTAAAATAAAAAACAGAAGTAAATTAAAAATATATTTTAAATGGGGATAACATAAACCACTACCTCACAGGGTTTTTGAAGGGACAAAGTTCATTCATTTACCAGGAATTACAGAGTGTCTACTGTGTGCAAGATATTGTTTTTTAGGTGCTTAGGATACATTAGAGAACAAACAGACAAGCTCCTTGCCCTCATGAAGCCTACCTCATGAAGACAGATATTAAGTGATAAATACAACAGACAAGGAAACTAGATAGTAAGTTAGTGATACCTATAATGGAAAAAATAGAATAGAGCAGTTCAAATAGGAAGTGTGAGGTGGCAGTGGTGGCACAATTTTATCCCAGTTTTTTTTTTTTTTTAATAATCTCTACATCCAATGTGGGGCCTGAATTCATGACCTCAAGATCAAGAGTCACATGCTCTATTGACTGAGCCAGCCAGGCACCCCTTCAGTTTTATACAGAGTAGTCTAGGTAGGTTTTATGGAGAGGGTAAAACCTAGACAAAGATTTGGAGGAGGTTAGGAAGTAACCTAGGTGGACATCTAAGGAGAGAACATTTCAAGCAGAGGAAACAGCCACTGCCGAGGCCACTTAAGGCCCTCCTTAAGGTGCGTGGGTAAGAGGACAGGCATAGAAGCCAGTGTAGCTAGAGCCAAGAGCATGAGGAAGAAAGGAATAAGACATTAGGTTAGAGAAATACCTGGGGCCAGTTCATGTATTAGCCTTTTAGGCCTGCAAGTAAGGATTAAACAAAACAGTCATGTTAAATGTTTGGAATAGCATATAGCACATGGTAAACATTTAATGGATGGTATCCACATCTGTATTTACATTAATATCTTCTGGTCCCACTTTCTTACACCATACACAAAAATAAACTCAAAATGGATGAAAGACCTAAACATAAGGCAGGAAGCCATCAAAATCCTAGAGGAGAAAGCAGGCAAAAACCTCTTTGACCTTGGCCGCAGCAACTTCTTACTCAACACTCTCCGGAGGCAAGGGAAACAAAAGGAAAAAATGAACTACTGGGACCTCATCAAAATAAAAAGCTTCTGCACAGCGAAGGAAACAGTCAGTGAAACTAAAAGGCAACCGACAGAATGGGAGAAGATATTTGCAAATGACACATCAGATAAAGAGTATCCAAAATCTATAAAGAATGTATCAAATTCAACACCCCAAAAAAACAAATAATCCAGTGAAGGAATGGGCAAAAGACATGAACAGACACTTTGCCAAAGACACCCAGATGGCCAACCGACACATGAAAAGATGCTCAACATCACTCATCATCAGGGAAATACAAATCAAAACCACAGTGAGATACCACCTCACACCAGTAAGAATGGCAAACATTAACAAATCAGGCAACAACAGATGTTGGTGAGGATGTGGAGAAAGAGGATCTCTTTTGCACGGCTGGTGGGGATGCAAACTGGTGTAGCCCCTCTGGCAAACAGTATGGAGGTTCCTCAAAAAATTAAAAATAGAACTACCTTACAACCCAGCAATTGCACTACTAGGTATTTATCTAAGGGATACAGGTGTGCTGTTTCGAAGGGGCACATGCTCCCCAGTGCTATCGACAACAGCCAAAGTATGGATAAAGAAAACGTGGTATATATGGACAATGGAGAATTACTCAGCAACCAAAAAGAATGAAATCTTGCCATTAGCAACTATGTGGATAGAACTAGAGAGTATTATGCTAAGTGAAATTAGTCAGAGAAAGACAAATATCATATGACTTCACTCCTATGAGGAATTTAAGATACAAAACAGATGAACATAAGGGAAGGGAAGCAAAAATAATACAAAAACAGGGAGGGGGACAAAACTCTTAAATATGGAGAACAAACAGAGGGTTGCTGGAGGGGTTAGGGGTGGGGGGATGGGCTAAATGGGGAAGGGGCATTATGGAATCTACTCCTGAAATTACTGTTGCACTATATGCTAACTAACTTGGATGTAAATTTAAAAAAAATTAATTAATTAAAAAAATATATGTCCTCTGGTCCCTAAACAGAGCTAGTCTGGAAAGTCAGGCTACAGGAACTATAGCACCTTTTATGTACTTTGGTGGGGTTATGGAGTCCTTCAACATTTCCCAAAGCACGGAAATCAGATCAAAGGTGATCCCCAGCAGCAAGGAGAGATGGTTAATTCTTTGCAGGTGCTCAGACAACTGAACTAACAGAGACACACAAAGTCAACACGGCATCAATAAAAGACGGAGAGGGTGGGGTGTGGATGGGGTGGGCTTGGCTGAAGGCTGAAACCAACAGAAGAGTCATTAGCAACGTAAGAGAAAAAGTAGTGGAGCGTGGAAGCATCACCTACAGCAGTTGAAACCCATGCTAATATCAATGAGACCACAAAGTCGTGAGAATAATGACTACAAACTGGCAGGGAGTGAGCCAGGGAGCCCGGCAACATGAATGCACTTGTACAGGGGAGAAGACAAATTAAGAGATTCAGGCAAAACTATCCCCTTTCCTGGTGGAGGTTCTTTAATCTTTAATATCTCTCTCTTGACACTAGGCACTGATCTTGCCCCAACAAGACAAAGGATAACTTCTGAGGAGCAAAGGGCCTCTGAGGAGGCGAGTGCCCTGTGTCTGCCAGGCTAAAAGGACAAGTTCTCTTGGTCACACTGTCTCACCACTGGGCAGGTCAGAGCTAAGACACACTTACCCACCCTCCATGGCTCTCCTAACAAAAAGAACTGCAGGGCCCCGGAGCTGTGGAGAGGAATGTGGTCTCTTTGGGAACTGGAGGCAGGCAAGAATGTAATGAAGGCTGGATGAAGATACCCAGACTGGGCTTTAAATTGCTTTAAATTGTTCTGCCAGTTTCTTCTGGCACCTGCCCTAAGGAAAGCAACGCCAGGCACCGTCCAGTGGAGATCTGGAAGTGGGCATCCTTTGTGGCCTCAAGTATGCCAGCTTGGCAAGGAAGAGTGCAGTACTTGGTCTCCATGACCCTGACTTAACCTACTCCATAGGGAACAGTTTCATCTGGGTCAGAAGAAATGAAGAGCGACTCAATTTATGTGATCTTTGACTCAGTACATTCAATTTATAATTAAAACCATTATGAAAGCCAATATGAGAAACCTTGTATTTTTATTCCTTTATCTCAAACTATTCATCTGCCTGCCTCTACCATCTCCTGAGAGCAACCACTTATTTACTTTGGGAGTTCTTAAGGGCTACATTCTTACCTATTTATTCTGTTAATAAATACTAAGGTGCCAACCGTGTTCCAGGGACCATGCTAGGGTCTGGGGGAATAGCAACAGATGAGACAGATAAAAATCCCTATTTTCATGGAACTTACATTCTAGTACATGTGTGTGGGTAGAGATGTAGACAGTAAACAAGGAAAAAAATAAATAAAAATGCTTGTAGAAAGCGATAAAGGCAGGGGTGCCTGGGTGGCTCAGTCTGTTAAGCGTCTGATTTCAGCCTAGGTCATGAACTAGCAGTTTGTGATTTGAGTCCCGAGTTGGGCTCTGCGCCAACAGCTCAGAGCCTGGAGCTTGCTTCAGATTCTGTGTCTCCCTCTCTCTTTGCCCCTCCCCAACTCACACTCTCTCTCTCTCTTTCAAAAATAAATAAAGATTAAAAAAATTAAAACAAAAATAAAGTGATAGAGGCAATGACAGTGTACCACAGGATGATGTGACACGGAGTGACTGAGGGTGGGACATTAGATGGGGTGGTCAAGGTTAACCTCTTTTAGAAGCTGTCACTTGAGCTGAGACCTAACCCAGAGGAGAAGGAGTCAGGCATGCAATCCAGCAAAGGCAGACCAGGAGGTGGGACCCTGCAGTGAGAAGATTCTGCTTGCCACATCCCTATTCTGCACACAAATGCAGTTTCTCTCTCACCGGCATGTTACAATCTGCTGAAGAAATTGCTCTCTGAGGCCTGGGAAAGGAGTAATAAATATTGAACAATTCCAAGGTGCACCGACTGCCAGAGAAACATACCCGGCACTGGGGGAAGGTGCGAGAATACGCAGGTACTCTGATCCCAGAGTCAAGCTAAGGGGAGGGCTGTAGAAACCGGTCCCTGCCCCCCCGACCCCTCTGCACCGCTGCGTCTCACTCATGTGGCTAACTGGCAGACCAGTCCGGGTGAATGAGTGCAGGACAGCCAAATCACAGCACTGTTTCACACAACGTCATTCCAAGTCACCAACGGACAGGATTTAGCACTGTGTCTGGCAGCAACCAGCAGCGAAGCACAGAGAATTCCACTGGATTATCCAAAGCATCTGACCCGAAAATGAGGAGTGAGGAGAACATTTTTAAAAAACAACTCCTGAGTGGTACAGTGAGCCAATTCGACATTGAACAGAGATGCACAAATATCCAGCCGCCTCTGAGGCAAAAGGTCAATGTCTTGTGCTTGTCCCTGTTCTTCAGAATCCAAGTTCTTGATCTATGCTCAGGTCCTCATTTTCCTAGCCAAACGGGGAGATGTGAAGTAGACATGGGCCAGATGGGCTGCGCTACGCCCGTACTCTGTGTCTGACTCCCGAGGGGCATTACAGTTGGGAGTGGAGGAGGGCAGGGTCAGTAGGGGAGGAAGAAGGTGCTGTCAGAAACGCAGGCCACGTCTCCTAGAGAGAAAGTTTCGACAGGTTGGTTTTTCAGTTGAAGAAGCTGGTATTTGCAGCCAGATCTCAATCTTGGGCAAGCCCACCACAGACCCCCGGTTTGAGATGAGGGGACAGAACGAAGGAAAGAAGCAAATTTCCATTTAACGAGAAGTGGATAGTACTGAACTACCCCTGCCTTGTGGATTTCTGACCTTTTTCTTTCTAATTCTCTCAACCTAGTCCTGAGACCCCCCACGCCTCATCCTTCTCCCCCTCCAAGCCCTTCTCACACAGCTGTTAGGTAAGATTTACGAGATGGAATGTTTTTGCAAAATCTGTTTTGTTCATTGGAACATGTTTATCTAGAAAGCAAGAAAAAAACCTGTCCCTTCTCACTATTTACTTTTGGTGACTGCCTTCTGGGATTTGGAACTGGATAAATAGATGGACTTCGTGGAAGGATTCAGGCGGAACGCCAGGGTGTGTAGACAGATCTTGGTCTCAGTGTATATATGGCAAATAGGCCTCACCACACAGCTGTGCTGGTTTTGGAGGGAAGTGAGGGGACAGTATTTTCTGGATGAGAGGACTCCCATTGCTCCAAGGTATACCTCTGTGGGGAAACTTGGGGCTACGGGATGCCAGATGGTTTCTAGAATTCTAACCCCAGATATATGACGCCAATTTCATTTGCTGGCCTCTGGCTGTGGTAATTAAGAGGTTTGCCAGATTCAAAGCTATTGCTTATGATTTGTCCTGGGTTTGTACGATATATACATATTATGTGCTGAGGGTCGCAGTATCTACGATGATTAGTGAGCTTTGAGCACCTCTGCAATATGCTGGCTGCCTCTGTGTTAAAGGCATGCCCAGAGGGGTTGTGTTGTGTGTGTGCATCTGCCCACGGAAGTTGTGGAAGGCCTGAAGTACAGTATTTTCTAGGCCCCGGGAAAAGTATAACTGCCAGAGGGAGCAGGGGACAGAGGTCACTCACATGACGGCATGCTGCTGTGGAAAGGGGGTTGGGAGTGGTGGTAGAGAAGCAGCTTCCCTCCTAATGTTTTGACCTACTCCAACATAAATCTCTCCTGCAGAGGGTAGTAGTGGAGGAAGTCAGTTTCTCATAACTCCATAAATTTCAATTCCACGATTTGAAGAAATTTCATTACGTTTTAGGGGAATCTTCTGAGGGCCAAAGAAATCTTCCTTCGCTTTACAGAATAGGGTTCAGGTGGATGTTTTCTTCCTTCCTGGCAAAATTCCTTTAAACAGCCATGAAAAAAGAAAAAAAGAAGAAAAAAAAAAAAGAGGACAGTACTGCCCAAACAGAGAACTGGTGCCAAACAGAGCCAACAGAAACAAACCAAAACCAAAACAAAACAAAAAAAAAAATCCCCCAAACCCCAAACAAACAAACCAACGACAGAAAGAAAAATCTCCCTGAGATACAGGGGACTGTGTTCATTAGGCTGAGGTAGCTCAAAGACGAGAACATTCGATAATTAGGCTCTAACAGATGAAGGTGCTGTAGGTAATGGGACCTCAAAAAGACAGAACAAAAGATCCTGTTTCTAACAAAGGTTCTGCAGACCTTTATACTACAGTGAGCACTGAGCATGAGGGATGCTGCCCAGGAAATGAAAGGACTCAATCGTTCCTCTTCAGTGAGCGGAGCCCAGAAGGAGTGTTCCAGGGCGCTCTCACAAACACTCTTTAATAATACCATCCAGAGCCTTTGATTCAAGGAACATGCTGAAGAATAAACAGCCTATTAATCTGAGTTTTCTGGTGTGCCTGAGTATACAAAGCAGCAATGAACTAACCCTTGGCTCTCGCAAACATCCCAACTGCACACCAGCCGAGGCTCCACGGCACAGCTCAGCTCCTCCTCTCCACCGCTGCATGCAATTTGTCCCTGGAAAAGCTTCAGGGTTTGGGGGCCCTGATGGCTTTAACTAAGGATGCCCAGGCCAAACCCAGGGTGCAAAGAACTGGAAACAGCGCACCCTTGTTTGGCCATAGCAGCATACCCATGTGACTTCAGGCTCAAATGAGAACTGTGCGGTAGTGTGACTGGGTGAGGGGACAAAGTCATCAGTCTGCCTCTTTCTGAGCCAAGCTGACAGCCACAGGCCTGGGAAAGGAAGGCCCAGTTTCAATTGCTTCCCAGTCTTGGTTACCTTGGTGGCAGGAAGGGCTCCTGCATGGGTGGGCTTTGGGTGCCACTCTGTGGAAACATTCCTGGGCGTTTTGCCTAAGTGAAAATTACCAAGTAAGGTCCCTGAGTTTTCAGGGAGGAAAGGAGAAGAAAGATGAGTGACTGTTCCACTCTCAGATGCTTTCACTACGAGTTAGTTGTTCTCTAAATAAACAATCAGGTGTAACTTTGGTGGTAATGACCATTGGGTGAAGCATCAGGTTCTCCTTCCCACCCCCAGTGAAATCACAGATAAAGGAGCTGACAGTATGAACTTCAAGTAATGAGCCAGCATTCAAGTGTTGAAACTGTGTGATGGAGGCTAGAATCATAGGCTCAAATCAGCCACGAGGGCCGGGCAGCTTCTTTGTGTTGCAGTCACTGACCTCGCACGAGGTGTGTGCTGAATCATAAAAGGAACTGGCCTGACGAGGTGGATAATCAGTATCACTGCTACCAAACACACACACACACACACACACACACACACACACACACACACACACAAAACCTCAGAGCGCATACCCTACTGACCGTAAATTTATAGACAAAGAAAAACTCATCTAGTGAAAGTGTCCTTTCTAAAAATAATTTCAAAAACGTAATCCTGAAGTCCTCAGATTCTACTTTCAGAGGACTATTTTGTGTTCAGTCTCTTGAACTGGAGAAGAAAGGGCACGTATCTTACGAAAGCGAAGAACAGCACAAAGGCTCACACACTTTGCGTGAGTGAGTCTGGGATGCCACAGAACGTAGTGATTAAGAGCATGGGCCTTGCAGTCAGACAGGCGGAGGCCTGTTACTTGCTACCTGTGTGATCCTGGACACGTTACATAAAGTAAGGAGCTTCAACTTCTTCACCTCTGAAATGGATTCACTCTCACGGGATTAGTGAGAGGATTATATAACAGTATCAGAAATGTTTAGTGCACCTGGGAAAAGTAAGCACTCAACAGATGATAGCTGTACTTTCTACCCTTCAAATCTTCCATAAACAGGCACAGGACTCAAGTGTGGCTCTGTAGAGGGACCTGACTGGCGGTTGGCACATGAGCTACATAAAATGGGAGCTTTTTCATCTTTTTATTAGGCTGGGCTTAGAAGATCCCAGATCTTTCCTCAGTGCACTGGCAACAAGAGTTTGAGTTCCATGGCGTCACTGAGGAAAGGGCAATGAGAGATCAAATCCTAGTACGCTGGGGACCTGAGTTTTGACTTGGGAGCTACAGATTGACCTGGAGTTTTCTCACCCGAGTCTAGCTTAGCAGACACAGCCCTCTTCCTCTAGGCTTCCACCTGTTGAGACAAACAGATGTGATCTGAACACAAGAGGGGCCTTGCAAGCACAGATCTGGTATCAGACAGCCCTACTCTGCAGCATTCCTGGGGTTGGAAAATGACAAACATTCCAACGGGCTGAATCTAACCCTCCTTGCCCTGTAACTGGGGGCCTTAAGAAACCCCTTCTTGTGATTAGAGCCATCAGTACCTCCCCTCCAAGGCTGTGAGGTGGATTTCATTAATATTGATGAGCTGCAGCTCGTTAACCTCATTTGATGTTTATTTACAACCATTCTTCTCATATGCTAATGGGTGACACTGGGCTCTTCAGATAGAAAGGAGAGAACTGGACCCTCTCTGCCAGCATCTCCTTGGCAAACTCCTGTCCCTTGAAACAGAAGTTTGCACAGAGGGAATGATGCCAAATGTAGGGAATGCAGCAGAGGGGACAAAATGATGTGAAAAGAATGTCTGCAATGTGATGGGGGAGAGAGAAGCCCAGCTGCTGGGGCCACGGTGTGACTGAGGTTTGGTTACACCCACCCAGGGGGTAACAAAGAGAAGCTGAAGGGCGGGGATCCATGGAACTATGAAAGGAGCAATATGTTCGATTTTAGAATTGGGATAGGGAGTGGAGACGAGTGGGCCCCATGGGTTTAAGGGGCTTGAAGGCCTCTCTCCAACTCATTTAGTTTTCTTCTATGATCTTAAGAAATCAATAAACAGGGGATTGGGAGTAGATTTCTGTAAGGCTAAGTTAAATGCCACAGCAACTAATGCTTAGCAATGCTTGGCTTGGACAAAGAGTACGGCTCATTGTCCAGAGCATCACTGGGAAGTGGGTAAGCAGGGAGGAATAATCACTGTTTCTCTTTCCCCTAAGTCATGGTTATGTCTATCGAAGAATAGGATGATTAAGCAAAGAAGAGTCAGAGGCTGGGGGAAAATTTTTTTTTTTTTAAACTATGGCCATTCTATCATTGCAAGGCTGCCCAGCCTAATGGAAAACGGGGCCTCTTCCAAATTTCATAGTACATAGCAAGTCAATTTTGGGTCGTCCCACCCATTCAAAAGGTATGAAAGGACTATATGACATATGAGGGGCTGGAGGGGGAAATACTTTGGATATATAAATGCTTACTAATATCAGCAGCAGCATCAAACTTAAAATTTCTTTAATATTTAAATGCCAATTCCCAGTGTATTTCTTATCTTCACCACTTTGCACTTTACACTACTGTTTAGATAATTCTTCCCTTCCTGCCTGTGGGGTCCACACCCTCTCCTTTCTCCCAATCTGGCTATTTCAGTGAAGTACTTTGAAGATCATTCCTACCCTTGATGTGCCTTTCTATAAGGCTAAAGAAGCAGGAGAAAAAAGGAATCTCTTACCCTGAAGATTTAACCACATTTATTTAAGTACAAAGTATTGGTTCTAACAGGTAGATTTTATGTCTGAGTTGTTTGTCTGAGATCATTACCCCTTAGGGTATAAATTTCAGCTCTTTCAAGTTCTCTATGAACTCAGTTGCTGTTGGACTGAAGGAATCAATAGCAATCTGTATTCAACCTGACAATCTGCAGCTCACCTATGTTTAGGAACAAACATATCTGGAAGAGTAATTAATGACAGCAATGTTTCTCAACCGTTTTTCCCCTCCATTTCCACCCCTTCCTCTGCCCCACCAGCCTTCATAGACATTTTTTCCAACTGTCCACCCCTCATGAAATTTCCTCTCAAAGAACCCCTTTGGGGCAATATTGCTCCCATTGAGAATGCATGTTCTAGAGACTTTTTAAAGTACATCATCTAGGGGTGCCTGGGTCGCTCAGTTGGTTAAGCGTCCGACTTTGGCTCAGGTCATGATCTTACAGCTCATGATTTGAGCCCCACATCTGGCTCTGTGCTGACAGCTCGGAGCCTGGAGCCTGCTTCAGATTCTATCTCCCTCTCTCTCTGCCCTTCCTCTGCTTGCGTTCTCTCTCTCTCTCTCTCTCTCTCTCTGTCTCTCTCTCTCTCTCCCTCTCTCAAATATAAATAAACATTAAAATAAATAAATAAAAGTACATCATCTGATTTAATGTGTTCTGGGATTGAACCTAACGTTCTCCCAAAGTGAACCATCAAACACAATTACACCTCTGTTCTGATTTTAAAAAAAGAAAGAAAAAAGGACATTTTTGTGTCTATCTAAGTGATAGTTCTTCCAAAGAAGAGATCAAAATCCTTTTTTTCACACTGGACCTGATCTATCCACAGAATAAAGGGCTTCCTTTTTGGCAGTGGATTAGCTTTTTACAATAGTTCTATTTGAGTGTGGGAAGAGGTAATAGATTGCCAGGTCCCTTAGGGACCCCCAAAAAGTTCACTCTCCTAAAAGTCAACAATACATTCCCTTGTAAGAGTAGAATTAAGTTCATTATCTCATTAAATTTCTCCCAAACTCCAGAGGAAGATAGTGATTGGTATTGCTATTCTCCTTCTACAGGCAGAGAGATGATGACACGAGCGATTCAGTAGCTTAGTTTAGGTCACAGGGACTGAAGTTTCTTCATATAAATATCTTAGCTGTCATACAAGGTCACACGGAGGATTTCTAGACCCTATGTCTTTTGGTTCCTGCTTTAATCTAGGATTTTCATATCCTGCTGAAGAAATGTTTATAAAGACTGTTCTGCCTCTGTCTGCCTCCATCTCCATCTGACAGCAGAAAAACAAAAGAAGGTGCAAATAGAGAAGAACTGACTAACCAGGAGAAATGAAGTGACTGACCTCAGGCTACTGTCCTAAAGGTTACTGTTTTCACAAGTAAATGGCTTAGGCAGCCTAGAACACCGTATTGGGGGGTACACCAGGTTTTTCTTTTCTAAGATGAATACCACCATCTTTGCAGGGTTCAAATGAGATGTATTAAACCATGATGCACTCCTCAGAAGATGCAAAGACCCAAATCAAGACCTCCCACAAATAGTCTTCAAGTAACATGAGAAATTCATTTTTTATTTACCAGTCATGGAAACTGACCACATCTTAGAACTATCTATACTTGAAACTCACCATAAGTGAGTGGGAATTAGCGGCTGGTAAACCAAATAAAAAATATTATCTACAGGGCTCTTCTCTGTAAACTGGCTTCAGGCTCATTTAATTCTCCCAATTAAGCCAGTGTTAAAATTCCCACAGAACAAAATAAACTTATTTGTTCTAAAGTGTAGGAGACTTCAAAAGATAACTTGTCTATCTCATGCCTTCAAGTAGATCTGTACATAATCTATTCCTCATAACCAGACTCCATTCTACTAAAAATGAAACAAAGAACTTCAGAGAAGACTATTCTGCAACATTGCTTAGGAACCCAGTAGGACATTAAATAACATCATCTCTAATAAATTTCCCTCATGTCCTTCACACTGAAATAGAAGTTAGTTTCCTTTTTTGTTTGAAGAGATGGAGAGGATCTAATCAAGGGTTAAAGGCTTTAGCTTTAATTCAGAATGCTCAGAGCCAAAAAATACACCCTAGATCAACACAAACACATTAAAACAAAGATCAAAGTATGTATGTTTAACTCAACTAGCTTCTGATACAGAAATGTTATGCTAGTGCTTTTTTCGCTGTATACTGGGAACAAAATTGAGAACAAATTTACTTGAGAGAGGGCAAAAACAAACAAACAAACAAACAAACAAACAAACAAGACTTCACAGTTTGTCTCAAAGAAAATGAAGCTATAACTATTCTGGACTAAAACAGAAACTAAAAGATACAAGGCATGGAAATCTAAAAACTGACTCTTATGTTACAGAAGAGGCATTTAAATGAAAAAAAAAAAATTTCCTGGGGCACCTAGGGGGCTTAGTCAGACAGTTATGGGTTCACGCTGTCAGCATGGAGCCTGCTTGGGATTCTCTGCCTCTCCTCTCTCTCTGCCCCTCCCTTGCTCTTGTGTTCTCTCTCAAAATAAATAAACTTAGGGATGGACCCCTGAGCGGTTCAGTCAGTTAAGCATCTGACTTCGGCTCAGCTCATTATTTTGAGGTTCATGGGTTCAAGCCCCACATCAGGCCATTGGGCTCTGTGCTGATAGCTCGGAGACAGGAGCCTGCTTCAGATTCTGTGTCTCCCTCTCTTTCTGCCTCTCCCCTGCTTGTGCTCTCTCTGTTTCTCTAAAAAATAAACATTAAAAAAGAAAGAGAACATTCCTTAAAAGAAAAAGAAAAACTATGTCCTTCATTTCCTACTGGATGCCATAAAACAGGAACAAATAGGGGGTAGGGCCAATCATTTAAAGTCTTGGACATCATAGTAAGGGAACTAAACTGAAAATACTCCAGCTTGTCCTAGGTGCAGCGAGAAAGCGAGCCCCACCCAAACCACCGTGCCTACTGTTCGCAGCAGCTGTCAATGAATTGGAATGGGCAGAGAGCAGACATGAGCATCGCCACGCTCCAATCTTGATTTGTTAATGTCAGCATTTGTCTATCTTGTTCTACCAACAGAACTAGTCAAAGAAACAATCCTAGATTCAGGAAAAGGCTAATCTTTTTCATTGGCAGGGGACCAAAGAAAACACATTCTCCAAAGAGCAGTATAAAGCAATGAAAACAAGACTGTACTTATCAAACATTTTTATCTGAAGTGCTCAAAACATTTGCCAGTATTATACCCAGTTCCCACTTCCCCTTCACCACTTTCCCCACAGCTGTGGGAGGAAAAACAAGCTTTTTGTAGGAAGGATGTCTCCTCTGCACATTGATGTAAGTCTGAATACAACTTTAGGAAAAGAACCTCCCAAAGAGGGTGTGGGTGGGGATTCTCCAGGGAGCCAGGTCCTCTAAGCACCCCGGTAAAAGCTTTGCTCCACCACTTCAAAGGCAGTGTGGTAAAGTTCCTCTTGGCAGCTCTAGATGCTGCCAAGGAGAGCAATTCTTCATTTGGGCCAGGGACCAAAAGGGAGGATTCAGAAGGAAGAATAAGAAGGCATTTTCCCATCCAGATAGAAGTAAGGAAACAGACCCACTGACTCACTAATCCTTTTTTCCGGAGGTGGTATTATCCCGGTTTTATGCTTAATGAACAGTAGTGTGGAAAGCTGGTGAGGATAACGTGCTG
This sequence comes from Cryptoprocta ferox, assembly GCA_028646485.1. Lineage (NCBI taxonomy): Eukaryota > Metazoa > Chordata > Mammalia > Carnivora > Eupleridae > Cryptoprocta > Cryptoprocta ferox. Next base: position 14,927,537 of record CM053575.1, read on the forward strand.
AAAGTTACAAACTAGGTTTGTGACAAGGGGTGGTAGAGAATCCAGTGGTCAACTGTGAACAGTGATAGATGTAGGTTATCAGAAGGGCCCTTAGAGGTTTGAGAACTAGAAGCTAGGATACTTTTTTTTCTTTTAATGGAGAACAGGAATGAGTAGGAAGACCTATTAGACTAATACACACAGTACGGTAGTCCAATCTTGGAGGAACAGATAGAAAAAACAATTTTACAATGCAAGGTCTAAGTAAGCAACAGGTAGTCAGTACTATTTGTTCCATGATTTTGCATAAAACACATTATTAGGTGCTATCATACTATATTACTGATGGGTCAGACATGCTGTCAGTCAGTGAAGGTGGTGAATATGTTACAGATATTTGGCCTTAAAAGTTTGAGAAATATGGTTAAAATAAACAAGACGATCATCTCCCTTGTTCTGTATTCCAAGTGGTGGGTCTTTCCTGAGCATAGATATCTGAAGGCCTACCCTAGACAAGATGAGGAGAGTTTTCCCCCAGAGTATTATTCTGGGCACTGAAGCAGTTTCTTCTTCACTGGGACATCTAGAAGAAGCCAAAAGGGCCTTAGTCAAGTATTAAATCTTGTGGATAAGATGATTCAGGAAATTTCAAATTTACAATGGACTTGAAGTAGATAAAAGACACCAGAAAGTCTTAATTTCTCTTTAACTTTGGAACCATTTTAATAGTAATCTCCTTATGTCTTTTCTGCTGGGTCTCGATATTGCAGAAAAAGCTTAGAATGATAATATTGAGATGGGATTTTCAAAAAGATGTTTATTAATTTTTATGAGAAAATCAGATTGAATATTGACTAATCAGTAACCATTTTGAATGAAGAGACTTTATTATAAAGTTTATTATAAACACACAGGTCATGATAAAAGTAATTAGGATAAAAGGAATCTCTATGATTCCATGAAACCAAAGTTTATAAATTGCTTGAGATAAATCTAGTAAATCTGAATGTGACCTTGGCTTGTCATGTCAAGGTACTCAATTAATATTTGCTTCCCTTCACCCAGACTCATGCCTCCAGGCAAGAAAGCAATTAAACTTCCATTAAAAATCAATTATCAGTCCAATTTTATGAGGTACCTAGAATAGGCAAATTCATAGAAACAGAAAGTAGAATGGAAGTTACCAGGGGCTAGGGGTGGGGTAGGGAGAAATGGGGAGTTGTTTAATAGGTACAGTTTCAGTATGGGATGATGAAAAAGTTCTGCACACAGATAGTGGTGATGGTTGCACCACATTATAAATGTACTTAATGTCACTGAATTGTATTTTATCAGTGATTAAAATGGTCAATTTATTAGGTATATTTTACCACAATTTAAAAAAAAAAGGTCTTTTTTTAGGTTTATTTTTTCAGAGAGAGAGTACGCGCATATGCTTGTGAGTGGGAGAGGGGCAGACAAAGGGAGAGGGAGAATCCCAAGCAGGCTCCATGCTGTGAGCACGGAGCCCCATGCAGGACTCAGTCTCATGAACTGTGAGATCATGACCTGAGCTGAAATTGAGAGTCGGACACTTAGCCACCCAGGTGTCCCTAGATCTGACTTGTTTTAAAAAATATCCAGATAAAGGGCTCACCAATCATTCCTTTACAATAATGTAATCTATGCAGTTCCTCAAATTTATCTGTTCATCAGAATCACTTGAGGTGCTTATTAATTTATATATACATACACACACACATATATTTATTTATTTTAGAAAGAGAGTATGAGCAGGGGAGAAGAGCAAGGAAAGAAAGAGAAAGAGAGAATCTTAAGCAGGTTCCATGCTGATCATGGAGCCTAATGTGGGGCTCAATCTCATGACTGTGGGATCATGACCTAAACCGAAATCAAGAGTCAGATACTCAACTGACTGAGCCACCCAGGCACCCTGAGGTGCTTATTAAAGGAGGTGCTTATTAAAGTTACAGGTTCTCTGGCCATAACCCAGACTGGCTATTTGGGAATTACTAGGTCCTACGGGTAGACTCATGAAAACATGATTGGATGCTGTCTCTACTGGGGGATCGTGGTGCCAATTCAAGAAGCTTACTACCCCTTAGACTTCTTCCCCTGTCCTGTGTTTTCTTTTGGTTTTGCCTTTTTCAATTTTTTATTGTGGTAAAATACTTATAAAAATATTTACCATCTTGACCATTTAAGAACAACTTTTTTAATGTTTATTTTTGTGAGAGGGGGAGAGAGAGACAGAGAGAGAGAGAGAGAGAGAGAGAGAATGCAAGTGGGGGAGGTGCAAAGAGAGTGGGAGATACAGAATCCGAAGCAGGCTCCAGGCTTTCAGCTGTTAGCACAGAGCCCAACGCAGGGCTTGAACTCATGAACTGTGAGATCATGACCAGAGCCGAAGTCAGATGCTTAACCGACTGGGCCACCCAGGTGCCCCAGCCATCTTAACCATTTTTAAGTATATAGTTCAGTGGTATTAAGTACATTCATATTGTCATGCAACCATCATAACCATCCATCTCCAAATAGGTTCATCTTGCAAAACTGAAACTCTATACCCATTAAACACTAACTCCCATTCCCACCTTGGCCCTGGAAACCACCATTCTATTTTCTGTCTTTATGATTACAAATACTCTGAGTAACTCATATAAGTGGAATCATATAATATTTGCCTTTTTGCTACTGGCTTCTTTCATTCAGCAATGATGTTCAAAGAGTTCATCTAAGTTGTAGCATGTGTCAGAATTTCCTTCTTTTTTAAGGCTGAATAAAATTCTATTGTATGTGTATACCACGGTTTCCTTATCTACTAATCCGCTGATAGACACCTGGGTTGCTTCCATATTTTAGCTATTCTGAATAATGCCATGAACATGGGTGTGCAGATATCTCTTTGAGATCCTGCTTTCAGTTCTTCTTTTCAGTTCTGAGTATATACCCAGAGATGGAATTGCTAACTTATTACATGGTAATTCTGCTTTTAATTTTCTGAAGAACCACCATACATTTTCCCATAGTATCTATACCCATTTTACAATCCCACCAACAGTACACAGGTTGCCTGTTTATCCACATCCTTGCCAATGCTTATTATTTTCTGTTGTTGTTTTTAATACTAGCCATCCTAGTATGGGTGTAAGGTTTTATCTCATTGTAGTTTGGGTTTGCACTTCCCTAATGATTAGTGATGTTGAGCATCTTTCATTGCATCCTTTCATTTCATTCATGGCTGACTGTGATTTGTAATATATTCTTAGGAGAAATGTCTGTTCAAGTTCTTTGCCCATTTTTAAATCGGCAACTGGGTTTTTAATCGGGTTGTTTTTTGGTGTGTTTGATGTCCTTGTGTTTTATTTTTTTATCATTAAAAAAATTTTTAATGTTTATTTATTATTGAGACAGAAACAGAGCATGAGTGTGGGAGGGGCAGAGAGAGAGGGAGACACAAAATCTGAAGCAGGTTCCAGGCTCCGATCTGTCAGCACAGAGTCCACCTCGGGGCTCAAACCCACGAACCGTGAGATCATGACCTGAGCCGAAGTTGGCTGCTTAACTGACTGAGCCACCCAGGCACCCCATGTCCTTGTGTTTTAATAGTTGTCAGATTTAATCTACCAAGAGAAAGGTCTGGTTTGAGCCTCCAATATAAAAGTCATTTTTGAGAGATAGCATGTTATTGTTCAATTAAAGTTAAATAGTGCAATCCCTATCAAAATAACACCAGCCCTCTTTCCAGAGCTAGAACCAACAATCCTAAAATTTGTATGGAACCAGAAAAGACCCTGAATAGACAAAGCAATTCTGAAAAAGAAAACCAAAGCTGGAGGCATCACAATTCCGGACTTCAAGCTATATGACAAAGCTGTATCACCAAGACAGTATGATACTGGCACAAAAACAGACACATAGATTAATGGAACAGAATAGAGAACACAGAAATAGACCCACAAACATATGGCCAACTAATCTTTGAAAAAGCAGGACAGAATATCCAATGGAAAAAAGACTCTTCAGCAAATGGTGTTGGGAAAACTGGACAGTGACATGCAGAAGAATGACTCTGGACTACTTTCTTAAACCATACACAAAAATAAACTCAAAATGGATGAAAGACCTAAACTAAGACAGGAGCCATCAAAATCGTAGAGGAGCAAACAGGCAACAACCTCTTTGACGTTGGCCACAGCAACTTCTTACCTGACATGTCTCCAGAGGCAAGGAAAACAACAGCAAAAATGAACTACTGGGACCTCACCAAGATAAAGAACTTCTGCACAGAGAAGGAAACAGTCAGCAAAACTAAAAGGCAACAGACAGAATAGAAGAAGATATTTGCAAATGACATATCAGATAAAGGGTTAGTATCCAAAATCTATAAAGAATGTATCAAACTCAACACCCAAAAAACCAAATAATCCAGTGAAAAACTGGGCAAAAGACATGAATATACACTTTTCCAAAGAAGACATCCAGCTGGCTGAGGGACAAATAAATAGATGCTTAACATCATTCATCATCAGGGAAATACAAATCAAAACCACAATGAGATACCACCTCACACCAGTCTCTATGGCTAAAATTAACAACTCAGGCAACAACAGATGTTGGCAAGGATGGGGAGAAAGGGGAAGCCTTTTGCACTGCTGGTAGGAATGCAAACTGGTGCAGCCACTCTGGCAAACAGTATGGAGGTTCCTCAAAAAATTAAAAATAGAACTACCCTACGACCCAGCAATTGCACTACTAGGTATTTATCTAAAGGATACAAAAATGGTGATTCGAAGGGGCACATGCATCCCAATGTTTACAGCAGCACTATCGACAATACCCACAGTATTGAAAGAGCCCAAATGTCCATTGACTGATGAATGGATAAAGAAGATGTGGTATATATACTCAATGGAATATTACTTGGCAATGAAAAAGAATGAAATCTTGCCATTTGCAACAATGTGGATGGAACTAGAGTGTTTATGTTAAGCAAAATAAGTCAGTCAGAGAAAGACAAATATCATAAGATTTGACTCATATGTAGAATTTAACCACAAAACAGATGAACATAGGAGAAGGGAATCAAAAGTAATTAAAAAAAAAAAGTGAGGGAGACAAACCATAAGAGACTCCTAAATACAGAAAACAAACTGAGGGTTGCTGGTGGATGTTGGGTGGGGGGAAGGGGTAAAGGGGTAAGGGGCATTAAGGAAGACACTGGTTGGGATGAGCACTGAGTATTATATGTAAATGATGAATCACTAAATTCTATTCCTGAGGGGGAAAAAAGTTGAATAGTAGGAGTCCTCTCTGTGCCAGGCATTGGGCTATTCACCAGGATTACAAAATTCAATAAGGCATGGTCTCTGTGCCCAAAGAACTTAAAGTCTAATGGAGAAGGCAAACAGCTGATTTCAAAACATGTTGATATTATAATGACAGAGAGCGGTTAGAAGACTGCTGAGGGAAGCTGTTCTAGAGAAGGTACTACCAGAAATAAGTACTGAAGTGGGGGTTTTTCTGGGTGAAAAGATGGGGTGGTAGTGCTACTGGCAGGGCCTAAACAAAGGCATCCTGATGGGAAACAATATGTGAGACGAAGGGAACTACCAGTAATTGAGTTCAGTAAAACTGAAGAGTAGATTTTAAGGCAAGGCAAGCATTGCTGGAAATTAGGCTGAAGAGGGAGGCAGAGATCAGGCCACAGAAAGCCTTATGTGCTTCATTCTATAGATGACGGGGATACCTTTAAATGGTTTTAAGTAAAAGAATAGCAGCACAGTCAGTATTTCTTTGTATATAGATCACTTGACTCTAAAGGGAGTGAAATGCATGAGAGAGACTGTAAAAGTTCAAGGAAGAACCAGGTGATGATAATGGGAATCAAAAGGAAAGGTCAGAGATGCAAGAACTATTCTGAAGGAAGGATCAGTGGGACTTTTTAGCTGACTACATGTGAAGGGAGAGAGGAAAGAGAATGCTGGGAAACTCCAACATTTAAGATGAGGAACAAGAGACAATGGGAAGGATTGGTCAGAGAAGAAGGAAGAATGAAGTAGTAGAAAGGGTATAACTTTGAAGCCAAACAGAATCAGTTTTAGAATTTCTTCTCCACTACCTATTGTATGTCCTTGAACAAATTAGTCAGGAACCTCAGTTTTCCTGTCTATTATATAGGTACAATACAGTAGTACCCCCCTCATCTGTATAGGACACATTCCAGGACCCCCAGTGGATACCAGAAACAGGGGATAGTACTGAACCCTATATATGTTTTCTCCTATATATACATATCTATGGTAAAGTTTAATTTATAAATTAGGCATAGTAAGAGATCAACAATTAACTAATAATAAAATAAAACAATTATGACAACAAACTATAATAAAAATTATGTGAATGTGGTCTCTCTCTCTCAAATTATCTTCTTGTACTTTCACCCTTCTTTTTTTTAATGTTTATCTATTTTGAGAGAGAGAGGGAAAGAGAGAGAAAGCATGCATGTGTGTGTATGTAAGTGGGGGAGGGGCAGAGAGCGAGGGAGAGAGAATCCCAAGCAGTGTCCTGGGATCAAGACCTGAGTCAGGCTCCACACTGAGCATGGCGCCTGCTTGGGATTCTCTCTTTCCCTTCCTCTGTCCCTCTCCCCCAGCTCATGCTCTCTCTCTCTAAAAAAAATAATAAAATAAATAAATAAATAAAATAAAATTATCAGAAAAAAAGCTAATTAAATAAATAAAAATAAATAAAATGTGACTTTCACAATGCCTACCTCACTGTAGGCACTCAACAAATGTGATTTCCTTTTTTTGTTAGTTTGGCCCTTTTATGTTTCCCTCCCAGTAAGTGACAGGAAACAGGGTATCCTTAGTTGTTAAGTAGTTTTTTTTTTTCTTTTTTTTTTTTTTTTTTTTTTTGAGAGAGAGACATGGGGTTGGATCTCACAATTGTGAGATCATGACCTGAGCCAAAATCAAGGGTCAGATGCTTAACTGACTGAGCTACCCGGGCGCCCCTGTAGACTTCAGCTTCAGCAAGCGTCATGTTGGGAGACAGCCTGGTCTCTGCCAATCTACAGTTACTCTCAACTGAAGCTACAAAGATGCAAAAAAATTCAGGTTTGTAACGGTACTCGGTACTCTCGATGCCCATAGAACTACTGCACTTCTTCTGTGTTGTTTCTGCTTTTCCAGGACACGAGTCCTTGGGAGCTGCTCCGCAATGAAGTAAGTGAGCAAGTAACATATTTGAAACAGGCTAGGAATCCATAGTCGTTAGAGGTGACACCAGGTTCGTTTTTGGCTCATGGAATATAATGGAGTTTTGTATGTAGTAGGTGGTGAAAAGGTGCTGGAATGACCCCAAAATACTAAAATTAGAAAAGAAAAATTCTTCATGACTCAAAGATTAGTGTGGTAGAGGTTTTTTTTTTTTTTTTTTTTTTTTTTGAAACTAAAACATGTATTACATCACCCTGGCAGGCCCGTTTTTAATGATTTGTAAGATTCAATGCAGCAAATATCATTTGAGGTTTTGAAGGGAGAGGAAAAAAGGTGTTTCAAGTCCCTCAGACAATTTACTGCTCCAGTATTTCTAATAATCATGTGAGTATTTTTCCTTTAGACTGGAGAGCAAAGGAAGACGGAAACCTGTGGAAACTGGGGTTGGACAAGAAAACAAAGTTCACAGATGAAATCCTGTCTCATGTTGGCGGCTCAAACAAGACTCACCCCTTACGGCCTTTAAAAAACTCATCCAGCATAGTCTCTTTTGTTCCCCTCAGTGGTTGTTAAGTGTCACAGAAGCCTCTTCAGGCAGATCTAAACAATCATGGGAAAGTTCCTTCAGGAAAAAGATGCAGGGATGACTGTACTTTGTTATGGTCATGCCAATGGTAGGCTGTTTCCCCTCGGAGATGTATTTCTCTAATTAGAGTGATGGACCAAAAACAAGCCAATTTTTAAGTCAATCAATACAATTAAAACGTCTCCAAATAACAATAGTTTTATTGCTGTGGTAATTAACTTCCTTCACTTGAAAATGAAACTATCTTTCCACTATTAGTGCATGGTTAAAACAGATGATCTACAGGAATCTATAAACTAGTGTCTGGCATACAGCAGGCACTCAATAAACACTTGTTGAAGGGCACCTGGCTGGCTCAGTTGGAGGAGCATGTGACTAGATCTCGGGGTCATTGAGTTCGAGCCCCACGTTGGGTGTAGAGATTACTTAAATAAGTAAAACTTAAAAAAATACTTATTGAATGAATACATAGAGCAAAACAAACACCTTCTTTTTATGGCCTCTGTTCTTGTATTAATCTGAGGCTAATTTAGCTTCTTTAGAGTCACATCACCCTGTGCTCAAGACTCAATTCAAGTCTCTTGCAGTTTTATTGTTAAGGTGCATATTATCATGACTCTTTTTCTTGACCAATGTTTTCAATTGGGTGTTTTTTTAACTCAGTTTTTACTTATGTTTAATATCTTATATTTTCCCATTTTAGTTGTAAAATGAGCCTATTGCTGAAGCCTGGAACATATCTAACTGGAACACACGTAAGAGTTACATACAGACAACAGACTAGCTTCTCGGTTCCCTTGGCATCCTCTAAATCACCTTTCATGACATTCATTACACTGTATTACTTATTCATTCACTTATTTATTTATTCAACAAATATTTACTAAATCTTGATATGTGTCAGGCACCATTCTCAATGCTGAGGATATAGCAATGAACAAAAGGGACCAAAATCCCTGCCCCTGTGGTATTTACAAGCGAGTGCAGGGAAGGTCAGGCAAAAAAGAAAAACATGTCATGAAAAACAAAATAGTAGAGGATTTATTCCAGCTTACAAGAAACTAAAGAGGCGTTACCAAGTACAATGTGTACACCTTGATTCTGTCATGGGTCAGAAAACAAATAGCTAAATATATTTGAGAACAATCAGGGAAATTGTAACTTGCATTAGATGTTAGATGATGTTATGGAATTGTTCATTTTCTTAAATGTGATAATGACACAGGGACTACGCAGGAGAATAGGAGAATGCCCTTATTGTTAGAAGTATGTAGGGGTAAGGTGTCAGGACTCCTGTAACTTAGTTTCAAATGATCTATCTAACTATCATGCACAAATGTAATAAAATGTTAGCATTTGGTGAATCTAGGTAAAGGGCATAGAGGTATCTTTATAACTTTCTTGTAGGTTTGAAAATTTTCAAATAAGGAGTGGTGGGAGTGGGGGAAACCTATTTCATTTCTAGTCAGAGATGTGAATCATGAGTAATTAGTTTGATTCTTGTTGCTCAACATTTTTCTATAAGTGTGTTGATCCCTCATCCTGAAAAATTTCCTTTCATCATATACCTAGCAACACATTCCCTTTTCCATTGCAGCCAGAGGAAAGGCTGGGGGATATGGGATAGCCACAGGATGTTCTCTCAAAATATCTCTTTGCTATGACTTTGTTAAATTAACATTAGGTGGAGCACAGGGTGCCAGATGGTGAGTCTTGCTTCAACAGTAGACCACAAGAGAAACTGAAATAGATAAGTGTATTTCTGACAGATCCTGGAAGAAGCACAAAGCACACTTTGAGGGGCCACATGGGGAGGTCAAGGCAAGGTGCAGAGAGAGTGAAGGACCTGGGGCAACATGCCTTTATTAGGGTCTGTGGGAGGAGTGCTTTGGGGTTCCTAGGCCAAGGTCAGATGGTCAATTCAAACCAAAAAAGTGAGGCTTTAGTGAGTTCCATGGGAGTCTTGTTTAAGGGGTGCACAAGGGGAAGACCCTGGGAGGTAAGGGAGACTTTTGATCACAAGGGTTGTCACGGAAGTCACATCAGGAACTCAATGCTTGTTGTGGCTCTGCCAGCTGTTATCTAGAGCATTGGCTTGCACGAAGGGACTAGTGTCAGTTTAAGGTCCCTGCAGGCCAAACAAATTGGATGCTGAGGCAGCAAAACCATGGAGCAGCTTAGCTAAATTCTCTACACTCTTCCTTCAACTTGATCTGAAATAGTGCGTTCACATATATGTTATTCACACACTTTATAGTTGAATTCAAGCAAGTAATAAAATAATTACAAAGTTCAGGAAGAACACAAGGACAAAGTAGGAAGCAAATTAGCCATGAAGCCAGTAATATAGGGTATATTTTAGATTCCTACGGTTGCTGTAACAAATTAGCACAAACTTAGTGGCTTAACAGTTCTGGAGGCCATTAGTCCAACATGTGTCTTACAGGGCTAACATCAACGTGTCTGCAGGGCTGGTTCCTTCTAGACGTTCTAGGGGAGACTGGTTCCTTGGCTTTTCCATCTTCTAGAGGCTGTCCTCATTCCTTGGCTTGTGGCCCTTTCCTCCCAGTGCTTTTGGCTTTCCACACTTTTTCCTCTTCTGTCATCAAACCTTGTCTGTCACTTACAAGTGATTATATATTATCCAGGATAATCTCTTTCATCTCAAGATCCTTAACTTAATCCTATCTGCAACGTTCTTCTTGCCAAATAAAATGACATTCACAGGTTCAGGCATTAGGACCTGGATATCTTGGGGTGCATCATTATTCAGTTTACCACAGGGTAAAAGAAAACAAAGGGTCATGTAAGTAAGTAAGTAAGAATAAAGGAGAGGATCCTCACTTATTCTTTGAAAATAAGTCAGAAGGTACTGTATCGTTCTTCCTCAGAAAGGGTATTCCTCATCACCATAAACACTTAGACTGAGATAGTAAACCTGGATGGAGGTACTCAGACCTCTATTGCTTCCGGGCTCTACCACTTATTATTTAAACAATGTTGGGCAAATTATTTATCTGCTATGCTTCAACTTCCTCGTCTTTAAACCAGAGATGATAATATTTTCTCAAATGGTGGTTGAGAAGATTCAATACTGTAATGCATGAAAAGATTTAACACAGTTCCTGTCATATTTAAATGATGCCTGTTATTATAATTATTTTATTATTCATGGAACAGGATGTGCAACTCTCATGATGCTGAATCAGTGTGCAGTATTTCCAGGGGCCACTAGTGACCCCTTCTATGTGCATTCTATAGCATTCTATACACAATAATAAGTAAAAAGCTTACTCAGATGTCAAAAATTTTTTTCCAATTTTAAGCACATTGGATAGGAGTATCTCTAAACTGCATCACAAACTTCCTTGTCTTACTAAGAAGATAACAGTAAACATAGTTACCCTCTGCTTATTAATTACGGCTCAACATTATGAATATGACTTATTGTTCTGGAAAATAATAGAAAGATATCCTCAAGGAGCAAAAAGATTCATAAAGTCATTTATTTGTCTGCTACATGGTAAATGACCTTAAAATACTGTTTTTAATATGAATTTTCTCTTCACTGGATCTCTAGTGACTCTCTTTCTTGATAACATTTATCATGACTGTCAGTGTGTGGCTGTGATATTGTGATTTATAAAAAATATATATTTGGTCATCTGGATGACCACGATATATTTCTCATATGTATTTGATCTTTGTGCACAGTTCCTGGTTCACAGCTCCCAAAACCCTTGGAATTTCCTAAGTGTTGAGAGCAATCAAGGTGTCTTTTGTTATGTGAATGAGGTGACTTTTGAAACCACCTAAGGATGTGGCTGCCAGAACCAACCTTCCGATTAGAGGGTTGGAACTTTCAGTCCCATCCCCCTACTGCCAGGGAGGAGAGATGGGCTGGAGATTGAGCTCTATCTCCAAAAGCCAATGATTTAATCAACCACGCCTATATAACAAAGCTTTCATAAAAACCCAAAAGGATGGGGTTCTGAGAGCTTCTGGGTTGGTGAACATGGGGAGCTTTGGGGAGAATGGTGCAGTTGAAGAGGGCAGGGAAGCCCAGCGCCCTTTGCCTTATGCATCTCTTTCATCTGTTCCTGAGTTATATCCTTTTATAATAAACTGGTAATCCAGTAAGTAGAATGTTTCTTTGAGTTCTTTGAGCCACTCTAGCAAGTTACTCAAACCTGAGGAGGAAGTACTGGTAACCTCTGATTTATTGTTAACTGGTCAAAAGTACAGGTAACAACCTGGGCTTGCGACTGGCATCTGAAGTAAGGAGGCTAGGGGCAGCAGCCTTGTAGGCCAGAACCCTTACCCTGTGGAATCTGATGCTATTTCCAGGTTGATAGTGTCAGAATTGAAGTGAATTAAGTTGAATTCTTGGACACCTGCAGGTGTCTATGAATTGCTTGGTGTTGTATGGGAAGCCCCCACCCTCCACGTTGGAATTGAGTCCAGGAACCTAATTGAGTGGCTGAGGCTAGCAACACTTTAGACCATTCTCACTACTTTTTATCTGCAGCTGATGACCTGATCACTATTTGAAGATTATGCATTTATAAGAGGCTCCCTGTGAACCGCTTACGAGACTTCCTGCCGTGCCTGCAAAGACACATAAACTCTGTAAACACTAGGTCTTCAGGGGCCATTTTTACTTACTTTCAAATCAGTGACTATATTTTGAACACCTTAGTAGTTTGACTGCTATGTTGGTAAGATATTAAAGAGCTCAGCCGTGTCTAGCCTGAGGATCTGTCTAATGTTTAATGCAAATCAAAAGACTAGAAAATTAATCAGTTTAAGGTGTGAAAATATCTTCCCTTTAATGATATTATCTTATCAAAATGACCCAGTAATTACTCTGTCTACCTGGAGTTAGAGAGTTCTCATGTTGTTGTTTACAGTGAACATCAGACAATCCTTAAGGCTACTGATGGACATTCTGTACCTGTATGTATACAACTGTATACATAAACAGAGGAAATCTAGATTACCCAGTGATTTAGCCATATTAATTCTTGCTTCCACATTTTTACTGTCAACATTAACCCTCCTGCTTAATTGAGCCCTTTGTTGATAAAATACTTTTTTGTTTGTTGGTTTATTTCTCCCCCAAATTGCTTCTTGCCCTCAGGGAAGGTGTGTAAACTAGCAAGTCTTATCTTTGCTATAGACTGGAGCCTCTTTGTCAGTCTTAGCTGTGGCCCATTTTTTTTAAATGTTTATTTATTTTTGAGAGACAGAGAAAGAGAGAGAGAAAGAGAGAGAGAGAGAGAGAGAGAGACAAAGTGTGGGCAGGGGAGGGGCAGAGAGAGAGGGAGACACAGAATCTGAAGTAGGCTCCAGGCTCTGAGCTGTCAGCACTGAGCCCAATGTGGGGCTTGAACTCACAGACTGTGAGATCATGACCTGAGCCAAAGTTGGACACTTAACCAACTGAGCCACCCAGGTGCCCCAGCTGTGGCCCATTGTTAAGTGGAAAGGAGACCAGGGCATTCAGAAAGACCAGTTGGTATATTACACAATTAAAATTCAATGAATTCTCAGATGAGCCATACATATTAAGTATAAAATTCTTAATAAAACCAAACAAAATCAATTTTTGGGTGAACTTTCATCCAAATTATTCATGTCACTGGTATTTACAGGTTGACAATACATTTTAGGTACACCTATTAAGTGTTACTGAGATGTATTTTTATTAGTACTGTTCTTCATGCAACATAGTCCATTCATGTTAGTTTACAAAACAGATGTAATGGATATAGTGACACATCATGCTTCTTTCTCTATATTTTCCAGGAATCTGAAGAATCATGAGATTTTCTTGTCCTGCCCACAATGGCTTTATAGTAAAGAGCACGTGTATTAGGTGTATACCAGTAACACGTTAATAGTAAGTGCCATCTATGGGGTATCTACTAAGAGTTAAGCACTATATATAGTAATTTTTATATTGTGGTGGTTTTCAGATACATATACAAAATCTTTTGAAGGTGGATCCTAATTCCTACTCCCCTTGAGTATGGGCTAAACTTACTGACTTGCTTCTAAAGAACAGAATGAAATGAAAGTGACAGTGTGTGACTTCAGAGAGTAGGTCATCAAAGGCACTGGGGCTTCCTGCTTGCTCTCTCTGGGATCACTTTTTCTGGGGAAGCCACTGCCATAATCATAAGGAACATGTGAACTGCTGAGGCCTCCTGCCAACGGTGATATAAGTGAGCCAGCCTTCAGATGGCCGCAGCCCCAACCTAGATCTTGATTTCAATCTTATGAGGGACCTGGACCCAGGACCATCGAAGCAAGTTGCTTCTGCATTCCTGATGCTTAGAAACTGTGTGAAATACTAAATGTTTGTTGTTTTAAACCTCTAAGGTTTGGGGTAATTTATTACATAGCAATAGATAACTAATACACACAGGTATATATTTTTTTATTCTCACAACCACCATGGGATGAGTGGCATTATGAGGAAACAAAGGCTCAGGTGCTTACTGAACTTACTCAAGGCCACACAGCTAGTGGTTGCAGACCCATGATACCACGTCCATATTTGCTCCACTATATTATACTATCTCTTTTCAGATCCTGTTTCTTTTAGGCAGCTTCTTAGCTATCCCTCCCAACTTCGATTAGCTTGCTATCAATGCTCTCATTCAAATAATGGATTAAGAAAAAAAAAAGAATGGCTAAGGACATAGCACAGAATTCTACTTCTGGAGATGTCCCTTTAGCATGATCTGAACCCATGAATTAGCACATTTTTGGTATGATTGTTCAACCAGTTATTTATTATCCATTCTCGATTCCTTCTGCTTATTCATAAGGATATCATGGAGAGGTTGTCAAGGCCCTGCTGAAATTCAATTAAACTAAACAAATATAATAAACATAGCTATGCTAAGTATAGTTTTCTCCCGATTTACCAGTTTTGTAATCCCTTCCCAAAGGAAGTAAGTTTGTACAGACTGTGTCATTCCTTCCTCCTTCAGGGTTATTGCTGTTACCGTCATGTACCATTACTCCTATCACTTCACAGTTATCACTGGTTTTGAGAAATAAATAACCATTTTAGAAACATTATTTGATTTAAACCTCAGGACTACCCTATTAAGTAGGTTGTTCTCTTATTATTTCTATTTCACCAATTGGGAAATTTGACTTATAGAAATTCAGTTACTTGCCCAATGTCATTTTACTAAGAGGTGAAAGAGCTGGGGTTGAAAGCAGGCCTTCCTTGCCCACCAAGCGTGGGCTCTCTTTCTTTCCTTTTCCCTCTTCTCTTCTCCCCTCCCCTCCCCTCATTCTCTCCCCTAACTTCTTCTTCAATAAAGTCTGATAGGCTTACAGTTAACACAGCTTCCTTTCCTGAATATGTACAGATTGATTCTTTTTAATAAATAGTTGAAGAATATCACCCAAGATAGATGACAAGGTCACCAGCCTTCAGTCTGCTGAAATGACCTTCTGAATAACGGACTTAGCCACCCAGGTGCCCCAAGAAAGGCAGAATTTAAGCAAATAATTATATGTATGAGAAATGTTAGGAAAAGAGCTTATAAGAAGCATATTAAAGCTAACTTAAAAGTACAAGTCTTCTTAGAAAAAGAGACGCTTAAAAAATATTACCAATCTTGTGTAAACTCAGAAAATAAAGGAGGAAATACTTCCAAACACATTTTATGAGTTTAATCATAATGTTTTTATGATTAATAATTTAATGTCAGAATAATCCTGACACTCAGACCAGACAAGGATATTACAAGAAAGGAGGGGTGCCTAGGTGGCTCAGTTGGTTAAGCATCCTACTTCGGCTCAGGTCACGATCTCACAGTTTGTGAGTTCGAGCCCCATATTGGGCTCTGTGCTGACAGCTCAGAGCCTGGAGCCTACTTCGGATTCTGTGTCTCCTTCTCTCTCTGGCCCTCCCCCACTTGTGCTCTGTCTCTCTCTGTCCCTCAAAAATAAATAAATGTAAAAAAAATAAAAAAAGAAAAAAGAAAATCGTAGCCTAAAATACCTCCTTGGATAGATGCAAAAGTAATTGATAAAATGTTAGTTAAAGGAATCCAATGATACGTAAAATGATAATAAATCATGACTAAGGTGGATTTATCCACATGAACAGCAGAAAGGGGGAAAATCATGTGTCACTCAATAGATTCAGAAAAATAAAAAAGTGAATACCAATTCACAATAAAAATTCTCACCAAACTAAGAATAAAAGTAATCTTCCTCAACCTAATAAAGTTCATCCGTGAAAAACCTCATATTTAATTCTAAAGACTGAAAACTTCCTGGCCAAATCAATGTTATCTGCTCTTACCACTTCTATTTAATATTGTAATGAGGTCCCATTCTGTGCAATAAAGAAAGAAAATAGAAAGACCCTTACCAAGATTGGAAAAGAAGAAGTAAAACTGCCTCTGTTTGCATATGACATGATTTTGCATGCGGAAAATTCTAAGGAATCTACAAAGAAGCTATGAGAATTAAAAAATAAATTTACCAAAGTCACAGGATATAATGTACAAAAAAACAATTATATTTCTTTTTTTTTTTTAAAGTAGGCTTCATGTTCAGCACAGAGCCCAGTGCTTGAACTCATGACCTTGAGCTCAAGACCTTAGCTGAGATCAAGAGTCAAATGCTTAACTGGCTGAGCCACCCAGGTGCTCCTATATTTCTATATTCTGACAATGAAAAACTGGTAAAGAAAATAACTTTAAAAATAATACTATTGGGACACCTGGGTGGCTCAGTCGATTAAGTGTCCGACTTGATTTCAGCTCAGGTCATGATCTCACAGTTTGTGAGTTCGAGCCCCGCATCAGGCTCTGAGCTGACAGCACAGAATCTGCTTGGGATTCTCTCTCTCCCTCTCTCTCTGACCCTCCCCTGCTGGTGCTCTCTTGCTCTCTCAAAATAAATAAATAAATTTTAAAAACTACTGTTTATAATGGGAGAACACAACATAAAATATTTAGGAATAACTTTAATAAAATGTATAGTAAATGCTATAACGCATCGCTGAAAGAAATGGAAGAAGACCTAAGGAAAAATGTACTATGTCCATGGATTGGAAGATTCAGTACTGTGAACGTGACAATTCACCCCAAATTGATCTATAGAGTCTTCAAATCTGAATCAAATTCTTGTTGCCAGGTTTTTTTTTTTGTAGGAATTGACAAGTTATATGAAAGTTTTATGAAAATGCAAGGGACCTCTAATGACCAAAATAATCTAGAAAAAGGCAAAGTTGAGGTGTGTACACTACCTTATTGTAAAGCTAAACTAATCAAGACTGAAGTTTAACAAGTAGATCAATAGAACAGAATAGAAAAATCTAGAAATGCACCCACACATAGTCAATTGTGCTTTTTTTGTTTTTGTTTTCGTTTTTCTTTTTTTTTTTTTTTTAACAAAGGAACCAAAACAATTAAGTGGGAAAAGTAAAGTCTTTTCAACAAATGGTGTTGGAATAAACAACTAGCTATCCAGATGGTACAAAAAAGGATCTTGACCTCAACCTCAAACCACCCACAAAAATTGATTCAAGATGGATTATAGACCAAACATAAAAGCTAGATTTCTAATGCTTTTAGACAAAAATGAAGGGTAATACTGTCACAAACGTAGGGTAGCAAAGACTTTTTAAAACTGGACCCAGAAGGCACTAACCATTAAAGAAAAAATGGATCAAATGGACTTTAAAAACTTCCCCTCAATGAGAGCACCATTAAGGAAATAAACAAGCCAAAGAATGGTAGAAATATTTGCAATATGCATATCTGACTTGCAACCAGAATATACTGGTTATAAGGAATTCCTACTACACAATAATTAAAACAACCCACCCAAAACTGAGCAAAAGTTTCAAGAGGCACTTCACAAAGAAAATGGCCAATAAACAATAAAAAAAGTGTTCAATATCAGTAACCATCAGGGAAATGTAAATTAAAACCACTTCATATTCACTAGAAAATAGTCTGTGGTTGCTTCAGCAACACATATATTACAATTGGTACAATACAGAGATTACCATGGCCCCTGGGCAAGTATGACATGCAAATTTGTGAAGTGTTCCATATTTAAAAAAAATAACCTTATAGTGATAATCATTTCACAATATATATGAATATCAAATCATCACACTGTACACCTTAAACTTATGCAATGTTATATGTCAATTATATCTCAATAAATTATATCTCAATAAATTAAATTATATCTCAATAAATAAGCTAAGGGAGAAAAGAAGACTGACAACACCAAATGGTAGCAAGGATGTGTAACAACTGAGATTTTTTAGACATCGCTGGTAGAAATGTAAAACAGTATAAATGCTTGGAAAAAGTCTGCCAGCAATTCCACCCTTAGATATTTACCCAAGAGAAATAAAAACATATGCCCATGCAGTTAAGCATCCTTTCATGAAAAAACGCAACAAACTGGATATAGAAGAAACGTACTTCAACAAAATAAAGGCCATTTATGACCCACAGCTAACATAATGATGAGAGACTGAAGGCTCTCCCTCTAAGATCATGAACAAGACCACTCCTTTCCAACATAGTACTGGAAGTCCTAGCCAGAGAAATTAGGGAAGAAAAAAGAAATGGAAGCCATCCAAATTGGAAAGAAGGAAGTAAGGGGAGCCCGGTGGCTCAGTCAGTTAGATGTCCGACTTCAGGTCAGGTCATGATCTTGTGGTTCGTGGGTTCAAGCCCCATGTCAGGCTCTGTGTTGACAGCTCAGAGCCTGGAGCCTGCTGTCTCCCTGTTGCTCTTCCCCTCCCCTGCTCACATTCTCTCTCTCTCTCTCTCTCTCTCTCTTCTCCATTCTGGCCCACTGATTTTTACTTATCTATTCATGTGCCAATAATGAATGTTTGTATAGCATAGTGATGAAGAGCATGTATACTGGAGCCAACTTTCTGAGCTTAAATTCAACCTCTGCCACTTACTGCCTCTGTGAGTCTGAGCAAGTTCATTGCAATGGGCTGTTGTGAGGGTTAAATGAATTATTTAAAGTACTTAGAACGTGTGTTCACATAGTGTTTTGTGTTAGCTACTGTTAATAAAATTTTATAGCCTTATAATAGATTCTAATATCTGGTAGAGCTAGTGCACCACTATTTCTTTTCTTTCTCAGGATATTCCTGGTTATTCTAGTCTATTTAGTTTTTCTGTATAAGCTTTATAAGCAACTTGTCTCAACAAAATAAGCCAACAAACAAAATAAAATCCTGTTAGCATTTTTTACTGAGGTCATACTAATTATATATTAAATTAAGGAGCACTGACAGCTTTATGATTTTTAAGTCTTCCCTTCCAAGAACATAGTATGCCTTTCCATATGCCCAAGTGTTTTTTTTTTTGGTTCTTCAGTAATGTTTTATTTATGTTTTTTTTTATTTTTAATGTTTATTTATTTTTGAGAGAGAGAGACACACACACAGACCATGAGCAGGGGAGGGTCAGAGAGAGAGGGAGACACAGAATCAGAAGCAGGCTCCAGGCTCCAAGCTGTCAGCACAGAGTCTGACACGGGGCTTGAACCCACGAACTGTGAGATCATGACCTGAGCTGAAGTCGGCCACTCAATCGACTGAGCCACCCAAGCGCCCCTCTTCAGTAGTGTTTTAAAGCCTTCTTCACATAATCTTGCATATTCTTGTTAGGGTTATTCCTAGGTACTTTATTTTCCCTTGCTATTATAAAAAGGGACTTTTCTTCTTATTTGAATATATAAAGGCTATCATTTTAAAATAAACTATTGGTTTTACTATATTTTGTCTTATTGCCTTGCTGAAATTTCATAATGTTTATAATAGATTTCAGTTTATCTTGGGCTTTCCAGGTAAGTAATTATATCACTTGCAAATAATGTAATTTTCCTTCTCCTCTAAAAATTTATGTCTCATTTCTTTTTCCTGCTTAATAGTATTGACTGGAATCTTCAGAAAAATGTAGATAATGGTAGCAAACAATAAAGAGTGAAACTGTTAACAAAATTTTTAAGCTTATTTATTTATTTTGAGTGGGATAGGGACAGGAAGAGAGGGGAGAGAGAGAATCCCAAGCAGGCTCCACACCGTCAGCACAGAGCCCGATGCAGAGCTTGAACTCACCAACCACGAGATCATGACCTGACCTGAAATCAAAGGTTGGATGCACAACCGGCTGAGCCACCCAGAGTGAAACTGTTTTTATAATTATATCTAGAACTCCTATCTAATGTTGTATCCTTCTGAGATAAAGATAACATGAGGGCAAATCAAAGATTTAAGTTTTAAAGAAGAAAAAATAAATAAAATGAAATTTAAAAAGAACTTTAGATATATATGAATATATATATATATGGGATATGTGAAAAATATACATGAGAAAAAGCTTCTATGTTTAAAAAAAAGGTTGTACAAATGTATATTTGGCATAATCTATACTGTATAAAAATACCCATGCATTAAAAAAAATATTAGACCAAGGAGAGAGGCCTCAGGAGAAACCAAACCTGCTGACCCCTTGATTTAGCCTTTTAGCCTGGAGAGTGTGGGAAAATAAATTTCTGTTGTTTAAGCCAAAAACCCCACCAAAAGCAAAACCAAAAACCCCAAAACGAGCAAGCAAACAAACAAAGAAACAAACAAACCCTACTAGGAATAACAAGTATATAAATGGTGAGTGCCGTTAGTAGTGGGTTTGGAGGTGATTATTTTTCTGCTTCATTACACCTTTCTGGACTACTACATTTCTGCAATAAGTAAGTATTCCTTTAATGATCAGAAAAACACAAAAAAGAAAAAAAAAGAATCAAGTATACTGTTTTTTGGCTGAATGTGTCTTTGAGCTTATGTCTTGACACTTGAAATCCCTATCACCATACTCTCCTAACTCAGTCCAGTTTTGTGATGTATAACAAAAATGCTTAATCTATATCTTCCATCTGGCTAGGTAGACTACAGTCTAATCCCACGATGATGTCACTTCTCTTCTGCTCTTCTTTTATCTGAATCCAGATGTTCTCCAACATGCTCCCACCCTCAGATTTGTGTCTAGATATACAAGCAGCTATAGATCTTTTTGATACCAAACTGCTTTGCTTCTCTTAAGTCTCTTAAGTATATTTCTTTTTCATTGCCCATGATTCTTCCCACAAGACCTCTGAATGACCCACAGATGGAAGTATCCCACAGGCAAGTCTTTCTTTGGTACTCCTGAGCATTAACCCTCCTTGAGCAAACATTTTTCTCAAGTTTTTGAACCCTGGATGTCTCCTAAGACACTCCAAGGGAACCCTTCTCCAGCCAAGATGATGACTAATACAACTTTTGGAGATACAGTGTTCTTGGAGGAAGTCCAGAAACCATACTGATTTGCTGTATTACAAATTCATATCTAACCTCAACTGGATGCTCATGGCTACTGGGTAATCCTTTTAGTCATCTCCTTCTGACTTTGTATTACATTCCTTACAACAGCTGCCCCAGACATTTTCCTTTCTCAAATTTCCAAGCCCTTTGCCCCAACCCCCAAACTTAAGCAGATAAACTATTTTATTGAGAAGGTTGAGTCACCTGATTATTTGGTCCTTCAATTTCCTTCCCCTATGCCTTAATATTTCTTTTTGTCTTCAGTTATCCTCACCTCTTTCTTCCCTCTCTCAGAGAAAGAACCTTTCCTGTTTCTTACTAAGATTAATATCTCCATCTGTGCTCTTGAGTCCATATTCTTTCCGTTTCTTGGGACCTTGCTCTATCAATTATCCCCTTACACTTGCATCTTTAGCCTTGTCTTTTCCATTAACTCTTTGCTATCGACCCATATATGTTTAAGTGATCCCTTAATCTAAAAAAATTTTCAAAGACTACTCGCTAAAGCTACTTTTTTTGGGGGGGTGCAGAAATGGTGGTTTTACTAAAGCACGGGACAGGACCCATGGGCAGAACGAGCTGCCTCCTCCTTTTGTTTTTCAGAGCACACAAGGGTATGTTACATTCATTATCTCTTTCATACTACCCATTCATGCACTCAGAAATCCTTTCAATGTTGCTTCCATCACTCAAGTAAACTGTTCTCTTGAAAGTTATGGATGATCACTCAATCAATGTGGATTTGAAGGATCTTTTCTTAGTTTCCCACCTGTGACAACTGATACTGTTGCTCATCTTTTCCTTGGAACCTCCTCCTTGGCTTTTGTGATGTCATATTATGCCATTTCTTTTCATACATGCTGATTGTTTCTTCCCTGATTCTTCTTCCTTCTCTCACCCTTTAAATAAAGGCTCCCTCAAAGTTCTGCCCTTATCCCCCTCTCTCACTACACTTTCAGTCCTCAGTGATCTCACCCATTCACATGATTTAACTACTGACCATATTTCCTCTTCCAATCTCTGTATCACTCTTGAATGTTGCTGGACAAGCTCATTTGAAAGGTTCGCTGGTTTTTCAAACTCAGTTTGCTCTAAATCAAGCTACAGCAACAACTCTTAACTAATTCCACTTACAGATTCATCAAGTCTTCTGTTTTTCACTTTCTATTTTTTAATATGTTTATGCTGCTCTTTTTAAAATTTTAGACATTATCTTTGGACTCTGAGTTGAAGATGACAAATTATCTTTTTTACCACCTCCACACACTTCCCATATTCCAATCTTTCTCATATATAGTGCCAATTTTAGTTTAAAATGTTCAGTATTTATATTTTTATGCTATATGAATTTTACTCACAGCCAAGCCACAGAGTATATTGTTAGCACGTTTTTTCTTCTTATACAACTTTTTGTTTTTCTTGGAATAATTACCTTTCTTGGTTTGCTTGGAGTTTCTAAGTATTAATCACTACTTTCTTTTTTCTAATTAAAGATTTTATTTTCAGGTAATATCTACACCCAACATGGGGCTCTAATTCACAACCCCAAGATCAAGAGTCGCATGCTCCACTGTCTGAGCCGGCCAGGCACCCCTAATCATGACTTCTTTAATTGAAGCATTAATCTCTACTTCTCCAAATGAATGTAATCTAACACAAAAGTTTTATCAGTTCTATTTTTTTATATTCTTATACACATTCCTCTAGGAGTTTTCTGCTGCTCCAATCTGAATTTTTGTTTTCTAGCTCTCCTGGACAAATGGTTGTCTGGGACTATCCTTCATTATCATCCTAAGGATTCTCTTTACCTCTCCCCTGTGTTGGTGGATCCCTTGTTCCTAGATCCCACAATTCCATCTTTTTAGATTTATTCCCATTTTTGGATGAAATACATCCTCCAGCAGTTTCATGAGAAAAGCTTTATGGGAGTTAAAATTTATAAGCTCTTGCCTATCTACAAATCTGTATTCTATCTAACAGTTGATTGATAATTTGGTTTGGTAGAATTCTAGGTCAGAAATAATTTCCCTTAGAATTCTGAAAGCATTGCTTTTTGTTTTTTAGCTGCTGCTATTGAGAAGACTGATGACATTCTAATTCCTCTGTTTTCTATTTCTAGAAGTCCAATTTTTTTACTGTTATACTTCTGGGCTGACAGCAGAGAGCCCGATGTGGATCAAACTAACGAACTGTGAGATCATGACCTGAGCCGAAATTAAGAGCCAGTAGTGCTTAACTGACTAAGCTACCCAGGCGTCCCTAGACTATGAACTTTTTATTTATTTGTTTATTTATTTTTAATGTTTTATTTATTTTAGAGAGAGAGAGACAGAGTGAGAGCAGAAGAGGGGCAGATAGAGAAGGAGGCACAGAATCCAAAGCAGGCTCCAGGCTCTGAGCTGTCAGCACAGAGCCTGATGCAGGGTTTGAACCCACGAGCTGTGAGATCATGACCTGGGCTGAACTTGGACGTTTAACCAACTGAGTCACCCAGGTGCCCCCAGACTATGAACTTCTTAAAAAGAGAACTATCCCTATCCTTTTAGTTCCAGCACCTAGAATAATAACTTGGCACTGAGGACACACTCAACAAATACTGTTGAGTAAATGAAGAGATGAATGAATGAGTTCTCTGCATACCTTTCATCACCTAGCACAGTGCTTTGAACACTGAAAGCATTTAATAAATACATGAAAGCAAAAAGGAAAGCCTTATGGTTGACATTTTGTATTTAAAATTTCAAATATATGGTTCTCAGAAAAATTTGTTTGCATGATAAGTACAGTTTACATAGCTACAGTATTGAGGGTGTTTACTACAAACGTAATGCAATCATGTTAACTAAGTAACTACTGAAAGTGAATCCAGAGTCCATTGTTTGGAAAAGTCTCAATCTTAACGTCCTTTTCAAAAATAAACTTTTGTTTTTGTTTTGGCCCCATCCTTCATGTCCCACTCTTTGATTTTTTTAATAGAAGAAGAAAGGGGTAGGAATATGTTAATTACAAATTATAAGGCTATACAAAAAGCCACTGGCTGAATTGAGAACAAGCTTCTGACATAGATGACAGGATTACAGGGTACACATACTGAAGTCTTTCATCTTCAATACACTAACATAATGAAATGTTCCTAGCAGTCCTAATTTTTATGTCACTTTAGGTCAATGTTCAGAATAATTATATTTACTCTTCTAGGATCTGCTTTTTAAAATGCTCAAGTATACTGAAATACAGTTTGTAACAGATCCAAATAAAAACAGCTTATGGAATAAGCTTGGCAAGAGAGTACATTTCTCTACCACAAATCATATTTGCTTATTACTCTAGATAAGCTGGTTTCCTCACAGTCTTTTCAAATTCCTTTATCACCTCAGTGCTCATGCTGCCTAAAATGCCCTTTTCCTTCCTCCTAGTCATATTCAGCCATCTTTCAAGGTCCAACCCGAGCCAACTGTCTTCAACGAAAGTTTCCACATGACTTCCTCTTCCTGGTGACCCGTAGCACTTCTTTGAAACACATAGCCTGACACCTGATTACATTATACCACTCTTTTTAAAATTTAAGTGTTTGTTTATTTATTTTGAGAGACAGAGTACATGTGAGGGAGGGGCAGAGAGAGAGAGAGAGAGAGAGAGAGAGAATGCCAAGCAGGCTGCATGCTGTCAGCGCAGAGGCGCAGAGTCTGATGCAGGGCTCAATCTCACGAATCATGAGATCATGACCTGAGCTGAAATCAAGAGTCCGAGATTCAACTGACTGAGCCACACAGGTGCCCCTACACTATACCACTTGTTAGTCGTCTTCCCAACGAGACTGTATGCATCTTGGTGGCAAGGCCACAGTCTTCTTTTCTATATGTAATAACTCCTAGTACCACTTTGGGCACAACAAATGCTCAAACAAAATTTTCCTTTTTTTAAAAAAATAAAAATAGCTTTATTTTCATTGTGATTGTGAAAATATTACATGATCATTATAAAAAAGTTCAAACAATATGGAAAAGTGTGAAGAAAAAAGTAAAATGCCAGCACTGAGAGAAAAACCCTAATAATATATTGGTAAACCTATTTCCAAACATTTTGGTATGCACATAAACATGCACAGATATAAAATATACATAATTTTATATAAATGGTATTATACCATTCTGCTGTTCTGCAACTTGAGACAATAAATGAAGATTTTTCAGTGTCTCCCTAGAATTTTATAACTTCCTTGTCCAGCATTGTCTCCTGAATTTAATTTTATTTTAAAAGTAGAAATGTGCTTGCAAAGAATTACTGGCCAGTTAGCAAGACAAATAAGGTTGTGAACACTGAAATTACATCTTTTTCAGACTACTAATATTTTTGCCACCAGACCCACTGTGATTATAATATGGCTAAATTCATCTATTTGTAAATATTTTTTAAATGTTTATTTATTTTGAGAAAGAGAGAGGGTACACGGGGGAGGAGGAGGGGCAGAGAGAGGAAGAGAGAGAACCCCAAGCAGGCTCCATGCTGTCAGCACAGAGCCCAGTGTGGGGCTCAATCTCAGGAACTTTGAAATCATGACCTGAGCCGAGATCAAGAGTCAGACGCTTAACCAGCTGAGTCACCCAGACACCTCAATTTGTAAATATTTTAAAAGATATTGGTCACCTGGTAAATGTCTTTGTGGACTACCCATTCATTTTTGTATGTTTTGTTACACATCTTTCCCAAGGTTTCAATCAGCTAATACACTCTTACATTCCTACTTCAAGTGACAGAAGTGGTGATAAATACTTTCCGGTATGAGTTTCATCCCACTTGTATGGCCTCTTGAGCACTAAAATACTTTTAAATGATAGTGGTGATGGCAGAGCGTACTTTATAATTTGTTCATGTGAAATGCATTAGTATTGGGTTTTTTTGAGAAATAAAAAATTAAAGCTCCTAAAGGTCCTTTTTGGTTCCTATGTATCCAGAAAAACAGCATGCAACCCACGAAGTTCCTTCTCATCCATCTCCATGCCAGATGCGAATTTCCAGAACTGTTTTTAAAATCAGGCAAGGAGAAAAGAACAGGCCAGGGAACCCTTGGCTGCAAGCGCCCGCTTCAAAGAATTCAGTGTGCTGGGAACAGCAGCCAACTGGGTGCGACTGACTGCACCCTTGCACCAAAGCCAGAGAACAAAGATGAAGGGTGAGGAAATTAAGGAGATTCTTGAAGTGACTTCCCAGGAGGAATCTTAGACCGGCCACACCCAGTCCCTTCATCTTGGTAAATAACTCAGCAAAACTGCAAATAGGCTTAGCAGAGTCCCTGCAGAAATCTCTCCCACAGAGTGGGGATTTCTTCCTTATTGCTGTTGCATGCAACTTCCCAGACCCGCGCTTGCCTGCAGGGGAAGTGTGTGCTCTCCCCAAGTCATGGCATGTTTATCAGATGAACAAACAAACAGCAAATAGCTCTTGGAGGGTTTTCCCTATTTCTGGCAGCAGCAGGACAGCAGCTGTGGTTAAACTGGGGATTCGGCCTTTTTCATACAGCTCTGAAAGTCTGCAGTAGAAACCCTACTTTCTGCCCCTATCTGATGGTTAAATTGAGATTTGAACTGTTCCTTTCAAGACATGCTGAACTTGTTGGAAATGGATTATAAATAAGCAAGCCCATCAAATCACCCAGCAGGCATTCATGAATTTATTCACCCAACATTTAGAGCACCAAAAACAAGCAAAGGCATTGAATGAGGATTCAGAGATAAGATATGCTGTCTCTGCCATTGAGGGAGTAACAATGATTCTTATCACAATGACACAAGCAACTGGCACTGATGGAGCAGTTATTATGTGCCAAGATTACTAAGTGCTTTAATCTGTTATCTCACTTTGTTTTCACGACTTTGAAGTAGTCTAGTCTCCATTTTACAGATGAGAAGCTAAGGCCTGGAAAAGGTAACGTGATCATGGTTGCACAGCTATATCCAATAAAAAGTCCACCTGAACCCGGGACCACTTAACTCTAAAAAGGCTTTCTCTGTAGTGCTTCATGTGAAGCTTGACACTACAAATTTACAGTCTAGATAGGGATGGACATAAACATCCATGTCTTCTTAATCCCATGTGATATCTTAGGAAAGAGATTTTATGTTTGCCAATAACTACGTAAAAGATATGATCGAATAAGCGCCATAAGAGAGATCACCTTTGAATGGAGGTAAGGGAGGCCAAGGAAGAGAGGACGTGGTAATCACAAGGACTTTTAGATGTATTTCTTGAGCTGGATCTACCTGAGAATGGACAGGAATGTGGCAGACTTGCAAGAAAGTTCTGCATTGATAGAAAAGTAAAACGAAGGTGTGCAAGGGGCAAAGGAATAGGAGTGTGTAGGGGAAAGTGAGTGTCTTTGTGTGGTTAGGGTCCAGGCTATGAATAGGAGAGAAGTGGCTGGAAAGGCTGAGGTTAGAGCATGAGTGGCCTACAATGTAAGGAAACAGAATTCATATTTCCTGAGTAGGCAACACAGAACCGTGGACATTCTAAGCCGGGGTGAACAAGCCCAGGGCTGTGCTTTAGAGAATTCTACTTATAAAAGGTCTTATAGTAAAGTAGTTCTCAAGCTTCAATGTGTATCGGGATCACCTGCAGAGCTTTTAAAATGCGTGGGCCCCACGAAAAGTTCCAGAGCCACAGGAACTCTCATAAACTGCACTTATATGTGGAGAATGGTACAATCACTTAGGAAACCTGGGAATATGTGCTAAAGCTGAACATACGCATTCCCAGCAATTTCACTCCTAAGTACATTCCGAACAGAAATCTATATACCAAGCACCATAAAAGTATGCTTATGGCAATGCTGTTTGTACCAGCCCCAAACTGAAAACAACCCAAATGCCACCTTACTGTAGAATAGGATGAACTGTGGTTGGTAGATAAAATGGAATTCTGTCCAACAATGTAAAAGAACAAACTGTAGCTAAACCCAGCAACAAATGAGAAATGTAATGTTGAGCAAAAGAAGCCAGACACAGAAGAGTGCATGCTCTGTGATCCTAGCTACATAAAGTACAAAATCAGGCACATCAAGGTTGTGGTGATAAAAGTTAGACTAATGATACCTTAGAGGAGATTAATGACTAGAAGGGGGCCTGGGAGAGGTATCTGTGGTGCTGGTAATGTTCTCTATCTTTATCCAGATGAATATTATATGTTTATTTTGTAGAAATCCATTGAGCTGTATGTTTTATTATTTTGTACTTTTCTCTGCACATGTTATACTGCAAAACATTTTTTTACTTAAAACGTTAAAAAAAAGAATAGCATAGGCCCCAACCCAACAGATTCTGATTAAATTGGTCTGGGATGGGGCCTAGCCATCACAATTTTTTAAAAGCTCCCTAAGTGAACTTGATACCCAACCAGGGTTGAAAACCACTGATTGAGAGCAAGGACTGGAGCAAAGAAAAAAAGTTCAAAAGTTATTCAATGTTTCCCACACTTGAAAGATAAGAATCACCGGAAATGCTTGCAAAAAAAAAAAAAAAAAAAGAAGAAGAAGAAGAAGAAAAGAAAGAAAAATTCCCAGGTCCCTCCCTTGCTGACTGATTTGGTAGGTTGGAGATGGGATCAGGGAATCTGTCTTTATGACAACCTCTCCAATGTTGGGTTAATTAGGACAACCTCTCTGATTAATTAGGGCTCTAAATTAGGGTCAGGTGGTGGCAGTGGGAATGAAAAGCAGGTTATGCCAAGCAATATAAAACTGGAAAAGATTAAATTTTCAACACTACTTATACTTGCTTTTATATACTGCCAGTTTAAAATCCACCAAAACAACCAAATTTGAGTATGGTTTATTAAGTTGACATCTTTAACCTAAGGTGGTTTTATTTGGATTCATAGTGTGTAAGCTGAAATTAGTCATTTACTTTTGTTTCTAACAGAACCACGAAATCAAGAGATTTCAGAGCCTAAGGGATACCATTGTGTTTTCTGGTACATCTACTTTAGAGAATGGGTTTAATACCATCACATAGGACAGTCTCACTTCAGCCTAACTTTAAAAAAAAATCCTTGGTTATATTTTCAAACAATTTCCAAATTCGGTTTATTATGTCCTTCAAATCATGAGATACATAGTAAAGCAAGTACTATACTTCCCCCAGTAATAAGAATCATGATTTTTAAATTTTACATACAAGATGGAGTAACTATCTTTTCTCTTGGACACACATAAAATGGAACTTGCAATTAGAGAATTTGTAGCTACCTATCAGGTCATGATCTTGTGGTTCATGAGTTCGAGCCCTGCATCAGGCTCTGTGCTGACAGCTGGGAGCCTGGAGCCTGCTTCAGATTCTTTGTCTCCCCCTCTCTTTGCCCCTCCCCCACTCACACTCTGTCTCTCTCTCTCTCTCTCTCTCTCTCTCTCTCAAAAAAATAAATAAATAAACATTAAAAAAAAATTTGTAGCTACATTTCCTCCATCTGTAAAGTGATGAAAGAGGATCACAGGCAAATGCAATACATTCTTATGCCTTAATTCCTTGGTTACATTTTAGGCTTTTAGGAAATTATGCATTGATCTCAGAAACTGAATGTCATATTTATGTTCATTTAGCATCAGGGCAAGAGCACTTGACTGAGAAAATGCCTGAACTTAGCAACTGGCTGGGAGACATTGGGCCCCAATATTTTGGAGGGGGCCCAATTTTTTATTAATATGATGGGGGAAGGGTTGAAGTATATCCATAGTTCTCTTTATTTTTTTTAATTTTTTTTAACATTTATTTATTTTTGAGAAACAGAGACAGATCATGAGAGGAGGGGCAGAGAGAGAGGGACACACAGAATCGGAAGCAGGCTCCAGGCACTGAGCTGCCAGCACAGAGCCCGACGTGGGACTGGAACCCACGAACTGTGAGATCATGACCTGAGCTGAAGTTGGATGCTCAACCGACTAAGCCACCCAGGCGCCCCACAGTTTTCTAACCAGAAGCCTAAAATTTTTCAGGGGCATTTAGAAGGTTCTACAAATGTTTAATTTTAATATTTTTCTTATTAAAGACATACCTTTATTTAACATCTATGAGAAAAACAAAATGCACACTAAATGTTATATAGTAAAATTTTATTTATTTATTAAATATTTATTTTTGAGAGAGAGAGAGAGTGTGTGTGCACACACATGTGAGTGGGGCAGAGAGAGAGAGAGGGAGGGAGAGAGAGGGGGAGAGAGAGAGAGAGGATCCGAAGTGGGCTCCATGCTGATAGCAGAGAGCCTGACGTGGGGTTTGAACCCATGAACTGTGAGATCATGACCTGAGCCAAATTTGGACACTTAATTGACTGAGCCACCCAGGCGCCCCTATAGTAAATTTTATTATATAGACACTACCAACATGTGCTTTCAGTTAACTCACTGTGGAGTTTCTCCTGCTCTACAAATGTATATATATATTTGAACCTGTAAATGTGCCCCTGATTAGAAAGCTTTTATCTGCCTTGGTCTTTTTCTTTTCTTTTTAATCTAGGTCTATATTGACATAAAGGCTGAAATTACATAAAATCTTTGAATTCTGCTGGGTGTGTACAGATGTTATCAAGTCCTCCTCTCACTTGCTTCTATGTGATGTGGTTATGGAACCAAAGTCGATCTATTACTCTATAATTATAAAATAGACGACGTGGGTGTTAAGATACCCAAGTGGTAAAAACGCAGTCATGTTTGTACTGCGACTGGAAGAGCGATGGCAGAAAAAATTGATGGAGTAGTGGATCGTGTAAAGGCAAGGCCTTGAAACGTCCTCAGATGCTGTATAGATAAACACTAGCAGACAAAATTAGGTGAGCAGTTTTTCAAAACACCATAGGATAAATGTTATACAAGTTGATACAGACTGTCAATTTTATTAGGATAAGGCTTTTAGATTGCAGACCCTTCAGAGCTATTTGCAGAGATGTCAGTGGTGATACCAGAATTTATTACTTTATACTAAAGTTTTCTAACTGACATAAGGCAGTTGTCAGAACAATAGTCAAATAAAATTAATTGCTATCATTTCTACCTTAAATAAATTCATTAAATATAGATTTATCAATTTGGAAAGCTTGCTATATTTTACATAAATCAGATAGTTCAGGTTAAGGCCTACAACAGTGCCATACTTATGGCCTCCAGTAAAATGTTAATGATAAAATCAAAACAGGATTTGGACTCAGCATGCAAAATAAAATTAATTTTTCTCAGCTGAAACTGTGAGTAAAAATGATGGCCTTGGTATTTGTCTGCTTGGGCTGCCATAACAAAATACCATAGGCTGGGTTGCTTAAACAACAGGACTTTATTTTCTCCCAGTTCTGGAGACTGCAAGTCTAGCAGGATCAGTGTCTGGGGGTGTCTCTCTTTGGTTGCAGAAGGCCCCCTTCTCACTGCGTCCTCACACGGCAGAGAGAGGGCACAGGCTCTCTCTCTGGTGTCTCTTCTTGTAAAGACACTAATCCCTTTGGATCAGGGCCCTACCCTTATGACTTTATATAGCCTTAATTACATCCTTATAGGCCTTCCCTCCAAATAAAGTCACCCTGGGGTTAGGGTTTCAACATATTAATTTTAGGGTACACAATTCAATCCATAACAGCTTCAGAGGTATCTGATTCTTTAAAGAAATAACACCAGTTATTTCATATATAATGATATAGGACACATTTATTCTTCTCCAAACAATACAATTTTTAAACTAGCTGAGAAAACTTTTCATTGATTTCTCCAGTGATTACTCAACAATTAGGAATGTGAGCAATTGTCAGGTCCATTGGTTACTCAGCTTTGACACAACAATTTATAATCACTCTTTTTTGGAACATTTAAACATATAACTAAATGAAAAAATTTTTGGAATGGATGTTAAGATGTTAAAAAACAAATCTATAAGTATCTGCAGCTAATAATCTGTGTGAATCACAATTTTCTTGACAAGCTTTTATCTTAAAACCCAAACTGGAAAGCCCAACATAAGGAACAAGACAAGGATGCTGCTTTTGCTACATCTACTTAACATGGTGAAGGAAGTTCTAACCAGAGCAATTAAGTAAGAAAAAGAAATAAAAAGCATCCAAGTTGGAAAGGAAATGGTAAAACTGTCTCTATTTGAAGATGACATCATCTTCTGTATAGAAAACCGTAAAAACTCTCTCTCTCTCTCTCTCTCTCTCTCTCTCTCTCTCTCTCTCACACACACACACACACACACACACACACACTATTACAATAAATGATTTCTGCAAAAGATGGAGGATACAAAACCAAGGTACAAAAAACAATTACATTTCCATAAAGTAGCAATGAAAAATGTGAAAAGGAAACTAAGAAAAACAGTTTCATTTACAACTACATGAGAAGACTAAAATACTTAGGAATAAATCTAACCAGGGAGATGGAAGACTTGCATATCGAAAACTATAAAACACTGCTCAATGAAATTAAAAACTTAAATAAATGGAAAGATCCTCTATTCATGGATAGGAAGTGTTAAGAAAAAAAATCATAGGCCCCAAATGGTGTCACTTATGTTAAGGTCCCATATCAGTAAACCAAGACTTACTACCTAACCTAACTGCAGTTTCAACCCCCCAGGAATGTAACTTTTAACCAGTCAACATGGGAATTACCTGGTCAGGAAGGAAATTTACTGATAAGCCCCTTCGGGTCCCCTTAGGAAGGTGACCCTTGCCTAAAACAATGGATTCTTTGCTAAAATTTCCTTTTTTCTGCTCCCCCTTTACCTTTAAAAACCTTTTTTTCCCCAGCAGTTCAACAAAGCTCCCCTATATTTGCTAGATGGGATAATGCTTGATTGACGAATCTATTAATAGAGCCAGTTAGATCTTTATAAAATTCACTTGGTTGAGTTTTTGTTATTTAACAGAAGAATTAACATTGTTAAGATGTCAATCCTATCCAAAGCAATTTATATATTCAACACAATCCCTATCAAAATTCCAAGGAACTTTTCACAGAAACGGAATAGCTGATCCTCAAGTTCATATGGAACTGTTAGGGGTCCTGAATAGCCAGGACAATCTCAGTAAAGAAGAATGAAGTCAGAAGATTCAAACTTTTTAATTTTGAAACCTAAAACAAAGCTACAGTACTTAAAACAGTATGGTGCTGACATAAAGACAGACACATAGACCACTGGAATAGAAGCGAGAGCCCAGAAACAAAGCTTCACATCTATGGTCAATTGATTTTCAACATGGGTACCATTCATTGGGGAAGGGACTATTCAACAAGTTTTTCCAGCAAGTGGTGCTGGGGAAACTAGATATCCACAGGCAAAAGAAGGAGTTGATCTTATATAAAAATTAACTCAGGGCACCTGGGTGGCTCAGTAGGCTAAGTGTCCAACTCTTGATTTCAGCTCAGGTCATGATCTCAGGGTTGTAAGGTAGAGCCCTGCTTCTAGCTCAGTGCTGGGTGTGGAATCTGCTTGGGCTTCTCTCTCTCTCCCTCTTGGGGTACACAATTCTCTACCCGTCCCCCAACCCCAGCTTGCTCTCTCTCTCTCTCTCAAAAATTAAAAATAAAAATAAATTCAAAATGGATCAAAGACCAAACTGAAGAGCTAAAACTATAAAACTCTTAGAAGGAAACAACCCAATGTCTTCATGACACTGGATTTGACTGTGACTTCATAGATATAACACCAAAGATCAAGGAATAAAAGGAAAAATAGATAAATTGGACTTCATCAAAATTAAGACCTTTAATGCACCAAAGGATACCGTTAAGAAGGCAAGAATACAGGGGCACCTAGATGGTTAAGTGTCTGACTCTTGGTTTTGGCTCAGGTCATGATCTCATGGTTTTTGAGATTTAACCCTGTGTTGGGATCTGTACTGACAGTGTGGAGTCTGCTTCAGACTCTCTCTCTCTTTCAAAGAGAGAGATGCAAGAAGTCAACCTGCAGAATAAGGGAAAACATTTTCACATCATATATCTGATAAGGGATTCATACCCAGAATATATAAAGAACTCCCACAACTCAACAACAACAACAAAGCAAATAATTTTATTTAAAAATGGGCAAAGTTTCCCCAAACTTACACATTTCTCAGAAGAAAACATACACATGGCCAACAGACATGAAAAGGTGCTCAACATCACTCATTATCAGGGAAATGCAAATAAAAACCACAATGAGATATCACCTCACACCTGTCAGAATGGCAAAAATCAAAAACTCAAGAAACAACAAGTGTCGATAAGGATATGGAGTAAAAGGAACCCTTGTGCATTGCTGGTGGGAATGCAAACTGGTGCAGTCATTGTGGAGGACAGTATGGGGTTCCTCAAAAAATTAAAAATAGAACTGCCCTATGATCCAGTAATTGTACTACTGGGTATTTATCCAAAGAATACAAAAACACTTCTTTGAAGGGACATATGTGCTCCTATGTCTATTGCAGCATTATTTACAATAGCCAAAGTATGGGAGCAACCCAGGTGTCCATCCACAGATAAATGGATAAAAAAGATGTGGAATATTATTCATCCAAAAAACAAATGAAATCTGCCATTTGCAATAATGTGGATGGAGCTAGATAGTATTATGGTAAGTGAAGTAAGTCAATCAGAGAAAGATAATACCATATGATTTCACTTATGTGTAATTTAAGAAACAAAACAAATTAGGGGCACTTGGATGGCTTATTTGGTAAAGTGTCCAACTCTTGATTTTGGCTCAGGTCATGATCTCACAGTTTGTGGGATCCAGTCCTGTGTCAGCCTCTGTGCTGACAGCAAGGAGCCTGCTTGGGATTCTCTCTCTCCTCTCTCTCTCTGCCCCTCCCTCCCCCATTCACACACACATTCTCTCTCAAAAATAAATAAATTAATATTATAAAAAATCCCCATAAAAAAGAAACAAAATAAATGAGCAAAGAAGAAAAAAGAGAGAGAGAGGGAAACCAAGAAACAGACTCTTAACTATTGAGAACAAACAGATGGTTACCACAGGGAAGGTGGGTGGGAGGATGGGTGAAATAGGTGAAGGGGATTAAAAGTACACTTATCTTTTTTTTAAGTTTATTTATTTTGAGAGAGAGATAGAGAGAGAGCAAGAGAGAGAGAAAGAACACAAGTGTGAGAGGAGCAGAGAGAGAGAGAGAGAGAGAGAGAGAGAGAGAATACCAAGCAGGCTCCACGCTGCCAGTGCAGAACCTGACTCGGGGCTCAATTTCATGAACCGTGAGATCAAAACCTGAGCCAAGACAAGAGTCGGACACTGAACCGAGTGAGCCACTCAGGCGCCCCAAGAGTACACTTATATTGCTGAGCACTGAGTAATATATGGAACTGTTGAATCATTATATTGTACACCTGAAACTAAAATAACTATTTGTTAATTATATTGGAATTAAAATAAAATTTAAAAAATACAACTCGTAAAAAGACCCAAATAACCAACAAGCACATGAAAAAATGTTCAACAACATTACTTTTTGGGGACATGCAAATCAAAACAATGAGATACCACTTCATATCCGTTTGGATGCCTTTTATCAAAACAACAGGAAATAGCAAGTGTTGGTGAGGACCTGGAGAAATAGTACCCCTTATGAATTGCTTGTAAGTATGTACAATGGTGAAGGTGCTATGGAAACCTGTATGGCAATTCCTTAAAAGTTATTAAACATAGAATTATCATATGATCCAGTAACTCTGCTCCTAAGTATATGGCCAAGAACCAAAGATAGGAATTCATGTAGCTGCTTGTACACCCATGTTCATAGCAGTGTTATTCACAATAGCCAAAAGGTAGAAGCAATGCAAGAATCCATTGACAGATGAATGGATAAACAAAATATGATACATACACACGATGGGTAGAAAGGGAAGAAATTCTTTTTTTTTATACTTATTTATTTTTGAGAGAGAAAGAGAGAGAGAGAGAGAGAGAGAGAGAGAGAGAGAGAGAGGGAGAGGGAGAGGGAGAGAGAATCCCAAGGAGGCTCTGCACTGTCAGCACAGAGCCCAACGCGGGGCTTGAACCCATGAACTGTGAGATCATGACCTGAGCTGAAATCAAGAGTTGGATGCTCAACTGACAGGGCCACCCAGGTGCTCCAGAAAGGTAAGAAATTCTGACCCATGCTACATGGATGAGCTGTGAAAACATCATGCTTGGTTTAATAAACCGACACAAAGGAACAAATATTGTATAATTCCACCTATACGAGGTACCTAGAATAGTCAAAGACATGGAGACAGGAAATAAAATACTGGTTATCTGGGGCTAGAGGAAGAGGAAATGGGGAGTAATTTCTTAATGGGTAAAATGTTTCAGTTTGGGAAGATGAAAAAAGAAGGAGATGGATGGTGGTGATGGTTGCACAGCAATGTGAATGTAGTTAACACCACTGAACTGTACACTTAAAAATGGTTAGAATGCTGGGGCACCTGGGTGGCTCAGTCGGTTGAGCCTCCGACTTCAGTTCAAGTCATGATCTCATGGTTCGTGAGTTCAAGCCCCATCTCAGGCTTGGTGCTGTCTGCACAGAGTCCCCTTTGGATCCTCTGTCTCCCTCTCTCTCTCTCTCCCCTCCCCCACTCATGCTCTTTCTCTCTCAAAAATAAACATTAAAAAAAAGTTAAAATGTTAAATTTTATGTTATTTTTATTTTATCACCAAAGAAGATTTCCCTATTTAAAAAGTGGTTAGAATGATACATTTTATGTTATATATATTTTACCACAATCAAGGGATAAATATACTTTAAACCCCTTAGACCTACAGCTGCAAGACAAGAGGACTTCTAAGGTCCCTTCCTATTTGAACATTTTTTGAGACATCATGGTAACAAGGAGAAAAGAGAGAATCTAGTGGAGGAATAAGCCCCTGACACCTCGTTCTGAATTAAGCGTGTAACTCTACCTTTCAAGAGATTACAAATGGACCAAGACGTTCTAGCAATGGTAGCAAACTCAAATGCCTACAGAGGCCAGGCAGGAAACATAAGCAGATGAAGTAAGGCAGCTGGGGATGGTGGTAAATCTGAGGCCCCCACATGCCCTGTCTAAAGGCAGCAGCTGCACCTCCGCCCTGGCAAACCACCTCCCTGTTGGAATGTGGGCATGGTATTGGATGATTTTCCATTCTTTTTATTTTTTAATGTTTATTCATTTTGAGAGAGAGAGAGAGAGAGAGAGAGCACAAGCAGGGGAGGGGCAGAGAGAGAGGGAGACACAGAATCAGAAGCAGGCTCCAGGATCTGAGCTGTCAGCACAGAGCCCAACATGGGGCTCGAACCCACGAACCATGAGATCATGACCTGAGCCGAAGTCAGACACTCAACCGACAGCCACCCAGGCGCCCCATGATTTTCCATTCTTTAAGTGAAATTGAATTGAGATTTTTATGTTAAATGTTGGCATCTAATTAAAAAGTGTGTGTGTGTGTGTGTGTATGTGTGTGTATATACATATTTAACATTGCAAGCCAAATAAAACATAACTGCAGGCCAAAGCACGTGTAGTAGGATGACCACTAGTTTGTGATTTCTTTCATAGCATAAAGGTAAGACCCAGAATATAAAAGGAAAGGAGGTAGTACTAGTTTGATCCTCACCAGTGTTTACAGTTTGCATACAGATCATGATCTAAATCTTTAAAAAAAAATTTTTTTTTACATTTTATTTATTTTTGAGAGACAGAAACAGAGCGTGAACAGGGGAGAGGCAGAGAGAGAAAGAGACACAGAATCCAAAGCAGGCTCCAGGCTCTGAGCTAGCGGTCAGCACAGAGCCTGATGTGGGGCTTGAACCCACGAACCATGAGATCATGACCTGAGCTGAAGTCGGACGCTCAACCAACTGAGCCACCCAGGTGCCCCATGATCTAAATCTTTTAATCCTTGTTTGGAAGCACCAGAGGATACTGAATATTATTTAATTGGGTGTCAATTGATATTGTATAATTTTGACTGGGCCAGTTTTTAGAGGGGCACTTTGAACATTAAGTTTAGTGCCTTGCATATAGTAGGTGATCAATATGTAGCACTTATTATTATTTTAAATCAAGGCTCCTACACAAAATTGAAAAGAGTATAAAGTTCTTTCAAAAGCAACCCTACCTTCTAATATAAGAGATGATAATATAATCCATTTAGTAATCACAGACTACATAGTGCCCTTTGTATTAAATATGAAGTGATGGGCCTTCGTATTAAATAACATCAAAGAAATCATTTATGTATGTTAGGTGCTAAGAATATAGTTACTGGCAAAGCAAACAAGCTTTTTACCCTTGTAAAGCTTACAATTTGAAAAGGTAGGTGGATATTAAATAAAGAGTCATTCAAAAAATATTTAGTCTGAAACTGTAATAAACAGTATGACTAAAAGTTACAGGATGATTTGCAAAAGGATAATGAAGGGATCTAATTTAGATGAGGAAGGGAGCAACAGAAAAGGTCCTTTAAGGAGCTGACCTTTAAACTAAGGCATAACAGGATAAAGAGAGTTTAGCAACGTAAGGGTATTATGCATGGAGGGCACAGAGGGTGGGGTAGGAAAGGAGGTGGTGACAAAAGCATTCCGGGAATGCTTGTGTGACATGTGTGATAGCCCCAAATAATTGAAATAGAAAAAAATAAAATAAACATTAAATAGAGGGAAAGATGAAAGTTACTAGAGGTAGAGAGGTGAAAGATTTGAGGTGACATCAAATGTCAATGTTCTCCCTGGACAATACGTTTTGAAGAAGGAAGTAAAAGTGGAAAAAGAAAACTAGAATAGAGAAGAAATGAGTAAAATGGGGAGTAGGAACCAAGAACTTGTGGCTGAAGAAGTTGTTTCCTGGCCACGTCAGGTTTCTGGGGCAAACGTGGAGACGTGGAGCTCTTGGGGGAGCAGGTGCAAAGGACCGGCCAGAGGAAACTACAGGACTGAAGAGATTACATGGAAGGATTTTTGTTTGTTTGTTTAAAAAATTTTTAAAGTAACAAATACTCTTTAATATTTCAAACAAGACAGCCACCCACTCCTGAAGTAAGCACTGTTAATCCTCACAGAATGGTTTTTAGTAGTGAGGATGAGGATTAGTGACAAGCAAAATCAGGTGGAAGTTTGAGGCAGTTACATAGAGAAGTCGGTCAGAAAGATTTATTTCAGCTTAAATTGTCTGCATTTTCCCTTGAGATCACTTTGACCATCATAACATAGATATTTCAGGAAAAACAGTTTTTATCATATGATTATATAGATCAGCTGAAAGTCTCTGATTCCCAGAATGTGATCATCTTTCATGAATGCAGGGATTTTTTTTTTTTTCAAATCTCTATCAGACCACAAACTCCATGAGAGCAGGAATTTCTGTTCCACTCACTGCTTTATCAGTAGCAACTAATATATAAACGTTTGTTGAATGAATGAATATACCTAGACCATGAAGACAAATCACAGTGTATTCAGGATAAAACATAAAGGGTGAAAGAATTTAAAAAATAAAAAAGGAAAGGAAAAAAGGAAGGGAGGGAGGAAGTTGACAATATTTTAGATTCTGGCATTCATTCTTATTTTAAAAGATATTTATTTGTTTGTTTGTTTATTCTTTGAGAGAGAGAGAGAGAGAGAGAGAGAGAGCGCATGCATGAGTCAGGGAGAAGAGCAGAGGGAGACAGAGAAAGAATCTCAAGCAGACTCCATGCTCAGCAAGCACGGAACCCAATGTGGGGCTAGATCCCACAACCCTAGGATCATGACCTGAGCTGAAATCAAGAGTCAGATGCTTAACCAACTGAGCCACCCAGGTGCCCCAATATTTTATTTTTAAGCAATCTCTATACCCAACATAGGGCTCGAACTCACAATCCCAAGATCAAGAGCTGCTGCTTCTGACTGAGTCATCCAGGTGCTCCTGACAATCATTCTTGACTTTTCTCTCTCACACCCCACACTCAATCAATCACCAAGTCCTGTCAAACCAACCTTAAATAGCTCTTCATCTCCCTTCCACTTCCTGTTCTGCTGTATTGGCTCCTAACTGGTCTTACTATACCTGCCTTCCACTCTATTTTCCATGCTTTTGCCAGTCTCATATGTGAAAATACCACACAAATTGATAAGGTTCTACTGACTGGCTGTGATGTTTCCTTCTTAGGTATTAAGTACCAACTACAACGAACTTCTTACTGTTTCCCAAAGGAACCATTTTGTTTCATGTCATCATACTCTCAAAAACTTGTTTTTTCTTGTTAGAATGTACTCATTTGCTTAACAGCTTTCTACTACTCCAAGATCCATCCCAATTATCTTTATTCCTTTATAGTCTTTCCCAACTTCTGCAGAAGTTGTACTATAACTGAATCTTATACACAGCTTTAATAATCACTTACACTCTGGGGAAACTATTTCTAGACTATTCCACTGGAATGTGAGCTCCTTGAGGGCAAGTGTTGTCATTTACTCAGTTGTATTTCAAGCATCTCACACACTATTTGATGGAGAACACATTAAAAAAAGTACTCCTTCAAACTTAACAGAGGACCTTGGGGGAGGGGAAGGAGGGAAATAGTTGGGGAGGGGGGAGGCAAACCATGAAAGACTCTTGAATATTGAGAACTGAGGGCTGATGAGGGTGGGGGAAAGGGAAAGGGGGGTGATGGGCATGGAGGAGGGCACTTGTTGGGATGAGCACTGAGTGTTATGTGGAAACCAACTTGACAATAAACTATAAAAGAAAAAAAAACAATAGAGTATATATAAAAAAAAGTACCCCTTCTAGTCAGCTTTCTGGCTTCTTCAGCTTTGGGTTTTTTTCACTTACTAGGTCTGTGACCTAGAACAAGTTCTTTAACTTTGATTGTTGTGAAGAAAAATTAGATATTCTATATATGAAGCAATTTAATAAATATTAATTGCTATCATCATTATTTTCATTTTTTCCCCATTATTTTCATTTTTTATGTTGTATTTTTTATGTCTATAAAGTCCATTTGGATCCTTTCATTTATCTCCTAATCATATGCATGTTTTCCTTTACATACTTGAGCATATTTATATGATTTAAAATAACTATTTGAAGGTCCTTGTTGGCTAATTCTATTATCTCTGTCTTTTCTGGGTCTGTGTTTCTACTGATTGATTTTCCTCCTGGTTATGGGTCATATGTTCCTGTTTCTTCTAATGTCTGGTAATTTTTAATTCGATGCCAGGCAGTGTGAATTTTATGTTAATGGGTGCTAGATTTTACTGCATTCCTCTAAGGAGTATTGAATTTTGGTCTGGTATACAATTAAGTTCCTTGCAGATAGATCAGTTTAACCCTTTCTGTTTTTGAGCTGCTGAGGACTCTATCCAATGTCAATGCCCTGTGTACTTTGAGGTTTCTCCACTTCGGCCAGTAGCAGTGTGAACTATTCCTGGCCCTGTGCATACTCCAGGAATTGTTTAGCCTACTGGTTTCTGGTGGTTGTTTTTCCAACCCACACATGTACAGAGTTTGTAGCCAGGACTCAAATACCTGTTTGTAGCTCTTTGGAGCTTACTGAGCAACTCCTTGGTACTCTGCCCTGCAAATTCTGGCCACTTTGGCTTCTCTAAATCCCAATCTCTGCCTCCTGCTGGGCTCTTTAGATCTTCTCTCCTGTACCGCTGCTTG
Organism: Cryptoprocta ferox; assembly: GCA_028646485.1. NCBI lineage: Eukaryota > Metazoa > Chordata > Mammalia > Carnivora > Eupleridae > Cryptoprocta > Cryptoprocta ferox. Next base: position 14,969,344 of record CM053575.1, read on the forward strand.
GCAACTGCCTCTCAGAAACCACAGCCTCACATTAACTGTTCAATGTCTGAAAGAGTTGTTTCAGATACATTGTCTGATTTTCTAGTTGTTAATGGCAGGGTGACAATTCCCTTAATAAGGACTTCGTCATGGGCAGAAGAGGAAGTACTTCTCATTCTTTTATTAAATGAAATACACACATACGCGCGCACACACACACACATACACACACTCAGTTGTAAAAGCACAAAGCTCAAAATTAAATTCTAACAAACTGTAAAAATAAACCTTGGACAAAAGTTCTTTTGAGCCAATATCCCTAAACAGAAGTGAAGATTTCCTTCAGGGAATTTTAATCTTTGCCAGACTTGGAAAATTGAGATCAATTTTTCACACTGAAAGAAATACCAAAGTGAGAAGTTGAATTTTAAAGGCTTATTACATATGAATAGATCTTTTTGCTTCCAAGACTCTAAAGTTGCCTCGATAGCAAGAGGTTCACTATAATCTTCATGAGGTTATTTGAATTTCAGACACAGGAAAATTAGCATCATTCAGGACTCAGTCATGCAGAAATGACATTGCATCCCTGTACTTGCTAAAAACTGGGGTAAACTGCTTCTTGCCAGAAGGGATCAGGTCCTTAGTTTTCCACAGGTGGCTTCATTTTTAGATATGTTATACTGCAACTCTGCTCTTCTTTTGCTGTTTCCCAGAAGAGCTAGTTTCTTCTTGATAATGCTAAAATATGTACATGATGTTCTAAGGAAGTCATCTGCAGATGAACAAAATAGTAGCAGCTCTATTGAGCAGGAGCCGGGTACGTGGCATTCTAGTTGAGAAAATGGGGCTTAACAAGTACTTTCTTTTGGAACTTTGCCTCCAAGTGTTTTTGCTTGTTCTGGATTAAAATTGGGGACTCACACATTCCAGGACTGAAAGATGTTCTAAAGTTTCCTGGAAGAAACTGAGAATACGTTAAGAATGATTTAACCAAAGATTTTAGGATTACCTAGATGCAAATGTTGCATTTGGTCTTTAAGAACTCAGAGGCTGTCTGATTAAGAAGAAGCCTAACAATCAATATCCAGCATAAAATCTAGATCTTGTTTATGGCACAGGAAAAACAGGGAGAACTTGGAGCTGCTTCCTCTTAGCAGCTGGATAAATCACTGGCAGCTGCTGTAACAAAGGTAAAGAAACCCACATCTGCTCAGAGTCCAAATGCTATATGGATCCCTTGTGATAGTAAATACATTCTTGAAGAGGCCCCACTTCCAAATCAGGAAAAGAACTAAGGATGTCTTAGGACTGTTTTCCATAGTTCTCTCCATGTGCCTATTTCGCAAAACCAGCTCTAGCTGTATGTACCATTCTGCAATATACTGAGTGGTCAGTAAATATTTGCTGACCGACTAAGGGACTGGGAAGGGATTAGGAAAAACAGGTTCTGAGGAAATACTACAAATTTCACCTGTATACTCACGGCTCCCAAGTTTTGTTTATGTACAGACCAATGAGTTAGTTTCTCTGAGGTAGTTGGTTTAAAATCGAGTCCACTTTGATTTTTGTCCACTAGTGCATATCTTCTGTAAAGGAGATGATGCTATTTTCTCAGTACACTGAGTGTTTTTTGTTCAATAGTGTAACCGAGATGGAGAATCTCTTAAGTTACATGTTACAGAAGCCATGACTGGAGTAATAAAAATAGCAGAAATAGCATATTAGCGTATTTGTAAATCTGGGTTCTATTTCCAACTTTCTTACTTACCCTGAAATCCTTCTGCAAGTTAAACAATTTATTTGTAAAATGGGCACAATAATATCTATCTACCTTACTTATTTCTTAGGATGGTAGGAATGATCTAATAAGATATTCCATAGATGGAGTTTTAGAAAAAAAAAAGGCTCGGTAGCTATATGTAAAGTAGCAGTAGCCTCCAAGAGAACAGGGTGGAAAATCTTGTCTATTCAATGAGATCAGGGCGTGTACCTGTCCACTTACTATACCCCCAGCACCAAGCATGTGGTGAGTCTACCAGAAATATCTGTTAAGTGAATGAGGACATAGTTCAGGCCTTCCTCTACTTTCAGGTAGGATCACCACAGAAACTGCCTTATTTAATAGTTATTTCAATCAGTGTTTTTTCCCCCCCTTGGAATATAATCATAGATGCCAAACCAGGAGTATGGAAATATAAAAATGACTTGTATTTTCTAGTGCACTTAGCTCTTGTCTCAAAGATTATAAGGTGAAATGAAAATCTGATGTTAGTAAACGTTATTGTCTCAAAGATTATAAGGTGAAATGAAAATCTGATGTTAGTAAACGTTATTCTACTTCCCCAAATCTGTATTTCTAGAAACTAATCTGTATTACCTGCTGCTTTATGAAGATTTTTAACTGTGTCCCCTAGAAATTTCAACTTTTCAAAAACTTAAAATGCCATTTCATTCACACTAGTCAAAAGGAGGAAGCAACCTAAGTGTCTGTGGATAGATGAATGGATAAACAAAATGTGGATACGTACAATGGGGTGTTCTTTGGGCTTAAAAAGGAAAGCAATCCTGACACATGTCACAACATGCATGAACTCTGAGGACATTGTGTTAAATGAAGTAAGTCATTCACAAAAAGAGAAGTATTACATGATTCCACTAACATGAGGTACCTAGTGTAGTCCAATTCACAGAGACAGAACGTAGAACAGGGCTTGCCAGGGGCTGGGGGCAGGGTGGGAGCAATGATTTCAGCACCATGTGAGTGTATCTAATGCTGCAGAATGGTACACTTATCTGGAAACTTATCAGGGGTCTTCTCACTCACCTTACGCGCCAAACCCAATCACCGAATCCTGTGGCTTCTGTCTCTGAGAGTGCCCCTTCCGTGGAGGCTGCCTTCGTTTTGGCTCTTGTTATTTCTCACAACTGCAAGTCTCCTAACTATGCTCACTGCCTCCAGACTCACTCTCTAAGCCATTTCTATACTGCCTTTCAGATGATCTTTCTACAACTCAGATATCATCACACCACTCTTCTGAATAAAATCCTTTCACCTACAGAATAAAATTCAACTTCTTTTTTTACGGCAAAAACGGCCTTTCAGGACCTGACTGTTCTATTCCCTCACAGGCTCATCTCCCCTAATGCCCTTCACAAACTCTAGCCATTCTGATCTTCTCAGTTTCTAGAATAGTCCAGGTTCCTTTATGCTTCTACATCACAGCACATGCTCTACTAGAATGTCCTTCTCTCCTTTATCCATGTGGATAACTCTTACTCTTCCTTCCCAAATTAGACCAAACAACCAGTTCTCAGGAGAACCTTCTCTAAACTACTAGCTCCCCTTTCTCTAGCAATAGTGTCCCCATCCTACCCCCAACCCCCACTCAGCAGTTTCCTTCTTTGTATTTGCATCATTTCTTCAATCTACTGCCTGGTATTTTAATGTCTGCCAAGAGCAAAGGCTCTGGAGCCAGAATGCCTAGGTACAAATCCCACTCCAGCATTTGCTGTACAACCTTGTCACGTCTCTTAACGCCTCTGAGCCCCAGTTTCACTGGTTATAAGATGGGGGTGACAGTACTACAACAGAGAGCTGTTGTGAAGAATAAATGAATGACCACACATAAAGTGCTAAGAACTCCACTTGGCTCCTCATAGGTGTCACTGTGATGATGATGGTACTAATAGTGCTGCTAGTGTATGTGACACAAGATGGACAGCTCCTTGAAAGTAAGGTGTTCCTAGAGCCTCAAATAGCAGTCACTCAAATAGTATTTATAGGAACAAAAGAAAGAAGTTTCGAAGAAAGGAAGCCAAGAAATGGGATGACTTACCGCCATTTTTGCCCACAGTTCGGAAGCATCTCCAGAAGGCCCGTAAGAACGACGCCCTATTGTGAGGGGTTGCTTGGATGAAGCTGAATTCCCGAAAGAGAATGTGAGTTCCCTGACACACACTGTTAAAACTGCAAAGAGAAAAATCGAGGAATCATCATTAGATGAACAGTTATGGAAGGCTGGAATCAGAATGAAAAATCAAGACCAGGCAAACCACTGCCAAAAAGGAGGAAAATCTTTTTTCTCCAACAAAACTCTGAACTACAGATGGGATGAAGTCTTTCAGTGAGGAAATTTCTTCATATAACCACATCCTTCTGAAAACTCTTGGACTCCAGTTCCTCTGCGTGCTTCCCACCTCCTACATATATGTACTGAGGGAGTTTTCATCAGTCACTGGAACATCTCAAACAGAAGGAAAATGTTTCATTCTTTAACTGGATGATATTGGCACTTGTATCTTTTGGGAGAATACTTCTCCTACCACATTTGGAATTATATTTCCTTAATGATATCCTTTCTGTACTCTCTCTGATCTACATCAGCTGCCATAAGAACAACATGGCTCATAGGGACATAACTGGATTGTCTGTTCCAGTTTGGGGGTGATGTATACCTCTTTGACGATAACCTCAGAGGCAAATCCATGTGCCAAAGGATATGAAAGGTTGCAAGCAGAACACTAAAGGCAAATAAGAACAAGGGTAAAAAGTGGCCCCTGAATGAGAGTATGAAGCAAAGCCCCAGGGCCCAAGTGAGTCATTGTTTAAGCTGGGCCAGGGAAGGGGAAAAAAATATACTCCATTGCTTTTGGGTTCTTCTGCCAAAGAAATAAAGGCTGTAGAGCCTGGCGTGATCTAAAAATGGAAATTCCACCAAAGAATAGGCAATTATCCAGTAATCATCCCAACCAAAGGCAGACTTCAGGTTCCAGAAAACTCCGAAATTCCCTGACAAGTAAATCAGGAGTGGAAAATGTGTTAATCTTTGTAGAGAAACAGGCATTAAACTAAAGATGGCAAAGCAATAGAGAGACAGTGGAAATTCCACATGCCACTTTTCATTTGCTGACCATTTAAAGGGGGGTGGGGCAAGGGAGAGAAGGATTTGAATCTCTGAACCAAACAGGAAAAAATTTCAGGAGCCATCTGTTCCATTTTCCTTTTCCCTGACCAAGTTCTGAGGGAAACATCCAAACTGTCTTTAATATAGAGTGTGTTATCACTTAAGATAAAATTAGCTTCTTCCTGTTAATATTAATAACACTGTATGAAAAAGCAAATTATATACTCTTCTCTCCGTGGAAAACTAGAAATCTACTTCTGAGACACTATAAGGGAGTTTGAGGAAAACATCTGGTAAAGGATTAGGTTGGAAGAGAAACTTTTAAAAAGCAATGAAAGTGTTAACCTAACCATGCAGTTTGCAATGCTGTTGTCTTGAGCAAAGGAAAATGAAAAATAAAGCAAATGAGCTGTTACAGGTAAATGGATAGGTCACATTTCTAGCAAATGAAGTCTAAAATGATAACAATCTAGTCTAAATTTATGAAGCTATCCAGCAAAGATTTAGTCCCAAAGTATGCTTCATACCCCCCATGGGAAAAAAGCTGGTGTCCAGGTCATAGTCTAGGCTGTAAAGAAACTAATACCAGTGAAATTATACCCTTAGTGTAGCTTTTTTAAAACATCTTTTTTAAAACTAGGGAATAATTTATGCATTGAAGAATCTGGCTGAGACTCATTGTATAGATAAGAATTTACATAAGAAGTTATAAAACAAGAATTTAAAAAAACAAACTGATAGGCCAAGGACATATAATACTGAATATAGTAAAAAGATTTATAATTGCATTTACATTACTGCCTTTAGATAATCCCTACGAATAAAATTCAGCTGGTCAGTATGGAGATCACCATCAGTTTACTTAAAGAGTTAATAGACAATATAATCTATTTTACATAAGATGGCTGTAACAAAAAAGCAGAAAATACAATATATTGCTCAAAGCCCTACTGTTTCCTTTCAACCCGAAATATCTTTTCCCTATCTCCATCTGTTAAAATTCTATCCAGTTTTTCAGGACCATCTCAAATGCCACATTTTGCAAGAAGTTTTTTCCCAATTCTACACTCATGCCCAATTCCCATCATGCCTTACTTATAACTATTGCTACTCACAATCTGCTGCCTTTTAAAACAGTTATTGGACTGGGGCTCCTGGGTGGCTGTCAGTCCAGTATCTGACTTCGGCTCAGGTCATGATCTCATGCTCGTGAGCTCTAGCCCTGTGTTCAGAGCCTGGAGCCTCCTTCGGATTCTGTGTCTCCCTCTTTATCTGCCCTTTCCTTGCTTGCTCTCTGTCTGTCTGTCTGTCTGTCTGTCTCTCTGTCTCTCTCAAAAATAAACATTAAAATTTTTTTTTAAGTTATTGGACTTATTTCCTCTACTAGACGATAAATTCTATGGAATAAGCAATTAGGTTGTACTCATACTGGCCTCCATTACATTATCTAACACATAGTACATACTACTCCATAAATCCCTTTGACAGTTGATTTAGAAAGATCAGAAAAAATAGACAATACTAGGTAGACAGTATCCGATTTATATTTGTAGTTAGCCACACTGGAAATACTTAAAGTTGACATTTTATAAACTTTTTAAAAGTCCAGGACTTTGGTCTGCTATTAGTATTGTAATATTGCAATACTCAACTTTGTTTTGATTAGTATTTGCCTGGCATATCTTTTACTGTGCTTTTTAATTTTCACCCTTCTGGGTCATTTTGTTTTAGATATTTCTCTTGTGAGTAGTATATAGCTAGATGTTGTTTTTACCCAACCTTACAGTCTCTGTATTTTAATAAATGAGGTTTTTAAAATCTATCTGATTAATTTCTGCCATTGTCTTTTATCTTTTCCATGAATTATTCTTCTTTGACTTGTTTTTCTTTTCCCACTTTCTATTGTGTTAGTAAAGCTTTTTCTATTTTAATTCTTTTCTCCCTCCACCCCCATTAGATTGGATGCTGTGACAGAATCTATAACTTCTTAGAATTCCTCTTAAACATTCAACATACATATTTAGCTACACATTTTTTCTTTTTTATTGACGTATAGCTGACATTCAATGTTCTATTAGTTGCAGGTGTACAGCACAGTGATTTCGACAGTTCTGTATGTACATCATGCAGTGCTCACCGTGAAAATGTCACCATATAAAGTTATTACAATATTGTTGACTATATTCCCTATGCTGTACTTTTCATCCCTGTGACTTATTTATTTTATAACTGGAAGACTGTACCTCTTAATCCTCTTCACCTATTTCGCCCATCTCCCACCCCCTCCTCTCTGGCAACCATCAATTTGTTCTCTGTATTTATGAGACTGTTGCCATTTGCCTATGTCACGAGGTACACACACAGGTTATATCTTTCCACAGTGTCAGCTTTATTCAGTCATAAAGCAAGGTTAACATGATTATAAAGCAGGTTCAGGATGCCAAACTCAAATGACATTTCACCATGTGATTAACTTGGCTTCTTACACAACACACAGAGCAAAACACAAGACAAGTCACACAACAAATGGGATAACACAGGGAGTAGGAAGTTAACGAACTAAACTCAAAGTCAGTCTGTGGGTGCGTAGTTGAGATAAGGCCGCAGTCCGGTCCGGTCCGGGTCGGGTCGGCTCTCAGCACTTTCTGCTTATTCTGTTCAAGCAGTGGAGGATCTCAGTTCTGTTCGGAGATCAATCAGGCAGAGCCCTCGCAGCTGCTGCCTTTTTAAAGTGGTCAGACGTGGAAGGGGTCAGTGTCTGAGAAGTGACATTTTGCTGTGAAAATCTTCCCCTTTTCAAGGGATTGAATTAGTCTTGGGCCCCCGCAGACCTCCCCTGCTTCTGCTTGTTATCAGTGCTGGTCTGGCTAATATCTCATAGCTGCAGTGCCCTTAGATGCTTGTATCATCGCTTGATACAGGCCCCTGCTTGACATGAGCAACTCCATCTTACTCTCTACAGTGTATGTGTGTTTGTTCATTTGTTTTGTTTTTTAGATTCCACATATAATTGAAATCATACAATTTTTCTTTTTCTCTGAGTTATTTCACTTAGCATAATACCCTGTGGGCTCATCCATGTTGGCAAAGATAATAAGATTTCATTCTTTTTGATGGCTGAGTAATTATTCCACTATATATGTTATCACACGTTCTTTATCCATTCATCTATCAGTGGACACTTAGGTTGCTTCCATATCTTGGCTATTGTAAATAATGCTGTGATAAACACGGATGCATATATATTTTCAAATTAGTAGCTACACATTTATTAAAATGTCACATCACTCATTATCTTTATTACTCTCCAAAGCAAGACAAGAACCAAAGCACACTGTAAATAACCTATGAGCACTCTTCTCATCTTCTGATATTCTTTTCCAGAAATGACTTCTATCTTTTTAAATTAAAAAAATTTTTACTGTGGTAAAATGCATATAATACTTATCATTTTAACTATTGTAAGTGTACAGTTCAGTAGCTAAATACATTGATGATGCTGTATAACCAGTACCACTATCTACACACAGAACTTTATCATTATCCCCAACAAAAACCCTATACATTAAACAGTAACTCCCCCTTCGGCCTTCCTCCCATACTCTGGTAACCTCTATTCTACTCTCTGCCTCTATGAATTTGTCTATTCTAGGTACCTAGAACTGGAACTATACAATATTTTCCCTGTGTGTGTTTGGCTTATTTCACTAAATTTTTAAGGTCCATCCATGTTATGATTTATATGAAATTGCATTCCTTTTTAAGGATGAATAATATTCCATTGTATGTATATACCACATTTGTTTATCTGGTCATCGGCTTCTACTTTGACTATTATGAATAATGCTTCTATGAACATTGGTATATAAATTATCCTGCTTTCAATTCTTCTGGATATATACCCAGAAGTGGAATTGCTGTGTCATACCTTTTGAGAAACCACCAAACTGTATTCCCTGGTTGCTGCACCATTTTACATTTTCATAGCAATGCACAAAGATTCCAATTTCTCCAAATGCTCACCAACACTTTTCCTGTGTGTGTTTTTTTTAAAAATAGTCATCCTAGTAGGAATGAGGTGGTATCTCATTGTGGTTTTGATTTGTACTTCCCATGTTGAGCATCTTTTTATGTACTTATTGCCTATGTGCATACCTTCTTTGGAGAAATGTCTAAGTCCTTTGCTCATTAAATTTTTTTTAAATTTTTCTAATGTTTGTTTATTTTTGAGAGAGAGAGAGAGAGATAGGCAGACAGACAGAGTGGGAATGGGGGAGGGGCAGAGAGAGAGGGAGAGACAGAATCTGAAGCGGGCTCCAGGCTCTGAGCTGTCAGCACAGAGCCTGACACGGGGCTCGAACTCATGAAACACGAAATCATGACCTGAGCTGAAGTCAGACACTTAACTGACTGAGCCACCCAGGTGCCTCCCTAAAATTTTTTTAATGTTTATTTATGTTTGAGAGAGACAGAGACAGAGCTGGAAGTCGGACGCTCAAACTGAGCTACCCAGGCACCTCTGTTTGCCCATTTTTTAATAACTTTTTTTATTGTTGAGTTGTAGGAGTTCTTTACATATTCTGGATATGAATCCCTTATAAGATATATGATTTGAAAACATTTTCTCTCATTCTTCAGGTTGTTTTCTTGCCTTCTTGATAGTACCCTTTGATGCACAAAAAGTTCTTGATTTTGATGAAGTCTATTTTATCTATTTTTTTCTTTTGTTCCCCATGCTTTTGGTTCACTGCCAGTTAGAATGCCATGAAGACATTCAGTTGTTTTCTCTCAGAGTTTTATAGTTTTATATCTTAAGTTTAAGTTTTGATCATTTTGAGTTAATTTTTATATAAGGTATAAGGTATGGGTCAACTTCTTTTGCATGTGGATATCTAGTTTCCCCAGCACCACTTTCTGGAAGGACTTGCGGAACAGTTCTTTCCCCAGTGAATGGTACCCATGTTGAAATCAATTGCCCATACAAGTGAGGGTTTGTTTCTGGGCTCTCTATTCTATTCCAGTGTCTATATGTCTGTCTTTATGCCAATACTATACTGTTTTAAGTACTGTAGTTTTGTATTAAATTTCAAAGCTAGAGAGTTGGGAGTCTTCCAACTTTCTTCTTTTTTAAGATTATCCTGGCTTTCTGAAACCTCTTGCAATTCCATACTAATTTGAGGATCAGCTATTCCATTTCTCTGAAAAAGTCTGTTGGAATTTTGGTAGAGTTTGTATTGAATCTGTAGATTTATTTGAATAGTACTGACATCTTAACAATGCTAAGTCTTCCTATCAATGAACAATGTCTTTCCAATTTTATAGGTCTTTTTAGATTTCATTTGACAGTGTTTTGTAGTTTTCAGTGTGCAAACCCTTTGCTTTCCTGGTTGGATTTATCCCTAAGTATTTAATTCTTTTAGATGCTATTATAAATAGAACTGCTCTCTTAATTTATTTTTGATGAGTGATTGCCAGTTTATAAAAACACAACGGATTTTTGTATGCTGATTTGGTATCCTGCATTTTTGCTGAATTGTTCATTAGGTCTTGCGGATTCTTTGGGATTTTCTACGCATAGGCTAACATCATCTACAAATAGATAGTTTTACCTTTTTCTTTCTGATTTGGATGTGCCTTATTTCTTTTGACTTCTATCTTTTTAAAGGTAAAAAAATTACTCATTACTTCTAAAGATCAATCGTTAAGTTTATCAACATATCATATCAATTATCTTGCTCACTACTGTTTTTCATTCTGTTCCTTCCCTGTTAGTTCAACTGTTTTCCTGCTAAAGTACACCATCCTTTAAGACAAGTCCACAATCACTTATCACTTTGGACCTCCCTGTTTTGGAACTGACACATTTTTGGATTTTATAAAGGCAATATGCTGCACAAACCAGATGTGATATAGCACCAATGGGGCTGGGGTAGCAGCCTAGAGTCAAGCATATTAAAATTTCCACAGTGAAACATATACTTACACTAAGGAGAATAAATAAAGACCAAAAAATAGCCTCATAAACTAGTCCTGGTCAAGTTTGCCCCCAAATGAGTTTGCTAAAAAATCAGGAAAAACAACTTCGGATTTTCTAAGCTTTTTAAGTTTCAAATTGTGAATTTCTGAATATTCACAGATCTGCTGTTTTCACAAAAGGCTGTGGGTGATAAATGCTCTGTTTTCATCTTCTGGAAAATATCTTTATTTTACCCTCTGGAGTAATCATTTAACCAGGTGGAGAATTCTAGGTTGTCAATATCTTCTCTCAGCACTTCAAAGATCCTACTCCATTGTCATCTGGCATCCATCATTGTTGACGAGAGGCCATCTGTCAAACTCCTGCCATTCCTCACGGAGTTAATCATTCCTGCCGTTCATATATACTATTTTCTTTATCATTAGTGTTCTGTGGATTCTACCATGTGTCTATCACGTAGGTATATTTTTAGTTATCTTGATCAACACTTTAATCTGACATGTCTTTTGTCAATTCTGGAAAATAGTCTCAGCAAGTATCTCTTAAAATATGGCTTCACTGTCATCCTCTCTATCCTTCTCTTCTCCTTGTAGATGTACATTTTAGCCTCTCTGTGTCTCTTCTGTGTGCTTTCATAATTTTCACCTTTTTATCTTTATGTTATATTTAGTATTATCTTCCAAATTATGTACTCTTTATTCTAATGTGTCTGGTCAAAAGTTTATTCTCTCTGTTGAATTTTTTAATACGTCAGTAGCTTTTTTATTTCTAGAATGTTTAATTGGTGTTTTAAAGAATTTACATGGTTTTGTTTGTTTCCCTATTTTTGTTCTTTTTTTCCCCAAGTTTTTATTTAAATTCCAGTTAGTTAACAGTGTAATATTAGATTCAGGTGTACAATTTAGTGATTCATCATTTCCATATAACATCCAGTGCTCATCACAACAAGTGCCCTCCTTAATCCCCATCACCCATCTAACCCATCCTCCCCCCGACCTCATTCTGGGAACCATCAGTTTGTTCTCTGCAGTTAAGAGTCTGTTTCTTGGTTTGCCTTTCTCTTTTTCCTCCCTATGTTCATTTCTTAAATTCCACATAGACTGAAATCGTATGGTATTTGTCTTTCTCTGACTGACTTACTTCACTTAGCAAAACACTCTCTAGCTCCATCCACATCATTGCAAATGGTAAGATATCATTTTTTATGGCAGAGTAATATTCCATTGTATATACATACCATATCTTCTTTATCCATTCATCAGTCAAAGGACATTTGGGCTCTTTCCATAATTTGGCTATTGTTGATAATGCCACTATAAACATCGGGGTGCATGTATCCCTTCGAATTAGTATTTTTGTATCCTTTGGGTAAATACCTAGCAGTGCAATTGCTGGATCATAGAGTAGTTCTATTTTTAACTTTTTGAGGAACCTCCATTCTGTTTTGCAGAGTGGCTGCACCAGTTTACATTCCCACCAACAGTGTAAGAGGGCTCCCTTTTCTCCATATCCTTGCCAACACCTGTTGTTTCCTGTGTTGTTAATTTTAACTCTTCTGACAGGTGTGAGGTGATATCTCGTTGTAGTTTTGATTTGTATTTCCCTGATGATGAATGATGTTGAACATGTTTTCATGTGTCTGTTGGCCATCTGTATGTCTTCCTTGGAAAAATGTCAATTCATGTCTTCTGCCCAGTTTTTAAATGGATTATTTGTTTTTTGGGCAATAAAGCAGATCAATGAAACCAAGAACTGGTTCTTTGAAAACATTAATAATATTGATAAACTCCTAGCCAGACTTATCAAAAGAAAAAGAGAAAGGACCCAAATAAACAAAATCACAAATGAGAGAGCAGAAATCACAGCCAATACCACAGAAATACAATTATAAAAGAATATTATGAAAAAGTATATGCCAACAAATTGGACAGAGTGGAAGTAATGGATACATTCCTAGAAACATACAAATTACCAAACCTGAAACAAGAAGAAATAGAAAACTTGAATAGACCAATAACAAGCAAAGAAACTGAATCAGTAATAAAAAATCTCAAATTCCAGGGCCCGATAGCGTCACAGGTGAATTCTATCAAACACTGAAAGAAGAGTGAGGGGCACCTAGGTGGCTCAGTCGGTTATGTGTCTAACTCTTGATTTCAGCTCAGGTCACGCATGATCTCATGGGTTCGTGAGACTGAGTCCTGTACTGTGCTGTCAGCATAAAGCCTGCTTGGGATTCTCTCTCTCCTCTCTCTCTCTGTCCCTCCCCCTGCTCACCTGCTCTCTCTCTCTCTCAAAATAAATAAACTATTAAAAAAATAAGAAAGAGTGAATACCTATTCTTCTCAACCTATTCTAAAAAAAGAAATGAAAGGAAAACTTCCAAATTCATTCAATGAGGCCAGCATTACTCTAACACCAAAACCAGAGAAAGACTCCACTAAAAAAGAGAACTATAGGCTAATATCCCTGATGAACATGGATGCAAAAATTCTCAACAAAATACTAGCAAATCAAATCCAACAGTACATTAAAGGAATCATTCACCATGATCAAGTGGGATTTATTCCTGGGTTGCAAGGATAGTTCAATATTTGCAAACCAATCAACGTGATACACCACATTAATAAAAGAAAGGATAAGAATGATATGATCCTTTCAATAGATGCAGAAGCATTTGACAAAGTACAACATCCATTCGTGATTAAACCCTCAACAGAGTAGGGATAGAGGGAACATACCTCAACATAATAAAGGCTGTATACAAAAAACCTACAGCTAATATCATCCTCAATGGGGAAAAACTGAGAGCTTTTCCTCTATGGTCAGGAACAAGACAGGGATGTCTACTCTTGCCATCGTTACTTAACATAGTACTGGAAGTCCTAGCCACAGCAATCAGGCACACAAAGAAATAAAAGGCATCCAAATCAGCAAGGAGGAAGTCAAACTCTCACTATTTGCAGATGACATGATACTGTATATAGAAAACCCAAAAGACTCCACCAAAAAATTGCTAGAACTGATACATAAATTCAGTAAAGTTGCAGAATACAACATACAGCAATCTGTTGCATTTCTATGCACAAATAATGAAGCAGCAGAAAGAGAAATCAAGGAATCAATCCCATTTACAACTGCACCAAATCCCATAAGGTACCTAGGAATAAACCTAACCAAAGAGGTAAAAGAACTGTACTCTGAAAACTAGAAAACACTGATGAAAGAAATTGAAGAAGACACAAAGAAATGGAAAAACATTCCATGCCCATGGATAGAAGAACAAATATTGTAAAAATGTCTATATTACCCAAAGCCATCTACACATTTAATGGAATCGCTATCAAAATACCAATAGCATTTTTTCACAGAGCTAAAACAAATAATTCTAAAACCTGTATGGAACCACAAAAGACCCCAAATAGCCAAAGCAATCTTGAAAAAGAAAAGCAAAGCTGGAGGCATCACAATTCCATACTTCAAGTTATATTACAAAGCTGTAGTGATTAAGGCAGTATGGTACTGGCACAAGAATAAACAGATAGATCAATTGAACAGAACAGAAAACCCAGAAATGAACCCACAACTATATGTTCAGTTAATCTTTGACAAAGCAGGAAAGAACATCCAATGAAAAAAAAAAAAAAAGACAGTCTCTTCAATAAATAGTGTTGGGAAAACTGGATAGCCACATACAAAAGAATGAAACTGGACCACTTTCTTTCACCATATACAAAACTAAATTCAAAATGGATTGAAGACCTAAAGGTGAGACAGGAAACCATTAAAATCTTAAAGGAGAACACAGGGAGTAACCTCTTTGACATTGGCAATAGCAACTTCTTACTAGATATGTCTTCTGAGGCAAGGGAAACAAAAGCAAAAATAAACAATTGGGACTTCATCAAAACAAAAATCTGCACAGCAAAGGAAACAATCAACAAAACTAAAGGCAACCTACAGAATAGGAGAAGACATTTCCAAATGACACATCTGATAAAGAGTTAGTATCTAAAATATAGAAAGGAATTATAAAACTCAACACTCAAAGCAAACAAATAATTCAGTTGTTCTCTCTCTCTCTCTCTTTTTAATAATGACGATTCCTTCGTTTACCTCCCTGATGATCCTTGATTTTATTTCACACTCAGTGTAAACTAATTATTAGTCTTATTTTTCTGCGGTAAATTTATATTTCAATTGTTGGGTATATTGGCTCTTTCTTAGCATTGGTTGTTCCCAAATATTTTGGAATTTCAGCATGTGGACTCACCCTAAGTGGGAGGCTATCACTCTCTCCGGTTGTCCTGAGGACAGATCCTAGTCTAGGACCAGATCTCATATTGGATGAGGTAAGGCTCCATTCCCAATGATATTGGGGATATCACAGAGACTGTCACTGGACCCTAGAGTAGCTCAGACCACTCAGGCCTGGTTGCAAGGTTGTCTGCTTCCTTTCATTGTCCCAGGTTTTATATAAGCCACTTTCCAGGTAGCAATCATAATTTTTAAAAAATCTCCTGCCCTGTGTGTAACACAGTTGGTCTCTACTATTCCAAAAGAAATGAGCTCTCAGTTTCCTATGCTTGCTTCTGAACTCAGATCACAGGAGGCCTGTGGTCTGAGCCCCATTAGCATTGTGGTTTGTTCAGTTCCTGGTCCATAGATGAATTTATATTGATTTTACACATGGCTATGTTCTTTAAATTTTCTCTTCAGAAAATTTTATGTATCATTACCATGTGTTTGTAATGGATAAGACGGCCAAAGCATAAACACGGTAAGCCATTACAACCAGAAATCCAAAACAATTTTTCTACCTGCATAAAAATGCATTCTTGCTACATTTTCAGGGTATTTAACTAAACCAAAAAGGTTTTTTTTTTTTAAATTTTTTAATGTTTGTTTTGTAAAGAGAGACAGAGAGCCAGCAGGGAAGGGACAGAGAGAGAAAGAGGGAGACACAGAATCTGAAGCAGGCTCTAGGCTCCGAGCTGTCAGCACAGAGTCCGACGCAGGGCTCGAACTCATGAACTGTGAAATCATGACCTGAGCCGAAGTTGGATGCTTAACTAACTGAGCCACCCAGGCGCCCCCCAAAAAGTTTTTTAAAGAGACATCAATCTTACTTCTAAAATCGAACAAGAATCTTCTTAAAAACATTTTAAAGGCTACATAGAAATATACTATATGTCTATCTCAAATAGCTTTCTCCAAAACCAGTATTCCAATTTCATTAGGTGAATTCTTTCATTCTTTAAGTTGTTAGGTTTTTTTCTCTTGAGATTTCAATTTTTTTATTTTGACATAATTTCAAATTTACAGAAAAGTTGCAAGAATAGCACAAAGAATTCCTGAATACCCTTCATCGAGATTACTCAAATATGAATATTTTATTACATGTGCTCTCACTCAAACTCTCTTTCTCAATCTCTCTTACATATACACATACAAATATTACTATTTTTCAGAACTGTTTAAGTGTAAGTTTTAGACATGATGTTCCTTTACCCCTAAAATACAGCATGTATTTCCTAAAAAACAAGGAATTCTCTTTTATGACCATAGTATAATGATCAAAATCAGAAAATTAAAATTGATACAATATTGTTATCTAATGCACAAGCCTTATTAAGGCTGTTGTCCCAATAATGCCCCCTTTATAGGAAAAGAGAATTCAAGATGGATACATTGCATTCTGTTATGACTCTTCAGCCTCTTTTAATCTAAAACATTTTATTCTTGAGTCTTTGTATTTCATGACATTGACACTTTTAAAGAGTACGGGTTACTTTGCAGAATATACCTTAATCTGGGTTTGTCTGATGCTTTCTTCTAATTAGATTTAGGTTATGTCTTTCTGACAAAATTACCACAGAAGTGATGATGCTGAGTTCTTCTCAGTGCATCATATCAGAAGACAGTTTCTGTTGATTTCTAGTTACTGATGATGTTTATTTTGATCATTTGTTTGAAGTGATACCTGCCAGGTTTACCCTCTGTAAAGTTATCTTTTTTAATTACTAAGTATCTTGTGGGTAGATATTTTGAACCTATGGAAATATTCTGTTACTCTTCAAACTTTCATTTACCAGTTTCAGCATCTACTGATAATTCTTGCCAGAGCAATAATAATTATTATGGTTTTGCCAAATGGTGACTTTTCACCCTTAATTATGTCATTGCATTTACATTTATAAATTGACTTCCTACAATAAGGAAGAGCTTGCACTTTTCATGAATTCATTATTTATTTATTTGTTTATTTATCTACTTATTTACATTGGTCTGGACTTTGCTGGATTCTTTACTCAATAGGTTATAATCCTTTATTATCATTATTTATTTTTATGCTCAAATTATCCCAGATTTGGCTATGGAAGCCCCTTCAAGCTGATTTTTTTTAAAGTAAGCTCTATGCCCAATGTGGGGCTTCAGCTCCCAACCCCAAGATCAGGAGTCACACGCTCTACTGACTGAGCCAGCCAGGCACCCCAAGCTGACTTCTATGCCCTTCTGACATGTGCACACAATTCTTTGATCACTTCTTTACTTTTTAATAGAAAAAGATGTTCCAGGTTCATCTTGTTCTTTCTCTACCCAATCCTGGAGCCAGCCATTTCTCCAAGAAGACCAAGTTGCTTTTATTAGAGGACAGTGTTTAGAAACCAAGATCGAGGTAGGTGCTGGATGTGCTCCAAATGTATCATTGCTTCTAGACTCTTTCAGAACTCAGGGTTAAAAACCAAATGAAGATTTATATATACACACCGTGTAAAGTGTACAGATACACACATACATGCACGCACATACACGCAGACACTTATATTCATTTCTATATATCTAGTTATCTATATCTATTAAAACCCATGAGTATACCGATTCTATTCCAGTTCAATGCTACAGGGTACATTCCATCCTTTCCTTTTTTCATATCTCAAACTTCCTAATTCTCTAGTTGGTGCTATTGGGGAGTTAGTGTTTAATGAGTGCAGAGTTTCAGTTTGGGAAGATGAAGAAGTTCTGGAGATGGGTGGTGGTGATAGTTAACAGAACCATGTGAGTATACTTAATGCCACAGAAATGGACACTTAAAAATGGTTAAAATGGTAAATTTTATGTTATGTATATTTTACCATAATAATAAAAAAGAAATTAGGATATTGGTATCAAATATCCAGTATGTAGATTTATAGAATTGTCTGATGGAATAGTTTGGAAACTATAACCAAAACATTTTTTTAGAGTGATTCTGAAGTAAGATCACTATGGCTTTGCTCCTCGAAGAGTGGACCAAAGACAGCAGCATTGGTATCACTTAGAAGCCTGTTAGAAATCAGAATCTCAGGCCCCATCTGAGACCTACGAAATCCAATTCTGCATTTTAACAAGATTCCAGGTACTTTGCGTGCACATTAAAGTTCAAAAAGCACTCATCTGGGACAGATCCTGCCACTTCCTAGTTTTGTGACTTTGGGCCAGGTATTTATCCCTTTGTGCCTCAATTATTCTTTATCTATAAAATGATGGTAACAGGAATGAAGCTGCCAAAGATTATTAAATGTGATAATAATGTATGTTGTATAATGCCTGCCTGGCCATCCAAGGACTATAAGCTATTATTATTACTTTGCTCCGTAGAAAAGCTGTGAAAGTTGGTCTCAGGGACTTTTCTAAAAATAGCAAACTTAGGAAGTCAATATTTTCAGGAGGATATGAATGGTGCTTTGCTTTAAGAGATAACCAGGGGGAAAGGATATATGGGCGATAACAGTTTTAGCCAAATGTGAAGAAGACCCAATACAGTGGAGCAGAAGTGTCACATTAATTTACAATAGGGCAATTTTCTTCTGGTTAAAGTATGGTAGGACTTGGGGCGCCTGGGTGGCTCAGTCGGTTAAGCGTCCGACTTTGGCTCAGGTCATGATCTCACGGTTCGTGGGTTTGAGCTCCGCGTCGGGCTCTGTGCTGACAGCTAGCTCAGATCCTGGAGCCTGTCTTCAGATTCTGTGTCTCCCTCTCTCTCTGACCCTCCCTTGCTTGCGCTGTCTCTCTCTGTCTCTCAAAAATAAATAAAAAACATTTAAAAAAAGTATGGTAGGACCAGACAAACATTATTTACAAAATATAGATGGAATGGAAGCAGCTTTTAATGAGACAATGTCATCTTTTTCAGATATTTCGAAGCCTAAGTGATATGTTTTTCACATGTCTGAAATCCCTGTGTGAGATATAATCTTTCCGCTGAAATATCACTTCTGTTTGACTTACACGGTAAAGGACCAGAGTTGGTTGAGGGTGTGAGATGGAAGAGTGTGCAATACTGACAAGGTGGGGAGACAAAAAGACAGCCACACAGGCCCCCATGAACTGCTAGGTCTTGGGCCACAGCGCTCAGATGATGTTGTTGAGTTCCTAACCTAATTTCTCTGGCAGGAGATCTTTCCTTGTCCCAGAAAAGACTTTTGAAGACAGAGAGGATTAAAAAAAATAATATTGTTAAGAAGTGAGGCTGCTGGGCTTGCACTTTACTAGCCGGAATCCCTTTATCTTTCTTGAGAGCCCCCCAGATCTCTTTTATTCTAGGTCAGTAATTTAACACTCTCAACTCTCAATTCAAAGCCTGTAATGACCTTGCTGTGCTGAATTATTAGCCCAGGATATAGAAAGAGAGAGAGAGAGAGAGAGGGGGAAAAAAAACCTTAAAAACAACAGAGGCCTTTTGATCAGAGCACCAAACTGCAGTTCACTGTAACTCAAGCTGCCCATTCTTATATGGCAAGAATTAAGGACTCCCCCTGCCAGGCAGGACCCTATTAAAAGACAATAGCTGTTTGAAAAGGGTAAGCAAGTTGATATGGATATAATAGGCCACATATGGGGGCCCCTTTCTACTCTGAAATAAAGCTCCTTCTTAAGAGTTGTGAGCTGGGAAATTCAGCATTCAGTAAGGCAGGAGGAGGAGATATAATAGAAGAGAGAGAGAGTGGGTAGCCATGCAGAACTGCTTGAAGGTGCTTCAGGAGAAAGGGAGGAGGGCTTTGGGGAGCCTACAGAGATGAGCATCAATCACTGAGGATAGAGGCTTTCAGAATGGCCAGGTGCTAGTTGGTCCCCAAGAGGTTTTTAGGGCCAGTGATGACAAAGATTTGGCTGGAAACAATATAGTGGTTAGTTTCTCTAATGGGTTAACAACAACAACAACAAAACAAGCAGGAACATAGTAAGCTCTTGCCAGGAACTGATGCAGCTGGCAAAAAGTAATCCTTTCTGCCTTATTTTATACAGTTTAACATGTCAACATCCTAACCTGATTAATACCTCGAGTGCCACAATATGTTCTTGTTATCTTTATGATGGGATTAAAAAAAAAAAAGCCCTGTAAAACAGAGACAGTGGAGCCCAAAGAAACTGCCTCTTGCCTACAAACTATACCCCTTCTCAGATATAGAGAGGTAAACACAGGACACAGGACTACTTACTCCATTAGCTAATCCGCATTTGCTCATCTATCACCTAAACACGCTGCTCATTAGCAGATGTTGCCTTTAGAGGATCCTAAATCCACAACGCAATTTCCCAACCACTGTTTTAGCTACCTCTAAGAGCTTGTTAGTATGTTATAAAACAAGGAATGATTTAAAGTGATCCAAGGTATTTAAACACACTAATCTAGCTATCTATGACTAAATTCTGAATTCTCAAATTCCTAAGCAAAAATATCAGAGAGATATTTTTCTTTCCTCTACCACCCTTTGCTAACTGCCAAATGAACAGCTCTCCAGTTCCCATCCACTGCAATTAATGGGCTAGTTTGATGGAATTTACAACTAAAGAAAAAACACAAGGGATCTCTCTCTAACACTTGCGTGTTCCACTGAGTGGTCAACAGGGCACTAAACTGATCTTTAGCAAATTAAAGGGTTTTGCTGATTAAAGAGAAGGTCTGGATTCCAAAGAAAAAAATCTTGCATCACTACTCAGCTTCAGACTCCAAAAGAAACATATTATTTTTCACAAAAGTCATTAGAGATAATTGTTTCCATAAAATACTGCAATTCTAAACTACTCTCCTGTATGTAGACTCCTTCATTTACGATGGGGTCTTCATAGAGGAAAGGAAGATGAGCAATGGAGAGCACCAACACTATGCTCATTCCCCAATTCATTCCTTAGCACATGGTAACCATATTTTCAGAAGTTCAAATTGGGACACACAGTCTAAAAAGTCTTTTACTTATGGAACTCCTGGGTGGCTCAGTTGGTTGAGCATCTGAATCTTGATTTCAGCTCAGGTCATGATGTCACAGTCTTAAGACTAAGCCCCGAGTTGTCTCTGTACTGGGCGTGGAGCCTGCTTAAGATTCTCTCTCTCTCTCCTCTCCCTCTGCCCCTCTCCTGCTCATGCATGCGCGCGCGCGCGCACACACATACACACACACACACACTCTCTCTCTCTCTCTCTCTCTGTCTCTTTCTCTCTCTCTCTCTCTCTCTCAAAAAAGGAAAAAATAAATAAGTAAGTTTTTATTTGGCGTGTGGGGCACTTAATGGTGTGAGAAACAGCCTAAAGATTTTATATATGTCAGTATCATGATAGGGTATGTTTAAATCCCATATTAATTGATAAATACTCAATGCCATATTTGATAAATCTTAAAGGATATATAGCCTATGTAATCTGAAAAAGAAAAATTAAACAGAAAAGCATGTGTAGTATGATACCATTTACATAAAATTATATATGTATGGGTATATATGTAAGCAGACATGATGTTTGAAAGAACAGAGAAAATGGAGGGAGGAAAAACTACTGAAGAAAATTTCTCAGAATAGAAACGCATGAGTTCCCAGATTATAAGGATCCTTGTGAGCCTAGCACAATGAATGAATATGGGTGCGCATAAAGGCACATTTCTGTAAAAAATCAGACTCTATCTTTTAGCGGAGGCATGGCAAGATCATTTTGTAGAAGATCATGTAGGACAGGAGATACTGGTGCAGCTAGCTATATTTGGAAAACAGAGTCAGCCACAGTTGCCCTCTGGTCACAACAATTTATTCTTCCCAAATGGAAAATACACCCCCCCGACACTGAGACCCCCCAAAGTCTAATTCCATTTTAGCATCAACCCAAACTCTAGGACCTTGACATATAAATCAAAACCAAGTATAGAGGAAGTTCCTCAAGTACAATTTCTCAGGTACAGCTCCTCATTCTGAATACCTATAAATGAAAGAGACAGGTTATATGCTCCCACATGCCTATTATGTACAATGGTAATAAAGGGATAGGATAACCACAATAAACTTCCATCCAAAAAGAGGGAGAATGGGAGGCAATATTGCAATCGTTGATTCATTGCAATTCTGAAATCCATCCACCCACGTGTCTTATTTCCTTGACTTAAGCCTAGTACCTCTCCCTGGTAATGACTTTCCATGGCTTTTGACTCTGTACTCTGAGCTTTTGGTTTCATCTTCTGAAACACGCTTTTATTTCCACAAATCTTAGTCTCTGTTTGTAGCTGAATAGCTTTCTCAGCTTGCTTCCCGCCCACAGAAGTCTAGGGGTCCAAAGGCCACTTTTTATTTTGTATTATTTATATCTTATTTCGTCCAACCTAGTGAGACTTCCATAAATACCATTCTCTTAAAAACGATGGTGATGGTTTTTCTATTAACTTTATTGAGGTTTACTCCATTAGACAGATGCTATGCCCACGAATGTCGTTTAGACTGGCTCTCCCCTATCTGGGCTCCCCATCAGGCTGCTGTGGGACAACACCCTTTAGATCCTTAGGCCTATTGGCCGTCTCAAAGAGTCTAGGAGCCTCCACCCAGAAATCTTGCTAAAGTTTTAACAAAGCGTTCATCTTTACCCTTAGACCACATTTCTCTGCTAGCACTCTGGATTTGATCTGTATCTTGAGGCAGTTTTTTACTTTTGAATACTTTTTGCTGGTTTGAAAGATTGTCCTGAGCTCTATTTCCTCTAAATTCTACTTGAAAACAAAATAGTTGATTCTTTAGTTCATCTCTCTTGCATTTTACTGTAGGTAGCTAGAAAAAGATAGGCAGTGCACTGGGCACCTGGCTGGCTCAGTCGGAAGAGCATGCAATTCTTGATCTTGGGGCTGTGAGTTTGAGCCTCACATTGGGGGTAGAGATTACTTAAAATAAATAAACTTTTAAAAAAAGGCACCCCAGAAATCTCCACAGGTAGGATCATCATACTCATTATGTATATATCCTATTTTTCACATCACCAAAAATGACACTATTGCCAAATTTTGTCATTACATAACAAGGGTCCTCTTATTTGCAACTAACATTTTCCTCACTCTCTTTTAAGCCTTTACTGATGGTCTCCTTGAGGCCTATCAGACTTCTCCTGTCAGTTTCCTCAAGGTCCTTCTGGTTTCTGCTTGTTGACTGGTCTCAAAGCCAATGACATATGTTTGAGGTTTCTGTAACTGCAGCACCTCACTCCCAGTGACAAATTTTGTTCCAATCATCTATTGCTGCATAACAAGCCATAGTAAACTTAGTGGCATAAAAAAAATAACAGTTTTATTATGCTCATGGATTCAGTACGTCAGGAGCTATTCAGAGTACGTTAGAGATAGCTTTTCTCTACCGCATGATGTCTGGACCTGAATTGCGAAGACTTGAAGGGCTGGGGTTGACTCAAATTATTAGGATAGTATTATCTGAAAGCTTCGTCACACGTCAGACACCTAAGCTTGGAAGACCAAACTTATAGCTGGGTTTCTTAAAGTTTGGCAACTGGTTAGTAAAAAGTTTGGCAACTCCAGAGGGGGGAATGTTTAAAAAGTGAGTTCCTAGAGACCAAGACAAAATCTACATGGCCTTTTGTGACTTAGCCTTAGAAGTGACATAGTGTTACTTCTCTCATATGCATATTCAAGGGAGGGGGGACATAGACCCCACTTCTCAAAGGCAGGACTGTCAAAGAATGTGAGGTCTTGTTTTAAAAAGACTCTACCAAAAACAAAGATGAAAGAAGACAGGAAATCCCAATGGTAATGGTGCAAGTCTGGAGAACCCTACTCTAAAGCAGGCCTAAGGATAAAATAATACCAACAAAACAGATCAGAGAATTCTGGGAGAGACTTCTTTAAGAAGATAAAACTGAGAGAATGAATACATACAAATATCAATGTACTTGCTTCAATCAGAGTCCTGGCAGTTAACAGATAATACATTTAAGAAAGGTAGCTGGGGAAAGTTTTAAGAAGAGAATATTTACAAAGGTGTGGAAAGGGTTAAGAGAAAGTGGATTACCCCAGAGCCAGCAACAGTCAAGATCTGTTATTACCTCAAGCCTGAAGAAACAAGTGGAGGGAGTGATTTCTTAAATCTAGAAAGAGTAGGGACCGTCTAACATAAACTGTGACCTTCAGTAGAGGAACAGAGCCAACCTCAACCCACAGCAGACTGGTAGGAAGAAAATACAATACCCCAAGCTCATTCTATCTCCTTCTGCCCTTCAATCTCCTGCCAATACTTCCATCTGACCTTAACCCAAATGAGAAGCTACAGGGCAAGGGAGTCTATGGACTAAAACCCATATAGATCAGGGGCGCCCAGGTAGCTCAGTCAGTTAGGCATCTGACTTTTGATTTCAGCTCAGGTCATGATCTCAGGGCTTGTGGGTTCTAGCCCTGTGTTGGGCTCCATGCTGACAGAGTAGAGCTGCTTGGGATTCACTCTCTCCCTCTCTCTCTGCCTCCCCCCCGCCTTGCATGTTCTTTCTGTCTCTCAAAATAAATAAAGAAACTTAAAAAAAAATCCATACAGATCAGCCCCCCAGAGAATTGTGGAGAGTGGATCTTCAGGGGCAAATGGAAAATAAATAGCACAGTACTGAGAGGAAATTTATCCAACTGGGTAGAGTGTGGAGATAAACTGATGATACGTTTATGAAAATTAATCAAACAGGGGCGGGGGAAGGGGAATCTCAGGGGTGAAAAGATTGTACAATTTATTTCAAGTGTCAATAGTATTTATATAGTTATAAAATATAAATGTTGATATATCCAAAGCCATCTCACACAGTGAGAAGTCAACAGATAATGCCTGAATTTGAAAAAATGAAGTAGCAACATAAGCAATAATTTAAAGATACAGAAATAAATGCCAAATAATCACTTTAAGAAGTTGAAAGCAGTTACCTCTGAGGAATGGGAAACTAAACTGAGAGTTGAGGGAATGCTTTTTTCTTTTTTCTTTTTATTTTTTAACAATTCTTATAGAACTATTTTACTCTTTAAGCTGTATGCATGTATAACTTCCATTTTAATAAATGAATTAGGAAAAGAATATTCAGCTTAGAGGGTCACCTGTTCATGACACTTTTCCCGACCCATCAAACTTAGTTAAGATATTCTTCCTCTGGACATTCTTAGCACCTTGAACCATAAGTTATTTAATTATTGACTTATTTGACTGAGAATATACTCAAGGTAGGAACCATGCCTCATTAATCATTGTTTCCCCAGCAACTGTCACAAACCCAGGCATATACTGGTATGTAAGAAATATTTCCTGAATTGAATGATCTCAGTCAATGGCACGAATATCATACCAGTTGTACAGAGTAGAAAACGTCCATGGCCAAACTCTCTTTGTAACCCCTCATTTACATATCTTTCTGAGCTCTATTACCTCACTGCTATAGACTGAATGTTTGTATCCCCTTCAAAAGTCATATATTGAAACCCAATCCCCAATGTGATAGTATTTGGAAGTGGGGCCTTTGGGAGGTCATAAGGTTGGAACTCATCCTCATGAATGAGATTCTTTGCCATTATGAAAGAGCCCCAGGAGCGGTCCCTTGACCCTTCTGCCATGTAAGTATACAGCGAAAAGAAGGCCATCTATGAACCAGAAAGGGGCTCTCAACAGACAAGGAATCTGCTAGGGCCTTGAATAATAGTGTTTTTCTGGTATGAAACTGTCATTACTTTTGCCTCCCATGAGACTGACAGTGAATTCCTCAAGGACCATGTCTGGCACAGAAACTGGCACATAGTAGGTACTTAATAGTTAACAAACTTAAAAAAAAATTTAAGAAGACCAGGCCATGATCTCAGGGTTGTGAGATAGAGCCCTGCATCAGGATTTGCACTGGGCATAGAGCCTGCATAAGATTCTCTTTATCTTCCTCTACCACTCTTGTGCACGCGCGCACGCTCTCTCTCTCTCTCTCTCTCTCTCTCTCGAAGACGAAGAAGAAGAAGACGATGATGACAATGACAAGGCAATGAGTTTATTTCTCAGCCTTTACAAGGTGATGTCTTTTGTCTTTCTTCTTATTTCAACATAATTGAGACTCCCATAAGCTGGCCCTATCCTAATTGTATATTTCCTGTTTGCTGCCTTTCAAAATGTACTAGTCCTTCACAAACGTATCTGTTTGAAGTATGAGAGAGCCACCGAGGCAAATGAAGAATGACAAGGCTAGGTTATGGGAGGAGAATAAAACCCAAAGAAGTTAGCCTAGCATTTGGTGCCACTTTTCCCTATAAACAGGAATTCTAAATGGAAGAGTCCATGGATTAAATTAAAGGAATGCACAAACTTGGATAGAAAAAGATTATACCTTTATTTTTACAAACAATTAACTGGAATTTAGTTTTTTCTTCAGTTATATATATATATATATATATATATATATATATATATATAATTATATAAAAACAGTAGAATTAGCAGTATGTGTGATTTTTTCCGTAATAGAAACCTCAAATATTTTTTAAATGTTTTTATTTATTTTTGAGAGAGAGAGAGAGAGAGAGAACATGAGTAGGAGAGGGACAGAGAGAGAGGGAGGCAGAGGACCTGAAGTGGGCTCTGCACTGATTGCAGAGAACCCAATAAGGAGTTTGAACTCACAAACTATGAGATCATGACCTGAGCTGAAGTTGGTTGCTTAACTGATTGAGCCACCTAGGCACCCCAGAAACCTCAAATATTCTCATATCACATTAAAGTTGTCTCAGAATCTCACAGTATCATTTATATACACATCACTGCTTCAAAAATAAGATATCATGACACCCACAGGAATTTCAGGGGCTCCTGCCAGTCCTGAAAGAGGAAGCTGATAGACTGAGCAGGTAATAGTTTTGAATTAATGTTAAGTTCCTGAATTTTCAAATGACTCTTAAGGCTTGGCTGTCAAAAAACTGGAGCTCAGGACCCACCCAGCTGGGTAGAGGGACTGTGGCATATCCCTAAGGCTCTGGTTGGTATCCTGAAAGGCTATATCCTGAAATAGATCAGCCCTCCCTGATACTTAAGCCTAGCTTCAAATCATTTCAAGCCCTTGATTGGATTGACGTAATCAAGAATTGCTAGTGCTCAGACCATCTGCCAGAAGCAAATATAAATCCTCCCTGAAGAAAGATAATAGCATTCTAGGCTTTACATTATCTCTAGAATTTTTCATATACAAAGTACAACACTCAACTAAAGGAAAAAAGTATAGTACAATTTAAGACGATGGAGTAAAAACTCAAGAGATAGAACAGGTAATAGACACAGACCCATAAGGAATCCAGATTTTGAATTATGGACTTTTAAATAATCTTGCTTTACCATGTTCAAGAAAATGAAGGATAAAAATTTGTAAAGAACCATAAAAAAACTGAATGGTAATTCTTGAACTAAAAAATACAATAATTCAGTCCCTGGCTGGCTCAGTCAGAAGAGCATGCAACTCTTGATCTCAGAGTCATGAGTTCAAGCCCTACCCTGGGTGTAGAGATTATTTAAATAAATAAAACTTTAAAAATAAATAAGTAAATAAATAAATAAATAAATGGAAAAGGCTATATACTGTATGATTTCAAATATATAATATCTAGAAAAGGCAAAATGATGAGGAAGGAATTGGGTGGGAAGAAGGGATAAACATGAAGAGCACAGAGAATTTTTAGAGCAGTGAAAATACTCTGTGAGATACCATAATGATGGTTATATGTCATTAAACATCTGTCCAAACCCATAGAATGTACAATACCAAATGTGAACACTAAGGTAAACTGTGAACTTCGAGTGATTATGATTTGTCAATGTAGGTTCATCAATTGTAACAAATGTACCATTCTGGTAGGGGGTGTTGATAATGATAATAAAAATAAAATAAATTTGCCTTTTCATTTTGGGGGCAGAGGATACATAGGACATTTCTACCTTCCTCTCAATTTTGCTGTGAACCTAAAACTATTCTTAAAAAAAAAAGTCTTTCATAAACAAACCAAAAAGGTATACTTAAACTATATATGGTCTTCACAATAAACTACAGAAGTAAACTACAGAAAGTAAAGTAAGTTAAAATCTACTTTGGAGTGCCTGGGTGACTCTGTCAGTTAAGCGTCTGACTTCAGCTCAGGTCATGATCTCACAGTTCGTGAGTTCGAGCCCCATGTTGGGCTCTGCACTGACAGCTCAGAGCCTGGAGCCTGCTTCAGGTTCTGTGTCTCCCTCTCTCACTGCCCCTCCCCTGCTCACGCTCTCTCTCTCTCAAAAACAATTAAACATTAAAAAAAAATTTTAATAAATAATAAAATCTTCTTTGTTACTGGGAATAAAAAAGAAAAATGAAGATGTTTTATGGGAAGCAAGACTAAGAGAAGTATGAGAAATACCAATAAACAAATCCTAAGGTTTTTCAAACTCACTTTCAACATTCACAGTCTCCCCAGCTTGTAATTTTCCCCCTCTTTTGTATTTAAAACAGACTGATTAAAATATCACAGCAAGATACAAAAAAAAAAAACACAAAAACAAAAATAAGACGTGAATTGGAATTAAGAACTCAGTACATGGGTTTAACGGCAAGTTGCACATAAATGAAAAGAGAATTAATGAACTGGGAAATAGGTCAGAAAAAAATATCCAGAAGGAAGCATATAAGACAAAATGATGAAAAATGCAGAAGAGTGCATATGAGGTCTAATGTTTATGTAATTGGATTGTATAATTGGAATCCCAGAAGGAGTAAAGACAGCAGAACAGAAGCAAATCTGAAAAGCTAACAATTGAGAACTTTCAAAAACTGATGAAAGACATCAAATGACAGATTTGAGGAACACTAAGAACCCTAAGTGGTTTAAATATGAAGAAAAGCAAACCTAGGCACATTATGTTAAACTATCAAAAACCATGACCAAGGAGAAATATCCGAAAAGTAGCCAGAGATAAAGGGCAGGTTATTTTTCAAAGGTGTAAGAATGACTGATACTTCTCAACAGAAATAGTGGAAACCAGAAGATAATGGAATAGCGTCTTCAAAGTACTAAAAATAATTTCCAACCTAGAACTTATACCAGAAAAAAATTACCCTTCAAAAGTGAAGGTGCAAATTCTAATAATGTCTATAGCTAGTTAATAGTTTTCAGTGAACTGATTTTCAAAACTAGACTATAGTTAGAGAAGATGTTAACATTACTGGAAGTTGGGTGAAAGGGATATGGAGACTCTATGTTATTTTTACAATTTTTTTTTGTAAGTCTACAATTATTACAAGAGGAAAAAAGGTAAAATAGTTTCAGAATGAAAGCTAATGTCAGAATGAAAGCTCCGTGAAAGTTAGGATTTCTTGTCTATTTTTCACTGCTGTATCCCCCTGTGTCCAGAATACTGACTAATACAAAGGCATTCAGTAAGTATTTGTTGAACGCACAAGCAACAACAGTAGCAGTAGCTAGTGTTTATTCAACGCTTCATATCTCTTAGGGAGAATACCAAGTACTTTACATTCATTATTCTTCCAACAATCATGCAACATGGAATTTTCAATTTTATATAGGAGTCTCCCTCTTTTAATAGATGAGACTAAACAACCTGCCTACGATCACATACTAGTAAGTGGCAGGCCCTCAAACAGATCTGACTGCAAAGTCTGTGTTGTTAACCACTATGCTACAGTACTTTCGTGTCACATAAAAATATTTCTTTCTTGTTTGCTTATCCAAATTCTATTCTCCTTTCCAGATTGGATTAGTCAGTGTTCTCCAGAAAAACAGAACCAGCAGTATATACACACGTAGAGTTGATGTTTGGTCAAAACAAGTATGAACTGTGCAGGTCTACTTATACACAGATTTTTTACAGTACAGTACTATAAATGTATTTTCTCTTCTTTATGATTTTCTTAATAACATTTTCTTTTCTCCAGCTTTATTGTAAAGATATAGTACATATACAAAAACATGTTAACTTTGTGTGATCAACTGTTTAGGCTTCTGGTCAACAGTAGGCTATTAGTAAAGTTTTTGAGAAGTCAAAAATTATACATGGATTTTATTTTTGACTGTGTTGGGGATTTGATGTCCCTAACCCTGTGCTGGTCAAGGGTAAACTGTATATACAAGAAGAGAGTTAGCTTATGTTATTATGGAATTGGCTCATGTGACCATGGGAGTCGAGAAGTCCCCTGATCTGCCATCAGCAATCTGGAGAACTAGGAGAGTTGGTAGTGTAATTCAATCCAGGTCTGTAAGCCTAAGAGCCAGGGGAGTCAGTGGTGTAAGTCCCAGTCTGAGTCCAAAGGCCCAAGAATCAGAGGGACAATGACATTAAGTTCTAGTCTAAATTCAAAGGCACCGATGTCTGAGGGCGGGAGGTAATGGATGTCCCAGCCAGAGCCAAACAAACAAAAAACAAAAAACAAAAACAAACAAAAAAAAATGGGGGCTCAGTCTGTTAAGTGTCCGACTTCGGCTCAGGTCATGATCTCATGGTTTGTGGGTTCAAGCCCCACATTGGGCTCAGTGCTGATGGCTCAGAACCTGGAGCTTGCTTCAGATACTCTGTCTCCCTCTCTCTCTGCCCCTTCCCCAACTGTGTTCTCTCTCTCTCTCTCTCTCTCTCTCTCTCTCTCTCAAAAATAAATAAACATAAAAAAATTAAACAAAGCAAAACAAAAGAAAAAAAAATTCACTCTTCTTCTACCTTTTTGTTCTAATCTGGTTCTCAAGGAACTGGATGATGCCTACCCACACTGGTACAAGTGGATCTTCTTTAAAAAGTCTACCAATTCAGGGACGCCTGAGTGGCTCAGTCAGTTGAGCATCCAACTTTGGCTCAGGCCATGATCTCACAGTTTGTGGGTTCGAGCCCCACATCAGGCTCTGTGCTGATAGCTAGTTCAGAACCTGGAGGCTCTCTTCAGATTCTGTGTCTCCCTCTCTCTCTGACCCTCCCCAGCTCATGCTGTCTCTCTCTCTCTCTCTCAAAAATAAATAAAACATTAAAAAAAATAAAAAGTCTACCAATTCAAATGCTAATCTCTTCTGAAAACACCCTCACAGAACTACTCAGAAATTACCAGCTATCTGGGCATACCCGAGCCTAATCAGGACAACATATAAAATTAACCATCATACAAGTCAAGACACACTGTTCTACAATGCCTTATTTAACATCTCTAGTACCCATTATTTCTACTTATTCTCAGATCTCGGAACACAACTTGATGCCGTTGTATAAGGTCTTGAAATTGTTCTCTAATTGTTTGCTAATCAGTAAGCATTATCTCCTTAAGCAGATTACATCCCCTTCGAGGCAACTCACCATAACTTACAGCCACATTTGAAACTCTATAACAATAATTGATATTTTGGTAAAGAGATGAAAAAAAACATGTAGTTGGAAAAACCATGTAAGGAACAATGTTATGGGATGCTTTAGAGATGGGGACTGTATGGTTCAAGATTCTAAACACCAAATCTGACTCAGAAAAACACTACCTTAAAAAGGTGGTTTTACATCAAATTTTCTATAATACCTCTTTTTCCTTATGGCAAGTTAGTAGGTGTTCGGGGCATTTTGGACATAGTACAATTCTCTTGGTTAAACCCCCTTGAGAGGGCGTATATACTGCATAGAAGGTGCAGTTTGAGAGTGTGCAGATGAGCAATTATCCCCACACATGTAAACTGTAACTTGTGTGGTGTAAATATACTCTCCCTGCCTGGAACTGCCTGTGTAACGTTGTCTCTTTGGGCTCTGTGGTTTCTCAATACATTCCAACTGTTGGGAGGCTGGAGCTTGGCTCAGCAAGCACAGATAAACAGCTTCCTGCAGCAGGCTGCCAGTGTGAGGAGCAATGACCTCAGCAGAGAATGTCTGCTTTTCATTACCCTGAGCACATCACTGTACGTACGGCTAGAGCTTAGAGTAGGAACAATGCAAGTTGAGTAGACTTGACTAGCTCAGGTCTCCCATTACACCTTGAAGTTTTTAATCTTGGCAGCCAGAGAAAAGAGGGTAGAGCCAGGAAGTGAGGAAATGGCTTATTGGTGGGAAAAGGAAAGTCAGAAAGCTTTCCTAGGCCTTTCTCTGAATGAACCAAAATGGTGAGGAAAGTGGCTAACACTAAATGGCTAATAGTGATGCAGGAAATCATCAGTCCTTAATCTCTAAAAAAGCACACAAAATGCAGGATAAGCAGAAGGTATTACAGAAAACAAGAGAGACTAAAAAGTCCTCAAAATCTTCAACTCTAATACCATTTGAAGAGAAAGAAGAGCAAGAGTGTCACTTTCCAAGAGATCCACAAACTAGGAGAGAAGTGAATATCCCAGAAAACTGGAGCTAAAGGGGAATGAGAATGAATTCTATATAGCTAGCCATTATATACACGTCATTTTACTTCATTTGTACAACAACCCTACGAGATAGGTATTATTACCCCTAGCATGATCTTGACCTGGAAAATATAACATGAGGACATTAACAAAGACATCTGTTGTTGATGTTATTTAACGACAAAGGGATGAACTCAAGGCTCCTTCTCTGGCCACCCCAGAAACAGCATTACGGACTGTTGCAGCCCCAGAACTCAGCAACCCTGGGCCAACGTGTCCATACAATAAATTTACATGCTCGTGACATTTTCTGGTAAGATGGTTTCCACCGCGCTGGTCAGAACTGCATCTGATAGTTGAAGAAAAGAATCACAGTTATGGCCTCGGACAGGAAATTGGTTGGACATGACCCCTGTTGAGGGATCCTGAGAAATAATTTGTTTTGTGGGGAAGTCACTGACTGTAAAGATGCACCTGCCATGGAGCTGGAAGCTAAGAGACAGACAAACATCTTAGCAAATCAGAGAAACAGAGAGAAGCTTCATTTGACTTTCATTTCACTTTTCTCAGGGAAGAAGAATCTTTGTGTGGCTGCCAAAACCCTCACTGTCCCTCCGCCTTCCCTCCCATCCCCTCCACCCCCATCCCAGTTCATTAAAGACCTTCTGGTTAAAGGTGCCAGAATGTGTCATTCTTTCCTGCTCTTGTGCCAGGCCTGTGCTGCCAACACCACAGATCTTCTAGAGTTCTGAGCAAATTATGGAAGAAATTAGAAACACTGATGAATTTAAATGGTTCTGTTGTCGATGAACTAAAGTTTCTTGACTTCTGATGGGCTATTTCACATTTCTAATCACACTACTGATCTGTTCATTCAGATTTGTGTGTGTCTACCTGATTGCCAGAGAGGGACTCAGGGAATTACGAGAGCGGTGGAATGAGAAGGAAGATTAGCACTTGGATTGGACCAAGTAAAGATTCTTTATATTATTCATAGATTTAAAATAAGTCAAGTAATTTCTCTAAGGGGAAATATTTTGGGGTAGAAAATTATACCTAAATTTTATACTAGCTAGCTATAAAAGCAGCTCCCATGAAAACAGAAATAATATCACTGGTTCTTGAGAACACTTCAGCCAAGGATGGAGTTCCTTCATTTCCTCTTACTGAATGGTTTCACAACAGCTAACTTTCTCTTAACTTGCAGAAGGGAGGAGGTGGGGATGTAAGGTCTCTCCTGACAGGGAGAATCTGGGCCCAATTATTATTTCCACAACCTTTGACTCTGACTTCTAAATGAGTCAAGAGACCAGTGGGCTGTGAAATGGCTTCCTCAGTTACCAGGTCAAGTGCTGCTGGATGGTTTTCCTGTAATCAAAGCATGAAGGGACTGAAGAAAGAGGTAAATTCTAAGCAAGTAAGCAGCTGCTTATATCCTTGATGAACCTGGATTTTTAAGTTTCAAAATCAATTTTGGTGGCTCTCCACTCACCACTATGTCTCTCTAGAGTACTTTTGCTATAGGATACCCCTGGTAACATAGAAAAGAACCAGAATCCTCTATAGATTTTACATATGACATCTTAACAGAAGTGCCTGGGCCAATAACAGTGAGGATAGGATTGCTCTAGCTCAAGGCAAAATCTATTCCTGGCAATTATCTCAGTCTGTGAGAATCCAGATGCTGACAATGAGAAACGGGTCATTTCTGTTATAATGTGTCAACTCCAGCTAAGAACTGAACTATGGAAAAAAAGATGGGGAGGGAGCAGGGAGAAGCAATACCCTTTTGAAGAAACCTGTAATAGGATTAGTCACTATTACTTCACCACAGCACATTTTGGCTCAATTTAACAACAATAAGTAGGGAAAACATGGAGCAGAAATGGCCCAAAGAAGTCTCAAGTCCATCCCTCATTCAAAGCTATGAGCCTGGAAAGCCGTGAAGTCCTGATTTGTTCTGATGTGTTTCTTGTTGCTCCAAAACTGCTCCTTTGTTACCATGGGCACGAGAAGAACCCAAAACAACATTACTTAAATGCTGGATGATGGATAATCCTAAAAAATCTGCCAACTTTAGAACTGCAAGTTTATACCCTCACTGTTCTAGATTACCTAGGAGAGAAGTGGGTCATCTTTCATAGGGCTTAGAGCACCTGTTTAAAAAAAAAAGAAGAAACAATACATATTTTATAATCATGGGTTGTTTTCATTAGAGTTACATTTTAAGTGATTTAGGAATATGCACTCTTGGAACTTCCTTTTTGTCTCCAGGAGTGATTAATGTTCACATTTAATGGATTTATTCTAATCAAAACAATAAAGAAGGGGGGGATTTGACGCTAGTCCTTTTTACTGCAAGAATATATTAAAAGAGGTATGCAAATTGCCAAGTGAATTCTGACGTTGAATATATATCAAGATGTAATTATTAATGCTCTTTTTCTAAACACTAAGATTTCAATCTTCATATTTATACTGGATATTAGATAACACAGGTAATTTTTAGGTCTAATTATTTTATTACTTTCCCTTATGATCAATGAGCAATGCATAGGGAAGCCAATTACCTGTAACGTGGCTTTCCCGGATCACTGCCTATTACGGTTATTCCATTCTGGGTAGCAGCAAATACAATCATTCAAATTATCTTTTTTGGACACAGAAAGCTTAGATAACAAAGGTAGAAAAAAGAAGGTGAGTCACCTGAACACACATAACTTACTAGCTCTTCGATGGGATGAGCCAATCATTCCCTGGGAGAAGCCCTCAAATGCCATTTCCAAGAGGTCTTCCTGGCTATCCTGTATATCACATTATCCCAGTGATTTCCTTGTTATTTATTTTGTGACGGTCATCAGCTGTGTAACCTTGGGAATGTTACTTTTGTGCGCCTGCATTTCCTAATGTGTAAAATGAAGAGACTATTAAAATCCCACCTCATCGTATTGGGAGAATTAAATAAGATAATACATTTGAAATGCTTTGAACAGTGCCTAGCACAGAGCAAGTATTTATTACGTATCAGCTATTGCTATTGTCATCATCAGTTTACTTGTTTATTGACTATCTCCCTCACTACACCCTTAGGTCTATGAGAATAATCACCTTATTTGTCTTGCTCGCTACTATAGCTCCACTGCCTGCTACACATAGGCACATGGTAAGTGCTCAAAAATAATTATGGAATGAATTCATGAGTGAATGCTGTCTTATATTCTCACACAGCCTTAAAATAAACCTCTATCAATGAAGGTAATCTGTGTACTTGCAACCAAAACAGTCATCATGAAAGCATTCCCAAAAGCTAAAACCATCATTAAAAAGGAAACAAAAACAAGACACTTGATCATAAGAAAGAGCCCTCCTGGGCCCACCAACCAAGACCACAGAGTATCAGAGTATCATTCTTTTCTATATTAGTATGTGGAAGTCAAGCTCCCTGATGCCTCAGTGTTACAACTATCAATTTAGCCTGTGAAGAATAGTTCCCAATCCTGATAGGAATTCTCAGATTTCAGCCTGTTTTTCTCTCATCATTATTTTCCAATGTCTTAAAAAACCACATTTCTCATTTTATCTTGACCACAAGACCCTGGTCACACTCTGCTGTGGTTTCTAAGTTACAGCTACTCTAGCCTCATTTTCTTGGATGTACTTCTTCAGAGGTCCTGACCCCGTGCTGACACTTGGTCTATTCTTAGACTGGCACCTCTAAATATTCATTCCTTTTACCTTACACTGGCTGAAAGACAACATTCAGAGGTGGGGGTTGCATACGACATAAAAGAAAATCCTCTGGGATTTAGTATCCTTCTTTCAAGAGTGTCCAGAGGAATATGATCTAAAGAGCTCACAGTCTTACAGACATACACACACAGTACAGCTTAGCTACTCGTGTTTTGCAGCTTATGGAGATTTGCTGGAACAATCATGGATTTGTTGGAAAACACCAATAACTGAGGAATGACAGACAGCACAGGTGAGAAGACAAGCAGACCCACAGAAAAAAATCAACAGAAAAGCATTCCAAAAACAATTTGAAAGAGTACTTTTATCATTGTTTATAGGTAAACCATCCATCATTAAGTGTGTGAAAATCCCAAGGTATGAACTTGAAACTGAGAGATGGAAGGTACTGTTAACATATTTTCTAAAAAATCATGTTTCCTATTGTTTACAGACAGTTCCAATTGTATCCCCTAAAAAGGCCAATACTAAACATTTAAATGGCAATGAACTAAGGTCACCAGACAAGGTTATGTGATAAACTTTGTGGAGCATAGTTCATAAAGGAAATTTCAAAGAATTTAGAAATTATAGCTAGAAGAGACCTCAAAATATGATCTGGGTAGGTCTCTAGCAATGTTTGGCACTGTAGTGACTTAGAGGCATAGAGAATAGTAGCCTTTGAAACACTCCAGATGAGACCTGATTCCCAAGACTGTCACTTATGAGTTAGTGATACCAACTCTGTCACTTATTAGCTTGTGAATTTAAAGAAGCTATTTTAACCTTTCTGAGCCTTGGTTTCCTTATCTATAAAACAGAGGTGATAATAATAGTACTTACTTCAAAGAATTATAGTGGCTGAGACATAGTGTGAGTTTAATTAAAAACTGCTCATTACAATGTATAATTGTTACATTGTTGTTATTATTATTAGAACATCAGATTTTATTATACCTATATCAGAGCTGTGGTAACTGAAGCCCAGAAAATTTCAGAAATTGCCCAAGATTATAGAGTGAGGACTGTTAAGAAAGAGGAACTCTTCACCCAAGGCAGTGCTCTTTTCCCTTCATTATGCTGCTATGAATCAACACAAAACTAAGACCTAAGGAAGAAGGATTTTCACTAGGGAAATAAAATTCATAATCAAAGAAAATCAGGAGCTCCTACCACTCAGGTCTCCTTGTCTACCAAATGCTCCTTTCAATTTCATCATATGTTTTTTGTTTGTTTTAAGATTTTAGAGGGTTTTTTTTTTTAGTTTATTTATTTATTTTGAGACAGAGCATGAATGGGGAAGGGGCAGACAAAGTGGGGGAGAGAGAGAGAATCCCAAGCAGGTTTCCATACTATCAGCACAGAGCCCGACGCGGGGCTCGATCCCACAAATTGTTGTGATGGTGACCTGCACCAAAATCAAGAGTCAGACACTTAAGCGACTGAGCCACCCAGGTACCCCAAGAGTTTGGAGCTTTGATGCTAGTTCATTTCTCAAAATAACTTGCCTCGGGCCAATATGGTTTCTGAAAAGTGTCAGGTGTGTGCCACTCACACACATTTTGTAATTTTTAGTTTCCTGAGGACAAGAAACAGCTCACTTAGCGACAAGATTTCTATCAGTGCTATGGAAAATCTTAAGATATTTTTAAACAGTGTATTGGTAGATAAAAGCTACAGTTAACAGCATTCAATAGCATTTTGAAGCAGTTATAAGCTTTACTATTGGCTCTACAGAGTTCAGTATCAGTTATATAGACTAGCTGGGTTCACTTTTGCAATGCTACATATACGGTATACAGCTTCTTATATGGCAGAATATAGAGCTTTAATCAAAAAGAATCAACAAAAAAAGAGAGGAAAAGCAAGAGAAGGTCCTTATTACTTATTACGATCGAGAATAAGCGTAAATAGTATGCAATCACTTAAAATACAGATACAGTGGTGTATTCAACAAACACTCACCTACCATCTATTATGTGCTAAACATCATGCCAGGCACTAGGAACACAAAGATGAAGAGGACATGAGGCCTGCCCTCAGGGAACCAATGTGACAGAAAAAAGACTTATATAGGAGATGGTGGGGGTGAGGGGGAAGGTAAAGTAAAATGGAAAAAAAAAAAACAACAGGAAGAAGCATTGCCCCCAGAAGAATCATATTTCACTTGGCAAGGAGCCTCAAGAGCGCTGGTACAGATTAAATGGCCTAGAAACTTGACCCCTAGGCTTGTCAGTTCTGTAAGAGCAAGCAAAGCTATTCAATCTCAGTCTTTATTCCCTGCCCACCTCATTTACTTCAGCCCACACCATGGGAACAAGGAAGATTCCTTTCTTGATCCTCCTTTAGAGGACTGAGAGAAGGGACCAGCTCTGCTCCTGGAGAGCCTGTTTTTCCCGGGGACTTGAAATTCCAATCCATAAGAAATCTAGATTTTATTTGCAAGGCCTATAGCTTGGCAAAAGAGCTAGTGAGAGTCAAGAATTCCCCTAACAGCAAACCAATTTTAGGCTGTTTGAATAGCTGTCTGATCTTCAAAGAAGCTCTGGAGCACAGAAAGGAAAAAAATCTGTTTTCAAGGAGGATGGACTTGAGCTCATGATTCCTCTGAAATAGAAGCCTGTTAGAGGCTCCTCTTCCTTAGAAGCTTCCCAGTAAACCATAAAAAAGGGAAGGAGAATCCAAATGATGAGACAAATATGTGATGGCATTTTGGAAATAAAAGTAATATTTTATATTTCTTTAGCACATCCTTTCATGAAGACCAAGGTGTTTAAAATGGATTCTCTCTCAGCCTAAAAACAGTTCTGTGGTATTAAAAAGTAGTAATCATTTTGACTTTCACACACTCCAAGCATGCTTTACAAAGAAACACAACCTTTCAAAGACATAAACTACGAAAGCTATTCTGCCTCTACAAATACTCTTACATCATTAGCTGATGGACACAGCATCCTGTAGGAAGAAAACTGCAGAGGGAAATCATCCCAAGCATTTCCATGAGAAAAGCTAGCTATGAAAAACACAGGCTAAAGGAACACTGACTACAGGCAATCAAGAGGGAGTATTCTGAATAATGGAGAAAGCTAAAAATTATTAGAAAGAAACAGATCTAGCAGATCAATCAGTTCTTGAGCTACTATACTCATGACCATTCAGGAGACTCACCACTGGACAAAACTAGCTGCACCAAAGGCATAATCCAAAACCTACAGGGGCAGCCCTCAAGCGACCTATCAAAACTAAGCATTCACTGCCACTACAAAATCAGCAATATCCTGCTCTATTCTTCATGTACCTTGCGTGTTTCCAAGGGCCTTCTCTAGGCTCATCCTGTTGGCAAAGCACTCAGCTACTTACTATTCGGTGAAGAACCTGGTGATGCCGTATTGACTAATATCTTCCTTATTCTCTAACAGCTGGCACACTGCATCCTCCATGTACGTGAGGACATGTCGCTGGGCTGAAAGAAAAATCAAGATGAAAAGAGAAAGTGAGAGACATAGAAAATAAGTCTTCCTAGTCCCAGTAGGAGTCCATAAAAGTCCATCAGGATGTTGGCTCTTCCCTAGAAAGTGGACTGGAATAGGCAAACCAAATGTGTTGGCCCTCACTAAGCTAAGTCTCAAAGGGTGGGAGGGGAGACAATGTAGAACATGACCTATTGCCATCTGGTTGGCTATTAGCATTAAAAAAAAATTTTTTTTAAGTTTATTTATCTATTTTGAGAGAGAGAGATTGGGAGGCAGAGAAGAGCAGAAAGAGAATCCCAAACAGGCTCTCCACTGCCAGTGCAGAGTCTGAGGTGGGGCTCAAACCCACGAACCATGAGACCATGACCTGAGCTAAAAATCAAGAGTGCTAACTAACTAGGCACCCCTTGGCTGTTAGTAGTAATATCAACCCTTCACTCCTCATTTCAGTGATGAGGGTGACACTAATGACAGTGAGGAGCTTTAGCACCATTTAGCACCATATAGATACAGCTGGGAATTCTTTCTTCCTCTTTCTATCCTCTTCCACTTATGCATGTCTCAGAAACTTAACCCAGGGAGTAGTGATGTCATGCCCAAAACATGGATGATCTGCCTGCAAAGAAAACTCAATTCCTTAATAATAAAAAAAGGTCTCTGAAACAGTTTAAGGAAATTTAATGAAAATTTTAGTAATGGTGTTACAAGTTATTTTGTGGTGTTGTTTTTATTTTTATTTTTGAGAGAGAGAGAGAGAAAGCATGAGTGGGTGAGAGGGGCAGAGGGAGAGAGAGACAGAGACAGAGAGAGAGAGAGAGAGAGAGAGAGAGAGAGAGAATCTTAAGTAGGCTCCACATTCAATGCAGAGCCTGACACAGGGCTCAATCCCACAACCCTGGGATCATGACCTGAGCCGAAATCAAGAGTTGGGACACTCAACTGACTGAGCCACCCAGGTGCCCCATTGTGTTGTAAGTTATTAACCTTAGGACCATGAAGTGTATGTGGCTCAATTTATCAGAAATCACGTTTTCTGCATTTGTTGTGACTAGAAAATGTGTGAATTAATCATGGGCTTGTATATTACAATTAGACAGACCTGGGCTGGAATCATGGCTCTGTGTTTGGTAGCTTAATTTTGGATAGTTATTTAATATATGCCTGTTTTCTTCTTTATCAGGTGTGGGAAAAAACATAATTTAACTCTTTCTCAAAATACAGTGAATCAACTTCTTGATCTGAATCACCTCAGATACCCTGTTAAAATGCATATTTGTAATCTGACATGATCCCAGACTTGGTGATCTTAAATTTCGACCTGTAGCCCAGTAATTTTTTTTAAAAAGTTTGGGTTTTTTATATTGTGGTATAGCTGACATACAATGTTACATTTGTTTCAGATGTACAACATAGTAATTTGACAATTCTACATGTACTCAATGCTTACCACAGTGAGTGTAGTCACCATTTGTCACCATACAATGTTACTGTATACATTCTATATGCTGTACTTTTCAAGGAGCCCAGTAACTTTTAACAAGTACCTTGGTGTTTCTTATGTACCCTGATGTTTAGGAATCATTAGTTAAGGGGCACCTAGGTGGCTCGGTCGATGAAGTGTCTGACTCTTGATTTCAGCTCAGGTCATGATCTCACAGTTCATGAGATCAAGCCCCAAGTTGAGCTCTGCACTGACAGCACGGATCCTGCTTGGGATTCTCTCTCTCCCTCCCTCTCTCTCTCTCTCTCTCTCTCTGCCCTTTTTCTGCTTGTGCATGCGAGAGAACTCTCTCTCTCTCTCAAAAAATAAATAAATAACCTCAGACCCCCCCCCCCACATTCCTGAAGTCCTGGCAGTCTAGTGAAACTTATAAAGCAAATAAATTTACCTACCCAAGCTGTACTCAGGAGTCTTCATTTGACAATGGTGACCTAAGGTTTTACCATGTTTGCATAAGCCTAAAGTCCAGATGAATGACATGTTTACATTCTGTGACTTATTTTGTCAATCTGAGTGCTTCCCAAAGCTAACAACTATCAACCACTGCAAACATTCCCTAGCTCCCAACCCCCCAAAAGAAGTGAAAATGAAATCCGTGCTTAAGCAACAGGTCATCCAACTGGAAAACTATTTCTCCAAGAAATGGCCAAAACTGAGAGTGGAGAGGTAATACGCACCAATATCTGGCATTAATTGTTTTATCCCTCAATATATACATTAAATTGGGAAGAAAATGGCCAAACTCACATTAAAATCAGCGACACTGTCACCTGTATATTCTCCTTCCCTTTTCCCACCCATTTACCCTAGTCTTACAAAAAGATTCCTTCCTTGGACTAGATGGGCTTTTTAAAATTTATTTTTTATTTATTTATTTAATTTATTTTT
The DNA here is from genome assembly GCA_028646485.1 of Cryptoprocta ferox. Lineage (NCBI taxonomy): Eukaryota > Metazoa > Chordata > Mammalia > Carnivora > Eupleridae > Cryptoprocta > Cryptoprocta ferox. Next base: position 15,011,421 of record CM053575.1, read on the forward strand.
TTACTTAGATCTACCTAAGGCTAGTCAGGATTGGGGTGTTTTGGTTTTGGTTTTGATTCGATGGTAGAAATGAAAGAGCTCTTACTTAGTTGAAAATCTTGCTGCTTCCCCTCCCTAGCTTCAGGGACTAAATGTCAGTATGAAAGCCCTTTAAGGGAAAAATATTTTCAGAGCAGTTAGAATCAAAGTACTTTTGTCCTGTCTGGGGGGGTGGGGTGGGGAGAGATTTTCTGGAAAACTACTTTGCTACTACTCTTCTGGAAAACCACAAAAAAAAGGTGGGGGGGAGGGAGAAAGGAAAGAAGAAAGGAAGGAGAAAAAGAAAGAAAGAAAGAAAGAAAGAAAGAAAGAAAGAAAAAGAAAAAAGAAAGAAAGAAAGAAAAGAAAAGGGACATTATATCTTTAACATTCATCTACAAATCTGATGTTTATAGAGCTTAATAATAGTACATATAATAACAGTAACAATGAAGATACCAACTTGGAGCACCTGTGCAACACATTGAACAATATACCAGACACTGTACTCTTGTCTTAACATGCTTTCTTTTATTTAGTCTTCACCACAATCCTGATACATACATATTTTGAGTAACTCCATTTTACAAATGGGAGAACTGAGATTTATAGAATTAAAGTAGCTTGATCAAGATCACACAGCTAGTAAGAATTAAAGCCAAGACTCAAACCGAGAACCCAGGCTATTAACACTACGCCACACTGCCTCATCATTAACATTTTGTAATCCGTTTTTTGAGTAAAAATAAGATCTTTATTTTACACAGATCACAAAGGCAGGCGCATCTGTTGATAGCAAAATCATCTGAGAAATGTGGTTCGTGTGTGTGTGTGTGTGTGTGTGTGTGTGTTCTGTTCCCACCTCCATGTGTTTGCATGCCAATCAGCATTTGTGTGAAGTCAGAATTTGTCATCGAATTTCAAAGTTTCTTATAAAGAACCACAAAATATTCACCCCACCTATTCCTGGTTTAGGATGTGGAAACAGGAAGCCCTGGTGCTCTTTTTATTTGTGGGTGAAGGGAAGCAGCTAAGAAGAGCCAGGAAAGGCAGGGAGAAGTTCCTCCATGCAGAGAATTTCTCACAAGCCAAGTGCAAGGAGTTCTCTCTAACTCCTGCTCTCTGGTGGTTTCCTTCACCTGCAGCTCTTATCAGTCCAATGTTCCCTCTGTGGTTACGTGCACCACCCAACCCTGGAAAATCCTTGCAGTTTATCAAACTTCAATGAGACAAGTTCAAAGCTCTTGCCTGGCAATAAAACATGGAGTGTGTCATTTTATATTATTTTTTAAATGCAAAGGAATAGGCTTTAATTTATGTGAATGATTAAAGCATAAAAACTGCACACCTGCATCCCCAGAGGGCAAAGATATCTGGGCACCTTAGCTGCCCTCCTTGGAAAAAGAAAAACATTTCAGATTGGCTTTTCCTCTTCTGCTTTGCCGTGATTCCCACAAGCCCAGGATTAAGTTTTCTAGCATGTACCAATGAGGCTCTATTGTTCTGAAATCCACACGAAGGCCCAAGGTCCTGTCTTTCTCGGATACCATCACTCTCTGAGATAAGCACTTATAACTTCCACATGCTGCACTGAAAAACCGAAGTGAAATATAAGTAACACTGTATGACTGTTATGTGAACCTTGCGAATGAAGGCAATTGTGGATCAGAAACTTCTTAGTTCTGTTTAATTGCCTCCTGCTGATGGCTTAATCTCTGTATACCAGTCATTTCTGCTATAAAATGGGTATGATTCTAAGAATGATATATCTAGGGGCACCTGGGTGGCTCAGTCGGTTAAGCATCCGACTTCAGCTCAGGTCATGATCTTGCAGTTTGTGAGTTCAAGCCCTGCGTCAGGCTCTGTGCTGACAGCTCAGAGCTTGGAGTCTGATTTGGATTCGGTGTCTCCCTCTCTCTCTCTGCCCCTCCCCTGCTCACGCTCTGTCTCTCTCTCTCTCTTTCTCTCTCAAAAATAAATAAATGTTAAAAAAATTTTTTTAAAGAATGATATATCTAATTATGAACTACTTCTTTAGAAAATACTTGGTATATACAAAAAGTAACACATTAATGATTATATTAGTACTGCTACATACTGATTCTGCAGATTAAAATGAAACAGCAATGTTTTGCAACGGTTAAGAACATGGACTCTAACGTCAGGCTGACTGGGACTTGATTTCTAGTGCTTGCACTTATGAACTCTGTGATTTTAAGCAAGTTAACTGATCTCTGTGCCCTTTTCTATAAAATTGGGGAATAGTACCTAACACCTAAGCTTAAAGTGAGAATTAAATGAAATAATATATGTAATAGTCTTGGCATAGTGCTTGGCACATAGTAAGTACACAATAAATATTAGCAAGTATTTTTACTCTTGCTGTTATCACTATAGTTGTTACTATGTACCACTCCCAGCCATTGCAAAACTCATAAGACAGTAGGTTTTCAACACTAATAAACCATCAAGCAACCAACTTACAATAGCCCCCCACTCAAAGTTCTGCTCATCCAGCCAAGGATGTTTACAGATTATCTTCAAAGATTCCTGGGTTATATAAACCCTACACATACAATAATATACATAATCATATGCCCATTTCAGATATAACCTTTAAACTTGTAGGAAGCATTCACTTATTAACTGCTAATTACTCAAAAGGCTCTAATTTACATGGGGAAAGTCCAAAACTATTTCTTTTAAACTCTCTTCCCAAGCATAAATACCATCAAAGTATTATCTTGTTTTGCAATCAAATAAAGGGTCTCATTTAGAAATTATTGCTTGAGGAGCCAAGAATTTCCACCTACATTAATTAGACCAGTCATTTTATTATTATTATTTAATACAGAGTCACTATACTAGAATAAACAAGTCTCACTGGAAAAATATTCACATGAATTACTACATGCGATATTAACAGATACACGTAAGAGCAACAGCACTATATGTGAAAAGCACAGTATATACATATATTCAACTTTAAATTTGGCTTTTTCCTCCCTTGCCAGAATCCTCCTGAGAAACATTTTAGTCTTTGAAGCCTCTTGAGATTCAGATGCTGGCTGGCACACATGTTGAATTAAATTAAGACTGTTCTCTGAGATAAGAAAAGCAAGCCTGTTAACCAAACAACTTGTCATGTAAACTGTTTAGAAGCTTCAAGCTCAAGATCATTTATAATTCACTAACATGATTTGATTTGATCTTGTGAAGTGCATTTAAATAGATGGCTAACTGGTTTAAAATGTTAATAGACCTCTAAAATTAATTATTTACCCTCCTCCATCTTTACTCACATGTCCTGATGCAGGGATACAGTATGTTCTGGTGAAATATTTTATCAGCCATACAAGACCATCTTTGATCTTAGACCACACTAGACCAATTTCCTCTGACCAAAGGATATGGGAAATGAGGAAAGCCAGTACATGTAATCTTTATACAACTCAATGAGTAAGTAATAGACATTTTTGAAGCTCAGAAAGATTAAGGAATCTGCTAAAGTCTTAATAAATGGCTGATCTAGGTGTGCGTGCTAAAGCCTATACCCTTCCACTGTAACCCACCACCTCTCAAAAACAAAAACAAAAGCAAAATAAGAAAAATCCAAAACCCTACAATGTGTGCCATTTTATACTGTATTAGCAAGAAATTCTGCCTATCCATTGTAAATACTGGAAAAGAAGCTTAAATTGGTAAACCAGACACTTAAAAGTATGCATATGGACCTCATCAAGATAGAAAGCTTCTGCACTGCAAAGGAAACAATCAAAAAAACTAATAGGCAACCGACGGAATGGGAAAACATAGTTGCAAATGGCATATCGGATAAAGGGCTAGTATCCAGAATCTATAAGGAACTCACTAAACTCCACACCCAAAAAATGAATAATCCAGTGAAGAAATGGGCAGAAGACATGAATAGACACTTCTCCAAAGAGGACATCCAGATGGCCAACAAACACATGAAACAATGCTCAGCATCACTCATCATCAGGGAAATACAAATCAAAACCACACTGAGACACCACCTCACACCAGTCACAGTGGCTAAAATGAACAACTCAAGAGTCTACAGATGCTGGCGAGGATGTGGAGAAGCAGGCACCCTCCTACACTGTTGGTGGGAATGTAAACTGGCACAGCCGCTCTGGAAAACAGTGTGGAGGTTCCTCAAAAAACTATCAGTAGAACTCCCCTATGACCCAGCCATAGCACTGCTGGGGATTTACCCAAGGGATACAG
>CM053575.1:15015789-15045790 GCA_028646485.1 Cryptoprocta ferox
TTGGGAAGAGCACTGGGTGTTATATGGAAACCAACCTGACAATAAACTATAAAGTTAAAAAAAAAAGTTTATTTCTTATTACACATGTAATTATTTTTAAAGATTCAAACAGAATAGAAAAAGTTAAAAACCAATCCCAGTTCCCATTGGTAACAGTTGTTATCAGCTTGGTATGCAATCTTTAAAAACATAGAAATATATAATTTGTGAGCTTGGTTTAGTTTAGTTTTTAAATAAATGATACATACTTTTCTGAACCTTGCTTTTTTCACTCAATCACTTCTGGAGATCATTTATAAAATAACAGGGAACCAACTTACCCTTGCAGGATTTCTCAGTAGCAAATATTTCTCTATTAATAAATATTTAGGTTGTTTTCATATTTTCAGTATAGCAAATCTTGCTGTGTTGAACATTCTTGTTCATGGTTCCCGTGCATACCTGGAAGAGCTTTTCGATGGAATGGGCATGTGACAGGATGCACACATCTTCGTGGATTTTTTTTTCAGTTTTATTAAGAAATAATTGACAAACACCATCATATAAGGTTATTTTTTATTTTTTTAGTTTTTACATTAATTCATTTTTGAAAGACAGAGAGAGACAGAGCATGAACAGGGAAGGGGCAGAGAGAGAAAGAGACACAGAATCTGAAGCAGGCTCCAGGCTCTTCAGCACAGAGCTAGCGGTCAGCACAGAGCCCAATGCTGGGCTCGAACCCACGAACCGTGAGATCATGACCTGAGCCGAAGTCGGCCGCTTCAACCAACTGAGCCACCCAGGCGCCCCAGTCATGTTTAAAGCCTAGAGCACGACAGTTTGATTCATATATATTATGAAATGATTATCACAATAGGTTTTGCTAACACTCATCATATACATACAAAAAAAAGACAACAAAAAACATTTTTCTCCTTGTGATGAGAACTCTTAGGATTTACTCTCTTAACCACTTTCCCATGTATCATGCAGCCGTGGTAACCACAGTCATTATGTCATACATTACATCCCCAGTCCTCATTTATCTTATAACTGGAAATCTGCACCCTGCCTCCCCACCACCTTCCTCTGATTCCCTCTCCCCCGCTGCCTCTGGCAACCACGTCTGATCTCTTCTTCAATGAGTTTGAGTTTTTGTTTATTTGTCGTTTTCTTTAGATTCCATATATAAGTGAAATCATACTGTATCCATCTTTCTCTGACTTATTTCATTTAACATAACACTTTCAAGATCCTTCCATATTGTTACAAGTGGTGGGATTTCCTCATTTTTTGTGGCTGGATAATATTCTACTATATGTATACTCCACAACTTCTTTATCCACTCATCCATTGATGGACATTTAGGTTGTTTCCATGTCTTGACTCGTGTAAATAATGTTGCAGTGAACACTGGGGTGCAGTTATCTTTTTGACTTCTAGTGTTTTCATTTCCTTCAGATATATTCCCAGAGTGGAATTGCTGGATCATATGGTAGCTCTATTTTAATTTTTTGAGGGTCCTCCATACTGTTTTCCATAGTGGCTGCACCAGTTTACAATCCCACCAGCAGTGAACAAGGGTTCCCTTTACTCCGCATCTTCATGCTTACTTAGAAATATATACAATTACTTTACAAAGGGTTATTCCAATTTATATTCTTCCTACTCATGAGAATATCTGTTTTCACTATCCTTGGTCCAAGACTTTGTTATTTTGCCAATTTAACAGTTATAAAATAGCTTTTCACTATTGTTTTAATTCTAGTCTACTTAAGTACAAATAAAGTTAAGCATATTTTCATGTTTATTTGTATTTCTTCTTCTGTGAATAATCTGCTAGTATCTTTGCCCATTTTCCTCTCTCGTTCTTCTTTCTTCTTGATTTGTAGTTTTTTTTTGCCTAATTCTATGTATGTTGCAAATATATACATCTATCTTATAGCTTTTCTTTTAATTTGTTTGTGGTATCTTGCATTGTACAGACATTATACAGATATAATCAAAAGTATTTTACTATAGCTTTGTGTTTTGTGTATTGTTCAGAATAGGCCCTCTCTACTCCAAGTATATAAACCTGTTATCCTATTTTTTTCTAGTATGATCTTTAGTTTAAGTAATTGTGTCCCTTACCAAATATGAGTTCACAATTAACATAGTGAGCATAATATAAACAGAAATTTAAAATTTGCCATAGAGAAAAATAAAGTAAAAGTGTTAACCCCAAATCAGGCCTCTTTAAACATTAACTAGCTCCAAATATAAAACAGCTGTGTGTCAAGTTTAACTTTGGGAGCCCAGAAAAAAATTGTAAGCGTATCACACATTGCATATGAATATCCTGATAAACATCCTAGATATAAATACAGGAGGCTTCCCTCCTTTAATAGCTCTTTTTTTCTTTCACTCCTTTAATAGCTCTTAATCATTACAGGGTTGCTTAATGGTAGTTAAATCTATAAATATAATACTAACAACAGCTAACATTTATTAAGCTGTCTGTACAAGACAGCCTTCTAAGCATTTTATGGGTACTAATTCATTTAATTCTCATAACAAACCTATACGATGGGTACTTTTCTTTTATCTCCATCTTACAGTTGAAAACAAGGAAAACTCAGATATCTAATTTACCAAAGGTTAACAGTCTAGTGAGTAGCAGAGACAGCATTTGAATCCAGGCCTATAGTCAAGTCTGCACTATACTGCAGCCCTTAAAGAGCTATCTATGCAGCATGACATGTGTCAAGTGGCATTTTCTGAGAGTTACAAATTGAGGAAATTTCTAAGAGTTAAAAATTAAGGAAAGATCTTTTACATTAAAATTAAAAGTTCATTATAAAACACACAAAACTAATAAAATGCATTTGGGCATCCAAACCACCACAGTGCTGCTATACAGCCAGTCAAACTCAAATACTAAAAGACATGCTGGGGGCAAACAAAGCATTACACATATGTTAACATCACCTGTGACAACCAGAAAACAAGAGGTCACTGAAGATCTTTATGTAACGTGGAGCACGGAAAACTGAGGTCTACTTCCCTCAACCAATAGACGTATTGTACAAGTTAACAGCTGTGCAAAGCTGAGTGCTTTGACATTCAGTCTCTAGTCAGCCATTAATCCTTCCTTCTTCCCTTCTGCCCAAAACTGGTGATTTTTGATATTTTGGGGATGTCAATGAAGGCCAAGTACTTAAATCCTATTGCTTCAGTATTTCTAGCCTAAATCTCATAATACAGAATCAGTAGCTTGGAGTCTTATAATTTCAAGTGCCAGAAACTACAGAAAAAAGAAATAAATTTTAAGGAGGCATTTACAGAGATCCAAATGTAAAACACTCAGCTAGCTGACCATAACAAAGTATTCTGAGAACATCAGAGAAATCTGAAGTGGCATTTAAGTTTCCCACAGTTACAATCTATGGGACACATGAAGAACCCATGTAATAATGTCATGACAATAGCTTTGCAAAAAGTTACTCGTAGAGCAGTATTGTTACCAAATCAACTCCATAAACATTCATAAGACCACAGGTTAAATAAAACGCTATAAATTGACAAACATGGAGTAAATCAAGTGTCACTCATAATGAATGTCATGTCAGGCAGGGAAACATTAAAGTTACAAGGTGAAAATTAATTGTGCTGTATAGGCATCAAAGATTGTAGCCTTTGGGGAAACCCAGGCATTTATAGATCATTAGCAATTTTATTTGGTATGCAATTAATTATGAATATACAGATTAGTGGTATTGATGCAACAAGGTACTAATGCAATAACTTATCAATTTCTTGGCATTTTACATTCAAACTATTTCACAAAAAGTAGCTGGCACTCACAACAGCTCATATAACAGTAACAGGACCTCGTTTACTCTAATGGCAGAAAGAGACAGAAATGAGTTCTAATTTAAGGTAGCTGAAAACTCACAGGCTTAGAATTCCTGATCCTCTCTCTTCTGCTTGATACTGAATCCCTAGGAAGGTAGGGATTCTCTTTCAAATGTGAGTCTCAAGTGTCAAATCCCCACTCAGAACTCTGTCTATACCCTGCTTATGGGATATGGCTGTAATAATGCCCAATAATCCCTTTGAGTTACTATTTTTGTTATGAAAGTAAAGATACTATTGTAGATATTTAGAGAGACTCTAGAGGCGTAGGCCAACGTGCACAAAAGTCATGGGGTGAATGGAACAGCATAGGCTAGACCGGCCCTAATTTAGTTTACACAGAAAACGCATGCACCCCAACACTTACCATATCATCTAAATTAATAGCGTAGAACACCAAATTACCCTATAAAAATATACTTTGGGATCTATTTTACCAGACCAAGACCAACGTAATTTTTGACTCATCACTCTCAGCTACATTGCCATGTCCAAGCCTACATTTCCTGCCGGGCTCAAGTCAACTACCACCTTCTTTAGGAAGCTTTCCCTGATTCTCTCCGACCCAGAAGTAATCTTCCTTTTCCTGAACTCCCTAGACACCTATTTTAAATATTTCCAACGGCACTTTCTACCTTGATACAGAGTTATTTGTGTTATACAATCTTCTTTGTTAGACTTCCTTCTCCTTAAAGACTGATAGTTACCATGACTCATTTATCTTTTATCCTTTAATGCCTAGGACCATTCAGTGTCTTCCACATACCAGTCATTCAAATATTTACTGAATGAATACATAAACTGTATCACTATTTATACACTGTGGTGCTATTCTTTATTCAACTCAACCATTTCAGGATTGTGCCTCCCAGGTGGGAGACACTAAGTACCAAAACACATTCTGTTACACTATTAGGGTTCTGACAGGAAGCCACTTTTGTCCTGTTCTCAACCCCTCCTTCTGTTGCCTTTTTGCTGTTCCTTCCCTCTATTCCAATGAGAAAGCACTTGTTCCTTCCATTGTTACTAAGGGCCTCATTATGTTCAAGGTAAAGTGAAAAAAATGCATTCAATGCAATTACCAGTTCCTCACAAATTTGGGGGCTACTTGTCATTTCAACATCCAAGACTTGAATAAAAGAAAGTCCAAATTCTTTTCGCTCCTAAGAACTATTTTCTTTTTTTCTTTTTAGACAAAATGGAAGCACCCAGCACAGGAAGCAGTCCTCAGTAAGCCACCGTTCATAAACAGCTTTGCGGCAAGCGTAACAAAGGTTCTGTTGTGCTCCTGCATGGCAGGGCCAGTAAGCAGCAGGGGCAGATGAACTCTTTGAGAAACAAAGGTTCTGTCTCCATGCAAATGTTTGCATTAATAAAAAATGAAGAAAAAGATATAGAAAATGCAGGCGAGCCGGACATAATAGGTCTCTAAACGGGAGGTTTTTCACATTTTTCAGGCGGAGTCAGCAGGTCTTTTAAAAACTTTGTCATTCTGAACATTTCACAGACATCACAAGAAAGACATGCAAATAACAGAAGCAAATCAAAGGACATCCCGCTGCTCTGCTGGCGCCTCCCTCATCCATGCCTGGTTTGTCATTTTCTGTTAACCCTAGTGCTGGCTGCTGTTCTGTTGAGGAGTGGAGCCCCGAGCCCATGTGGCAGTACGTGTGCAGCCAGCTGGCCCCTGCACTGATGACATTACAATGCCAGCCATGTACTGCCACTCAGGGACACGTGCTGCCAGGCAACAAGTTCCAATGTGGGTTTTTTACACACTCAGCTTGCAAATCTGCATGGGAAAGAACCTCTAAACTAACCACTTAATAAGATATGATCTTCTTGAGTCTGAGCACCCCTGAGTGGTTCTCTGAAGATGGACCAGTCTCTCAGAATAAAATGTACAATAAGGGCCTTAAAATAAATATATAAAATCTAAAACCTGTGAGGGGAGAGGTTTACCAAATACCTACTATGTGCCAAGTACTGTACTATGTGCTCAAGCAGTGTTTTTTCATTTTACCTTCACAAAACCACCATTTAACGTAGAAACTTAGTATCCCCATTTTACAGCTAAGGAAATTGAGGTTTACAGAGGTTATTAACTTGCCCAAGGTTACCCAGCTACTCATGGCAAGCCAAGACTCAAAACTGCCTAATGGCTTCATTCTGTTCATTTTTCTCACCCCTTATTTCTATGTCCTGTGATTGAAACCTAGCCGACCATATCACAATGACTATATTTACCCACTGCAGGGCCACTGAAGTGTCCTATTTCCCCATCTTTAAAAAAAAAACATTTTTTAATGTTTATTTTTCAGAGAGACTTTGAGACAGAGCACAAGTAGGGGAGGAGCAGAAAGAGATGGAGACATAGAATCCGAAGCAGGCTCCAGGCTCTGGGCAGACAGCACAGAGCCCGGTGCAGTGCTCAAATCCACGAACCGTAAGATCATGACCTGAGCTGAAGTAGGATGTTTAACCAACTGAGCCACCCAGGTGCCCCCCCTTTCTCCATCTTAATCATTAGGAATCTTTATCATTCATTTTTAGATTTTCTTTTTTTTTTTTTTTTTTAGTGTTTACTTTTTTTTGAGAGAGAGAGAGAGAGAGAGAGAGAGAGAAAGTAGGGGAGGGGCAGAGAGAGAGGGAAACACAGAACCTGAAGCAGGCTCCAGGCTCTCTGAGCTGTCAGCACAGAGCCAGACATGGGGCTTGAACCCACAACTTTTGAGATCAAGACCTGAGCCTAAGTCAGAAGCTTAACCAACTGAGCCACAGGCAACTCATTATTTTAAGAATGAGTGTGGGGCACCTGGGTGGCTCAGTTGGTTGACCGCCTTCGGCTCAGGTCATGATCTCGCACTCTGTGAGTTTGAGCCCCATAGCCTGAAGCCTGCTTCAGATTCTGTGTCTCCCTCTCTCTCTGCCCCTCCCCTGTTCACACACTGTCTCTCTCTCTCAAAATTAAATAAACATTTTAAAAAATTGAAAAAAAAAGAATGAGTGGCTTTTTTTTTGTTAGGTCATGATAAGAATCTACTTAAAGCTGCAAATACTTTCTCACAGAAAAATGGATATAATTTAATATGTTATGCATAACGTAGAGCATTTGAGAACCTCCTAAGGCTCACCTACAGCTCCTCTGAGAATTCATGACCTACATGTTAAAAAAAAAAAAAAAAGAACTCAGAACCCACATCTCTTTTCCCAGGAGGACATGGTGGGCTTTCTTTCACAGTGATGGGCTATCAAATCCCCTGACCTGAAAATTCCTTGTCCTCCTCCATGTCCATTGAACACACTATTCCTTCTCACTAGGACTTGAAATCACTTAAGTCCTCCCACAGATTGTCCCACTGGCCTCTCTTGGTTGTACTAAACTTGGAACCAGTAGCCAATCACTTCATTACTATTCTCACCACTGCTCCTGAATTGCACAAGCTTAAGGAGTGGAAGGATTTTAAGATCATATCATTCAATTCCCATCATTTTATAGATAAAGAAATTGAAGGGGCGCCTGACTGGCTCAGTTGGAGGAGCCCGTGACTCTTGATCTCAAGGTCATGAGTTGAGCCCCACATTGGGTACAGACATTACTTAAATAAATGGAACTTAAAAAAAAAAAAAAAAGGGAACTGAAGTCCTTCCTCATTCTTTTCACTCTTGATTCAGCAACAGAAAGTACTTGGGCTTGCTCAAATGCAGTTCTGAAGTTCTTCATACTTCCAACTATTACCACATTGCAAAAGTTTTTGTTTATACAAAGCAAGCAAAATAAGTCATGGCAAAACTAAATTATTTTCAAATATTTTTTTCATACTTTCTGAATGGAGCCAACCTTCTAACACTTTTTTAAAATGTTTATTTATTTATTTTGAGAGAGAGCAAGAGAGCAAGGGAGGGACAGAAAGAGGGAAAGAGAGACAGCATGAGCAAGCGGGGAGAGGGGCAGAGGGGTAAAGAGAGAATCCCAAGTAGGCTCCGTGCTGTCAGCACAGAGCCTGACATGTGGCTCAATCCCATAAACCTTGAGATCATGACCTGAGCTGAAATCAAGAGCCAGATGCTCAACCAACTGAGTCACCCAGGTGTCCCTGGACCCAACCTTCCAAATGGAATAGTCAAATTATATTATCTTGACTTCTTTTATCTTACTGATAGTCTATTGAGGTCTCTTGTGCCAATTATAATCCAGGAAAAATTATAAATAAATTTTTCTTGTTCTATGATAAGTGACAAATGATAATAAGTATTCTAAAGAAAGTATTACCTTTATTTAATACAATGGTTGGCTAGAAGATAATCTAAGTACTGATAATCAGACCACTGGGTTACCGAGACCTTAGTTTGGAGATAGCCAATGGAGGCAAATTATTACATGCCTTCATGATAAAGGCAGAAAAAGAATGCATTTTAGAAAAAGTAAAGACAGAGGTCATATCAGAGGGGGAAAAAATGGCAAAGCTTAGCAGTACTGGAAACTTGGGAGAACCAAAACATAATCCTATCATATAGATTTAAAAGAGCTAGTTGAGGGGCATGCTATTTGAGAGGCTCAGTCAGTTAAGCGTCCGACTTCGGCTCAGGTCATGATCTCACAGTTTGTGGGTTCGAGCCCCATGTTGGGCTCTGTACTGACAGCTCAGAGCCTGGAGTCTGTTTCAGATTCTGTGTCTCCCTCTTTCCCTCTCCCTCCCCTGCTTGCGCTCTGTCTCTCTCTCAAAAATAAATAAACATTACACATTTTTTTCTAAATAAAAGAGGTAGTTGAATAAAAGCAGTTGTCTATAGAGCATAGGAGAGGAGGAAAGGGGTAAATTAGGACAGGATGGGAACAATTCCTCTCAACGCATGTCTTATTATATATTTTTTGAACCTCTGAATATGTTACCTAGTCAAAGCGTATGTATATATGTACATTATATATATATATATTAAGTATGTATATGTAAGCATATATTAATACTATATATGTACACAGTTAAAAAGATTGCAGGTTGAGACTGGATTTTTTTCTTTTTTCTTTTTCTTTTATTATTATTAAGTGAACTCTATCTCTAATGTGGGGCTTGAACTCACAACCTCGAGATCAAGAGTCTCATGCTCCACTGACTGAGCCAGCAGGCACCCCAGCAGATTCTTTACTTTTAGTAATAGCTATTTTGCAATAAAATTCTGACCATAAAATCCACCCTTTTCACATGTACAACTCAACAGTTTTTAGTACAAAGAGTTGTGCAGCCATCCCCACTACCTAATTTCTTCATTTCTTCAACCCTCCAAAATAAGTACCCATTTGCAGTCGGTTCCTATGCCCTCCTCTCCCAGCCCCTGGAAACTATTCATCTAGTTTTTGTCTCTACTGATTTGTCTAGTTTGGGCATTTCCTATAAATGGAATGATACAATACGTGGCCTTTTGTGGCTGGCTTCTTTCACTTAGCATCACGTTTTTGAGGTTCATCTATATCGTAGCTTGTGTCAATACTTCATTCTTTTTCTTGCTGAATACATTTCATCCTATGAGTTTACCACCTTTTGTTTATCCATCCATCAGTTGTATTCACCTTCTGGCTATTATGAACAATGTTACTACGAATATCTGTGTACAGATTTTTGCATTGACACTTTTAATTCTCACGGGCATACACCTAGGAGGGGAAGTGCTGATCATATAGTAATTGTATGTTTTATCACCAAACTGTTTTCAAAAGTGGCTACATGATTCTATAATCCTACCAGACATGTATGAAGGTGTAATGTCTCCACATTTTTAAAAAAATTTTTTAAATGTTTATTTATTTTTGAGAGAGAGACAGAGTGTGAGCAGGCAAGGAGCAGAGAGAGAGGAAGACACAGAATCTGAAGCAGGCTCCAGGCTCTGAGCTGTCAGCACAGAGCCCGACGTGGGGCTCGAACCCACAAACCATGAGATCATGACCTGAGCTAAGGTCGGACACTTAACCGACTGAGCCACCCAGGTGCCACTCCCCCCCCCCATTTTTTAATTTCTCCACATTCTTGCCAATACTTGTTATTGCCCAACTTTGTGTTTTAGCCATCTTAGTCAGTTTGAAGTAGTATCTCATGGTTTTGATTTGCATTTCTTTGGCGATTAATAATATTAAGCACTTTTTCATGTGTTTATTAGCCATTTGTATGTCATCTCCTAAGAAAGACCTATTCAAATTCTTTCCTTATTTTTTATTTTATTTTCTAAAGTTTTATTTTAATTTCAGTATAGTTAACACATAGTGTTACATTAGTTTCAGGAGTACAATATAGTAACTCTATACATTGCTCAGCGCTCATTATGATAAATGTGCTCTTTAATCCCCATCACCTATCATCCATTCCCCACCCCTCTCTCCTCTGGTAACCATCAGTTTGTTCCCTATAGTTAAGATTCTGTTTCTTGGTCTTTCTTTCTTTTTTTACCTTTGCTTGTTTGTTTTGCGTCTTAAATTCCACATATGAGTGAGATCATATGGTATTGGCCTTTCTCTGACTGACTTATTTCACTTAGCACTATACTCTCTAGCTCCATCCATGTTGTTGCATATGGCAAGATTTTATTCTTTTTCATCACTGAATAATATTCCAGAGACCATGCAGATTCTTATAGCAATACAGTAGTATTTTTTAAGTTTATTTATTTATTTTAAGAGAGAGTGTGTGTGTGAGTGGGGGAGAGGGGCAGAGGGAGAGAGAGAGAAAATTCCAATGAGGTTCCATGCTGAGCACAGAGCCTGACGCAGGGCTGGATCTCACGACCATGAGATCATGACCTGAGCCAAAATCAAGAGTCAGGCACTCAACTGACTGAGCCACCCACGTGTCCCTACAGTAATATTAATAAAGCATTTATACAATGGGACTTTGATTTCCTCAGAGATGAGAAAAAACTAAAATAAAAGGAACTAAAGACATGATTAGATAAAAGTGTTCAAAATTAAACCAATATACCCCTTGGGTTTTCTTAAGTTTTTTCCTCATTTTTCTTTCCTTTTCTGTTTACTTAATATCATATTTTTCAAAATGTAATGCAGTGCTTTGTTTTGACATTATAAATATTTCCTTATACAAACATTGCTAAACATAAAAATATGTCCCTAGAATTTTTAGTTTTCCCTGCCCAAATCACTTTGCTATTTTCCCTATTGGAGACATATTCTCTTTGATTCCTTCCCTAGTTCCTCCAATCTCCAGTGATCTCTTTTTCTTCCGAATTTCTATTACTTATTAATAGCACTTGATTGCATACTGACTTAGTGTGTTACACTTATTTCATCTGTTAGTGTCCTCGACTACATTGCAATACAATTGAAGACATTGCTTTATGTGTTTAATAATTATTTAATACCTAAGTGTGTTCTTTGTCCTTGAGGAGCTTACATCTACTGGAGGAGTAGACATACAAATTAACAATTACAATATAGTAGGATAATTATTATAAAATTGTTATAAATGATAATTGTTATAAAGGATAATTGTTGTAATTGTTATAAAAAGTGTAAAGATAAAGAGTTGCTTTGTTGCTTTGGATAAAGAGTTTCAGAGAAGGAGGAACATTTAAGCTGAGAAAGGAGGTTAAAGAATTTGCCACATGAACTGGTGGAGGGAGGCTATTCAATAGAGACATATCAGCACATGCAGAAAGATGAAGATTTAAAAAAATTTTTTTAATTTTTTTAATGTTTATTTATTATTGAGACAGAGAGAAACAGAGCATGAGTAGGGGAGGGGCAGAGAGAGAGGGAAACACAGAATCGGAAGCAGGCTCCAGGCTCCGAGCTGTCAGCACAGAGCCCGACACGGGGCTTGAACCCACGAACCGTGAGATCATGACCTGAGCCAAAGTCGGACGCTTAACCGACTGAGCCACCCAGGCACCCCTAAAAAAAATTTTTAAGTAATTTTGAGAGAGACAGAGACAGCGCAAGGGGGAAGGGGCAAAGAGAGAGAGAGAGAGAGAGAGAGAGAGAGAGAGAGAATCCCAAGCCGGCTCAGCACTGCCAGCGCAGAGCCTGATGTGGGGCTCGAATCCATGAAGCCATGAGATCATGATCTGAGCTGAAACCAAGAGTCAGACGTTCAACTGACTGAGCCACCCAGGCACCCTTTAATTTTTTTAATGTTTATTTTAGAGAGAGAGAGAGACAGACAGAGCGTGAGTGAGGGAGGGGCAGAGAGAGAAGGAGACACAGAATCTGAAGCAGGCTCCAGGCTCTGAGCTGTCAGCACAGAGCCCAACATAGGGCTTGAACTCACGGACTGTGAGATCATGAACTGAGCTGAAGTCGGACACTTAACCGACTGAGCCACCCAGGCGCCCCAAGGTATTTTTCATATTTGCATGGTAGATCTGAAAAACTAAAGATAGTTCAGTATTGCTAAGATATAAGGCTAGACACCATCATTATTACAAAAGGTCTTACAAAGAGCACAGATTTGGGGGAACCACTGAAGAATTTTGAGCAAGAAAGTGACAATCAGAATTCTATTTCTGAAAGATTACTCTGGCAGCTCTGTGGAAGAAATGGAGGGAGAAAGGTACAGATACAACTCAAGCAGTTGTTGAAATAGTCTAGGCCAGAAATAATAAAGACCTGAATTATAGGGAAGTTGCAATGAGAATGACAGATCAAAACAACAGAGGGATAACCAATAGAAGTTGGTAATCGGTTGACCATGAGAAGCAAAAGATGAGAGGGAATTTAAGATGATTTCTGGGTTCCTTTCTGGGGCATTTGGGAATATGATGGCTTCATTTACTAAGATCAGATATAGGAGGAAGAGTCTATATTATATCCTGTATAGATCTTTTGCCGTAATAAGCACAGTGCTGACCACACACATAGTCAATTTATTCTGTTGACCAACTGGCTATATTGAAAAAAAGACCACAGAGGGGCGCCTGGGTGGCTCAGTCGGTTAAGCGTCCGACTTCGGCTCAGGTCATGATCTCACATTCGTGGGATCGAGCCCCACGTCGGGCTCTGTGCTGACAGCTTAGAGCCTGGAGCCTGCTTCAGATTCTGTGTCTCCCCCTCTCTCTGCCCCTCCCCCTCTCATGCTCTGTCTCTCTCTGTATCAAAAACAAATAAAACATTAAAAAAATTAAAAAAAAAAAAAGACCACAGAGCCTTCTGCTTAATGATCTCAATTGGCCACTCTCCTGAAGCTGGTATCAATCACCATGCATTGGCACCAGAAAAGAACTTCTGGGCAGAGGATCACTAGAGTGGACTAATTTGTCCAGGAAATAAAATTAAACAGGCAGTGCATATGTGAATGTGAGGGAGGTGTGTGTGTGTGTGCTGGGGAGGGAAGGGGGGCAGTTTATAACAGAAGACATCCACGTATTTACATAATGCTGTGACAGAGAGTGCTAGTTGTCAACCCCAGCAACCTCTTCCTCCTTAAAAACACACTCCAATTTTTACCTGGGCTCATGGCCACTGGTAAAACGATCATATTTTCTCAACTTATTTTGCAGCTAGACTTTAGTCACGTGATTAAGCTATAAAAGCACAATACTGTGTGGGTCTTCTAGAAAGTACTTAAATGGAACTGATTCAGCTGAAAGATGTCCCTTATTTATCCCAGAGGATAATGGCTTCTTTAGTCCTCATGGATCATGAAGTAAAGGATGGGATCTCTGGCTAAGATGTTGGAACAAAAAGATGGAAATCAGGAGTCCCTGATTATACCTTGGAGCATACTATACCAGCCATGGACTGACTATCTTCAGACTTCTTTTCCACAAAAGAGAAATAATCTAATTCGTTCAAACCATGTTATTTTAGGCTTTTCTGCTGTATCCAGACAAACCTACTGTAACATACAGTATCTATATATTTTCCCAAAAGTATAAATGAAGGGATCAAACTAATGTACCAGTCAGAATGTTCATTGGCCTATTCATGGATCTAGGTTAGTGCATGTTAAAATGGCACAGAGTGTTTCAGACACTTTCCTAGCATTTGGAGAGATGTAATGCCATCTTCGATGCTAACCATTGTTGTAAATAGGTAAGGTCTTAATGACTTTCATAACTTGAAGAGTAACATTTGTAACACCCCTCAAAGTTTCTAAATACTTTCACATACATTATCTCTTTGAACCTTGCAACCAGCCTAGGAGTCAGATAAGGCTGGGATTATTATCTCCATTTTACAAATGAGGAAATTGTCCAAGGTCACAACAGCTTATAAGTGGTAGGGCAAAATTTTGAACTTGAATCTCATGAGTGTAAATATTTTCCACTGAATCACAGAATTAGGATAATTCTTAGAGAAATTTAGAAAGTTTAAAATGACCACAATTAATACCAAATAAGTGATATAAACATGATTACAAAATAGACCACAAATCAATGTGTTGGTATGTCACAGAACTCACATAAAGACTTCTTAAAGTTAATTTTTCCACTTACTGAGGAAACATTCTGTTCAGTTTTAGAACTGATGACAGCACCATGTCCTTCTGAGATGCCGTATTTTGCAGCAAAGTGAACAAATGAGGGGCAGCGCATTGATTTAGAGGTAGCAAAGGGGAAGCAGAACTTCTTTCTAATGACAACTTCTCTTTGGACAATCTAAGTCAGATTCTACCCAGTTCCACCTGTTGGTGGTATAAGATGCTTCTACAATTGCTTCCTGAAATTGCTCTTCAGAAAATTTATATGGCTGAAATAACTGGACTCATGAAGGAAAAGCAAACTGACCTTCAGTCCAGCGCCTAAAAAAGGGAATTGATCCCATCACTGCAACGCCACGCATCCAGGCTCAACAGCACAAGTAAGGGGGTTTCATTATAATCTCTGTTCTGCAGATGACTGCCTGGGGCAATATGCAAGGTGTTTAACCCTTCAACTTAATGCCTTCATTTGATTGTGGGGGAGAAGGATACTTTACTCCCAGAGCTATCTGGAAGTCTGATTAAGCAAAAGTAAACATTTTGCTTGTATAGTGTTTAATATAAACAGATATGGAGAACGAAAGTTACTACATTCTCGGGGCGCCTGGGTGGCTCAGCTGGTAAAGCATCTGACTTGGGCTCAGGTCATGATCTCACGACTGGCGGGTTCGAGCCCCACCTCAGGCTGTGTGCTGACGTCGTGAAGCGGACTTGGGATTCTCCCTGTCCCTCCCCCAATCTTACTCTCTCTCAATCAAAATAAATAAATAAACATTTTTAAAAAGTTACTACATTCTCTTCTTTTTCTCTAAATTTTTACTTTGTCTTTCCAAAACAAAATGACCCAGTAGAAAGCCTCATTGATGGAAATAGTTTAAGGAAAATGGTAAGCGGAGAAGAATCTGAATGAATCTAGAGGCAGAAGGAAAAGAAGGAAAAGAAACTTTACTTTCAATTTCATTTTCTTGAGATTATAAAAACATGGAGCTGATAGCAATCTTATTAGATCTAATTTAACACTTTTTTAAATTAGAAGATCAATATGTTATTGCATTTTAAAACATTTAAAACATAAATACAGAATTCCTTTATCTTAAAACAGCAAGGATTTACATACCTCTGTGGCCCATTCTTATCAGTGTATACACACAGGTTTGTATTGGAGTTCCACCTTTCCCAAAAAATTCATTTCATATACTTTTTCACATATACATAAAGTCTTCTTGGGAATTATTGAGAAATATAATATTCAACTGTTATTAATCTACTTCAGTTTGCTTCTGGGTTATTTCCAGTTTTTTCTTAAAGATAATATAGCTATAAATATTTTTATACAAACGATTTCTTTTTCCTTTTGAGTTACTTCCTTAGGATATATTCCCCGAAGTAGGGCTTTAGGATCAAAAGATATGCTCATTTTTATAGCTTTTGTTTTGTATTGTCAAATTGCTCTCCAGAAAGACTTTATCCCCTTTAAGAAATGGAGACTGATTTCTTTGCAGACATTTCAATATAAAGCTTTAAGCTTTAACTAACTCAAAAGGGTCTTAATTTTCAAAGCTTAAATTATTGGTGAAACTGAATACATAGTTAGGTTATCTTTCCTTTTATATAGACTTTTAGAATTTAATTGTAAAAGCAACACACGAATATAACAGAATACAGAAGGGTATGAAGTAAACAGTAAGGCTTCCTAACTTGTAAGTACTCTCTTAATTCAATCTCCTAGAGTATTCACTGTTAACAGATTGTTATACATCCTTCCAGAACTTTTTCTGTATGTGATCATACATATATTTGCAAATGTTCATAACATGATTTTTTTACAGAAATGTAATCACACTGTACTCTGTAATTATTTTTTCACTTTAAACTTCATATACATCTTTCTGTGTTAATGAATGTAACTCATTTTTCAATGGCTGCATAGGAATATCTATTATATTTATTTTATCTATTAATTTATTAACCATTCTCTTACTGATGGGCATGAAGACTGACTCTAATTTTTCACTTTTACAAAGAATAGTGCACATGAACAAACTCAAATAATTTCCTTATGTCCTGAAGGGATTTAAGTTACTGTAACATAAATTTGTACCATTTATTTCCATTACATGTCATATATTAACTTTTAGTTCTCATATTCATTGTGATTTTCCCAATCTTGTTACTTCCATTTTATCTTTGTTATTTGTCCTACAGAAATTTAAAAACAAATTCTATCTACATATCCGTCTGCTCTCAAATATCTAGCACTGGTTTATGTCATAAAAATATCTCAGGTAAGTATACTTGATTATTTTCTCCTGGATATAAAAGTATTTTAACATTTTAATTCAACTAGGCGTGCCTGGGTGGCTCAGTCAGTTAAGTGTCCAATTCTTGATTTGGGCTCAGGTCATGATCTCACAGTTCCTGAGCTACAGCACTGAGCCTGTTTGGGATTCTCTCTCTTCCTCTGTCTGTCTGTCCGTCTGTCTCTCTTAAAATAAATAAATAAACTTAAAAAAAACATTTTGGGGCACCTGGGTGGCTCAGTTGGTTAAACATCCAACTTCAGCTCAGGTCAAGATCTCACGGTCTATGGGTCCGAGCCCCACATCAGGTTCTGCGCTGACAGTACAAAGCCTGCTTGGGATTCTCTCTCTCCCTCTCTTTCTGCCCCTCCCCGACTCACGCTTTCTCTCTCTCTCTCTCTCTCTCTCTCTCTCTCTCTCTCTCCACATAAATAAACTTTAAAAATAAAATAAAGATAAAAATTAAAAAATAAAACATTTTAATTCAGCCAGAATTCATTGTACCATAAGGTAGGAGGTGTGAATCTAAATTTATTCCTTCTATGGTCCTTCCAATTATCTCAACTAAGAAAATTTGCACATTATTTGCTACACTTAGTTTGTCACAAATTACATAGATATGTATTTTGGCATCTATTTCTGGGACCTCAATTCTGTTTCACTTTCTTTTTTTTATGGTTATTTATTTGTTTTGAGAGAGAATGAGAGCAGGAGAGGGGCAGAGAAAGAGAGAGAGAGAGAGAGAGAGAGAGAGAAAGAGAGAGTGTTCCAAGCAGGCTCCACACTGTCAGTGTAAAGCATGATGCGGGGTTGAAACTCACAAACCGTGAGATCATGACCTGAGCTGAAATCAACAGCTGAGCTGAAATCAACAGCTGAGCTAACCAGGCGCCACTACTTTTTTTTAAAGTTACAATCTAAAATAATTTTTAAAAAATTTGTATTTAAGTATGACAATACATATGAAAGGGTGAATTTGCACTTGTAATGAGCAGCCTAGATGACCTCCTAGAGCCTCCTTCTAGCTGTACCCCCAACCCAGGATAAATACATAGATCAGTTTTTCCTGTCTTGGAGAGATATACAAAATCATACAGGGTGCGTTGGGCACTGGCTTCTCTCATTTAATATTATGTTTGTGAGCTTCACCCATAGAGTTGTGGGCAGTTCATTAATTCTTGTTGCAGCATAATAGCCCACTGTTGACTCTACCACAATTTACTTATCAGTTTCCTTGTTGACAGTATTTTTCAAGTTTCCAGTTTGGGCCTATTATGAATGATGTCACTATAAGTGTTCTCGTATGAGTATTTAGCAAACATATGTCTACATTTCAGTTGGTTCTGTGCCTGGGAGTAAATGACTGAGTCATAGGGTATGAGTATGTTCAGCTTCAGTATAGAGTGCCAAACGGTTTTCCAAAATATATCCATTTACACTCCCACAAGCAGTACATAAGAAAAAACCTTGACCATTTATAATTGGTGGCCCTATTTTCATCTTTTTTTAAAAAATTCAGGTCTTAGTATCCATTACTATAAAAAATAACTGTGGTTCGGTGTGCCTGGCTGGCTCAGTCAGTAAAGCATGCAACTCTTCATCTCAGGATTGTGAGTTCAAGCCCCAAGATGGGCATAGAGCTTACTTAAAAAAAAAAAAAAAGTAGGGGTGCCTGGTTGGCTCAGTCAGTTAAGCATCTGACTCTTGATTTCAGCTCAGGTCATGATCTCACAGCTCTTGAGTTTGGGCCCCACGTCGGGCTCTGCACTGACAGTACAGAGCCTGCTTGGGATTCTCTCTCTCTCCTTCTCTCTCTGCCCCTCCCCACTGATGCTCTCTTGTTCTCTCTCAAAATAAATAAACTTAAAAAAAATAGTGGTTCTAGGAGGCATCTTTGTTTTGCTCTTGTTTTTTGAGAAACATAAACCTAATTTTCTTATGGTTTTAAACAGATACTTTAACAGAAGTTAGAAATATTCTATTTTTAGTTGTTTGGGAGTTTATCAAGGTTAGAAATTTCAAAAAAATTAGGTAATTAATTTTATCAGATAAATCTTAATATCTATTAATATGCTCCTAAGGGTATATCCAGTTATAGTTAGTAAATATTTTTTAAAAAAAATTTTTTGAGAGAGAGCATGAATGGGGAGAGAAGGGGAGTGAGGGAGGGAGGGAGGGGGAGAGACAGAGAGAGAGAGAGAGAGAGAGAGAGAATCTTAAGCAGGCTCCACACTCAATGCAGAGCCTGACACAGGGCTTGATCCCATGACCCCAGGATCATGACCTGGGCCAAAATCAACAGTCGGACATTCAATTGACTGAGTCACCCAGGTACCCCTATATTTAATAAATATTTTAGAAAGAAGACTAGTATTGCATTTCTGTCTCACTATTTGCTAGAAATTTATCAAGGATCTTTCACACTTTTGTTTATATCTTAAAATAGTATATAATTTTTGGATTATTTTTGTCAGGTTTGAGGATGATTCAATATACTATTACCCCTTTAATTCAACTGAAAAAAATAATATTAGTTAATATTTATAGAGTTCTTTCTATGTGCCAGGAACAGTTCTAAGAGTTTTATTCATTTAATCTTCATAATAGTCTTATTACTATTCATTTCACAAATTGGGAAACTGACCATAGACAGGACAAGTAATTTGCCCAAGCTCACATAGCTATTATGAAATATCAAATCATTAAAACAATTTTGAACAAGAACAACAAAATTGGAAGACTTATTCTACCTGATTTCAAGACTTGTGATAAAAATAGTAATTAAGACAGTGTGATATTAGCATAAAGATAAATATATCTAGTGATGTAGAAGAATCTACAAATATATACATATAAATATGACCAATTCATTTCCAACAAAGAAGATGAGGTAATTCAACAGAGAAAAGATAATCTTTTCAATAAGTAGTACTGGAACAATTGGATATTTATAGGCCCAAAAAAAAAAAAAAAAGAACCTTGACTGTTAACTTCATGCCATTAAAAACAACATCAACTCTAACGGGCCACAGACCCAAATACAAGAGGTAAAACTAACTTCTAGAAGAAAACACAGGAGACAATCTTAGTGACCTTTGGTTAGGCAAAACATATCCTGAATAGCGCATAAAAACACATAAAGCTATTAAAGAAAAAAATTCTAAATTTGACTATCAAAATTTAAAATGCTCACTGTTCAAAAGATACAAATGCAAGGCAGAGACTGGGAGGAAATGACAGGAAATCATGTGTACAACAAAAATCTTACTCCAGAATACATGATGAAATCTTACATCTCGAATCAACAAGGCAAGCTACTAACAAAATAAATGGGCAAAAGATTTGAATAGATACATCATCACACACAGATGACAAATACATGAAAAGATGCTCAACATCATTGGTCATTACGGAAATTCTACTTATTGTTTTACTTTTATGTTTTATTTGAAGGACTTTTTAAAAGTTTTTATTTTAATTCTAGTTAGTTAACACACAATTATATTCGTTTCAGACGTATGATACAGTAATTCAACACTTCCATACATCATCCTGTGCTCATCACAAGTGCCCTCCTTAATTCCCTTCACCCATTTCACCCACCCCCCACCCCCCACACCTGCCAACAATCAGTTTGTTCTCTATAATTAAGAGTCTGTTTCTTGATTTGTCGCTCTCTTTCGCACTGATGTTTTTCCTTGTGTTTGTTTTGTTTCTTAAATTCCACACATGAGTGAAATCGTGTGGTATTCGTCTTTCTCTGACTTATTCTGGTTAGCATTATACTCTCTAGCTCCAACTGTGTCATTGCAAATGGCAAGATTTCATTCTCTTTTATGGCTAAATAGTATTCCATTGTGTATATATACCACATTCCTTCCTTCCTCCCTCCCTCCTTCCCTCTCTCCCTCCCTTTCTTTTCTTTCCTTTCCTTTCTTTCCTTTTCTTCCTTCCTTCCTTTCTTTCTAATAGTCTCCAAACCCAGCATGAGACTTGAACTCACAACCCTGAGATCAAAAGTCAAATGCTCTACTGACTGAGCCAGCCAGGTGACCTAATACCACATCTTCTTTATCCATTCATCAATCGATAGACACTTGGGATGCCTCCATATCTTGGCAATTGTAAATAATGCTGTCATAAATATGGGGAAGATTCTCTTTAAAAACATGATGATGGGGCACCTGGGTGGCTCAGTCGGTTAACCATTTGACTTTGGCTCACTGCTCGTGAGTTCAAGCCCTGCATCAGGCTGACAGCTCAGAGCCTGGAGCCTGCTTCAGATTCTGTGTCTCCCACTCTCTCTGCCCCTCACCTGCTCACGTTCTGTCTCTCTCTCTCTCTCTCTCTTTCTCAAAAATAAACAAACATTAAAAAAAAACTAAAAAGAAAAACTATACACCATCTAGAATGACTAAGATATAGAGCAGCTATAATTCTCATCCACTGGTGATGGGAGGTAAAAATGGTTCAGTCACTTTGAAAAACACTTTGGCAGTTTCTTATAAATTTAAAGATATATTTACTGCATGACCCAGCCATTCAACTCCTTTGGTATTTGCCCAAGAAAAATGAAAACATAAATCCATACAAAGATTTGTACACAAATGTTCATAACAGGCTTATTCATAATAGCCAAAAACTGGAAACAATCCAAATGTCTCTCAACTGGTAAATGGATAAATTGTGGAGCATTCATATAATATAATAATATCCAGCAATAGAAACAAATTATTGCACAAACATACATATGCAGCAATATGGATAAATCTCAAAAGCATTATGATAAGTGAAAGAAGCCAGACACTAAAGACTTCTTGATGTATGATTTCATTTATAACACAAAACTATATATAGAGAAAGCACATCAGTAGGTGCCAGGGAGCTAGGGACAGGTCTGGCTCTGTAGGAATGTATATTAGTCAGAGTTCTCCAGAGAAACAGAACAAAAAAGATATCTGTGTGTATATGTATGTATAGATGTACGGGCGGGGAGGAGAAGAGATTTTGAGAGAAGGAGATTTTGAAGGAAAGAGAGTTATTATGAGAAGACCCAGGAAAGCCAGTGGCATAGTTTCAGTCCGAGTCTGAAAGCCCAAAGACCAGGATCACTGATAGTGCTCATCCAAGGGCAGCATAAGACTGGTGTTCCAGCTCAGCAGCCAGGCTGAGAATTTTCCAAATCTTTAAGTTCTGCTTCTTTTTGCTTAACAATTCTGTCTTCAGTTCATTTCTCTGCTCTCCCATTTGACTATAAGCATTCAGGAAGAATCAGGCCACTCCTTCAAAACTTTGCTTAGAACTCTCTTCAGCTAAATATCCAATTTCATCACTCGCAAGTTCTACCTTCTACAAAACACTAGAGTGTGAACACAATTCAGCCAAATCCTTGGCCACTTTTAAGAAGGATTACCTCGCCTCCAGTTTCCAATAACATATTTCTCCTTTTCATCTGAGACTTCATCAGCATTGCTTTTACCATTCATATTTCTGTCCATATTTCCTATTTACTATCCAACATTCTGTTCATGACTATGCATTCTCTAAGAAGATAGAGGCTCTCTCGCCAGGGCTCTTTTCTTCCTGGACCCTCACCAGAACTGCCTTAAACAGTCCCCTCACAGCAATATTGGCTTTCCCGAGCTCGCAGCTCAACACTCTGCCAGCCTGTACACACGACCCAGTTCAAAAGCCGCTGCCACATTGTAGGTATTTGTTATAGGAGCACCCACCTCCTTGGTACTAATTCTGTCTTAATCAGTTTGAGCTACTATAAAAAAACATCATAGACTGGGTGGCTTAAACAACAAACATCTATTTTCACAACTCTGAGGCTGGGAAGTGGAATTCAGGATACTGGCAGATCTGCTACCTGCTGAGGACCCTCCTCCTGGTTTGTAGATGATCACTTTCATGCTATATCCTCACATGATGAAAACAGGAGATCAACTCTCTAATGTCTCTTATAATCTCATGATGAGAGCTCCATCCCCATGACCTAATTACCTCACAAAGGCCCCACCTCCAAATATCATCACCTTGGGGATTAGGGTTTCAACATATGAATTTGGGGGCAACACAAACATTTAATCTACGGCAGAGCATAAGGAAACCCTTTCAGGTGATGAAACTGTTCTATATCACGATTGGGGTAGTGATTACATGGCTATATACATTTATCGAAGCTTATTAAATTTTATCCTTAAAACTGGTCATTTTTATTGCATTTAAATTATGCATCAATAAAGGTGACAGAAAATAAAGATCACAGTTTTTTTTTTCTGGGTTAATAACAAACTTTTGTTTATTATGAACAGTTTGTAACTTATGAATTATTTACTTCTGAAAGTTCAGACGAAATCACTAGTAAAAGTGTTTGCTTATTTCTACTTTTATTATTTAGTTCTATTTTCTATTTTCTTTGGTTTGTTACTTTGTTCCTTTTCTAAATCTTTAGGTATAGGCTTAATTACATTTTTTTATTAACTTAGATATTTATAGCAATAATATTTCTTCTAAGTATTGCTTTGGTAAATGCCTATAGATTTTAATTGTGCCAGGGTTAAAAAATAGTTTATTTTTCCAATTTATTATCTGACCCAAAAGAAAGTAATTTTTATTTTTATATTTATTTTTTTAAGTTTATTTATTTATTTTAAGAGTGAAAGAGAGCAAGCAAGGGAGAAAAAGAGGGAGAGAATCCCAAGCAGGCTCCATGCTGTCAGCACAGAGCCCTATTTAGGGCTCGATCCCACAACCTGTGAGATCATGACCTGAGCTGAAATCAAGAGTTGGACGTTTAATCAACTGAGCCACCCAGGTGCCCCACTAAAGTAATATTTAAAATATCCTTATGGTTATGGGTGCCTGGCTGGCTTAGTCAGTGGAATGTATGACTCTTGATCTTGTTGTGAGTTTGAGCCCCATGTTGGGTGTAGAGATTACTTAAAAATAAAATCTATTAAAAAATAAGTAAAATATCCTTATGGTTAAGTACTTTTAAATTATACTTTCATTGTCTCTAATTTTATTGCACTATAGTTTAAGAATATAGTATATATAATTTCTGCCTTTTATTTACCAAAAACTTCTTTGTATCTTGCCTATATAAATATTTGCAAAAGATAGATACTTTTAATTTCCAAAATTTCCCATTTTGTCCTTTTCTGAAATGTTTTCATTGTATCTTATTGTTTGTAATGTTCAAATTTATCAAAAAGAGATACTAATCTTTTTCATAGCTTAGTTAATTTAGTTAAGACAAATAAAATAATATACCTGAACATATTTTACAAACAATAAAGTACTATACAAGTATCAGTTATTTATGTTTTGGTAACAGTCTAATCTATTTAAATGTAACATAATACCTGTTTAGTTGAGGACCATCCTTCATTCACCTACTCACTCATTCAAACATTATATGGAACATCTAGTAAATGCTAGGTACTGGGAAAATGAAAACAATTTAAAATCATGTTCTTTGTATTCAAAGAGACAAGCAAACCAGTAATTACAATACAGCATAGTGAAAACTAGAGCAAAAGATGGATGTATAAAATGAAAACCTAGTCAAAACAGAAAGGACCAAAAAAGCTATTTAAAAGAGGACACAGCTGAGCTGAATCCTGAACAAGTAGAGACTCACTCTGATAGTCACCTGGAATCTCAAGGGACTCTGACCACCAAAACAATCTTTGAAAAGAACAAAGCTGAAGGACTCATTATTCCTGATTTCAAAACTTACTACAAAGTTATAGTAATCAAAACTGTGTGGTGCTGGCATTAAGACAAAAAGAAAAAAGAAAGAAAAAAATACAATGGAATAGAATACAGAACCAAATATATGCCCTCATGTATATGGTCAAATAATTTTTGACAAGGTTGCCAAGACTAAGAATAGGGAAAAGGACAGTCTTTTCAACAAACGGTGCTGGGAAAACTGGAAATCCACATATAAAAGAATGAATTTGGACCCCTGCCTCAAATCATACACAAAAATTAACTCTAGGGGAGTCTGGGTGGCTAAGTTGGTTAAGTGTTCAACTCTTGGTTTTGGCTCAGGTCATGATCTCACAGCTCCTAAGTTCGAGCCCCACTCCCACCCTTTGGGCTCTGCACTGACAGCTGAGAGCCTGTTTGAGATTCTGTCTCTCCCTCTCTCTGGCCCTACCCACTCTTACACTCTCTCAAAAAACAAAAAACAATAACAACAACAAAAAGATTCTTTCTCCCTCTGTCCTTTTCCCCCACTTGCATGCTCTATTTAAAAAAAAGAAAAGAAAAATGACAACCCAATTAAAAATAGGCAAAAAATTCGAGTAGACATTTCCCCAAAGAAAACATACCAATCGCCAACAAACACATGAACAGATGCTAAACATCATTAGTCATCAGGGAAATGCAAACCAAAATCTGAGTGAAATACCACTTCACATTTGCCAGAAGGACTATAATCAAAAAAGACAAATAATAACAAGTGTTGGAAATGATACAGAGAAATTGGAACCTTCATACATTACTGGTTGGTAAAATGGAGCAGCCACTTTGGAAAACAGTTTGGCAGTTCTTCAAAAAGTTAAACACAGAGGGGCGCCTGGGTGGCTCAGTCAGTTAAGCCTCTGACTCTTGGTTTTGGCTCAGGCCATGGTCTCTGCACTAACAGAGAGGCTGCACTAACAGCATAGAGCCTGCTTGGGATTCTCTCTCCCTCTCTCTCTGCCCCTTCCCCACTCGTGTCCTCCCTCCCTCTCTCTCTCTCTTTCTCTCTCTCTCAAAATGAATAAACTTAAAAAAAAAAGATTACAGTAAAAGAAAAAGTTAAACATAGAGGTCACAACAATTCACTCCCAGGTATACCCAAAAAAAGTGTTCAAATACTTCTACACAGCTGTTCATAGTGGTATTATTCATAATATCCAAAAAGCAGAAACAAATGTCCATCAACTGATGAATGAATAAACAAAATGGGGTATATCCATACAACCAAATATTATTCAGCCATGAAAAGGAATCAAGTACTGATACATACTACAACATGGATGCACCACAAAAACATGCTAAGTGAAAGAAGCTAGACACAAAAAAACACATACCATATGATTCCTTTACATGAGGTGTCCAGAATAGACAAATCCATAGACACAGAAAGATTAGGGCTCTCCAGGGGTTGGGGGTTTGGGGAAATGGGGAGTGACTGCTAATTGGTATGGGGTTTCTTTCTGGGATAACAAAAATTTTCTGCAGTTAGATTATGGTGGTGGTTGCACAATCTTGTGAACAGACTAAAAAACACTGAATCGTATACTTTAAAATAAGGGTGAATTTTATGGTATGCCAATTATCTCTCAATAAAAAAAAAAACACAGACTCATAAAAACAAAGAGTTGAAGACAGGAGCAGATAGGAAATATTAAGAAAATTTTAGAAGATGAAAATCAGGCAAATGCTAACTAGAGTATAAACAAAAGGAAGCTAAAAATTAAATGGCTGTATTAAGGAAAGGTGACAAGAAGCAAGCCTACCCTCTTAGATAATACCAGAAAGGTTCAGAAACTACAGGTACAAGTACCTGTGAAGGCATGCATGTAAATACAGGTGTTAGAGATGGATTGGATGTTTGTATCCCCCAAACTCATTTGTTGAAATGTGGCTGTAGGTGGAGTAAGAAAGTAATTATAGTAAAAAGAGGTCAGAAGGGTGGGACCCTGATCCAATAGGATCTGTGTCCTTTGAAGAAAAGTTACTAGAAAGCTCCCCTCTTACACATATGTATCTGACAAAGCCATGTCAGTACACAGCAAAAAGAGTCATCACCAGAAACCAGATCCTGCTGGACCTTGATCTTATACTTTACAGCCTCCAGGACTGTGAGAAAATAAATTTCTGGTGATTAAGTCATGTAGCCTGTGATCTTCTGTTTTGGCAGTCAGAGATAACTAATCAAATTGGGTTAAAATCATATATAAGAAGCAGTTATATTTCTAGAACCTATCCCCAACCTTGTGAAGCAAAGTTACTACCTTTCCTCCATGCAGGTATAACATTAAAGGCTTATTCTCCATTAGGAGGCTGAATCATTAGCACACTGAACATAGGGACACCAAGAATAGGTGAAGGTAGAGATGCCTTACTAAAACTAGATGATTGCATTAAAGTGTACATATTAATCTGTCAAACCCTTCCCTGCTTAGCACCTGAACTGAAATCCAAGAAGCTTCAAAATCCCAAGGAAGAATTCTTACATTAAAAACACATTAAAAAATAACAAATAAAAAAATAAATTCAGGAGAAAAGAAAAAAATTCAGGAGACAGAGACACAAAACAGAAGAAAAAAAAACCAAAATTAATAGAAAGGCAAGATAAAATCTTGTATTCCTGAATTCAGAAAAAAAAAAAACAAGTAAATAAATTTAAAATATAACAGTAGATATTTTTAGAATTCAACAGGATTGGAAAGGTCAAAAATATTCACAGTAAGTACAATAACCAAAAAAAATATGCAAGAGAGAAAGGTAAGAAAATTAGAGCATGAAGCCATAAGGTCCAATGCCTGGTTACAACAGTTCCAGAGACAAGTATGAGAAAATATCAAACACATAATTCAATAAAACTTCTCAAAACTGAAAGATACCAATTTCTACATTGAAAGGATCTCAAGACATTGAAGGATCTCAAGACAGTGAATAAAAAAAGATCTACACCAATAGACATCTTTATGAAATATCACAAATTGAAATGGCATTAAATTTCTCAACAGCAATATAAAAAGCTAAAAAAAGGAGAAATGCCTTAAAAATTCTAAGGGAAAATTATCTCCAACATAGAATTTTATACCTACACAAACTATCCATCAAATGTAAGGGTAGTATAAAGACATTTTCATAGACACAATATCCCCCAAATCTTATTTTGTACGTACCTTTTCTCAGAAAGCTACTGGATGATGCCACCTAACAAAAAGGAGTATATAAGGAAAAAGGTAAACACAGGCTTCAGGAAATATGGACTATAACTTGAGAGAGACAAGTAATATACATGATAAGGATAGAAGATTTAGAGAGCAACCAGGCTAGACTGGAGTAGGAGGACTACCGTAGGTGAAGGAGTGTTCCAGGACAGTTCTCCTAAAGAAAATAAATAGAAACTTGTAGAACACCTGATGTGTCTGCATAAACTGAGAGAACACTGACCTTTTGGTTGGAGTTTAGGAATAAATTAGAGATGAATTCATACAAAACCAACCAAATAAAAGACAAGGAAATTATTAACTCCAGGAAAAAGAAAAAAAACTATATAAAAAAGGTAAATGTAATCATAGCATACTACCTAACTAATATATACATACCATTTATATAGTCATAATAAACACTGAATATTGACTTAACCAAAAATCATAATTTTATTAGAAGGCTAGGAGAAAAGGAAGTTTTAGGGGGTATAAAAGCACTGAATCCATCACAGAAAGTCATTAGATCATATCTAAAACTGAAAAATCAAGAAGAGGAGCTTAAACATGCTATTTAAAAATATAAAGCAAAAAAAGCAAAAGAAATGGTGAAAAATTTTTAAAATTGTCTCTTTTGAGGAGTGGGACTTAGAGGGGAGAAGTTTGTGGGGTACGGTACTGCTTTGCTTTGTTAAATCTCTTTAGATCTGGGATCCCTGGGTGGTTCAGTCGGTTAAGCGTCCGACTTCAGCTCATGTCATGATCTCATGGTCTGTGGGTTCAAGCCCCACATCAAGCTTTGCACTAACAGCTCAGAGCTTGGAGCCTGTTTCGGATTCTGTGTCTCCCTCTCTCTCTGCCCCTCCCCCACTGACACTCTGTCCTTGTCTCTCTCGCTCTCTCAAAAATAAATAAACATTAAAAATTTTTATAAACCTCTTTAGATCTATTTTACTAGTAAAATCCTGTAGCTAATAAAAATAAACATTACATTTTTAAAAATGTGCTCTTTGGTTCTTCTCTCTCCTTGCCTATTATTTATAACATCTTGTTTTCCTAACAATTTTTTTCCTAAAATAGTTTTTCATTTGTTTCATCTAGTTATTACTTTGTAATGCTTTTATATTTTTTCTTTCACCAATTCACGCAGCCAACTTTATTCCTGTTAATGTTCTTTGTTACTTCTTTTTTCCCAGTTGATTTATTTATGTGTCTTCACTTCAAATGTCTTAATGCTGCCAGATTTCTTGTATTTGTGCCTTTCTTCTTTCCCACAGCAACAAATACAAACTTTCTTTGCTATCCTAAGCCTTTTACTTCTGTTTCTCTAACTCTGAGAACAAAACCCTGAAAATCCTACTTCAAAGACAAAGAAGAGGTGGTCAGGTAAAGAATATCAACTTTCAGCTCTATTTCTAGGCTCAGTTCTGTCCTTCTCCTTCCTTGCTTTTCATCTCTGTTAGTCAAATAAAATTATTCCTTGTAAAGTCAGAGTTCTTTCCTTTTTCTTTTTATTTAGATATAAGTGACATGTAACTTATTACTTTCAAGTATACATCATAATGATTTGGTATTTGTATATATTATGAAATGAACACCACAATAAGTCTAGTTAATTGCATCACCACACACAAATACAATTTTTTTCTTGTGATGACAACTTTTAAGCTTTCTCAGCAACTTTTAAATATAAAATACAGTATTATTAACTATAGTCACCGTGTTGTACATTACATCCCCAGAACTTATTGTATAACTGGAAGTTTGTACTTTTTTCAACAACTGCCAATGTGTTCTCTGTACCTATGAGACCATTTTATTTTTAGATTCCACATATTAGTGAGATCATATAGTATTTGTCTTTCTCTGTCTGCTTTATTTCACTTAGCATAATGCCCTCAAGGTCCATCCATGTTGTTGCAAATGACCGGATTTCCTTCTTTTTCTATTGCTGAATAATCCTTGGAGAGTCCTTTTAAGACCATCTTAGGGGGCTACTGGGTGGCTCAGTCAGTTAAGCATCTGACTTCAGCACAGGTCATGATTTCACAGTCTGTGAGTTCAAGCCCTGCGTCAGGCTCTGTGCTGACAGCTCAGAGCCTGGAGCCTGCTTCCGATTCTGTGTCTCCCTCTCGCTCTCTGCCCCTCCCCCACTCATGCTCTGTTTCTCTCCATCTCTCAAAAATGAATAAATGTTTAAAAAAAAAGACTTACAAACAATCATCAGAGATTACTATGAAAAATTATATGCAGACAAACTGGACAATCTAGAAGAAATGGACAAATTCCTAAACACACATGCACTACCAAAATTCAAACAGGAAGAGATAGAAAATATGAACAGACCCATAACCAGTGAAGAAATCGAATCAGTGATCAAAAATCTCCCAATGAATAAGAGCCCAGGGCCAGATGGCTTTCCAGGGGAATTCTACCAGACATTTAAAGCAGA